>JAQISU010000130.1:800000-2000000 GCA_029339505.1 Unio delphinus
TGATCAGTCTTATAATTCGAGAGGAATTATTTATACAAATTATTTATTGGAATTACCAAAATGATCATTTTACTTTTGGACTCATACACAACTTTGAAACTCATCAAAATACATTCTGAATTGCAGGATTGTGTTACCTCAGGTCATTCAAGACTAGTCAACAGAGCTAATGTACGTATGTAACAACATGGCGTTAATGCATGTATGTGTCAAATGAGTTAATGTATGTTATGTATCAATAGAGTTAATGTATGTATGTGTCAAATGAGTTAATGTATGTTATGTATCAATAGAGTTAATGCATGTATGTGTCAAATGAGTTAATGTATGTTATGTATCAATAGAGTTAATGCATGTATGTGTCAAATGAGTTAATGTATGTTATGTATCAATAGAGTTAATGTATGTATGTGTCAAATGAGTTAATGTATGTTATGTATCAATAGAGTTAATGCATGTATGTGTCAAATGAGTTAATGTATGTTATGTATCAATAGAGTTAATGTATGTATGTGTCAAATGAGTTAATGTATGTATGTGTCCTCAATTCAAGTCTAGAGAGTATAGAATAAGCTAATGGATCTCCGTACACAGACCGACTAGAACTAAACACACATGCAATTCAAATGCATATGCAAACGAACGATGACAGTTTAAAATAACAATATACATGCATTGAAGGTTGTACTATCAATAAACATGGACTAATGACAAGACTCACAACTGATATGGACCAAATATTATAATCATATCAGCCTTAATCAAAGACTATACTCACATCAAACCTAGACTAAAGATTATAATCACATCAGATCTAGACTAAAGACTATACTCACATCATATCATATATACCATACACATATTATTATTTAAATGTATACCACATACACATGGTGTTCAGATGTATACCATACACACAGTGTTCAGATGTATACCATACACACAGTGTTCATATTCATACCACAAACACAGTGTTTATATGCATGCCAAACACACAGTGTTTATTTGCATGCCAAACACACAGTGTTCATATGCATACCACACAGTGTTCATTATGCATACCATACACACAGTGTTCATATGCATAACATACACACAGTGTTCATATGCAAACTATACATACTGTGTTGATATACATGACATACACATAGTGTTCAGATGTATACCATACACACAGTGTTCATATGCATACCAAACACACAGTGTTCATATGCATACCATACACACATTGTTCATATGCATACCAAACACACAGTGTTCATATGCATACCATACACACAATGTTCATATTCATACCACACACACAGTGTTCAGATGAATACCATACATAAAATGTTCAAATGCATACCATACACACAGTGTTCATATTCATACCATACACAGTGTTCATATGCATACCATACACACAGTGTTCAGATGTATACCATACACAGTGTTCATATGCATACCATACACACAGTGTTCATATGCGTACCATACACACAGTGTTCATATGCATACCATACACACAGTGTTCATATGCATACCATACACAGTGTTCATATTCATACCATACACACAGTGTTGAGATGAATACCATACACATAGTGTTCGTATGCATACCATACACATAGTGTTCATATGCATATCATACACATATTGTTCATATGCATACCATACACACAGTGTTCATATGCATACCATACATACAGTGTTCAGATGTATACCATACACACAGTGTTCATATGCATACCATACACATAGTGTTCATATGCATACCATACAAAAAGTGCTCATATGCATACCATACAAACAATGTTCAGATGAATACCATACACACAGTGTTCATATGCATACCATACACATAGTGTTCATATGCATACCATACACACAGTGTTCAGATGAATACCATACACACAGTGTTCAGATGTATACCATACACACAGTGTTCATATGCATACCATACACATAGTGTTCATATGCATAACATACACACAGTGTTCATATGCATACCATACACACAGTGTTCATATGCATACCATACACATAGTGTTCATATATATACCATACACATAGCGTTCATATTTGTACCATACACAGTGTTCATATGCATACCATACACATAGTGTTCATATGCATACCATACACACAGTGTTGAGATGAATACCATACACAAAATGTTAATATGCATACCATACACACAGTGTTAATATTCATACCATACACATATTGTTCATATGCATACCATACACATAGTGTTCATATGCATACCATACACACAGTGTTCATATTCATACAATACACACAGTGTTCATATTCATACCATACACGTAGTGTTCAAATGCATACCATACACATAGTGTTCATATGCATACCATACACATAGTGTCCATATTCATACCATACACACAGTGTTCAGATGTATACATACACACAGTGTTCAGATGCATACCATACACAAAGTGTTCATATGCATACCATACACATAGTGTTCATATGCCTACCATCCACAGTGTTCATATGCATTCCATACACATAGTGTTCACATGCATACCATACACACAGTGTTCATATTCATACCATACACACAGTGTTCAGATGTATACCATACACACATTGTTCATATGCATACCATACACATAGTGTTCATATGCATACCATACATATAGTGTTCATATGCATACCATACACATATTGTTCAGATGTATACCATACACACAGTGTTCATATGCATACCATACACACAGTGTTCATATGCATACCATGCACACAGTGTTCATACTCATACCATACACACAATGTTCATATGCATACCATACACACAGTGTTCAGATGATAACCATACACACAGTGTTCATATTCATACCATACACACAGTGTTCATATTCATACCATACACACAGTGTTCATATTCATACCATACACATAGTGTTCATATGCATACCATACACATATTGTTCAGATGCATACCATACACATAGTATTCAAATGCATACTAAACACACAGTGTTCATATTCATACCATACACACAGTGTTCATATTCATACCATATACACAGTGTTCATATGCATACCATACACAGTGTTCATATGCATACCATACACACAATGTTCATATGCATACCATACACATAGTGTTCATATGCATACCATACACATAGTGTTCATATGCATACCATAAACATAGTGTTCATATGCATACCATACACACAGTGTTCATATTCATACCATTCACACAGTGTTCATATGCATACCATACACATAGTGTTCATATGCATACGATACACACAGTGTTCATATTCATACCATACACACAGTGTTGAGATGAATACCATACACAAAATGTTCATATGCATACCATACACACAGTGTTAATATTCATACCATACACATATTGTTCATATGCATACCATACACATAGTGTTCATATGCATAACATACACATAGTGTCCATATTCATACCATACACACAGTGTTCAGATGTATACATACACACAGTGTTCAGATGCATACCATACACAAAGTGTTCATATGCATACCATACACATAGTGTTCATATGCATACCGTCCACAGTGTTCATATGCATACCATACACATAGTGTTCACATGCATACCATACACACAGTGTTCATATTCATACCATACACACAGTGTTCAGATGCATACCATACACACATTGTTCATATGCATACCATACCCATAGTGTTCATATGCATACCATACATATAGTGTTCATATGCATGCCATACACATATTGTTCAGATGTATACCATACACACAGTGTTCATATGCATACCATACACACAGTGTTCATATGCATACCATACACACAGTGTTCATACTCATACCATACACACAATGTTCATATGCATACCATACACACAGTGTTCAGATGATAACCATACACACAGTGTTCATATTCATACCATACACACAGTGTTCAGATGTATACCATGCACACAGTGTTCGTATTCATACCATACACATAGTGTTCATATGCATACCATACACATATTGTTCAGATGCATACCATACACATAGTATTCAAATGCATACTATACACACAGTGTTCATATTCATACCATACACACAGTGTTCATATTCATACCATATACACAGTGTTCATATGCATACCATAGACACAGTGTTCATATGCATACCATACAAATAGTGTTCATATGCATACCATACACATAGTGTTCATATGCATACCATACACATATTGTTCAGATGTATACCATACACACAGTGTTCATATGCATACCATACACATAGTGTTCATATGCATACATACACACAGTGTTCATATGCATACCATACACATAGTGTTCATATGCATACATACACACAGTGTTCATATTCATACCATACACACAGTGTTCATATGCATACCATACACACAGTGTTCATATGCATACCATACACACAGTGTTCATATGCATACCATACACATAGTGTTCATATGCATACCATTCACATAGTTTTCATATTCATACCATACACACAATGTTCAGATGCATACCATACACATAGTGTTCATATGCATACCATACACATAGCGTTCATATGTATACCATAAACATAGTGTACATATGCATAACATAGTGTGTTCATATGCATACCATACACACAATGTTCAGATGTATACCATACACACAGTGTTCATATGCATACCATACACATAGTGTTCATATGCATACCATACACATAGTGTTCATATGCATACCATACACATATTGTTCAGATGTATACCATACACACAGTGTTCATATGCATACCATACACATAGTGTTCATATGCATACCATACACAGTGTTCATATGCATACCATACACACAGTGTTCATATGCATACCATAAACATAGTGTTCATATGCATACCGTACACATTGTGTTCATATGCTTTCCATACACAGTGATCATATGCATACCATACACACAGTGTTCATATGCATACCATACACACAGTGTTCATATGCATAACATACACATAGTAATCATATGTATACCATACACATAGCGTTCATATTCGTACCATACACAGTGTTCATATGCATACGATACACATAGTGTTCATATGCTTACCATACACACAGTGTTGAGATGAATACCATACACAAAATGTTCATATGCTTTCCATACACACAGTGTTAATATTCATACCATACACATATTGTTCATATGCATACCATACACATAGCGTTCATATGCATACCATACACACAGTGTTCATATTCATACCATACACACAGTGTTCATATTCATACCATACACGTAGTGTTCATATGCATACCATACACACAGTGTTCATATGCATACCATACACATAGTGTTCATATGCATACCATACACATAGTGTTCATATATATACCATACACATAGCGTTCATATTCGTACCATACACAGTGTTCATATGCATACCAAACAAATAGTGTTCATATGCATACCATACACACAGTGTTGAGATGAATACCATACACAAAATGTTCATATGCATACCATACACACAGTGTTAATATTCATACCATACACATAGTGTTCATATTCATACCATACACACAGTGTTCAGATGCATACCATACACAAAGTATTCATATGCATACCATACACATAGCGTTCATATGTATACAATAAACATAGTGTTCATATGCATAACATACAGTGTTCATATGCATACCATACTCACAATGTTCAGATGTATACCATACACACAGTGTTCATATGCATACCATACACATAGTGTTCATATGCATACCATACACATAGTGTTCATATGCATACCATACACATATTGTTCAGATGTATACCATACACACAGTGTTCATATGCATACCATACACATAGTGTTCATATGCATACCATACACAGTGTTCATATGCATACCATACACACAGTGTTCATATGCATACCATACACATAGTGTTCATATGTATACCATACACATAGCGTTCATATTCGTACCATACACAGTGTTCAGATGTATACCATACACATAGTGTTCATATGCATACCATACACATAGTGTTCATATGCATACCATACATATAGTGTTCATATGCATACCATACACATATTGTTCAGATGTATACCATACACACAGTGTTCATATGCATACCATACACACAGTGTTCATATGCATACCATGCACACAGTGTTCATACTCATACCATACACACAATGTTCATATGCATACCATACACACAGTGTTCAGATGATAACCATACACACAGTGTTCATATTCATACCATACACACAGTGTTCATATTCATACCATACACACAGTGTTCATATTCATACCATACACATAGTGTTCATATGCATACCATACACATATTGTTCAGATGCATACCATACACATAGTATTCAAATGCATACTAAACACACAGTGTTCATATTCATACCATACACACAGTGTTCATATTCATACCATATACACAGTGTTCATATGCATACCATACACAGTGTTCATATGCATACCATACACACAATGTTCATATGCATACCATACACATAGTGTTCATATGCATACCATACACATAGTGTTCATATGCATACCATAAACATAGTGTTCATATGCATACCATACACACAGTGTTCATATTCATACCATTCACACAGTGTTCATATGCATACCATACACATAGTGTTCATATGCATACGATACACACAGTGTTCATATTCATACCATACACACAGTGTTGAGATGAATACCATACACAAAATGTTCATATGCATACCATACACACAGTGTTAATATTCATACCATACACATATTGTTCATATGCATACCATACACATAGTGTTCATATGCATAACATACACATAGTGTCCATATTCATACCATACACACAGTGTTCAGATGTATACATACACACAGTGTTCAGATGCATACCATACACAAAGTGTTCATATGCATACCATACACATAGTGTTCATATGCATACCGTCCACAGTGTTCATATGCATACCATACACATAGTGTTCACATGCATACCATACACACAGTGTTCATATTCATACCATACACACAGTGTTCAGATGCATACCATACACACATTGTTCATATGCATACCATACACATAGTGTTCATATGCATACCATACATATAGTGTTCATATGCATGCCATACACATATTGTTCAGATGTATACCATACACACAGTGTTCATATGCATACCATACACACAGTGTTCATATGCATACCATACACACAGTGTTCATACTCATACCATACACACAATGTTCATATGCATACCATACACACAGTGTTCAGATGATAACCATACACACAGTGTTCATATTCATACCATACACACAGTGTTCAGATGTATACCATGCACACAGTGTTCGTATTCATACCATACACATAGTGTTCATATGCATACCATACACATATTGTTCAGATGCATACCATACACATAGTATTCAAATGCATACTATACACACAGTGTTCATATTCATACCATACACACAGTGTTCATATTCATACCATATACACAGTGTTCATATGCATACCATAGACACAGTGTTCATATGCATACCATACAAATAGTGTTCATATGCATACCATACACATAGTGTTCATATGCATACCATACACATATTGTTCAGATGTATACCATACACACAGTGTTCATATGCATACCATACACATAGTGTTCATATGCATACATACACACAGTGTTCATATTCATACCATACACACAGTGTTCATATGCATACCATACACACAGTGTTCATATGCATACCATACACACAGTGTTCATATGCATACCATACACATAGTGTTCATATGCATACCATTCACATAGTTTTCATATTCATACCATACACACAATGTTCAGATGCATACCATACACATAGTGTTCATATGCATACCATACACATAGCGTTCATATGTATACCATAAACATAGTGTACATATGCATAACATAGTGTGTTCATATGCATACCATACACACAATGTTCAGATGTATACCATACACACAGTGTTCATATGCATACCATACACATAGTGTTCATATGCATACCATACACATAGTGTTCATATGCATACCATACACATATTGTTCAGATGTATACCATACACACAGTGTTCATATGCATACCATACACATAGTGTTCATATGCATACCATACACAGTGTTCATATGCATACCATACACACAGTGTTCATATGCATACCATAAACATAGTGTTCATATGCATACCGTACACATTGTGTTCATATGCTTTCCATACACAGTGATCATATGCATACCATACACACAGTGTTCATATGCATACCATACACACAGTGTTCATATGCATAACATACACATAGTAATCATATGTATACCATACACATAGCGTTCATATTCGTACCATACACAGTGTTCATATGCATACGATACACATAGTGTTCATATGCTTACCATACACACAGTGTTGAGATGAATACCATACACAAAATGTTCATATGCTTTCCATACACACAGTGTTAATATTCATACCATACACATATTGTTCATATGCATACCATACACATAGCGTTCATATGCATACCATACACACAGTGTTCATATTCATACCATACACACAGTGTTCATATTCATACCATACACGTAGTGTTCATATGCATACCATACACACAGTGTTCATATGCATACCATACACATAGTGTTCATATGCATACCATACACATAGTGTTCATATATATACCATACACATAGCGTTCATATTCGTACCATACACAGTGTTCATATGCATACCAAACAAATAGTGTTCATATGCATACCATACACACAGTGTTGAGATGAATACCATACACAAAATGTTCATATGCATACCATACACACAGTGTTAATATTCATACCATACACATAGTGTTCATATTCATACCATACACACAGTGTTCAGATGCATACCATACACAAAGTATTCATATGCATACCATACACATAGCGTTCATATGTATACAATAAACATAGTGTTCATATGCATAACATACAGTGTTCATATGCATACCATACACACAGTGTTCAAATGCATACCATACACATAGTGTTCATATGCATACCATACACATAGTGTTCATATGCATACCATACACATAGTGTTCATATGCATACCATACACATATTGTTCAGATGTATACCATACACACAGTGTTCATATGCATACCATACACATAGTGTTCATATGCATACCATACACAGTGTTCATATGCATACCATACACACAGTGTTCATATGCATACCATACACATAGTGTTCATATGTATACCATACACATAGCGTTCATATTCGTACCATACACAGTGTTCATATGCATACCATACACATAGTGTTCATATGCATACCATACACACAGTGTTAAGATGAATACCATACACAAAATGTTCATATGCTTTCCATACACACAGTGTTAATATTCATACCATACACATATTGTTCATATGCATACCATACACATAGCGTTCATATGCATACCATACACACAGTGTTCATATTCATACCATACACACAGTGTTCATATTCTTACCATACACGTAGTGTTCATATGCATACCATACACACAGTGTTCATATGCATACCATACACACAGTGTTCATATGCATACCATACACATAGTGTTCATATATATACCATACACATAGCGTTCATATTCGTACCATACACAGTGTTCATATGCATACCATACACATAGTGTTCATATGCATACCATACACACAGTGTTGAGATGAATACCATACACAAAATGTTCATATGCATACCATACACACAGTGTTAATATTCATACCATACACATATTGTTCATATGCATACCATACACATAGTGTTCATATGCATACCATACACACAGTGTTCATATTCATACCATACACACAGTGTTCATATTCATACCATACACGTAGTGTTCATATGCATACCATACAAATAGTGTTCATATGCATACCATACACATAGTGTCCATATCCATACCATACACACAGTGTTCAGATGTATACATACACACAGTGTTCAGATGCATACCATACACAAAGTGTTTATATGCATACCATACACATAGTGTTCATATGCATACCATCCACAGTGTTCATATGCATACCATACACATAGTGTTCACATGCATACCATACACAGTGTTCATATTCATACCATACACACAGTGTTCAGATGTATACCATACACACATTGTTCATATGCATACCATACACATAGTGTTCATATGCATACCATACACATATTGTTCAGATGTATACCATACACATAGTATTCAAATGCATACCATACACACAGTGTTAATATTCATACCATACACATATTGTTCATATGCATACCATACACATAGTGTTCATATGCATAACATACACATAGTGTCCATATTCATACCATACACACAGTGTTCAGATGTATACATACACACAGTGTTCAGATGCATACCATACACAAAGTGTTCATATGCATACCATACACATAGTGTTCATATGCATACCATACACATAGTGTTCATATGCATACCATACACATAGTGTTCATATGCATACGATACACACAGTGTTCATATTCATACCATGCACACAGTGTTCAGATGTATACCATACACACAGTGTTCATATGCATACCATACACATAGTGTTCATATGCATACCATACACACAGTGTTCATATGCATACCATACACATATTGTTCAGATGTATACCATACACACAGTGTTCATATGCATACCATACACATAGTGTTCATATGCATACCATACACACAGTGTTCATATGCATACCATACACACAGTGTTCATATGCATACCATACACATAATGTTCATATGCATACCGTACACATAGTGTTCATATGCATACCATACACAGTGTTCATATGCATACCATACACACAGTGTTCATATGCATACCATACACACAGTGTTTATATGCATACCATACACATAGTGTTCATATGTATACCATACACATAGCGTTCATATTCGTACCATACACAGTGTTCATATGCATACCATACACATAGTGTTCATATGCATACCATACACATAGTGTTGAGATGAATACCATACACAAAATGTTCATATGCTTTCCATACACACAGTGTTAATATTCATACCATACACATATTGTTCATATGCATACCATACACATAGTGTTCATATGCATACCATACACACAGTGTTCACATTCATACCATACACACAGTGTTCATATTCATACCATACACATAGTGTTCATATGCATACCATACACATAGTGTTCATATGCATACCATACACATAGTGTCCATATTCATACCATACACACAGTGTTCAGATGTATACATACACACAGTGTCCAGATGCATACCATACACAAAGTGTTCATATGCATACCATACACATAATGTTCATATGCATACCATCCACAGTGTTCATATGCATACCATACACATAGTGTTCACATGCATACCATACACACAGTTTTCATATTCATACCATACACACAGTGTTCAGATGTATACCATACACACATTGTTCATATGCATACCATACACATAGTGTTCATATGCATACCATACATATAGTGTTCATATGCATACCATACACATATTGTTCAGATGTATACCATACACACAGTGTTCATATGCATACCATACACACAGTGTTCATATGCATACCATACACACAGTGTTCATACTCATACCATACACACAATTTTCATATGCATACCATACACACAGTGTTCAGATGATAACCATACACACAGTGTTCATATTCATACCATACACACAGTGTTAATATTCATACCATACACATAGTGTTCATATTCATACCATACACACAGTGTTCAGATGCATACCATACACATAGTGTTCATATGCATACCATACACATAGCGTTCATATGTATACAATAAACATAGTGTTCATATGCATAACATACAGTGTTCATATGCATACCATACTCACAATGTTCAGATGTATACCATACACACAGTGTTCATATGCATACCATACACACAGTGTTCATATGCATACCATACACATAGTGTTCATATGCATACCGTACACATAGTGTTCATATGCATACCATACACAGTGTTCATATGCATACCATACACACAGTGTTCATATGCATACCATACACACAGTGTTTATATGCATACCATACACATAGTGTTCATATGTATACCATACACATAGCGTTCATATTCGTACCATACACAGTGTTCATATGCATACCATACACATAGTGTTCATATGCATACCATACACATAGTGTTGAGATGAATACCATACACAAAATGTTCATATGCTTTCCATACACACAGTGTTAATATTCATACCATACACATATTGTTCATATGCATACCATACACATAGTGTTCATATGCATACCATACACACAGTGTTCACATTCATACCATACACACAGTGTTCATATTCATACCATACACATAGTGTTCATATGCATACCATACACATAGTGTTCATATGCATACCATACACATAGTGTCCATATTCATACCATACACTCAGTGTTCAGATGTATACATACACACAGTGTTCAGATGCATACCATACACAAAGTGTTCATATGCATACCATACACATAATGTTCATATGCATACCATCCACAGTGTTCATATGCATACCATACACATAGTGTTCACATGCATACCATACACACAGTTTTCATATTCATACCATACACACAGTGTTCAGATGTATACCATACACACATTGTTCATATGCATACCATACACATAGTGTTCATATGCATACCATACATATAGTGTTCATATGCATACCATACACATATTGTTCAGATGTATACCATACACACAGTGTTCATATGCATACCATACACACAGTGTTCATATGCATACCATACACACAGTGTTCATACTCATACCATACACACAATTTTCATATGCATACCATACACACAGTGTTCAGATGATAACCATACACACAGTGTTCATATTCATACCATACACACAGTGTTAATATTCATACCATACACATAGTGTTCATATTCATACCATACACACAGTGTTCAGATGCATACCATACACATAGTGTTCATATGCATACCATACACATAGCGTTCATATGTATACAATAAACATAGTGTTCATATGCATAACATACAGTGTTCATATGCATACCATACTCACAATGTTCAGATGTATACCATACACACAGTGTTCATATGCATACCATACACATAGTGTTCATATGCATACCATACACATAGTGTTCATATGCATACCATACACATATTGTTCAGATGTATACCATACACACAGTGTTCATATGCATACCATACACATAGTGTTCATATGCATACCATACACAGTGTTCATATGCATACCATACACACAGTGTTCATATGCATACCATACACATAGTGTTCATATGCATACCGTACACATAGTGTTCATATGCATACCATACACAGTGTTCATATGCATACCATACACACAGTGTTCATATGCATACCATACACATAGTGTTCATATGTATACCATACACATAGCGTTCATATTCGTACCATACACAGTGTTCATATGCATACCATACACATAGTGTTCATATGCATACCATACACACAGTGTTAAGATGAATACCATACACAAAATGTTCATATGCTTTCCATACACACAGTGTTAATATTCATACCATACACATATTGTTCATATGCATACCATACACATAGCGTTCATATGCATACCATACACACAGTGTTCATATTCATACCATACACACAGTGTTCATATTCTTACCATACACGTAGTGTTCATATGCATACCATACACACAGTGTTCATATGCATACCATACACACAGTGTTCATATGCATACCATACACATAGTGTTCATATATATACCATACACATAGCGTTCATATTCGTACCATACACAGTGTTCATATGCATACCATACACATAGTGTTCATATGCATACCATACACACAGTGTTGAGATGAATACCATACACAAAATGTTCATATGCATACCATACACACAGTGTTAATATTCATACCATACACATATTGTTCATATGCATACCATACACATAGTGTTCATATGCATACCATACACACAGTGTTCATATTCATACCATACACACAGTGTTCATATTCATACCATACACGTAGTGTTCATATGCATACCATACACATAGTGTTCATATGCATACCATACACATAGTGTCCATATCCATACCATACACACAGTGTTCAGATGTATACATACACACAGTGTTCAGATGCATACCATACACAAAGTGTTTATATGCATACCATACACATAGTGTTCATATGCATACCATCCACAGTGTTCATATGCATACCATACACATAGTGTTCACATGCATACCATACACACAGTGTTCATATTCATACCATACACACAGTGTTCAGATGTATACCATACACACATTGTTCATATGCATACCATACACATAGTGTTCATATGCATACCATACATATAGTGTTCATATGCATACCATACACATATTGTTCAGATGTATACCATACACACAGTGTTCATATGCATACCATACACACAGTGTTCATATGCATACCATACACACAGTGTTCATACTCATACCATACACACAATGTTCATATGCATACCATACACACAGTGTTCAGATGATAACCATACAAACAGTGTTCATATTCATACCATACACACAGTGTTCATATTCATTCCATACACACAGTGTTTAGATGTATACCATACACACAGTGTTCATATTCATACCATACACATAGTGTTCATATGCATACCATACACATATTGTTCAGATGCATACCATACACATAGTATTCAAATGCATACTATACACACAGTGTTCATATTCATACCATACACACAGTGTTCATATTCATACCATATACACAGTGTTCATATGCATACCATACACAGTGTTCATATGCATACCATACACACAGTGTTCATATGCATACGATACACACAGTGTTCATATTCATACCACGCACACAGTGTTCAGATGTATACCATACACACAGTGTTCATATGCATACCATACACATAGTGTTCATATGCATACCATACACATAGTGTTCATATGCATACCATACACATATTGTTCAGATGTTTACC
Organism: Unio delphinus; assembly: GCA_029339505.1. Taxonomy (NCBI): domain Eukaryota; kingdom Metazoa; phylum Mollusca; class Bivalvia; order Unionida; family Unionidae; genus Unio; species Unio delphinus. The sequence goes on from JAQISU010000130.1 coordinate 815,075, forward strand.
ATACACACAGTGTTCATATGCATACCATACACATAGTGTTCATATGCATACCATACACACAGTGTTCATATGCATACCATACACACAGTGTTCATATGCATACCATACACATAGTGTTCATATGCATACCGTACACATAGTGTTCATATGCATACCATACACAGTGTTCATATGCATACCATACACACAGTGTTCATATGCATACCATACACACAGTGTTTATATGCATACCATACACATAGTGTTCATATGTATACCATACACATAGCGTTCATATTCGTACCATACACAGTGTTCATATGCATACCATACACATAGTGTTCATATGCATACCATACACATAGTGTTGAGATGAATACCATACACAAAATGTTCATACGCTTTCCATACACACAGTGTTAATATTCATACCATACACATATTGTTCATATGCATACCATACACATAGTGTTCATATGCATACCATACACACAGTGTTCACATTCATACCATACACACAGTGTTCATATTCATACCATACACGTAGTGTTCATATGCATACCATACACATAGTGTTCATATGCATACCATACACATAGTGTCCATATTCATACCATACACACAGTGTTCAGATGTATACATACACACAGTGTTCAGATGCATACCATACACAAAGTGTTCATATGCATACCATACACATAATGTTCATATGCATACCATCCACAGTGTTCATATGCATACCATACACATAGTGTTCACATGCATACCATACACACAGTTTTCATATTCATACCATACACACAGTGTTCAGATGTATACCATACACACATTGTTCATATGCATACCATACACATAGTGTTCATATGCATACCATACATATAGTGTTCATATGCATACCATACACATATTGTTCAGATGTATACCATACACACAGTGTTCATATGCATACCATACACACAGTGTTCATATGCATACCATACACACAGTGTTCATACTCATACCATACACACAATTTTCATATGCATACCATACACACAGTGTTCAGATGATAACCATACACACAGTGTTCATATTCATACCATACACACAGTGTTCATATTCATACTATACACACAGTGTTCATATTCATACCATACACACAGTGGTCAGATGTATACCATACACACAGTGTTCATATTCATAGCATACACACAGTGTTCATATTCATACCATACACACAGTGTTCAGATGTATACCATACACATATTGTTCATATTCATACCATGCAGACAATGTTCATATTCATACCATATACACAGTGTTCATATGCATACCATACACAGTGTTCATATGCATACCATACGCACAGTGTTCATATGCATACCATACACATAGTGGTCATATGCATATCATACACATAGTGTTCATATGCATACCATACACATAGTGTTCATATGCATACCATACACACAGTGTTCATATTCATACCATGCACACAGTGTTCAGATGTATACCATACACACAGTGTTTATATGCATACCATACACATAGTGTTCATATGCATACCATACACATAGTGTTCAGATGTATTCCATACATAGTTTTCATATGCATACCATACACACAGTGTTCATATGCATACCATACACATAGTGTTCATATGCATACCATACACATAGTGTTCATATGCATACCATACACATAGTGTTCATATGCATACCATACACACAGTGTTCATATTCATACCATTCACACAGTGTTCATATTCATACCATACACATAGTGTTCATATGCATACCATACACACAGTGTTCATATTCATACCATGCACACAGTGTTCAGATGTATACCATACACACAGTGTTCATATGCATACCATACACATAGTGTTCATATGCATGCCATACACATAGTGTTCATATGCATACCATACACATATTGTTCAGATGTATACCATACACACAGTGTTCATATGCATACCATACACATAGTGTTCATATGCATACCATAACACAGTGTTCATATTCATACCATACACACAGTGTTCATATTCATACCATACACACAGCGTTCATATGCATACCATACAGTGTTCATATGCATACCATACACACAGTGTTCATATGCATACCATACACACAGTGTTCATATGCATACCATACACATAGTGTTCATATGCATACCATTCACATAGTGTTCATATTCATACCATTCACACAGTGTTCAGATGCATACCATACACATAGTGTTCATATGCATACCATACACATAGCGTTCATATGTATACCATAAACATAGTGTTCATATGCATAACATACAGTGTTCATATGCATACCATACACACAATGTTCAGATGAATACCATACACATAGTGTTCATATGCATACCAGACACACAGTGTTCATATGCATACCATACACAGTGTTCATATGCATAACATACACACAGTGTTCATATGCAAACTATAATACTGTGTTCATATACATGACATATACATATATTGTTCAGATGTATACCATACACACAGTGTTCATATGCATACAAACAGGACAAAAAGATCTGAAAATGATAAGGCTTAAGTTGAGAAGGAATAAACAGTCTTTTTGATGAATATTTAGCAACGTGTTTGGAGAACATAATAAGCCACTGAGTGTATTCCAATCGTAGTAACTGCATCTAAAGCATGATTATCCTAGGGGAGAAGCAATTATTTTTTTATTTATCTCATACTAACAACGGGTTGAACAAACACGTTAGTAGATGTCATTAAAGAATACATTTGTTATCACTACGTTAAGCTAAGTTGCCATTCAAGCATGGTACAATATTAGTCTACCTGCCATTATACAATATTAATGTACCTGTCACAATACAATTTTAATGTACTTGCCATGACTGTAGGGAGGTATAATCAATTACAAACAAAGCAAGTACAAAACATAATTCAGCTGTGAACCACGCATCACTGAAATAATCATAGAATAGGACAGAGTGATAACATTTTAGTATATGCTACATGTTATTTCCCATACAAGTGTAAATAGGGCATATTCATTATTATTGTAATGTACTAGTCAAGCATTCTTTCTCACAAATGTATAGCATATAAATACAGATACTTAATATCCTAACGAGATATGCAGAAAAACTATGCATTGATGAGGTGCATTTAAACATAATAGCTTTATATTAATTTATAATCCTGGTCTGAAGCCCCGGTGTATCCTTGGAAAGGCACTTAGCTAGAATTTCCTATTTTTTGCACAGCCACCAATGTGCTTCAAGTTCCTTTAAAACCATCAAAACACACCCAAACAAAACACACCCAAACAAACACACCAAAACCGTTTCCAATAATATATAGGTATATGCTTATCCCAATGTTCAAAATAAATTAATTGTATAGTGTGATATTTGGGCGCATGAGGGAATCATATGTTAAAAAGGGTCAGCGAATTAAAGGACACAGCCAGAGTTTAACATTAGGCAGCCATTTTTATCTCCTTTTGCGACAGTTGATGGGAAATTAACATTCGGTCTCCGTTTTTCTCGATTTCTGGGTACAACATCAATGAAATGATGGAAATGTCCATATGTGTACAAGATGGGTGATGATTAAGATACTGGAAAATTAAATAGTGTTCACGTGTTAGGTCTGTTTGGCATATTTGGTAATTTAACATTGAGACTACACTATTTGTTTTAAAATATGGAACTCTATCCTCACAAATAGTACTCTGATCTCTGACCTCTGACCTCTGACGAGGATTTAGTATTGGAATAGCACTTGCTACCCAAAGGTGAATTGTATGTTAATAAGAATATGCTAATTAAAGCAAGAATATGCTAATTAAAACAAAAATATGCTAATTAAAACAAGAACATGCTAATTAAAGCAAGAATAGGCTAATTAAAGCAAGAATATGCTAATTAAAGCAAGAATATGCTAATTAAAGCAAGAATAGGCTAATTAAAGCAAGAATAGGCTAAGTAAAGCAAGAATATGCTAATTAAAACAAGAATATGCTAATTAAAGCAAGAATAGGCTAATTAAAGCAAGAATAGGCTAAGTAAAGCAAGAATATGCTAATTAAAACAAGAATAGGCTAAGTAAAGCAAGAATATGCTAATTAAAACAAGACTAGGCTAAGTAAAGCAAGAATATGCTAATTAAAGCAAGAATATGCTAATTAAAGCAAGAATAGGCTAATTAAAGCAAGAATAGGTTAAGTAAAGCAAAAATAGGCTAAGTAAAGCAAGAATATGCTAATTAAAGCAAGAATATGCTAATTAAAGCAAGAATATGCTAATTAAAGCAAGAATAGGCTAAGTAAAGCAAGAATATGCTAATTAAAGCAAGAATGTGCTAATTAAAGCAAGAATATGCTAATTAAAGCAAGAATATGCTAATTAAAGCAAGAATAGGCTAATTAAAGACTTTAAAGGGAAATTAAGATTAGTCAATATTGTTATTAGTGTGTTATTTTCGGTACACCAGTGTAAGAAGTGAATGAAAGTAACCATTTTTGTAGGATTATAGCAACAAATGCATGACTAGTATTAGAAGTATCATACGTTTATTTCTTATAAATTCTGTATAATGTTCAGAGGTGCTAGAATTTGGCTATCCTAAACTGATAACTCTCACTAAAAATTGCTTATAAGTACAAGTTGTATTTCATACATACTGAGCATCACGTCAGACGTGATTCATCAGAATCAAGTAAGACGTAGTTAAATTTAACAGTATAAAGTCAGACGTAGTTACATTCAGCAGAATCAAGTAAGACGTAGTTACATTCATCAGAATCAAGTCAGACGTAGTTACATTCATCAGAATCAAGTCAGACGTAGTTACATTTAACAATATCAAGTCACACGTAGTTACATTCATCAGTATAAAGTCAGACGTAGTTACATTCATAAGTATCAAGTCAAACGTAGTTATATTCATCAGTATCATGTCAGGTTTAGTTTCATTCATCAGTACCAAGTCAGATGTAGTTACATTCATGAGTATAAAGTCAAACGTAGTTACATTTAACAGTATCAAGTCAGATGTAGTTACATTCATCAGTATCAAGTCAAACGTAGTTACATTCATCAGTATCAATTCAAACGTAGTTACATTCATCAGTATCAAGTCAGGCCTAGTTACATTCATCAGAATTAAGTCAAATGTACTTACATTCACCAGTATCAAGTCAGACGAAGTTACATTCATAAGTATCAAGTCAAACGTAGTGACATTCATCAGTATCAAGTCAGGCCTAGTTACGCTCATCAATATCAAGTCATGCCTAGTTGCATTCATCAGACTCAAGTAAGGTCTAGTTCCATTCATCCGTATCAAGTCAGACGTAGTTACTTTTACATTCATCGTTATCACGTCGGACGTAGTTACAATTATCAATATAAAGTCAGGCCTAGTTACATTCATCCGTATCACGTCAGACGTAGTTACATTCATCAGTGTCAAGTCAGGAATAGCTGCACTCGTCCGTATCTAGTAAGACGTAGTTACATGCATCAAAATCAAGTCAGGCCTAGTTAAATTCATCAGACTCAAGTAAGGTCTAGTTCCATTCATCCGTATCAAGTCAGACGTAGTTACTTTTACATTCATCATTATCAAGTCAGACGTAGTTACAATTATCAGTATAAAGTCAGGCCTAGTTACATTCATCCGTATCACGTCAGACGTAGTTACATTCATCAGTGTCAAGTCAGGAATAGCTGCACTCATCCGTATCTAGTAAGACGTAGTTACATGCATCAAAATCAAGTCAGGTCTAGTTAAATTCATCATTCTGAAGTCAAACGTAGTCAAGTCAGGCCTAGTTAAATTCATCAGACTCAATTAAGACGTACTAAATATATTTTAGAAAAGTACTATAAATTAGTGAAAAATTACTTTAATACAATTTAGAGAAAATGTAAATCTTATTACTTTTATTAAAAATTATGTCCTAATAGTTACATTCATCTGAATCAAGTAAGACGTAGTTACATTTAACAGTATCAAGTCAAACGCAGTTACATTCCTCAGTATCAAGTCAGGCCTAGTTACGTTCATCAGTATCAAGTCAGGTCTAGTTACATTCATCCGTATCATTTCAAACGTAGTTACATTCATCAGTATCAAGTCAGACGTAGTTACATTCATCAGTATCAAGTCAGACGTACAACTTTAATTAAGCTCACCAATGTCAGCAATATTTGAAGACACAGAAATAGAGTGGAAATAAAAGGTAATCTACCCCAACGGTCTGAGATTTGTTTATGACTTGTACACAAGCAGTTATCATAAACTCTTATTTAAGACAATAAGGACAAAACCCATGTTGCACAGACTTCGAACTTTTGATTCCGGAGAATTTTTACATTGTGAATAAGTGTACATCCAGATTTTTTGAAGATTTTAATTTTAAAATATTAAATAAAATTTTAGATATTTAAATATTTAGATGTGTAAAGAATTAAACACTCAACATTTGGAATGAACTCAGTTATTGCTTTAGACACCAGATACATTTTAATTCATTTAGATCATTAAGGAAACCAATCAAATTTTAATTCACTTAGGTCATTAAGGAAACCAATCAAATTTTAATTCATTTAGGTCATTAAGGAGACCAATCAAATTGTAATTCATTTAGGTCATTAAAGATACCAATCAAATTTTAATTCATTTAGATCATTAATGATACCAATCAAATTTTAATTCATTTAGATCATTAATGATACCAATCAAATTTTAATTCATTTAGATCATTAATGATACCAATCAAATTTTAATTCATTTAGATCATTAATGATACCAATCAAATTTTAATTCATTAGAACATTAATGATACCAGTACAATTTTAAATCATATAGATCATTCATTAGATCATTGAAAGGGAATATCTGAATATAATAACTCTCCATTTTGTTTTACTGGCCCTGTCTTACTTACCATCATGTGTTGTACTGTTCCTCTCTCTACATAAATCATAATATTTAATAATTTAGAGTTAAGTGATATGGGGGTCTCAGGTCTACCTTTAAGTACAATCAAGTGCTGTACTATTACTCTCCCTACCTTAAGTACCATCAGGTGCTGTACATTTACTCTCCCTGTCTTATGTAACATCGAGTGTAGTATCCTGTCTTATCTACCATAAAGTACTGTACTGTTACTGTCCCTGTCTTATGTAACATAAAGTGCTGTACTGTTACTGTCCTTGTCTTTTGTATCATCAAGAACTATACAGGTGCTACTGCCCCTGTCTTATGTACCATCAAGAACTATACTGGTGTTACTGTCCCTGTCTTATGTAACATTAAGTGCTGTACTGTTACTCTCCCTACCTTAAGTATAATCAAGTGCTGTACTGTTATTACTGTCCCTATCTTATGAACCATCAAGTGATATACTGTCCCTGTCTTATGTACCATCAAGAACTATACAGGTGCTACTGTCCCTGTCTTATGTAACATCAAGAACTATACTGGTGTTACTGTCCCTGTCTTATGTAACATTAAATGCTGTACTGTTACTCTCCCTACCTTAAGTATAATCAAGTACTGTACTGTTATTACTGTCCCTATCTTATGAACCATCAAGTGATATACTGTCCCTGTCTTATGTACCATCAAGAACTATACTGGTGTTACTGTCCCTGTCTTATCTACCATAAAGTACTGTACTGTTACTGTCCTTGTCTTATGTAACATAAAGTGCTGTACTGTTACTGTCCTTGTCTTTTGTACCATCAAGAACTATACTGGTGTTACTGTCCCTGTCTTATGAACCATCAAGAACTATACTGGTGTTACTGTCCCTGTCTTATCTACCATAAAGTACTGTACTGTTACTGTCCCTGTCTTATGTAACATAAAGTGCTGTACTGTTACTGTCCTTGTCTTTTGTACCATCAAGAACTATACAGGTGCTACTGTCCCTGTCTTATGTACCATCAAGAACTATACAGGTGCTACTGTCCCTGTCTTATGTAACATCAAGAACTATACAGGTGCTACTGTCCCTGTCTTATGTACCATCAAGAACTATACTGGTGTTACTGTCCCTGTCTTATGTAACATTAAATGCTGTACTGTTACTCTCCCTACCTTAAGTATAATCAAGTGCTGTACTGTTATTACTGTCCCTATCTTATGAACCATCAAGTGATATACTGTCCCTGTCTTATGTAACATCAAGAACTATACTGGTGTTACTGTCCCTGTCTTATGTAACATTAAGTGCTATACTGGTGTTACTGTCCCTGTCTTATGTAACATCAAGTGCTGTACTGTTACTTTCCTGTCTTATGTAACATAAAGTGCTGTACTGTTACTGTCCCTGTCTTATGTAACATAAAGTACTGTACTGTTACTGTCCCTGTCTTATGTAACATAAAGTGCTGTACTGTTACTGTCCTTGTCTTTTGTACCATCAAGAACTATACTGGTGTTACTGTCCCTGTCTTATGTACCATCAAGAACTATACTGGTGTTACTGTCCCTGTCTTATCTACCATAAAGTACTGTACTGTTACTGTCCCTGTCTTATGTAACATAAAGTGCTGTACTGTTACTGTCCTTGTCTTTTGTACCATCAAGAACTATACAGGTGCTACTGCCCCTGTCTTATGTAACATCAAGAACTATACTGGTGTTACTGTCCCTGTCTTATGTAACATTAAGTGCTGTACTGTTACTCTCCCTACCTTAAGTATAATCAAGTACTGTACTGTTATTACTGTCCCTATCTTATGAACCATCAAGTGATATACTGTCCCTGTCTTATGTACCATCAAGAACTATACAGGTGCTACTGTCCCTGTCTTATGTAACATCAAGAACTATACAGGTGCTACTGTCCCTGTCTTATGTAACATCAAGAACTATACAGGTGCTACTGTCCCTGTCTTATGTAACATCAGGAACTATACTGGTGTTACTGTCCCTGTCTTATGTAACATTAAATGCTGTACTGTTACTCTCCCTACCTTAAGTATAATCAAGTGCTGTACTGTTATTACTGTCCCTATCTTATGAACCATCAAGTGATATACTGTCCCTGTCTTATGTACCATCAAGAACTATACTGGTGTTACTGTCCCTGTCTTATGTAACATTAAATGCTGTACTGTTACTCTCCCTACCTTAAGTATAATCAAGTGCTGTACTGTTATTACTGTCCCTATCTTATGAACCATCAAGTGATATACTGTCCCTGTCTTATGTAACATCAAGAACTATACTGGTGTTACTGTCCCTGTCTTATGTAACATTAAGTGCTATACTGGTGTTACTGTCCCTGTCTTATGTAACATCAAGTGCTGTACTGTTACTTTCCTGTCTTATGTACCATCCAGTACTATATTGGTGTTACTGTCCCTGTCTTCGTACCATCAAGTGCTGAACTGTTACCGTCCCTGTCTTATGTAACATAAAGTGACGTACTGTTACTGTCCCTGTCTTACGTGCCATCAAGTGATGTACTGTTACTGTCCTGTCTTATGTACCATCCAGTACTATATTGGTGTTACTGTCCCTGTCTTCGTACCATCAAGTGCTGAACTGTTACCGTCCCTGTCTTATGTAACATAAAGCGACGTACTGTTACTGTCCCTGTCTTACGTACCATCAAGTGCTGTACTGTTACTGTCCCTGTCTTATGTAACATAAAGCGATGTACTGTTACTGTCCCTGTCTTATGTTACATAAAGTGCTGTACTGTTACTGTCCCTATCTTATGTGCCATCAAGTACTGTGTTGATAGCCCCTTTCCGTTTAAGCAAGGCATAATCTGCTGTTACGAGGCTATATGCTTCAAATAGGTAACAATAAAGAGTGAAAGACAACAAGCTTTCTAAATATGTAACAATTTATTTCCCTAGAAAGCATAGTGAAAATGAGAAGAAGAATAACTTACGGTATTGTGAATTAAATTCGCAAATAATCCAAGAATTACAGACATAAGTCTTAGTAATTTAAAGTCCCGAAGTAAATAAAAGTCTAAAATATTTTTTTTTAAAAACGTGTCAGTTATAGTTTCTAGTGTGTCGATATGCTAACAGTCTTTTATTGAATCACATAAATATAATTCCAGGTTTGACTATAAATGTCTATATCCAAGAATATTATCAAAGCTCTTTTTTATTTCCAAAGTAAACAATAACTTGAATTTAATAATTTGAAGAAAATAGATTCTAGCCCAATATTACTTGTTTCATCATATAATATGCAACTCGAAATATTGCTAGATGTTAAAGCACGAATGAAATAATTCACTCAGCAACATTATATATAATTATCTACTTGACCTCAGGTCACAATTAACAGTTTCTATAATACTAAAAATTAAAAAAAAACATTATATAATGAAAAATAATCTTCTAAAATGATCTTGATGTTTAAAAAATACTAACCTGGATTATGTATAATTCACTTTGGAAATCCCAAAACATGGACCAAAATAAACATATTTACTTCTTCTATTAATAATAATACTGATTTTAAACACAAATATTTAGAGAATAAAATATCTATGCAACAGTTATTTTCAATTAATAAAATTTTAAAAAAATCAATTTGGGTCACGCCGAAATTTAACTCAGTTTTTGGATAAGTTCATGTCCAGCATACAATCGTACATTACAATAGCATGTAACGAAAAAAATAATAATCAACAACTAACAATTGATATACATAACACTGCGTATTGGCCTGATGTTAATCCTAAACTGGTGTTTTCTTTTTAACATAAATTGAAGTTTTCATTTTAACTTTAATTTGAAGTAACCTAGATTCCTTCTGTCTTGCATCCTTCAGATCACCTGAACACGTGTTGTTTTAGTTACACTTTAATTACAGCCTTTTAAAACCACTTAGCTTGCTTATATTTTAAGTTTTGCCCTGTGTACCCTGTCCAACTGTATATATTTATTATGCTGTGTTGTGTCTTGCAAATCATGTTATTTTTTAATCGTCATGTTAAAAAGGCCATAAGCAATTAGCTGATTAGTATCTTTAAATCATATCGACTATGAATAAAACATAAAACTGTTTATGTTCTAAATGTCATTTAATTTAACTATGCTATCAAATGAAAAATAAATCCATTTGATAAAATACAAGCAAAAATATTTTTTTTACTAATTGGATCACGAAGTTCTCGTTTGGATTCAATCCGATTTTCAACGGGTTATGCATACTAAAAAAAAAGTGATATTTATTGTAGTTTAGTAAATATTATAAACAAAACAATATTTAAAATATAATCAAAACAATATATAAAATATGGATAGAATGAATACAAGAGCGGGTCTCCAGGATATCAAGCATATTCCACGTGCTAATCGGCCATCTATCCACTTAACAATGGATTACTAAATAATAAATATATTTGTGCATGATGAATTTAGGCTGAACATTCAAAACTTCTGTTTTAAACAGATGATCGATAGAAGTCAACAGGTAACTGCAAATCTGCTCAAACGATTGCGATCTCAACTACATGTATCGAGAATTCATCCCTTTGTTTTCTTGTCAATCTATGAATCCATCGGTAATTTCAAGACATTTGAAAAATTAATCCAGATAAGCAGGTGAAAACCATAACCATGGATGAGAAATATTTCATTTATCAAGGAATCTAAAGTTGATAGATTCACGATGGATGGCAATGACAAGAAAATAGCAGGTCAAAGGTCAATTAGGTTCATACATAGTTTTCGATTCATTGGGCGGTCATTAGAGCAGATAGCTAAACATTTTAATGGTGAAATTTCATAGAAAAAATTAAACATTTAGTGAGAAAAAAAAACAATATTCATGTAAAAGACAGTTTCGAAGGATTTAAGGACCACCATCAATATAATATTTTCAAGGTCAAGTCTGAGTCAATCGGGTGAATATTACCAGTATCTACATTATGTAATGTTGCAGTTCAGTCTGACAACACTAGGCAACATTGGTGACTACTGGGCACTTCAGTCTGACAACACTAGACAACATTGGTGACTACTAGGGTCGCATCAGTCTGACAAGACTAGGCAAGACTGATAAGTCAGAAAAGAGTTAAATTAGATAAATTATATATAAATATATAGAGGATATTTGCTTGAAACGAGTGAATAACGGATATATTTCATCGAGTGGATGAAAAACTTAGTATTTTCACGAGTGGCGAAGCCACGAGTGAAAATACTAGAGTTTTCTTTTTATCCAAGAGATGAAATATATCCGTTATTCACTCGTTTCAAGCAAATATTCTTTATATTTTATGCTCACATACGTTGGCTACCTCAAGTTTGTGACACAGTGAAAGAGCAGACCCAAAAATCTGACCCAAAAATGTAGTTCCTGTAGTGAAAAAATATTATTTTTTCACTGTTATTTTTTCACTGCTGTGAAATATCAATATTATTTTAACTAGAAAATCAAGTAATTCACTGCTGAGCATAAAATAAAAAATTATAGTTTAACATTTCTTAAACATATAATTGCTTAAAAAATTAATGGTACAAAAAGAAGATGGAATTTTATTGATTCTGACCTGTATGTTAGCTTAAAATCGTTTTAATAATTTATGAGAGATTGCACTGCCGGTACTATCTACCTATTATTTTATCAGATTACATCGAATTGCCTCATAAAAATGTCCTTATTGTAAATCGGGTCTGTAATGTGAGAAGAACACAATGCGTCAGCATTGTATACTTTTTACACTCTAATAAAGGGGCCCAGAGTGGCCTAAAGCGTTCTCCGTTATGGATCATTGCCATTTCACCTCTGTCTGTGTGTGTTCGAGTCTCGGATTTGGCCAATGTGGGTATGTGATAAACTTTGCCAGTAGCTTCTCGTACTTCGGTGATTCTTTCCGGGGGTTTTCCAGGTTCTTCCTCCACCATTGATGCTGACCTCTATGTATAGCTTATATTGTGTTGAAAATGGCGTTAAACCTTACAACATTCTAACAAAGTGTTCAGCCGTTTCTACTTGTCTACATGTCCTATTATTAGAAACATAATTTAGGAATTAGGCTACTAGTTTTGATTCTCAATCGCGTTTGCTGAACTTGATCCACCCCATCACCACCAACAACAAAAAAATACAAAATAATTTTATATTTGTCTCGATTCAGGCAAGTTTTAACATTTTAACGTTTGCTTAACTTGATATACGCCATCACCAACAAAATAATAATGTTATATTTGTCTCGATTCAGGCAAGTTTCAACATTTTGATTCGGTAGATTTATTTATTTTAATCGGCAACATGTTTCACAGTTAAATTGTGGAGGGCAGAAATGAATTTTGATAAAGTGTCACTCGGCACAAAGGAGGTCGAATAGTATTGGATTATCGAGTGAATTATGTATCATTGATAACAATAATCATGTGACACTAAACTTGCATACTTTACCGTTTTGTATCAGACTTTGTCCCCGATTTTCTATACTACCATTACAACGGTAAAGTATGCAAGTTCAATGTTACAAAGTCAATTCAAAGTCATTCATTATGCGCTTTAACACCAATTATGTACGAGGCCCAAAAGCAATTCATGTTGGTAGAAACTTTAGATGGATAAATGATGAAGAAAGTTAGCCAAGTGGCCAAGTGGTCTAAAGCACTCTTCGTTACGGATCTGCCATCTCACCTGTCTGATGAAGAAACTGAATGGTTAAATGAAAACTTGCTAAACACCCCTTTACAATTGTCATATCAGTTGCATGCAATTTAATCTGGAGATAACACATCAACAGTTTGATTTTGGAATAACACCACATCTTCAAAATCATTTCAGACTAACAAATTCCTAGAAAAAGTGATTTTTCTCCATTGCCAAAGAAATTACTAAACACTAAGAATGCATCAACTCAATTGTACCTAAATTAAAATGCACATTAAAAAACAAAAACGAAAACCATATATCGTATACCATGCTTTAAAAAAATGTTTAGTGTGCATGTAGGTTTTAAATAAAGATATACAGAGTAGTCTTCTTTGAACAACAACCATGTTTTGCATAGAGTTACATACGAGTTCTCAGAACAAAAGCAACAAATGACTTTGACAAATATTTTTTTCAAACTGATTAACAATTATAATTTCCGCAAGCAAAAGGAAAACCTCAAGCAAAAAAAACTGTAATAATATGTGCAGATGAAAAAGAATGCTAAATATATATATATATTTATTTGTGGGGTGGGGTGCAGTATTTTCTTTACTATAATATAAATTGCAAAATGACTTTTCGAAGTTTAATAGTTCATGAGTATAGCACCTGAAACTTAAAGTTGTTGATCGAAAACATGTGATCTTAATAAACTGAACAATAATTACAAAAGTATTAATAAATTCACTGGAATTTACAAAAGTATTTTAGGCTCCAAATAAAACATTTTTACTTGAGAAAATAATACGGATGATTACATTTAACACAATTTCGATTGAACTTAAATTTAAATTTAAAGTCTGGAGGACATCTTAGTCTATGGAAAAATTTGTTTAAATCAGCTATACGGATGGCCGCTTAGCACGTACAAAGGGTGTTAACCTGTAAGAGTTGCTTCCCTTTCTTCTATATGAAATTTTACCAAAATACATTTGTTTCTTTGTGGGTAAGGCTGGATTTGGGGGTAATAAAGAAAATTACCCTAATGCAATGTGATGAAATGATGCATTTAAAGGACAAATGTGTTACTGATATATGCTTTATTTTGGGAAGTACAGATTCAATTATTGTAACCATTTTATTATATATATTTTTTGAAAGCTATCTTCTGAATCAGTATATTCAGCAGTGGGAACACACACACATACACAAGAACTATTTTACAAATTTATAAAAGATTTCTGGTAAGTAAAATGGTGGGATTTCCAGAAGTGAAAAATTATTCCAAACCCTATGTCAAATTCAATTAAGTAGCCTACAAAAAGTTGTTGAAAATTTTTCAATTGTTTGTAATGGTGGTAAAGTTGCACCATTTACATAAACTTGCAAGCCAGAATGCTTTCACACATATTTGCCCCAATTCTGCCAAGCAGTTTCTTGGAAGAACTAACTGAAAGGTTTTTAAAACTTATTTTAGGTACCAGCTACCCAAAATGGCAGTCGATTAACATAATTTGTACAAATCTTAAAGACCATTATTTCTGGATTCTGACTTGGATAAAATTCTTTCAAGATTTTTATGAAGTCAGTTTAATGGGTTTTTTTGTTTTAGTCACGGAGGTCCTAATAGGCTAATTGATGGCAGATCATCATCAGTGGTACAACATTGAAAGGCCTTCATGTCAGGATGCTGTCAAGTTTGGTAAAATTATGCTGAACATTGTTTTTTGCAAACTTTGAGTGTGAGATGTACCTGGGACTGCTTAGTGTATAAGGTTTTTTTACTTAGATAACACGTTTCTATCACTGAACTTAACTGAGTAACACAGGATGCCGCTCCATGGATGCCTGTTGACTGTAAAGGGCCCAAGTCACTTATATCAAAGAAAATTAAAACATTTACTTTATAACAAGTTGTAACAAGCACAAAGAATATGGCTAATCTAGCTTTGAAAAACAACGATTTATATCCAGTGCATCTGAGGCAGTTACCAGGTTACTTGTTGCCCCTATTTCTAGTGCAGATTGTGAGTGGGCCTTCAGTTGCCAGAATCTGACATAAAAAAACAAAAAACTTTTTTTTTACAAATTTCTATCTGATTTCTAAGATGAAACATTTAATGAGAATTTCTATTGATCTGCCCAGAGTTGAGAATTTTTATTTCAGGAAGGCATTTAAGAAATAGTCTGGGAGACTGATGAAGTGTCAGTGACATTGTTAATAAAGACTTAACAGTATTTTGTATTATCAGTTATAAAGAAACATTCTTATTCATTCTTGCTTTTCATATGCTATACATTAAACTTCACATGTGTATAATGGCATTTTAATATTTATTAATAATTATTCTTGTGCTCTGAAATGAAATAAAAAAGGTAAAAATTGTTTTATTGTCATGCTTCTATCAGTCACAGTGATCGAGACCTTTCTAAGTTTCTAACAGTCAGTGGCCATGACCCTTGATGTATGTACACCCAAATCAAAAAATTTCTACCAGTCAGTGACTAAGACCCCTGAACTATGTACACCCAAAATCAATAAGCTTCTACCAGTCACAGGGACCAAGACCCATGAATTATGTACCCTTAAATCAATAAGCTTCTACCAGACCAAGACTCTTGAATTATGTATACCCAAATCAATAAGCTTCTACCAGTCACAGTGACAAAGACCCCTAAACTATGTACACCCAAATCAATAAGCTTCTACCAGTCAGTGCCCAAGACCCTTGAAGTATGTACACACAAATCAATAATCTTCTACCAGACCAAGACCCTTGAAGTATGTACATACAAATTAATAAGCTTCTACCAGTCAGTGACTAAGACCCCTGCCCTTGAACTATGTACACCCAAATCAATAAGCTTCTACCAGTCAGTGACTAAGACCCTTGAATTACGTACCCTTAAATCAATAAGCTTCTACCAGACCAAAACCCAAATCAATAAGCCGCTTCCTACCCAATGCACAAGTCATCCACAAACTTTGATAATGATACAAAGTAAAAAACTGCAATTATTTTTGTTCTCGTTTTTCAGCCAATGATCTTGGCTTCAAAAACTTATTAAAGACAATAACCTTTTTAATAAGTGACAGTAACCTTGACCTATAAATTGATAATCTTTCTTATCATAAAAAGCATGTCATCCCTGAGTCATAGTCCATGTCAATTATGAACTAATGTTTTGTGTGTGCAAGACATATGTATTTTTGCAGTTAACAGTTATCTTGAGCATTTTTCTACTTTTTCACAATCCCTTTTATTACACAAAGAACAAGCCAGCCATAAAGATAGTAACTTTTGATGGTGGAGAAGTCTAAGATTTTGTGCAGAAATTAAATAGGGAACTGATGGATGGAAATACAGACAGAGGAACAGACAAGAGCATCATATCATGCTCTGCATTATGGTGTGTATTTAAATATAAGCAGTCAATCTGATACACAATGTGTTGTCATGACAATACAGCATGCATCTGATACACAATGAATAGTTGTCATGACAATACAGTATGCATCTGATACACAATGAATAGTTGTCATGACAATACAGTATGCATCTGATACACAATGAATAGTTGTCATCACAATACAGTATGCATCTGATACACAATGAATAGTTGTCATGACAATACAGTATGCATCTGATACACAATGAATAGTTGTCATCACAATACAGTATGCATTTGATACATGATGTGTGTAATTAGGATTTTTAAAGTACCTTTAACATTTTTCAGTCATATTGCTATGATGTCTGCAGTGAAGCAGTTTATAGTAATATCTAGCACTGGGGCATCATTCTGCAGACATGTAGCATGATGTCCCACCCAGACACATTATCCTGACACCAGGCTGACCAATCCCAACACTAACCTCTTATTGCTGAGCACCAAGCGAGGCAGCTGTTAGTATCATTTTTTTTAAAAAGTCTTTAATATGACTCGGCTGGGATTGAACCCACCGCCACCTGCATCTGCGGCAGATGTTCTAACCACTAGGCCACCAGAGCAGTTGATGATACATGATGAATAGTTGACATCACAATACAGTATGCATCTGGTATTGAATAGTTGTTATCACAATACAGTATGCATCTGAAACATGATGAATAGTTATCACAATACAGTATGCATCTGAAACATGATGAATAGTTATCACAATACAGTATGCATCTGGTACTGAATAGTTGTCTTTACAATACAGTATGCATCTGGTACTGAAAAGTTGTCTTTACAATACAGTCATAGCTGCCAACCCCCCCCGAGTGCAAAAATACTGATTACTTGTGACAAAAATACTGATTTTCAGGACCAAATACTGATTTTTAAATTTCAATACCTATGTATATATTTACAACATATACAACCATCAGTAAAGTTGGACAGTGCCTTACACAATTATTTAATGTCAAAGATGCACATGTTGCACATTTGTACCTTCTGGAGTTGCACGTGTTCCATATGGGTGCTCATTCAAAATGTGCAAGAGTGCAACACACTCAACACAAGCTATTTATAGGAGCCCTTTTCATGCCTTATTTTTTTTTAATCATTGATTCCAATGTACCAATTTTCATTTATTATCTCAATTTTGTAATTTTCTTATTGAAATGTTTTCGTTCAAGCATAAGAATTATCTTTTGCGATTTTAATGTCTGAAAAACTTGTGCAAAATAAATCGCCAACAACATTAGCAATTGAAAAAGGAAGGTTTATTTCTAAAAGAAATTAAAAAATTATAGTTTGATCGATGTACATTAAGGTTCTCTCTGTCATTTATCTACATCGCAAGTTCAGGCTGAGTTGTGTGTGATGAAGCAGGAAGCTGATGTTTATTAGCTTTTTCGAGCTCTTGTATTTCATGGGCGCCTCCGTAGCCAATAGCGAAATCACGTTAGACAATTACAAAACATCAGTTTTTCTCCTTTACTCTATGGTTTCACAAATCTATACAAGACAGCACAAATATCTTTCCAGTCGTCTCCTATTTCTTCTGGAGAAAATTCTGAATATTCTGCCTTCGAATTTATCATGATTAGAAGCTGAATATTACGAAGACTAGATACAGCAACAGCGGTAACTATTGCGAAATCCAATATGGCGGTTAACAACAGGCTTGGTAGCCTCGATTTCGAATGAACCAATCGTATTGTAGAACTGTATTTGTATATCATTGTGATATATTCTGTCAAAATAGAACCGAGAGCGCGTTCTAAACTGGCAATTCCAAAGAAATTTTATTATTATTTTTTAAAATAAAAAACGTATTTTTTGCGAAAAAAACGTACACCGGTATTCAGGTCCAAAATACGGAATAAATACGGAAAAAACGGGACAGTTGGCAGCTATGTACAGTATGCATCTGGAACTGAATAATTGTCATCACAATCTGGTATTGAATAGTTATCATAATACAGTATGCATCTGATACACGATAAATAGTTGCCATGACAATACAGTATGCATCTGGTACTCAATTAGTAGTTGTCATGAAAATACAGTGCATCTGATGATACACAATGAATAGTTGTCATCACAATACAGTATACATCTGATACACAATTAATAGTTGTCATGACAACACAGTATGCATCTGATACACAATGAATAGTTGTCATGACAATACAGTATGCATCTGATACACAATTAATAGTTGTCATGACAATACAGTATGCATCTGATACACAATTAATATTTGTCATAACAATACAGTATGCATCTGATACACTATGGTATGTGAATTCATGGAAAACCATCAAAATTTATAGACTTTTCCCTCCGCTAACCAACACTTAATAGATTCATGTTATTACTTAATATAAAGATACTGAAATAACAAGATTTCAAAAGCACTGAAAGAATAATATAAGCTTTATTTTGCATATGCATCTCTAAAAATTCATGTTACAATTTTGTAACTTTTTTGTATGCATGATGTACAAGTACAGCATAATGACAAAATGTGTATTTGTCTTCAATCATAATGTTGAATAAGTAAATCGTTAACATATACAATGAAATACTCGTCAGTATCTATATGCATGACATGCATCTCAAGGCAGCAGTTATGGAGTAATCCCACAGTGATGTCATTCCTACATCTGGATATAGCACTAAATCGGATGAAAATATTAACCACAACGCTAGCATAAAAATGTATCACAGATGTTTTCAAACTTAAACTCCCAAGTACAGCATGAAAAATTGCTCTCATTCTCTTCCTTTCAACCACTATTCTAAATCATTTTGGCCAATGTTTCAAGGCTTACATTGCTGTATGAGCAACTATACTTTATTAAGTACAAAAGTATGCAACTGCAGGGCAATTCTGTGATATTGTACCAACCTCCAGGCAATCCTGCAAGTTCCCATAAACTAGGAAGAAGGAGCACTCTTCCCATTCGTTCAAAGCAGTATACTGTAGAAATGCAGCATTATATAGCCTGCATTAAGAAAACATCCCTAACACACTTCAGGTTCGAATTTGTGACATGTATGGTTTAGAAATGATTTGGGGATATGCATGGTTAGAGATGAATTTGTGACATGTATGGTTTAGGAATGATGTTGGGACACCTGTTCTAGGGATGTGACGAGAGAACTTGTTTAGCACTATCTTGGCAAGACTGTGTCAGTCCCAATGCATTACAGCTTATTGTTAACATCAACATACAGGGATCAGCATTAACAGCAGTCTCAGTAAAGCCACAACAACTGGTAAACTAATGCTGAATTGGAAGATGTTCAAGACTACAGTAGCAGTGTGGTTCTAACTGGAAATCATTGTAAAGATCCTGTTATTGAAGTAATTCAGTGATCATGACAAGTCCTTGTTCAGAATCATAAAAAAAAAATAAAAAGATTAGCTAACCATGTTGAAACTCTTCTGAGATTCCAGCAAACAGTATAACAGGACTGAGCATACTGAATTTCCTCAAAGGATCCAGAAAATAACGGCTGGAGTGTTGAATGAAAAGTCGGTTTCGTATCATCATTGGGTTACATTTTGAACTTTGAATTCCACCACTCCCATCACTAAACAAAGGACATGATATTGATAAGCCAGAGGGGACTGTGAGAAATGTTAGCACCAATCAGCAATGTAGTTAAAGTCCCTGAACAGATCCTGATCATCTGCTGTCAATGGCCGACGTTCTTTTGCAGGTGTGAGCACTGGCTTCTCTTGTGTAAATTCGTCATCAAAGTTACTCACATCTTCGGGATGGCGCTGAAGCGGAAGACAAATCATGGTTACAAGGTATGATGCTAAAAAAGTTGGTTACAAGGCATGGCACTAATAAAGTTGATTACAAGGCATGGCACTAATAAAGTTGGTTACAACGCATGGCACTAATAAAGTTGGTTACAAGGCATGGCACTAATAAAGTTGGTTACAAGGCATGGCACTGATAAAGTTCGTTATAAGGCATGGCATTAATAAAGTTGGTTACAAGGTGTGGCACTAATAAAGTTGGTTACAAGGCATGGTACTAATAAAGCTGGTTACAAGGCATGGCACTAATAAAGTTGGTTACAAGGTGTGACACTAATAAAGTTCGTTACAAGGCATGGGACTAATAAAGTTCGTTACAAGGCATGGCACTAATAAAGTTGGTTACAAGGCATGGCACTAATAAAGATGGTTACAAGGCATGGCACTAATAAAGTTCGTTATAAGGCATGGCATTAATAAAGTTGGTTACAAGGCATGGCACTAATAAAGTTGGTTACAAGGTGTGGCACTAATAAAGTTTGTTACAAGGCATGGCACTAATAAAGTTGGTTACAAGGCATGGCACTAATAAAGTTGCTTACAAGGCATGGCACTAATAAAGTTGCTTACAAGGCATGGCACTAATAAAGTTGGCTACAAGGCATGGCACTAATAAAGTTCGTTATAAGGCATGGCATTAATAAAGTTGGTTACAAGGCATGGCACTAATAAAGTTGGTAACAAGGTGTGGCACTAATAAAGTTGGTTACAAGGCATGGCACTAATAAAGTTGGTTACAAGGCATGGCACTAATAAAGTTGGTTACAAGGTGTGGCACTAATAAAGTTGGTTACAAGGCATTGCACTAATAAAGTTCGTTACAAGGCATGGCACTAATAAAGTTCGTTATAAGGCATGGCATTAATAAAGTTGGTTACAAGGCATGGCACTAATAAAGTTGGTTACAAGGTGTGGCACTAATAAAGAAGTTTACCAGTCAAAGTTAAATAAGAGTTATGGTCAATTTTACAGCCTGCCATAAACATTAGTCCAACTGCAGGCCAGGTTTCCAGTTGGTCTCAAATTTGCATTCTTATTGTTCAAGATATGTATAGTCCACGTGAAGGTCATTTATATGGCCTGCCATAACAAATGAGTTTGACAACCTGGTTCTACAGGGTTACAACTTGGGCTTGTGGGTCAAGTCAAACAAAGATGATCTTTAACATCATAAAGTACAAAATGCAAAGAGAAATGTGTGAACACACAAAAAAAACCACAAACATACAAAGAAACCACAGGATATACACAATAATACTCATGGACAGCTTACTAACATCAATCACAAGTTCCAGCTTGTAGTAAAGGTGTAATGACAAACTCATTAAGTCATCAAATATACATTTTCAACCATTATCTTGCCAAAAAAAAACCTTTTATTCATATTGGTAGATCTAAAGCTAATACTAAACAGGACAAGCAGCTATATACAGTCTACTCCGCTTATATGCATTGCCTTGGGACCGGATCCAAGCTATGCATATAAATAGAGGATGCATTTAAGTAGAATTCATGCCTATTCATGAAGGAGAAATGGGACCATACTTTTGCTATGCACTTAAGTGATCTATGCAATTAACGATATGCATTTAAGTGGAGACGACTGTATATATTAATACATTTGTGGGAAATAAGATGGATACATTCAAATTTAGCAGAATGCTGGAGTCTGCACTAACTGATCAGTAAATTAACGATGCAAAAACGAAATTTAAAAAAAATGAAATAATTTGTAAACATCAATTAAACTTTTCCTGAACATTCAAGGGCAACAAAATAAATCAACCACAGCTCAGATACACAAGCAGATTAATCATTCCCTTACAACAAAGATAAATATTAAAATTGTTTTCATTTTTATTTCAGAAATGGAAACTAATTTTTGTGCACAAAATTATATCTTTAAATCTGATGATGTGATCTTCATTATGACAAAGTTTTGGACTTACAAAAGCCTGGGCTTCAATAATAAAGACTTTCTTATAGCTAGATAGCACTTGTAAACTAAATTGACAGGTTACTGATGCTTTATGCCAGGCTCTATTAAAATGACAAATAGAATAAATATACTGATCTAAGTAACAATCTTTTCTAGAAATTTAAAATTGAATCCACTATGATCTAGAGCTATGTCAGAATCCTTTACTCGTTTGATGGTGTGAAATGATTTATTTGCTACCAGTTTTTCGTTTTATGAGCTATGTCAGAATCCTTTACTCGTTTGATGGTGTGAAATAATTTATTTGCTACCAGTTTTTTGTTTTATAAGCTATGTCAGAATCCTTTACTCGTTTGATGGTGTGAAATAATTTATTTCCTTTTCTGATACAATGTTGCTCGAGTACATGTAAATACTTACCAAAGTGGGTTCAAAAGGAGGTTTCACTTTTCTCATCAACAATTCATCCCAGTTCAAGTGCTGAAGTAAAAAATTGGTTGTATTATTATTATTATTATGCTGAAGAGAAATATATCAACCAATGCCTTGCCATTATCAAGCTTTAGTGTCAATAATGGTGTAATTGAAATAGCTTTAAATTGTCTAATACCACATTCCCATTACACACCCACCCACCCATCATTACCTAGGTAATAACGATTTTTAGCATTCTTCTCTTGCTTCTCTGTAAGCAAGTCCCAAGTCGAATGTAAAAATAAAAACCTATTAAATTACAGTGATTCTTAAAAAATAACTTCCAAATATACAAGATTATTTGTGCATATGTATGCGTGTGTGTTTAAGAGAGAAAGAAAGAAATACAAGCATTAAAATGTGCAAGTCGCTCTAGTTGTATCTTTCTTTGGTAAGAAAATATTCCAGCGGCTACCATTTCTAACTTCCAACTGTAATGACACACATTTCATGCAGACTGTTCCAAATGACCATAAAGAACACCTGGTCAGGAACCCTTGCTTTGATTCCAGAATCATTCTTTACCACTTCTCCAAGGGCATACATGGTTTAAACAAGCTTAGGGATCAGTAATTTGGCATTTGCATATCCATGTTTAAGTGTATTAAGCAAAAAAGGTGAAATGTCATCAAGTTCGTGTACAGAAACATGAAAAAGACTTAAATGGCCTAAAATTACCACATTGGCTCATCCTTTACTTACTCTGAAGAACGCCTGCTTTTTTACATCTTCTGCATCACGTTCACTTGAACCCAGTCTCCTGTCTGGGTTTCTTCTCAGCAGCTAAAACAGAATAATCTTGATGTTAAATTAACAGCTTACAGTAAATTTACAATTATTAATGATGGACCCTTTTTGTGATTTCTGATTTGGCTGCTGTATTAGTCTACAGTCACAAGCAGTTATCTATGAAAACAGTACAACTTTCAGCCCAATACACAAATTTAAGCACAAATTTCTAACTTTTAGCAAAACCAAAAGGGTCAATATAAAGCATCTGAACTTGTAGTAATGGGTACATAACAGAGATCCCCAATATTTATAATTACTTCAGCACTATTAGCAATGAATGCAAGACTGAGATCTATCTTAGAACTAGCAGCAATGGGTGTAACACAGAGAGATCTGATCTCTATAATTACCTTAGAACTAGTAGTGCAATGGATGTGTCACTGAGATCCCTGATCTCTATAATTACCTTAGAACTAGTAGCGCAATGGATGTGTCACTGAGATCCCTGAACTCTATAATAATCTTAGAAATAGTAGCAATGGATGTGTCACTGAGATCCCTGAACTCTATAATAATCTTAGAACTAGTAGCGCAATGGATGTGTCACTGAGATCCCTGAACTCTATAATAATCTTAGAACTAGTAGCAATGGATGTGTCACTGAGATCCCTGAACTCTATAATAATCTTAGAACTAGTAGCAATGGATGTGTCATTGAGATCCCTGAACTCTATAATAATCTTTGAACTAGTAGCAATGGATGTGTAACAGAGATCCCTGAACTCTATAATAATCTTTGAACTAGTAGCAATGGATGTGTCACTGAGATCCCTGAACTCTATAATAATCTTTGAACTAGTAGCAATGGATGTGTCACTGAGATCTCTGATCTCTATAATTACATTAGAACTAGTAGCGCAAATGATGTGTCACTGAGATCTCTGAACACTATAATAATCTTTGAACTAGTAGCAATGGATGTGTCACTGAGATCCCTGAACTCTATAATAATCTTTGAACTAAAAACAATGGATGTGTCACTGAGATCTCTGATCTCTATAATTACCTTAGAACTAGTAGTGCAATGGATGTGTCACTGAGATTCCTGAACTCTATAATAATCTTTTAACTAGTAGCAATGGATGTGTCACTGAGATCCCTGAACTCTATAATAATCTTTGAACTAGTAGCAATGGATGTGTCAGTGAGATCTCTGATCTCTATAATTACATTAGAACTAGTAGCGCAATGGATGTGTCACTGAGATCCCTGAACTCTATAATAATCTTTGAACTAGTAGCAATGGATGTGTCACTGAGATCCCTGAACTCTATAATAATCTTTGAACTAGTAGCAATGGATGTGTCACTGAGTACCCTGAACTCTATAATAATCTTAGAACTAGTAGCAATGGATGTGTCACTGAGATCCCTGAACTCTATAATAATCTTTGAACTAGTAGCAATGGATGTGTCACTGAGATCCCTGAACTCTATAATAATCTTTGAACTAGTAGCAATGGATGTGTCACTGAGATCTCTGATCTCTATAATTACATTAGAACTAGTAGCGCAAATGATGTGTCACTGAGATCCCTGAACTCTATAATAATCTTTGAACTAGAAACAATGGATGGAACACTGAGATCCCTGAACTCTATAATAATCTTTGAACTAGTAGCAATGGATGGAACACTGAGATCCCTGAACTCTATAATAATGTTAGAACTATTAGCCATGCCTAATGCTAAAAAGCATGATGTATATCGATGTTTGATGGCTGAATGTACGGCCAATTTTTTCCAAACTAAACCTCACCTTTTGTGCAAAATATTTCTTTTTCCTTGGTGGTGAAGACATTTTTAACATGCGATACTGAATGGTAATTCAAATCAGTACAAAATTCTGATTAGAACCCAGTTTCTCTCAAAAACATTTGAAAAACTATTATACAGATTAAAATATACTAAAATGCTTGCAACAGGGTCAACTGTACCAATCAGCTATACTTCTACTAATATCGCAGCCAGCAGTACCAGACTGTTTTTGGCAACTGGCGACATCACGACTAGTGCTTAACGGGAAATCACTTATTTTTTGGATAATTGGGAAATTCATGATTTTGTTGCAAGTGGCATGAATAAATGAATCGCTGAAAAAGTCATGAAATTCACACAAAAATTATGAGGGTTGGCAGCTATTTTAATGACTGTTACAGGTCTTTGTTAGCACTGCAGCAACTTGATGCATGACTTGCATACTGTTTAAGTGCAAGAATTACTCCATTCTGGAAGGGATTCATACAATTTTGTGGGTTGTTACAATACTATAGAAAGATGGTCAATCATGGGCAATAACTTGCTTAAATTATGCTGTGGAATGCTGGAAATAAACTAGTTAAGGGCGCTGAGTCAATATAAAGCTGACTGCCAAATTTGGTTGAAATTCAACACAGCTTAGGAATGTTATGCCCAAGTCAAAAGGATTGGCAATCAGGGGACCTAACTCTGTAAATGATGTCTACAATGGCAATCAGGGGACCTAACTCCTGTAAAAGAAGTCTACATTAGCTATCAGGTGCCAAAACTCCTGTAAATGATGCTAACACTGGCAATCAGGTGCCAAAACTCCTGTAAATGATGCCAACACTGGCAATCAGGGGTCAAAACTCCTGTAAATGATGCCAACACTGACAATCAGGGGCCAAAACTCCTGTAAATGATGCCAACACTGACAATCAGGGGCCAAAACTCCTGTAAATGATGTCTACTCTGGCAATCAAACACACAAGTTCTCATCAGTCTAATGCCACATACCAAATCTAAATAAAATTTAAACACCAAACTCAAGCTATGTGCAAACAGTCAAAACTCTTTAAAACAATATTATACTTGTATCAATGTGTCTATTTTGATACAAATTGTTTACTAAATAGATGCTGATCTTTAAATGCTCTTCACAATTGGTGCTGTAAATTCAGCAATTTCTGGAGCTAACAAAACCATTTTTGACAATTCATGCTAAAGATTACTAATCCTGAAACAATTTAACACCCACCCCCATTTCCTTTTCATTGAGTCTACCTTATATCTAGGTACCAAATACTTACTTGTACATCAAATACAAACGTGAACTACACAGGTCCCGACCTACCATCACATAATGCTCAGACAGCTCTGGGGTTACATAATTTGTTAGAAGTAATCAGTTGAAAAAACAACATAGACACAGATTTCTTTGTATATTATTTGATGGCAGATCAGGGTCTATGTTCTTTGTAGTTGGACTCAGCTTATATGGTAAGTAAAGCATTAACACTAGAGTTTTCACAGCGGTGAATGTGCATATGACCAGACACGCTCACAAATACCAAAGTGATAGCAACGTTAAGATTCTACCATGACAGGCTCAAGAACTGTTTTGGCCTTACCCTTCTCATGATTGCTATGGCCTCAGTGGAGAGAAAGCGAGGATATCGGACCTCATCATTCACAATGCTGTCAAACACTTCCTCTTCATCATCTCCCGGGAAGGGGGACTGAAAACAAAAACAGTAAACTTTAAAAATACTCAAGTACTCATTATTTCTATTGTTGTCTTCATAAAACCTTTGCATCTACAGGGATCTAAATTTAATGAAACCATCAACTGTATACCAGACTGATGTGACTACTGCGATCACATATTAATGAAACTATCAACTAGTATCATACCGGTAATGATGTTACTATTGGGATCACATATTAATGAAACTATCAACTAGTATCATACCAGTAATGATGTGACTATTGGGATCACATATTAATGAAACTATCAACTAGTATCATACCGGTAATGATGTGACTATTGGGATCACATATTAATGAAACTATCAACTAGTATTATACCAGTAATGATGTGACTATTGGGATCACATATTAATGAAACTATCAACTAGTATCATACCAGTAATGATATGACTATTGGGATCACATATTAATTAAACTATCAACTAGTATCATACTGGTAATGATGTGACTATTGGGATCACATATTAATGAAACTATCAACTAGTATTATACCAGTAATGATGTGACTATTGGGATCACATATTAATGAAACTATCAACTAGTATCATACCAGTAATGATATGACTATTGGGATCACATATTAATGAAACTATCAACTAGTATCATACCAGTAATGATGTGACTATTGGGATCACATTAATGAAACTATCAACTAGTATCATACCAGTAATGATGTGACTATTGGGATCACATATTAATGAAACTATCAACTGTGATACCAGTATGATGTGGCAATGTTCACTGTATATTTATGTAATATGTGACAACCAGCCTCATCTATCTGTTCTTTTTAATGGAGGACTAGTTAAAAAAAAAATTAATCATGGTATAAACTCTCATGAAAAGTCAACTTGAACCACTTACTTAACTCCTCTGAGGCTGTTTCAGAACTAGAAACTATATGTGATCCGAAAAGCCTGTAGTTCACTTCAATATGGGTGGTGGTGGTGTTGGTGGTCATCGTAATGGTAATTCATATTAATCTATGTGTTTTATATCCACTAATCCAATAAAAGTTTAGGGTAGGCAGGGTCTTTAAACAGTTCTGCCAAACCCCTCCATATATTTCTGCATCAGTCCTTCAAAGAATTATGACATAAGATTTCTGTTAAACTGCTCTAATAACTATTTATTTCGGGGATAAGGTCTAGGTCAAACAAAAACTGGCATGAAACTCACTTCTCCAACCAACATTTCAAATATAAGGACCCCAAGTCCCCACCAGTCCACAGCCCGGGTATATGATGGCTCTGTCAGTACTTCAGGGGCCAGAAATTCTGGGGTACCACAAAATGTGCTGGTTCTGTCACCAAAACCCATGCCCTCCTTACAGAGTCCAAAGTCGGCAATCTTCAGGTATCCTTCTGAATCCAGTAGCAAGTTATCTAACTTGAGATCTCTGAAAGAGAGAAAATAAAGGATAATGTATTACAACAACAATGTTCAGCTTTGTAAATGAAACATACAAGAAAACAATTACAAACCAAAAGAATGTGCACATAAATTATGAATGCCCCGCCTGTCAATCAAGACAAACCTTAAATCAGAAAGTCAGATAGCAGTGCTTCATCTCCTTCCATTATCTCTGAAGTATAAAAATCCTATAATTTTAGGTTTTTTAAAAATTTCATTTAAAATTAAAACATTGAAAAAATGTAGGTATAGAACATTTTGTTACAAAACATTTAAAAAATGATTTAACTGCATGTCTGGCAAATGAATTTGAGAAAAGTCTTAGAAAAGCTGGGAAATTTATTATACATTAATATAATTACACTTCAATACAATGTAATTACACCACATCTTCTATACCTTCCAAATATTTGAAAATGAAGGAACATCAAATTTTAAACTTATTAAATACCCTGAAACTTCTCAAGACCTAAATCCAAGTAAACCAAAATCAACCAAATCATCTTGTTCTTGTTTTGTTTTTTTTTTTTCATTAATACTTTAAATCAGTAAAAAAAAAATCCTTTCCACTCTGAATACAAAAGTGTTCAGTCACAATAAAATGAACCCCATAAAATAAAATCCCAAACATGTATACAATGAAACTGTAACTGTCACATGTCTATTTTAATACATGCCACTTATGTTTCTTCACTAAATTAAAATGTGTCTGAGAGGACACTTGATCACAACTTGAATGGTACTGACACCCCCAAAACCAAATTTATAATTTGTTTTGGAGATTTGTTTTTTTTTTAGGCTTCACTTTACACGAAGAAATTATTTTGTAAAAACGTTATCCCCTTTTACTTCCTCTGTATCACAAGTAACTAGTTCTCATTCAAGGTAAACCTCACCTATATACAATATTATGTTCATGCAGGTACTGAAGGCCAAGAACAACACAGCCTGCATAGAAGACAGTTCGTGGTTCTGTGAACACGTCACTGTGGATATGCATCATCAAGTCTCCTCCACATGCGTACTCCATCACAAATATCACATGCTCCTGGAATACAAAATCTTTCATTTAAAATTATGATAAAATCCCAATCTCTAGACTTCCATGACCAAAAACTCACCTACACAAGTAGCATGAATGAGGTACACCTGTCCTGTGTTTAAAAGTCATCCATTTAGGCACAAGAAGCATGAATGGCACATCATACAGCTGCCCCGTGTTTAAAACTCATTGACGTAGGCACAATCTGTGCATGGATGGCACATTATACACCTGCCCTGTGTTTAAAACTCATTCATGTTGGCACAAGTTGTGCATGGATGGCACATTATACACCTGCCCCGTGTTTAAGACTCATTCATGTTGGCACAAGTTGTGCATGGATGACACATCATACACCTGCCCTGTGTTTAAATGTCATGCAAGTAGACAAAGTAGGGCATAGATGACTTGAGATTTTATCAAGCAATTGGCCTTACTGATGATGACATTTGATTAAGGCATGCTTTCTTGAATTAATGTCACAGTGCAGAAACCATTATTTTCTTATTATATTTATTATGGTTGTGATCTCTGTTTTCAACCTATCAAACCTATAGGTTTCCTTTATTATGTACAAGCCATCCACAATGATTTGTCAAGGAACTTGTTAAACAAGTCATTTTGCTAAACCAATTATTCTTAAACCATGATAACTATAAATTTTTGACCCCAAAATTGATAGACTTTTCTGCTTTTTAAGCACCAACTGCAACCTATCAGCAAAGTTTTGACCCAATTATGTAATGTTTAACCAATTGTTAAGAGTGGAAAACATTTTCTTCTTTCAATTACAGTCGACTTTGACTCAAGACCTTTTGACCTCAAGCCAACACGCGCAAGCTATCCACAAAGTTTGGTCCATATATGTGGTGTATAACTTGTGTGCTGAAACCATTGTTCCTCTTTCAGTCAAGGAGACCTTGATCTCTGACCTTCTGACCCAAACATCAATAGTATTCTTCCTTACCCCAAGTGCAAGACATCCAAACGGCTTGTTAACTGCAGCTGGTGGTAAAGTATAGTTATTGTACAAACACAAAATTGATAACAGGGGCCCGAGTGGCAGTGGTCTAAAGCACTCACCATTCCGGATCACTTCCATCCTACCTCTGTCTGCATGAGTTCGAATCTAAGTCTTGGCTAACGTGGATACGCGAGAAAGCCTGCCAGTAGCTTCTCGTGGGTCAGTGGTTTTTCCCTGGTTGTCCAGGGTTCTTCCCCCACCAGTTATACTGGCCGACATGTATAACCTATCTTGTGCTGAAAAATGGTGCTAAACCCAACAACAACAAATTTGATAACAGATGGATGGAATACACCAGAACATTGTAAGCTCTTCCTTATGGCAATAAGACATTAGGGCAAACAACTCTAACAACAGAAGGTCTAAGTGGGCCTGATATTGTGGTCACCTTTTTTAAGTTGACCATTTCAAAAAGCAGGCTTATGAAATGATTTAAGTATACAACCTAGATAAACTCCCAAATTTTACATCATGCTGATATTATCCATTTTAGTAAATCCTGATTTAAACTTATTCTGACAATAATTGCATAATTAGAATGCAGTCTTTCTTCATCTAAGATTTTGATACTAGATCTAAGGAGATAACAGACAAACTCAGCCAATCAGATGCAAGATTACCTCATAAATATGCATAGATCATATTCCTTATTCATCTTATCCAAAATATTGATGATAAAAGCACATATATATGTTTGATTTAAATCAGATGCAAGATCACTTCTTAATGTGAACAGCTCTCATTCATCACTAAATACATCTGGGGTCTTCATGATACAAGCCTCTATTCTAATTTTAATGACTCCACAAAATCAAGTACACACAAATAGGTATTTCTCATTAAAACCATGACAACCGACAACCATAAAAATATAATCCTTCACGATATGGTGAAATTAAAGATTCACAAAACATAATTGTGCCAAAATACTGCAATTTACAGTACACTAATCACCAAATCCTGAAATTGTGCTTAATTAGGTATTCCACTGTTAAATGCTAAAAATCATGTACCAAGTCTAATTAAAAAAATGTATTATTCGGATTTAATGTCTTACAATCTTAGTACCTAAAGAGTCCTAAATCTGACACTACCACAAAAATTTGTTTTTTCTCCAACTTACGTCAGTCTGGAAACAAGCAAACAGGTTTACAAGGAATGGATGACGCATAGCATTTATAACTTCAAATATCCTTTTCTCCGACATCAAACTTTCCACTTCATCTCTTGCCATTATGTCACCTTTCTTTAAAGCTTTAAGTGCAAAATATTCGCCCGTACTTCTGTATTGGGACAAAATGACCTGAAACAGAAGAATACTCATGGAATGCTACTTACATGTGTTAAAGTGGGTAATCTTTTATAACGGGATGGTTTAGATATTTGCATTGTGGTGGGAGGAACATGGTCAAGTGCATACAGCATTTGTGATTTAAACTAAAAATATGGAACTTTAAAGCTGCCCTAATGAAAATGCATACCAAAAGTGTAATGTATGGATGCATATTCATCCTAGATGGGATCACAATGTTACTAAATTAACAAACAAATATTTTCCCTAGAATTCATAAAATGTCCTTAAATGCAACAAAGACAACATTCTATTTTTAATTTCCACCTTCTGTCTTTCTGTCACTTTCACTGGGTAAGAATGCAATGTGTATATTATTACACTCTAAAACTGGGAAGGAAGTAGCTCTTTTATTACCACACAGCAGGTTACTTTCATTACAAAAAGTTTTTTTTTCTTCAAACTTCAGCAATTCAGAATTTAGTGATTGCAGGAAGGTCTTTATTTTATAGGTGAAAACCAGCCATATTAGCTTATACCAATGACAAAAAAATCATCATTTTGTGTACATTCACCAGCACAAAACATGATGAAGGTCAGGTTAAAACAGTTTTCTCTGCCATTTAAAGTGGGAAAAATAAAAGGAAACAAATCATGCAGATCAGATGATGTAATTAAGCTGATAAATCAATCTGTTTCATTAAAACAGTGAAATGTCATACTGAGATATAATTTTTAAACATTTAACTGTGACAAATTAATCTGAGATGTCATAAAAAGGTAAGTGGCATGTTAATCTGTCTTCATGGACAAAAACAATTAAAGAACATCCAAAACTTTTACTACAATATTCCTTAATTGTTCAACTCAATACACGTCAACTGATAAGTTTAAATGTTAAATGAAATAGTCCCTTTCTCACCTTTCCAAAGTGTCCTCTTCCTAGTACACTAATCGGCCTAAAATCTTGCATGCTAACAGGCTGATTGCTGAAACTAACAGAAAGGAAAAAAAAATTATGTTAGCTGACAATTTATTTATAAACGAATGACTAAATATTGAATTGATAAACTAAAAATCTGGAAACTATTGAGGTTTTAGTTTTTGTACAAACTTCTGAAATAATGACAAATCTAAAAGTACAAGTCGGTTGAAGATATCTCACACTCACATGCCTGATATCAGTCTGATATACTGAGGTCAAAATCAGTCTAATATATCTCACACATCTGATATCAGTCTAATACATACTTAGGTCATATGGTGGTCAAATATATCTCTCACATCTGATATCAGTGTAATACATACTGAGAACCAAGTTGGTATAATATAGCTCACACATCTGAAATCAGTCTAATACATACTGAGGTCATATGGTGGTCAAATTTATCTCACATCAGATATCAGTCTAATACATACTAAGGACCAAGCCAGTCTAATATAGATAACACTTCTGATATCAGTCTAATACATACTGAAGTCATATGGTGGTCAAATTTATCTCACTTCTGATATCAGTCTAATACATATTGAGGTCATATGGTGGTTAAAGATATCTCACACTTTTGATATCAGTCTAATACATACTGAGGTCATATGGTGGTTAAAGATATCTCACACTTCTGATATCAGTCTAATACATACTGGGGTCCAAGTCAGTCTAATATAACTCTAATACATACTGAAGTTGAAGTCAGCCTAAGATAGTTTGACACCAGTCTAATACAGTTCATGAGGCACATGTGGGTCCAAAATTGCTCACAAGTTCATACTGGCTTTATATCCAAATGCAAAAGCAGATGGCCAAGAAATCTGGGTCAGTTACATCAGTCTGATTAGCATTCTCACCATATGCCACAAGTTTTACTGATGCCATGAGGCTGTTTTCTATTTTTTGTTAACAGTGGCCATTTGTAAAAGTCAATCTGCATAATTTATAAAATTCTGAAAGGTGCTCATTTATTGCTTAACTGTTTTTGAGTATCTTTTTTCCATTCTATTTGCAGTAGCATCTTTCATATTTTATGGTTGAGGGGCATCATTTGTACATGCTGCAATGTACTGAAGCCTTGATACCCCAAACAAATTTGGTCAAGTTCTCTTTCAAATTTGGGCTTGTCAGTACTTGACAGATTATCAATTAGATCAAATGACTAAACATCTCAGTCAGCTTTATAACGTAAAAAAATTATAATCTGAAGACCAGAACTGAAGCTTGATGTGAAAATGAAAATGATTAAAAGAGCATCAGTCCTACACATGATGCTGAAATTATTATTAACAGCACACATACTCTGGTTCTTTGATGCCTAGTGGCAGTATTTTTGGTGTTTCCTGTTTAATGGGTGGAAGTTTCGGGGCAGGCTGTTTCGGCTGTTGCTGCGGAGGCCTGTGATGATTGATGGGTGGTGATGGTGCTCGTGGTTTGCTATGCATGGCAGGGGGAGGGGCATGGGATGATGAAATGGGTCTGGCAGGAACAGAGTTGGTTGCTGTCATCTTTTGGTGATCACTTATGCTTTCTAGGTCTATGATGTTCTCCTCTGGCAGGAAATTAAAAGAATTCAATGCCCTCTGGAAATGAAAAAAAAATAAATAATCAAAAGCTTCAACTGAAATTCATAACATTACAGCTCCTGCCCAATCACCATATCTATTCAATTTTTCAGAAGTCACAAATAAATGAAAGAATTTTTTTTAAACACTTCAAAAACCTGTGGTGCTGCAGGACCAAGTTTTTATTCACGTTATTGGCTGAAAGTTTTATGCTCAGACAAAGTGAAGCATCCGAGTTTAGTCACGTATTTTACTGACCGCTTTTACTGTAAATATTTGTAATAAAAAGTATTTAATGTCACATCACCACAGATGCCAATTAAAACTAAAGTTCCAAACATGTAGAAATAAAAAAATACACAAAATCTTTAGGATTGACGAAGTATAAACCCGATCCATTACAAAAAAAAATCTGTCATACAATACAAAATGTGTGCATGGCAGAATACCTGTTGCTATTACATTGCTTAATTTTCCACAATGGAAATTACTAATGTCCACATAGGAAAATTCAATCATCCCATTAGATGGAAAGCTTTAGAAGTTCTTAACTGTAAATAAGACAGACTTAGCTTGTCCCCCACATCATTGGCCCATGTGACTTGTTCTATATAATTCCAGAACTGTAAAGAAGACAGATCTAGCCTGTCCCCACATAATTGCCCCATGTGACTTGTTCCAGAGAAGTCCACAACTGTAAAGACAGACTTAGCCTGTCCCCAACCACATCATTGCCCCATGTGACTTGTTCCAGAGAAGTCCAGACCTGTAAAGAAGACAGCTTAAGAATAGACTCACCCTTACAGCAGGAATATCCACTGCCATTAAGTTGGTAGGGCCACTTTTGTGCCGCAACTATTGGAACCAAAGGAAATATGTCTTGTTCTGGCCAAAGACCAAATGTAGAAGGTTGAGAAAGTACTAAAGGACCATCAAAACGCAGCTTTCATAACATCCTCTAAATGATGAAGTCTTTAAATAGCTCAGTGAGGTAATAACAACTCGGACAGCTTAGGGTTTAATTTTATATTTGAAAGGTCCCTCCCTGAAAGGGACTGTTGTCTTGATTGTGAGGACAATCCACCTAGAAAAATAATGGGTGTATCAAAATACCAGTACAGCCCTTAAGAGGAATTTCTGTCTTTTCAAAAGTTGCCAAACTGTAAATCTCTAACTGGGTACGAGTTCATTTGGATGATTCCATGCCCTTATATGACAGAGACATGGGATCTCTACAGTGCATGGCATTATCAAAGGAAGCTGCATGAAGTTTTGGCTAAAAGAACTGGCTGACAAAAGAGACAAATATATTTCTAACTGCTGTTGAATTGTAACCATCTTCTTTTCACAGAAAGGTCATGAAGCTGGATACTTTGTCTCAAAGATACTAAGGAGTGAAAAGTTTTATGGGTATAGTTACCAATAGAAGCATCACCCAGTGGTTTATTGAAAGGTATTTGCAAGGACCACTATATGCATGAAAGACTCCATCTGGGCATTAATGAGGGAGTCTTTGCAGCAGAAATTACCTGACAAGATCAGAAACATGAGGCTCCTGACTAAATTTCTGAGAACTTAAACATGTTGGAAAAAGCTGCCCTACTGTCCTTAACAGTAGAAATCATCTCTCTTCAAACAGGAAAAGAAGTCAGACATTGCAATCACAGAAGGACAGGTAGGATGAATGGATTTCCAACTGCCACCAATTGCAAAAGATTCTCTTCTATGCATCATAGTGCTTGGGCCATTGTCTGGCCCGCACAATGCAACTTGAGTGAAAATATGTCTGGGAGGCTAGATTATTTGAGATGTGCCCAGCATGAAACAGGGGAATAGAAAAGACCCATGTACTGCAACAGCAGGTCCCCTCTATGGATGGGCCCTGGTGGCTTAGTAGCTAGATTGCTAGACTCAGGACTGAAAGAGTGCGAGTTTGAATCCTGTCTGGGTAAGTTATGGAACTATGTCCTTGGGCAATGCTCTTTACTCCAACTGATTTGGCACTAAATAAATGTAAAGCCAAACCCTCCTCAAGGCAATGATCTGGGCTGGTCCCTCTAACTGATTTGGCACTAAACCAAGCGAAATCCTCCTCAAGGCAATGTTCTGAGCTGGTCCCTCCAACTGATTTGGCACAAAACCATGCCAAACCCTCCTCAAGGCAATGTTCTGGGCTGGTCCCTGCAACTGATCTGGCACTAAACCAAGCCAAACCCTCATCATGGCAATGTTCTGGGCTGGTCCCTCCAACTGATTTTGGCACTAAATAAATTTAAAGCCAAACCCTCCTCAAGGCAATGTTCTGGGCTGATCCCTCCAAGAAGATTGCGGGGCAAGATGGGCTATAAAAATTAGCTGAACCATGAAGGTATACAAAATCAAACCTCAAGCATTGACCTGAATACTGAAAACAGTAGAAGAAATGCTCATTTCATTCCCTTCCAACTCAAAATTAAAATTCAGTGCAGGCTTGCTTCAAAAGTCTTGGTAAAAAATTACGTGTTTGTTATGGGCAAACTTATGTTCATCTATCATGGAGAAAGGTTGCACTGTTGTTGAACAAAAGGCAAGCATTTTATTCCTACTGCCTTTACGTGATATAGTATGAGACTATGTTTAACACCAATTAAACAAACATATGTATGGGCCAGGTGTCACTTTGATACAAAATCCACTATCTTGTTAATCACATACTGAACCGTAGATCAAAGCATAGGTGTCATTAAAATCGAAGCAAAGGATAATCTCCTGCGTGTCTTTAACTCCAGCTACTCTAACAGGAACTGTTAATTCTAATAAAACGATTAATGCCCTAATACCCCAATTACTTTATTCAAATCCTAACCTCAGATACCTCTACAAAAATGAATGTTTGTACCTGTATATCCCCTTCATTAGGCCTGGAATTAGGTTGGGTGACTGGAGACCGAGGGACATCGGAGGAATCTTTACTGACTGGCCTTTTCTCTGGAAACTCCACAAAGCTAATCTGGTGAATGGGAGGACCTCTGTCTGATGACAGGATACCTGCGAACATACCACAAGCAGTGCATGATCTCATGTGCTGCATTAAGAACCTGAGTATGTTCATGAAGTATATTAAGACTTGTCAGGACAGGAAATGGAAAAATGGACACGAATAGCAACACATGCCTCTTACACACCTCTAGTTGAGCATATCAGATAAACTTTGTACTTTTTAAAAGGCTGTTCTTTCTGGAATTTTACCAATTTCATTGTCAACTTTAATTTTATACGCCTTTTAAAGAATATTAACATTTTTATCACTTCTCTTTCAGGAGTAGGTTTAATTTTATTTGGAAGAGTTAAATTAATTTTTTTCATTACATTTGTTGTAATTTTAAGTTGGCCATGTATAACATGGATTGTGCTGATGTACCACATATAGAGCCACTTCACTCATGAACTGTTTTTCTTGATGATGAGTAACAAACACATGTATACAGAAAATAAACACTTAGTTAAAAATGTCACATAATCAGCTTTGACCATCAGGATGTTTAAGTTCAACAAAATTCATACATGACGGGCTGTTTAACTTCCAAGCCTCCATAAAACTATCTTCTCTGGTCAAGTCAAATCTTCTAGAAGGAGAAGTACTTAAAAAAACAATTTTCAAAATATGGTGGCCATATTCGCTGAATAATGGCGTCAATTTCATAGGAGCAATTTGGCATCATAGATATCTCTTTGTGAAATACCCATGTTACAAAGAATATCCATTTAGAAGTTGCCATAACAAGATCTTCAAGATGGTCACTATAGATGCCACATCAGACATCAGATTGGCACCTTTTAATTTAAAATAAACAAGACATCATACAAGTCTTAGAATGAAAACCCGCATCACTAGATCCTTCCATGCCAGCCATATTGTATATCAGGTTTAAATCATGTTCATTTAGGACCAACCAGATATGATAAAAAGTCATGAATCAAAAACCTCATGTAGCTGCATACATGCAAACCCGATGAGGAAAAAGCGTAATCCAAGTGGACAAAAAGTGGAATCCAGGCAGAAAAAGCGGAATCCAAATATAACATGCTAAAATTTAAAAAAAAAAACAATGATTTATTTGCCCCTCTTATCTTTTAACATCATTTACTGCTTCAAGTTTTTGTATGTAGCACTTAGATTCACACGCGCATCAACTAGAATCCATCTGAAGACTTTTAGTGCCAAATATATTTAAAAAAGTTCACAGGGCCTGAAATAGATGTCATGTGATGCTGCACTCGTGTCTTCAAATTTGGAGGATTGTTAATTTTTTTTTCCTTCTCTAATCCATCTGTGAAATTATTTGAAAGGATATATTTTTTGCTCTCATAAACACATCAACTAAAGTAAAATATACTTTTTAGCGCCAAGTACCTTTAGACTGGTTCTGCATTAAATATAAATTAGAACAAAGAAACTCCATGTAATGATTAAACTTAGAAAACCAATCTGTGCTCTCCTCACTAAGCCATACAGATGCTATAAATAGATTTTGATGTCGAAAGTTGGAAAGTAGAACCATGTTTTTGGTAATAGGATAGCTGCTATAAATAGAAGTCCACGGACAAACGTACTCTTATACTGTAGTTATGTAGATGCGATCTTTTCTAAAATACGGTCTGTGAAATTAATGGAATGTTAATAAAAACAAGAAAACAAATAATTTATTTTTTGGGAAGGTGGATTATCAAAGAAGCGTAATCCATATATGTTTAAAAAAAGTGGAATGATTATGCCAAAAAGTGTAAAGGTTGGCATGTATGTAGCTGAGTCAATCTGAACTAGAACTTGATGCCCATGTTGTATTGCAGGTCAGCACCACTGGGATGAATCTTCATGTAAATCTTTTAGGCAGTTTAGGAGAAAAAGTGATAAAAGTGCTAATCGATGACAGATAAAATATCACTGCATCTCTTCCGTCCAATGAAAAAAAAAAAGCCAGAGATGCATGTTATTTTTCATTTTTCTTTTTAATCTTCATGGTTCTATGAATCTGCTTCAGAAGCTTTTATCACTGTCAGCCCTTTGAAGCTATATTATGTTGGGTGAAAGTCAGAGGCATTGAGTAATGTTCATATGTCAGTAACTACCTTGATTAGCAAAGCCACTATGGTTGAAATCTCATAAAATGAATGCAGTCCACTCACCTAATTCCTATATTCACACTTAAAATACACATTAAACCGGTTACGGGTAACTTGTCACAATATAAAATGAATAATTGCTAATATGGAAAGTTTACCAATGAATAAGAATGTTTAAAACTACTTCCTATGACACTTTCATAAAGGACTACATATAGCATTGAAAGACCATTGTGGTCATGAGCATAGCTGCAAACCCTCCCGTCTCGCAATGAGTTAATAAAATAGGGATAAAACTGATTTAATTAATTTTAACATGAATTCGTGAAGCGATCTTCAAGACCTGAAATATTTGTCCGAACAAACGTTTAGCATGGTCTCCAGTTGATAAAGGTAGATTGTGTCAACAAGAAAACTAAAAAACAATGCTTCAGCGTGGTTAGCTTGCAGGTCTTCTGTCGATGGCTTATAAAATTCCAGAGTTGAAATGTTTTTTGTTACGAATGTGCTTTCTCACATCGTCTCTGCCACCATGCATGATGCTACAATTTGTGGCACACTACATGCAAAAAGCATGATGTATATCAGAGTTTGATGGATGAATACAAGTCCAATTATTTGGTATATTCCAAAAAAACATTTTATACATTTCTTTTTCCATGGTGGTGAAGAAAGTTTCATGATGCAATGCCAAATGGCAATTCAAATCAGTGTTAGCTGCATATTTGTGGAGCAAAATTCCAGTTAGAGCCCAGTTTCTCTCAAAAGCATTTGTAAAACTACTCTTTTACATATAGATTAAAATATGCTAAAAGGCTTTCTACCGGACCATAAGTACTAATCAGCTATAGTTCCACTAATGTCGCGACCAGCAGTGCCAGACCATTTAGACAACTGCAGATATCATGACTAGTGCTTAATAGGAAATTGGTTATTTTATTATAGATTAAAAATGTTGAGAATTGGGGAATTTATGATTTTTTTGCATGCAGCATGAATCCATGAATCATTGAAAACGTCATGAAACGAACGCAAAACTCATGTGGGTTGGCAGATATGCATGAGCTACACACAAATACTGAACCTAATTTTGTAAAACATAGCAGTGACCATCTTTAGTTGCAATAGAGATGCAGTTTGATATAGCTTATCACATGAAAAATGTAAGAAACTGACTCCTGTGATCCTAACCCTTGATTTTTTGACCTACAAACTGCTAGTTATATTTATGTTGCCTTTTTAAACATGTATCACATACAATTGAAAATAATAAAACACTCATTAAAATCTACTCACCTGGTGAGGAAATCTGGGGACTAAGAGCCCCAGGTGTGTCTGCACTTTGCTGTGGTAAGGCCCTCTTCATTAATCGGCCCCAGGTAGCCACATTGATGTTCATCTGGCCAGGGCGGAGGAAGTTTTTACCTGTATGATGGAAAGAAACCAAAAACATAAATGGCTGCAGTACCAATCAATTTAAAAAAATAAATCTACTTTAATGTTTGCACAAGACTTAGTAAATAAAGTAACGCTGAGGATTAAATCTACTTTAATATTTGCACCAAGACTTAGTAAATAAAGTAACGCTGAGGATTAAATCTACTTTAATGTTTGCACCAAGACTTAGTAAATAAAGTAACGCTGAGGATTAAATCTAATGTTTTTATGTTGAGGTATAAACCCCTGCCATGTTTCTTTAAATCATCAACATCTTTTTCAATATAATGATTCAATTTTAGTCCAACATATTATGGACTTGTTTGACTTAGCATTAAAGTCTGTCATACTAAATATGCCATGAAACTGTCACATGATGACCACAAACAGATCAAGACTGTCACATGATAACCACAAACAGATCAAGACTGTCACATGATGACCACAAACAGATGAAGATTATCGCATGATGTCCTCACACAAATAGATTGAGACTAGCACATGATAACTTAGACAAAATGATCAATACCCTCACATGATGACCTAAGGATACCAGTTTGATACTGTCATATGATGACCGTTAACAGATCAATACTGTCATATGATGACCACTAACTGATCAAGACTGTCACATGATAACTGCAAAAAGATCAAGACTGTCACATGATGTCCTTACACTAACAGATTGATACTAACATATGATAACTTCAGACAAAATGATCAATACTGTCACATGATGACCTAATGTAACCTGACTGATACTGTCACATGATGACCTATTGTTACTTGACTGATACTGTCACATGATGACCTAATGTAACTTGATTGACACTGTCACATGATGACCTAATGTAACCTGACTGATACTGTCACATGATGACCTAATGTAACCTGACTGATACTCTCACATGATGACCTAATGTAACCTGACTGATACTCTCACATGATGACCTCATTCAACCAGGTCAAGACTATCACATGATGAGTGTGTGCATATGTGTGTGTGTGATTTGGATTTCTGATATTACTTTAACAATTTGCCAGTGATATTACCATGATGTCTGCAGCGTGGCAGTATATATAGATGTCTAGGACTGGGGCATCATGTCGCAGACATGTAGCATAATAATAATAATAATAATAATAATAATAATAATAAAATAAAAATGATGAGGACTTTGTATAGCATCTAATCTTTAAAAGATCTAAGCACTTTACAACATCTATAAGGATATGACTACCAAAAAAAAAAAAAAAACACGATGAAATTAGTAAATATAAAAAATGTTTAAAATATTTAAGGTACAAAACATTATTAGGTCTTTAACTTTGTTCATGCAGTCAAAAAAAGTGAGTTTTAAAAGCACTGTAGAAAGTGCACTCATGTCCCATCCAGTCACATGATCCTGACACCTGGCCAACCAGTCTTAATATTAGCCAAGTAATGCTGAGTGCCAATGGGGAATCATATACATTTCTGGGTACACATTTTCAACATTTAGATAATGTTTTCATTCTGTTTTTCAAAATGTTTTCAGTGTATCACCAGTGTCAATTTTTTGTTGTTGCTAGAATTGGGACTTGTTCTTTGAAATCTGGAAAATCATGTACTTTTCGGTAGAGAAATAAATGACCATTATTCCACTGAAGTAAAGCTCAACAATGCATTAAGGCTGTTTCCATGCCTGTGTTTTCACAATACAGTAAATAAATGATCCTTATTTCACTGAAGTAAAGCTCAACAATGCATCAAGGCTGTTTCCATGCCTGTGTTTTCACAATACAGTAAATACAGAGAGTTTGATCCATTCATGATATCAACATTAGATCATGCATTTGATTTCCTTATATTTGCCAATGCTTGACTTAATTTCTTTACTTTGAAATTCAAAGCAGCAGCTGAAATCACACTGCATCAACACCCTGTGACTGCCATTACATCGACACCCTGTGACTGCCAATGTATTAACACCACGTGACAACCACTGCAACAATACCATGTGACTACCATTGCATGAACTCCATGTGACTGCCACTGCATCAACACCATGTTACTGCCACTGCATCAAAACCATGTGATAACCATTGCAATGGTTTAAGTTTAAATTGTAGCAAGCGAGAAAAGTCACTATAAGTCTTCAAAAACAGATGAATCTACCGGAGCATGGGAATGTAAAATTACAAATTCTGACTTCTTGTAACGAACATACCTTTATGTTTAGGGAATATTTTTCTTTGTCTCTGCAGCTTTGGTCTCCGTGAAAATGTAGGGTTTAAGAAAGTAATCTGAAAAAAAGAAAAATATAATTCAAATGATTGAAATCTGTGCATAACAGTTTATCTGGGCAATGGAAAGACAACATTGAAACATTCTGCAAAAAGTGTAATATGGGGAGTCAACATTGTAAAGAACATATTTTGCATTCTCACATCTTTGTCATGATGGCTCTAAAGAAGGTACTTTATATTTTCAGAGTAATTGGGAAAAAAGACAATTTGACTTCACTGTTATGTAATCTACATTATTACTAATCAGGCAAGATACACCTTTATATTCATATACAATACCTATTCAACAACAAAAAAAACCCACATTTGCAATGGTGATATAACTATAAAACATGCATACCAGTCCAAGATCAACAAAACAAAATATATCAGACAGTAAAATCTGTCACAAAACAATCCTTTAAATGTCTGTTATATTAAACACATCCAATGAATGCTGGCTCTGTACAATGTGTCATGATAATCTTTCAATACACTGATGCATGGTTATGTCTAGGATACCATGGACTTGGGGCACTGCATCTCTGTTCTCCAAATTTGATGAACAACACAAATTTCATAGGGACAAAGAAAATATACTAGATTGTGCAATAGGAATAAAAACAAGATGCTCAAGTGGGCCTGATATCATTCCTCTGGCTTACATAACGTAATTTCAGCAAGCACTCTTATGCGGTTGTGCAAGAACACATGCTATGTATACTGTCTGCCAAACTGTACACTTCTTTCTCAAGATAAAGGCATAATTAATATGCACTATTTCTTGCTCCTAACTTAAGTCTATGATTATAATCCCCAGAGTTCTCACTAGGATTTTAAAACTAGGAGTCCAGGACTCCTAATTTGGTAAAAATAGGAGTCCCACCTGCAAAAGTTGCATTCCCACCAGCAAAAGTTGCAGTGCCCAGAAACATTCTGAAGCGACTAAATGGCCATTAAAATGCCCGGAATAAACAA
This sequence comes from Unio delphinus, assembly GCA_029339505.1. Classification (NCBI taxonomy): domain Eukaryota; kingdom Metazoa; phylum Mollusca; class Bivalvia; order Unionida; family Unionidae; genus Unio; species Unio delphinus. The sequence goes on from JAQISU010000130.1 coordinate 859,749, forward strand.
ATACATAACTTTTATCAGTTTTACATGTATTTCTTTGTAATTATTTATTATTCTTTAAAACAGTATGTATTAAAATCTATATCATGTACAAATATATTCTGAACTACAATATAGTTCACTTTCGTCTATGTCGCGTTTCGCAAAATTTTCTGATACTTGGCTTCGCTGATGTAGCAAACTGCGATTCTGTTTTCCGTTTTGGTGACAAAATATACCATCTGGTGATATTTGTGGCGACACCAATTTTAGCTGATAAAAACCGTATATACAGTCTTGCGTTTGGAGTAGAGAAAATCAAAGGCACCATGACAGGAAACAATGTACTGGAATATATTGTTAAAATAACAAGTCCTTGTCTCATACTGATAAACCACCCTAACAGTGCACTGTTATATCATAATCCGCTAATGATGATATCTGGCCTTATTACTTTATGCAACTGACTAGTTAAAATACGAATCCGCAGAAGGCGGAAACGTAAAATGAGTACAGTCAAGCAGATGACACTAATTTAAAAACAAATACCAGATGGAAGAAGAAAAAATATGTTTGCTGACACTTCAAAGAGAACTGATTACCTTTGAAGCACTGATATATACTAAACAAATAAAACAAATCTGTTTCAATGTTCTACAATTATCTGAAGTTGCCGCAGCAATAACAAACAGGTATTTGTTTGACCCTTCAACTGGAGCCTTTAGCGGCGCCATCATCAAAGTAAGACGACAAACTTTGCTAAAAAAAAGTCAGCAAAAAACACCTCAAATAAATGCGTTGCCTCATTTTTCACAGTGATTAGAACATATTTATTGTGTCGCAAAACTTTCCTGTTTGCAAAAGAAGAAAAAAAAAAAAAGAAAAAAGAAAAAACGTGCGTACGGAGGACTCGTGCATGGGCGATTTTCTGCGTCCCGGACCAAAAGTTTGCGTCCAAATACGCGTAATTAAGCATTTCCGAGATCTCTGATCCCAATAGAAAAATATAACTTAATGAGTGGTTCACCTAGTCATTTTGATACAAGATCACCTCCTTAATATCTTCCATATTAAATTATAACTGAAGCAGTCCAAGACCATGATGACAGAAGCACATATTCCAAATCTGAACAAAATAACATCACTTATACATCACTTATGAAGCTTCCAGAGTGGAAAGACGGTCAACCAATCAGATATATATTACATCTCAAACCCATCCACTATCTTAATGACAGAACCCATCATTTGAAGTTTGATCAAAACTGGATCAGAAATATGGGTTCCTGAGTGGTAACATGTTCAGTCAATTAGATGCAAAATTAAATCATTACTCCGTGTAGATGTTGTTTACTATTCAATCATTTCAAAATTCTGACATGAACCCATATGGCAAATCTGATCAAAATTGGATCAAAAATATGGTTTTCAGTGAGGTAAGATGCCAATCAGATGGTTTTTAGTGAGGTAACAAGCCAATCAGATCGTTTTCAGAGGGGTAACAAGCCAATCAGATGCAAGATCAAGTCAGAAATATGGTTTCCAGTGGGATAACAAACCAATCAGATGTTTTTCAGAAGGGTAACAAGTCAATCAGATGTTTTCAGTGAAGTAACAAGCCAATCAGATGTTTTTCAGAGGGCTAGCAAGCCAATCAGATTCAAGATCAAGTCAGAAATATGTTTTCCAGAGATTAACAAGCAAATCAGAATGCAAAAGCACCTCAATAGTAGGCAAAAATCTTACTTATGATTAAAATCACATAAAATCTTAATCATAAAAGCATATATATGTATATGTAAAATGAATACCTGTGTACAGCATGCATAACTAAATTAAGGGTCTATCTTGTTTTAGATTCAAGCTAACGTCAACTGATTAAAGAGCCTTCCTACTTACACAAGTAAAGACTACTTACAGTTGGAAGCATGTCATACAAGGAAAATACAGAAACACCACACTGTGTAAGTTGTACTAACCTCAGCAAAAAGAATCCCTTGAGGTTCTAGGTGAATGGCTATGCCATGCCTCTGATTGTCCAGAAAGTCTTCTAATTTTAAGAACTTGACTGCACACATTTGCCGCCAGTCTCTCCAGTAGATGGCAAGCTCCAACTCTCGACTCTGAAAATATTATGATACATCGTACATGACACTGAATATTCAACACTACATATAAAACTGAAAATTTGTCACCAAACATGATACTGAAAATTCAACAACATACATGATGCCGAATTTTCAACCCATAATTGATACTGAATATTCAACACTGTACATGGTACTGAATATTCAACACTGTAAATAATACCAAATATTCAACACTGTACATGATCCTGAATATTCAACACTGTATATGATCCTGAATATTCAAAATCGTAAATGATACTAAATATTCAACACTGTACATGATCCTGAATATTCAAAATCGTAAATGATACTGAATATTCAACATTGTATATGATCCTGAATATTTAAAATTGTAAATGATACTGAATATTCAACACTGTATATGATCCTGAATATTCAAAATTGTAAATGATACTGAATATTCAACACTGTACATGATCCTGAATATTCAAAATCGTAAATGATACTGAATATTCAACACTGTATATGATCCTGAATATTCAAAATCGTAAATGATACTGAATATTCAACACTGTAAATAATACCAAATATTCAACACTGTACATGATCCTGAATATTCAACACTGTACATGATCCTGAATATTCAAAATCGTAAATGATACTGAATATTCAAAACTGTAAATGATACTGAATATTTAAAATTGTAAATGATACTAAATATTCAACACTGTACATGATACCGAATATTCAACACTGTTCATAATACTGAATATTCAAAACTGTAAATGATACTGAATATTCAACGCTGTACATGATACTGAATATACTATACTGAATATTCAAAGATATCAGAACAATTTCTAAAGTACATGATAAAACAAAATTTAAGTAGGCAATCTATTTGTCTTTTTAAACATAGTATATAATTTCAGATTGTTAAATTGTGTTCATTGTATAACATATTCAAGTTATTTGCACATAATCAATAGCAAAAAAACAAATAGTTCTGATTTGACAGTGAACCCGCACTAAAAAGCCCTCCTGTTTAATGTAGACCTTCCAACAACCCTGATATTGTCATAAACTCCATGAAATCGGTCAACTTCGTTTTCTTAGTGCAAATTAATTTCTGTAGCCTGGGATTACAAATCCATGTGCCTGACTCCAGGGACAAACTTCTAACAACCCTGATATTGTCATAAACTCCATGAAATCGGTCAACTTCGTTTTCTTAGTGCAAATTTATTTCTGTAGCCTGGGATTACAAATCCATGTGCCTGACTCCAGGGACAAACTTCCAACAACCCTGATATTGTCATAAACTCCATGAAATCGGTCAACTTCGTTTTGTTAGTGGAATTTAATTTCTGTATCCGGGGTTTACAAATCCATGTGCCTGACTCCAGGGACAAACTCACATCTGGCATGGGCAAGTTCAAATTTGAAGGTACCTTTGTCCAGGGAAAGTAAAAAAAAAAACTGAGAAAGAAATAGCCCATGTTCAGTTTCTGATGCTTTGCAAGGTTTATACTCTGCAATCTTGCTCAGTAAATCTATCAGTGCCATTAATTCACATCTGTATACAACACATACTTTAACTACAAGTTCATTTAAGGAGCGTGGCCTTAATTCAAATATTTGAAAGTGAGTCTGTGAAGCTCAGCAAGATCCTGAAAACTGTCCAATATCTGTTGATGGAAGCTTAGCAAGATCCTGAAATCTATCCAATATCTGTTAATGGAAGCTTTGAATGTCAGTGTCATCAGTGATGTCCTTTGGTAATGGACCCTTCAGTTTGATGTCTTGATACTGTCGAGTTTCTGTATCAAACTGATACAAAATAGAATTCAGACAAACAGTCACCAGTTGTCACTATCATGGCATGCAGATGTGTGTAGCATGTGTTAATGGCCTCACTCACCTAAAAACTCTTGATATCATTTGTCTGCAAATTTAACCGTAGTAAGACCATCCAGACATTTCCTAGCTTATCCACATTATTTGTGAGTCTCGCAGTCTCTAGAACCTGTCACGAATGTACAGCTATTGATTTAAGTCCATATAAATTCTTTTTACAGCCCTTCTTTTTCTGGCTACAGATCTAACTGACTTGATGTCAGAGTACGTGATCAATTCACTTGCCAAGATTTCTGAAATCTTCTGCAAATATGTAAGCCTTTTAGGACTGAGGTAATAAAATTCATATAATCTATTCATTATCTGTTCAACTTCAAACTATCCAAGGTAGGACATTTCTTGGCAGCATCCAAAACATGAATCGCTAGCCTAAGTGCTACAGTGTGTTATGACAACAGGATTATCAAGTGTCTTAAAGCATATAGCTGCCAACTCCATAGAACAAAAATACTGCATATGATAAAAATACTAATTGATTTTTATAACTTTAATGCACATGTAACTATTTACAAGATCTAAAACCATCAGTAAAGTAGGACAAGAACTTACATATTTAATTTCAAAGATGCACACTGTTCCATTCAGATGCCAATTCAGACATGAATCACACTCAGACACAGCTTTTTTCATACCTTATTTTTTAATAGTCATTATTGATTCCAATGAATCAACCTTCACTGAAGATCTGAATTATGTGACATTTTTTACTGAACTGTTTGCGTTCTATGACATGAGTAATTCTTTGTGATTTCACTGTCTGGAAAAAGTGTGCACAATAAATCGCCAGCAACACTAGCAATTTAAAAAGAAAGGTTAATTTCTATAAAACGTTTAATTAAAATGAGATTCCGATCTAATTACATCAATGTTCTTTATGTGAGGCTGTGTTGCTGATAGCTGTCATGGGCGCCTCCATGTCCAACAGTGAAATCACAATTACATAATTTGCTAAACTGAATTTTTTCCTTCACTTGATTGTTTGACAAATCTAAATAAGGCAGCATATTTGACCTTCCAGTTGTTTTCTTTTTCTTTGCTGGAGACAATGCTTTGTATTTAGACATGAATAGAAGTTGAATATTACAAAAAATGAGATACAGTGATAGCAACAATCACAAGGTCTTGTTATCACAAAATTAAGAGTATCCATCAATGAAATGAGGGCTAAGGATGGGGTGCAACCTGTAACAAAGTACCCAACACTCTTTCATTAATGGATACTCTCAATTTTCTTTGCAATGAGCCGCTGTGGATGCAACAGCTTTGTGCAAACCAATATGGCGGCTCAAGACTGGTAGTCATGATTTCGAAATAACCAACTGTATTTTAGAACTCAATATCCATTTATGTGATACTCTCAGATTGGAAATGGGTATCTGTTTTAAACAAAAAACTATAAGAAAATTTTTAACTAAATTTTTAATTTTCAATAAAACAAATGGATTTTCAACAAGAAAAATGTACACCAGTATTCAGGTCCAAAATACGGGACTAATATGGGAAACTTGACAACTATTCTTTACTCCTATGTTCACACTTGTGCCATCCATTTTGACACAAACAAGGTCAGAGCTATACTATTTTATTTATCAGAAGCTTAAAAATGAGGTTACAAAGTCCCTTTTTAATTGCAGTAAAAAATCTTAATATGAAATTTCATGATGTGCAACACATCGAAGCATTGTAACTGGACTTTTATGGTCAGGGTCTACAAATCTAATGAGCACTGTAACTGGACTTTTATGGTCATTGTCTACAAATCTAATAGGCATTGTAACTGGACTTTTAGGGTCAGGGTCTACAAATCTAAAAGGCATTGTAACTGGACTTTAATGGTCAGGTCTACAAATCTAATAGGCATTGTAACTGGACTTTAATGGTCAGGTCTACAAATCTAATAGGCATTGTAACGAGTTTTATGGTCAGGGTCTACAAATCTAACAACTATGTATTTTTTGCCTAAAACTGCTGAATCAGTATTTGCATTGGAAAAAAATGGATATGAATTTAGGTCTAGCTCTTTTATCCTTGACATTTTTCAGCAGAACATCAAATACACTGTTAATGAAATCAAGGCATGCAGTTCTGTTGATGTGATCAGTTCCAAATTTAAATCTATTTTTTAACTGAACCTCACAAGGAATTTAAAAATCTAAAGATAATTTTTCTCCGATTTGCTATGGCATATGATGTGTTGAAACAGCTTCTTGTAATGCTCCATTTGGCTCACATTAATTTTATCACCACAACTTCTGTTTTCTCAGATTTCATTGTCAATTTTTTACTGACATGTATTTGCACTTTATTGGTGAGTTAACAGTTTGTCTTTTCTTGTGATAACCTGTCCTGCAAAAAAACGATCCACTTGTTTTGTCTGCTGCTGAGGGGTATCTCTTATACATATTACAAGATGCGAATATTTGATCTTCATTGGCCTTGAGCCCAAAAAAACCTTCTGTAGCCAAGAATCTTTGAACTCCCATTTTCTTTTTTCTTCATTGTATACCCTGTAAACGTCAAGCTCAGTTAACATGTTTTGTTTACTTTTTAAACCTTTCCATTTGGCTCAAACCTGATAAGAAAACAATCCATCCAGATGCTTTCCTGATAAAATTCACTTAAGTGATGTATATAACAGTTTCAAGGAGTCCAGCAATTGGTTCAAAACAACAAATTCCTCAGGGCTGCCCTATCCTCCAGCTAACAAATTCATTCTGATGAAACCATCAAAAGATATTTCCTAAATCAGTACTGTCTGTTTCCACTGGTTGTATGCATAGACGATGTGACTGGTTTCAGTCATTATCAATTGACTTTCAGCACACACACTAAATAAATTTACTTACAGGCCATAATTTACTTGTAGTCAGTCAAGTAACCTTGCAAAATTTGCTCAGCCATAATAAATTTCTGACTCTGATAATAGGACAATGGAATCTTGTATCCCTGCCCATGAATAACAGCAATGTTAAAGTATAAGAACAAAGATAAAGATTAAAAAAAAAACTGAAGTTTACCTTATCTAAATCTACATTGGCTCTGTGATCCCAGCATTGCTGACTGCAGGGTTTCCAAGGTGTCTGAAGAACCTGCTGGTTGTCAAGCTTCAATACCATCATTGCCTCATCTGCAAAATAGGTCATATGGTAGAACTGGATAAAACAGACAAGAGTTATTTGAAATCATGCATTATTTCACTTTATAATGTATACTATGATGTAACCCGTGTACTGAACTCGAACAAAATTTTGAACAATAATCTTCAACAGAAAAACCTGCATATTTGTACATTTTAAACATACAAACTTATAAAATGAAAGCATTCATTTCAAAGATGTCGCTGTATTGAACTTGCCATAAGCACTGTCCATATTTTATGACCGTACATTTGATAAATATAAACTCATCTACTGAGACAAGTTCCAGATGTTTCATACATGTTCAAATTTTCACAATAATCGTGCTTTATAACTGCTACATCACTTGCTCAAATAGAGACAGGAGTCTCAGGTGGTCAAGAGGTCTGAGGTGCTCAACTTGACAAATCACTCACATCTCACCTGTTGGCATGGGTTCAAGTGTTAGATTGACCAATGTGGTTTTGTGAGAAAGCTTGCCAGGAGCTTCCTGTCAGTCTTTGATTTTTCCCTGGGGTCTTCCTTCACCAAATATACTTGCCACTATGTTTGACCATCATGTGTTCAAAAATGGCGTTAAACCCCACATAAAGAAAAAAACAATTGACCAGAGCCAATTAACTAAATTCACCCTGAATAGGTCCTGGTTGAAAAGCCATTTCATGCATTGTAAAAGACATGATTAACATCTTGGAGATACAGAGAGACTGTCTGGTTTCATGCAGTGTTCACAAAACCACCTACTAAATTTCAAACAATTACTTTAGTTGAATACTATATTAATTAAATTCTTATCTTAGTTCTGCCTAATGCTGTCTCTATTGCCATGACAGGTGGAAATGTCATACTAGTAGTGTCAATCTGGGGAATTTCGGCAGACCATCCAATAACAAACTTCTGAAGAAATTATATAGTCCTGCTGCATATACCAAGAGGCTGAAAGTTTTGGTCCAAAATACTGTCATTCATGATCCTTAAATTCCTTCAACATTTTGGTCAAACCATTAACAGTGTTTCCCAAAAATTACTTGCAGGCCTAGAATTTACCAAAAAATTCCTTGCAAGCCAGAAGAACTAGAAGAGAAATTTACTATATACGGCAGCCAGTATATTCAAGGAGGAATATCCTAGCAAGGCCAGACATGACAGCCAGTTAAGCGAGAAGAACTGACTCATGGGAGCTACTGGCAAACTTTCTCTCGTACCTTCGTTGATGTAGCTGACTCAAATTCATGCAGTGATCTGTAAAGCCAAATGCTTTTGACCACCTAGGGCCTCCGAATCTACACCAAATGCTTTTGACCATTTGGGGCCTCTGAATCTACACCAAATGCTTTTGACCACTTGGGGCCTCCGAATCTACACAAGTCCTTATCATAACAATAATAATAATAATAAATATATTTAGGATGGATCACTAAAGAACGCAAGTAATAATGTACATCAAAAACAAACTGACACAGCATGTAAAGAAAAACTTATTATTAGGTATTCCAAGCACTTTTAGGATATCAGCAAATACACTGAATAGCACAAAGCTGTTGATACCATCCTAAGGCCTATATATGAAAATAAAATGCTGAAAAAATAATGTAAATCGGTCAAATACTTTAAAAGATATGACTTTTCAAAGTTTTTGTTTTTGGCTTATTCCCAGCATACTTTAAAAGGCGCGGTGATCTCGCGTGACCATACGGAAATTTCCAATGTTCATACAGAAATAAAGTATAATGAACAAGCTTTAAAATGATATCAAATTTACATTTTAAAACTGAAATTTACATGAAAAATTTTAATTTTGAAATTTTTAAAGTGTAACATTTTAGGCAAAAACAAAACAGAGTTACACAGTAAAGATATCAAAATGTAGATCATTCTCTCTGCTTTACAATGGTGCTAAATATAGTAACATGGGAAATACCATGCATAATCCCAAGCCGTAAAATAAACATGCAAAAATTTCACCTTCGGAAAAAAGGCCGCTGCACTAATTATGCCCATCACATACTTCAAACAAACATATTTTTAAATATGAAAAAAAAAAATCCACAAAGATTGATGCATAATATGATAGAAGAAAAGTAGTTCTTGTGACAAATGCATATATTTATTGATTTTATAAATAGTGATGGCATAAAATCTATTGTTCGAAATGTGGAACATTTTGAATTTTGCCCTGCTGGCCCATTGAGCTCGTCAGCTAGGGCAGCTTGGAATACTTATTATTATACAGACAAAAAAAAAGTGATCTACCAAGGGTGATGCATGAAAGTTCATACAAATTTACTGCTGATGGAATCCTGAGAGATCAAGATTTTGGGGCATCATACATTTTCCAAATTAAAATTATATATTAAATTAAGCTAAGAAATTTACTACATGGTGTTGAAAACTGAAAAACTTATTTCAGAATTAAAAATATCAGTAAACAAGCAACCCTCGATGGGACTGGCACTCTACTAGCTGAAAATCATTTCTAGTAAATTCAAGACCATTTCTTTAAATTTAAAAGGCAAGTGTTGATCAGCCTCTATTTTTCTGTGAAAACAAGATTTTCAAATCAGCTGCTGTTTTGGACATAATAATGTCAACTGGACACAATTTCATTACAACCAACAAGGCATGATAAAAAGTTTTATGGCAGAATATGATATGGCTATCTGTATCAGAGGAGCAATGATAAAAAGGTTTTCGAGATGGATGTCACGGTGGCCATATTAAATATCAGACTGGCACAATTTCTATTTAATACCAACTGGACTTCAGCAAAAGTTTTTTGGTGGAAGAACAATATTGATATGACCAGCCATCCAAAAAAAGTAGTGATAACAATATTTAAGATGGCTGCAACATTCAATATCTGATTAGCACTGTTTCTATGTAGTTTCAACTAGTCTTTTCATGAAAGTACTATGTTTATACGACCAGCAAGAAGTAGTGATAACAAGAGTTTCAAGCTGGCCATTGTGGCAACCATACTGGACATCAGATTGACACCATTTCATTTCACACCAAAAATGAAACATTAAAAGTCTTCTTGTGAAAAACCCATTAAGGACAAGTATTGTTAACCAAATTTTCTATATTGGCTTCAGATTGGCACCAATTTCATGAAAGACTTACTAAACATCATTAACAGTCTTTATTGAAAATCACATGTTGATATGACCATCCATTCAGAAGTAGCAATATCAAAATTTTCAAGATGGCCATAATGCCAAACATACTGGACATCAGACGCAAAATTTTCAATTTGGGCCAATTAGATTTCATAAAATGTCATGGAAGAAGTTGTGGAAAATACACTAGTAACAGATGGTGTAACAAAAAATGTTTTTTAATGACCCTACAGATAAAAGTGTTACAGCCCATAATTTTCATAAATCATTAACTCATGCAAGCTGGACACTGTGCAGACATGAATTAGTTCAACTGTTTTACTTAGTCCTCCACTTTTAGCATTCACACACTTTCAAGTTCAAACTTTCCTCGGAGATGCCTAATGACTAAAGACTTTAATTTCTTGAATCAGTCATGATATGTAAGTACAAATTTTGCTTTTGTAAACCTCAAAAATAAAATAATTGCACAGAAAAACAATGACTGATTCTCCAGAAATTAACTGATTAAAAGTTAACAAAGTAAACTTTTTTTTGGTCTTCATATCTAGAAGAGAAAAAAAACCCAACAAAACAAATAACTTAAAAAGATAAAAAGACAAAGACCTCATTCACCTTTGTCATTACATATCTAGAACTCAGTGGATTAAATAACACCATGATCTAACAAATCCCCCAAACTCAACCCACCTACCTCCAGCTGTCAGTCAATAAGCTGTTTATTTGGCATCTATGAAAGAACAGAACTGGCTATATATGAAATTTTGTGCAATTATTGCATGTTTTTAACTGATGGTGGGCAACCACAGCATGTAAAAATTCAAGTCATTATAACAAATACTTTTCATCCAATTTTCCTGAAATATCTGCCAAAAATAAAAAAGTAGTTATTTTAGAAAACCCAATATTGCTAATGAGGAGTTGGTTATGTAGTTTTTAGAATTTTATCAATTTAAAAAAATTCCTAATTTTAAAAAAAGACTGTCACATTGAGCATTTCTCACCATCCCCTGGCAGCCATGATGTTGTAGAACTTTAATTTAAAATTCCACACCTCAATTGCAGCTGATGAAGATACGAATTATTTCAACTGCAGAAAAGAAGGTGAAATGCCCAAGGTTTCCTAAAGTCTGCAACATTATCTTTGTAAAATCAATCATTCTACAAAGCTAAACTTGAGTGATGATCAACTGTAACAAGCTTGTTTGTCAGTGCTTACTGCTGAGTTCTTCCTTGACATTGTAGGACTTGCTTGAGCCTTTGTAGCTTTTGGAACCACGAAGTAAGCTTTTGCTCTCTCCTGGGCTGGACAACTGGAGCTGAAGACTGTCTCTTCGCCGCCCTGGAATGTCCTCCAGCAAGCCCTGACAGCCTACTAGTCTGAAATGGGAGATAACCAAATGCAGCATCTACTTGATGTATCTTTGCAGCTTGAGCAAAATCACACTCTTACTGGCATACTACCTGTCTCTTAAGTCACACTCTTACTGGCATACTACCTGTCTCTTAAGTCACACTCTTACTGGCATACTACCTGTCTCTTAAGTCACACTCTTACTGGCATACTACCTGTCTCTTAAGTCACACTCTTACTGGCATACTACCTGTCTCTTAAGTCACACTCTTACTGACATACTACCTGTCTCTTAAGTCACACTCTTACTGGCATACTACCTGTCTCTTAAGTCACACTCTTACTGGCATACTACCTGTCTCTTAAGTCACACTCTTACTGGCATACTACCTGTCTCTTAAGTCACACTCTTACTGGCATACTACCTGTCTCTTAAGTCCAGGTTTTGTTCATCTTTTCAACACCAAATTCTTCCAAAAGATAGCAATAGGCAAAACTGAATCCTCTCAACATGTTTGGCAAAAACTGCAATTTATATCATATCTCAAGATAACAAACTGAAAAACAGGGAATGTAGAGTCATTCCGAAAAATTAGGGTTGTGAAAAAACCAGTGTAATGACTTCAAGTAACATACATAACAGTAAGAAGGATAATTATGCTTTTAATGCTCATCAGAATATATTCCAAATTTCTTGACATACAATGAACATATTTAAATCTTTTCTCTGCTAATCATTCTCTTTATTTCTAACACACAAACAACAACAAATAGAGCATAACATGACAATTAGGCAGCTTACCTGACTTCCAATTTCCCAGTGAGTGCAGCAGCTTTTGCGAAAGGTGAGGAGTTCTGTGAGTATAGTGTCGAATGCTGTTTGTTTTGAGTGAACGAGTACTGACTGAGTGCATCAAGCTCCTGCTTAAGGGACTCGATCTTATTAGATGCTGGATTTAGCTCATGAATTCGCTTTTCTAGTGAGATGCGGAGCAAATCCAGCTTCTGGTTTGATTCTGCTAAACTTGACTGTGCCTGGAAAAGAAAGAAGGAAAATTCATGACATTTACTAACAATACTAAAAGATTTATATTTCTATTTAAGTATTTCATTAGTATTGTGCAGTGGTTCCTAACCCGAGTCTGACACAACTTCTGGGGGGCTATGGGTTATTCAACGAGGGCTTGTCCATGCAAAATTTACTGAAGTTAAGTTGGCTCTTTATCCTTGAAAAAGTTAGAAGCCACAGGTACATGCCATTATGAATTTTAAGGTGGTGCCACTTAATCTACCATCTGTCCGCTAGGATGCATTTCTGTTTTACTTTGTATATTAACATTATAATCCATCTCTTATCATTATTGAATGTATATGTACCGGTATATGTATCTTATACTTTCATGTATAATCCTTTTTCTAGAAAAGGTACCCTTATCATTATTGAATGTATATGTATCTTATATATTCATGTATAAAAATTTTTCTAGAAAAGGAACCCTTATCATTATTGAATGTACATGTATCTTATATATTCATGTATAATAATTTTTCTAGAAAAGGTACCCTTATCATTATTGAATGTACATGTATCTTATATATTCATGTATAAAAATTTTTCTAGAAAAGGTACCCTTATCATTATTGAATGCACATGTATCTTATATATTCATGTATAAAAATTTTTCTAGAAAAGGTACCCTTATCATTATTGAATGTACATGTATCTTATATATTCATGTATAATAATTTTTCTAGAAAAGGTACCCTTATCATTATTGAATGTATATGTATCTTATATATTCATGTATAAAAAATTTTCTAGAAAAGGAACCCTTATCATTTTTTTGTTTTGATTAGGATTTTTAACGTAGCTTTAACAATTTTTCAGTCATATCGCTATGATGTCTGCACTAAGGCAGTTTATAGTAATGTCTAGCACTGAGACATCATGCCACAGACATCTAGCATGATGTCTCACCTAGTCACATTATCCTGACACCAGGCCGACCAGTCCTAACACTAACCTCTTAATGCTGAGCGTCAAGCGAGGCAGCTGTTAGTACCATTTTTGTAAGTCTTTGGTATGACTCGGCCGGGGATCGAACCGACGACCTCCCACTTCCGGGGCAGACGCTCTAACCACTAGGCCACCGGAGCGGTTGTACCCTTATCATTATTGAATGTACATGTATCTTGTATATTCATGTATAATCCTTTTTCTAGAAAAGGTACACTTATCATTATTGAATGTATATGTATCTTATATATTCATGATTAATCCTTTTTCTAGAAAAGGTACCCTTATCATTATTGAATGTATATGTATCTTATATATTCATGTATAACCATGTTCATGTAATAAGCCTCAAACTGGATAGGTAAAACTTCAAAGGCTGCATTACCTGTGCTTAAGGCATCCCATATGTCCAACTATATTTTAAAAAAATCTTGTTATTGATTGGAAAAATTAAACAATGACTAAAAAGTGTCAAAAAAATCTGAAATTTACTTTATTACAATTGTTTTAGTTGGAAATCGGTAATGTGACTGCTATTTTTGGGAGAAATTTTAGTACAGAGATTCAGACCTCTTCGGCAATAATAAATAATTTTGTTTCTGGAAAAATAATCATGTTTTATTATTTCCTCCATTGACATATATTTTACCCAAACCCTGATCTAAACCGATTCATGCAGAAGATGAGCTAACTGCAATTCTAATGTAAAATAATGAAAATTTATAAATATGAGAAGTATGGACAGTATAAAAAATATTACACAATATATACGATCTAATGTAAATGTGTGTGTGTTTTAGATTTTTAATTTATCTCTTTAAAAGCAAATGTCATATTACTATGATAACTTCAGTGTGGCAGTTTATAGTGATGTCTAACACAGGAGCATCATGTACCACCCAGTCACATTATCCTGACATCAGGCTGAACAGTCTTAGCACTAACCTCTTAATGCTGAGCGCCTAGCGAGGCAGCTGTTAGTACCAATTATTTTTAGAAGTTTTTGGAATGACTTGGAAAGACTTCAAACCTGCAATCTCCCCATCAACCTTGGCAGACACTCTAACCACTAGGTCAGAGAAGTGGTAAATGTAAATGTGAATATTGTATGAAATATAAAGATGTACATCACTTCATGAAATAATTCTGAAATGAATCCAATATTTTAAGTAGAATAAAAAAGAAAATGCATGTACATAGAATGTTGGTATTTTTCCTTCTTAAACCCTGTTGAATTTTGACCCTGAAAACAGGTCCTTTTGCACAAACCTGTTATGAGGAACCACCTATCTAGAGACCACTTTTTGTTGGTACAAGGGGTGGGCCAAATATTGGATATTCTGATTTTATGCAGCAACAGTGGAATAATTTTTGAAGGTGCATAGGTATATACATACAGATGGTCCCACTGCTTCAGCACTCTGATTAAGTACTGGAAAGACATAAAAGGAGGTTTGTTGTTCAGTCTCAAAGTGAACGAGTCTACCATGGGTGTGTTCAATGCTTGTAAAAGTGACCATGCTAATGACTGGTGCTTGGAACATTCTGTGAGCACTTCCTGGAATATGGAGATCTCCAATGAAGCTGTCCATGGAAATTGGATCAAGACTTCCTCACAGACACTAGGTACACATGAACCTCCCTAATGCATTTAGTATTTTACTGCTGATATTCTCCATGGCAACCTTAACACAATGATGACTTAAAATGCTGACACCTTATAATCTTGTATTTGTTGTTTATATGAAAAATCTTCCTCTGACCAAAATCTATTAAGAACTATCCCCTCTTGCTCCAGTTGAATACCCCATCATGAATCAAGATGTTGGTCAGAAGCACAGTCCCATTTCAGCCAACAACACAAGTGGTGGTGAAAATCGGTTTCAAGGAAGAAATAGTTTCCTTGTCTATGTCTTCAATTCTGAATAGAATGAAGATTGGGATGTTTCTGATGGAGGCAGAAGTCTCCATCTTGAAGGCACAAAGGTCAATTATGCACCAAAACATTCAGCCTCTATTCAACACCAGAAAGAATTTGGAATAGAAAGCCAAAGCCAGATCATTTTCTACCCTCTTGAACATGCCATCACACAAAGGTGTGTGGATCTCTTCCCTTCAAGCTAGATTGGACTGGGGTCCATGATAGAGTAAGATGCTCCTGGAAATGAAGACAGTAGCCATCCTACAAGTTGGAATGAAGACACATCCTCTGTGACCAAACAGTTGGAAAAAAAACAAAAGACTTGGTGAGCACCTGCAGGAAAGAGTGCAGACACCTTACCTCTAATGATGGGTGAAAGTCCAAAACCTTTATCTCTTAGCATCTTTAGCAAGATTGTCAATGTCTCCAAGGCATTATCCATGTGGATGTACAGAAGTCCATCAACATGGAAAGAGCTTATTGCAACATTTTCACTGCAGACTACTAGTCATCCTTTAAGAGACTGAAGAAGTCTAGGGTAAGGAGAGTAAACTTGTTTACTGCATTATCAAAGATCCAAACTTCCACTGCCTCTAACACCTAGCCAGACAGGTGGGTAGGTGTCTGGGGTATCAATGGATGGGGAGGAACCATAGCTACATGTTCCTCTGAGAAAATGTCAGAGTCTACCATGATGGAAATGACATCATTGTCATGAGTGCTTCCAAGTGGACACAGGACTGTCCCTCCCAGTATCTTTCTCTGGCGAAAGCGATATAAAATTTGGGTTGCCCTCATTTAAATGACACTCAAAGGTGTGTGTTTGTGTCACTGGGTGAAACCAAGGAAGAAATGTTTTGAAGCCATGGAAGGAGGCTAGACTCACAACCTTGAAAGGTGAGTGGGACAACATTTTATAGAGAGGTAGGATGTTAATCCAAATCCCATCCATCAGGCAAGAAGAACCTCACTACCTTTCCCCCACTGGGCTAAAATGCTAACATAGAAAAAACGTTGGGTACTGACTGAACTAATCAGTCCACTGATGCTTATCTGATCAATAAGCCCACATCAGATTTATCCCAATGAGATCACTGCTTTTCCCTATCAGAAAGGTGTGACCATTAGAACACAAACATGCCAAGAAACCACTGTTTTTCCCTATAAGAAAGGTGTGATCATTTGGACACAAACACACCAAAAGGGCATTGGTTTTTCCTATCAGAAAGGTGTGGTCATTAGGATACAAATACACCAAGAAGGCACTGCTTTTCCCCATCAGAAAAGTGTGACCAGTAGGACACAAACACACCAAGAGATTATGACTTTTCCCTATCAGAAAGGTGTGATCATTTGGACACAACATACCAAGAGGGTACTGTTTATTCACAAACAGGAGGCGTGACTTGCTCTTATGCATTTTGTCCCCCTTCGGAGGGGTCAGGGATCACTGATGGCACTGTAATGAGCATAAGGGATCTGGCCCTTAGGCGATATATGAACCAAGAGGCCACAGAAAACTTGTCCTAGTGAGGAAACAGTAGTCTTCCCAACATGTGATGGGATTCAGACCCCATCTGGGAATGGTGGTTCTTGTCTCCTGTATGTATAATTACTTTCTATCAAGTCCACACTTGGTCTGAACAAATTTGACAGCCATCTGTGTGGGATTATTATCACATGGGTGCTTCCTATGCTCACATCTTTTGATATCCGAAGCTCTGAAAGATAAAAATTCATGCAAAACAAAAAAATCTGCAAACATCAAAGGGTAAACAATACTTATCGTAGCATTGAAACAAATGAAGGGCAAAACAATTTAGTGAAACACTGATTACTAAGGCATAAAACAAGGACTGAGGAGGCGAACGCTCAGTGAAAGATGTTAGATAACAAAAAGAGGCAAATTTTTATCAGCGATTCTGCACACATGTAATGCATATGTTATTCAAAAACATAATGTGGTTTTCTGCATGTTTACTGAGACAAAATAGTCAGACCTGGATCATGTTCTTTTCAATTCTGATGTTCCTTGACCATAACTCATTCAGCCCCATCACTGTTAAAAGCATTAGTGCTGCTCTGCCCCAGTAGCACTAAGCTGTGTCTAGCTATGTGTGCCCCGTACTGTTTTACCTGCTTAGACATATTTGTATATATCATGCACATGCATTCACTTTTACCTTAATTTCCCTTGTTATATCCAATCAAAATGCACAAAGTTTTCACCAGTTATTCCAAATGAATTTGTCTACACAGCGATGTAGTTTTTCTTTTATTATTTCAAGTCCTTTACCACATTTTTTATACACTATTTACAAAATTAACATGATCGCTACAATCTGCTAGATCTGCAAGAACTCTATCATCATCGCTATCAGCATCCTCTTCTTCTGACGGCTCAGTCTCAGAAACTTTGATGTCCGAATCTAAATCTCACAAAATATCCAAATGCCGAACATATTTTTCCTTTCCTTGCTTAATTGCTTAATATTTTCAAGATTAAACAAGAGAAACTCCTCATTTACCCTCTCCCCATCATAAAGTCTTTATGTCCGCCATCATTTACGATTTTTCATGAACAGAACATGTGTAGTGAAACTGCCCTCCATTAGTAACCCTTGGTTTCTGAACAATTCAAATTTGCACAAAGAAAAGTAAATTCATCTCTGATTGGTTAATTTTGGTTTGGTTCTTGGAATAAAAAACATTTATAACCAATCAGAGATATTGTATCTAACTCAAATTCAAAGCAACAAAAGATGGGATCGGCCACTGCAGTCAACAAACTTCTACAACTGGCGGGATCGGCCATTAAATGCAGAAATCGGATCATGTATATTGACAGGATCGGGGCCGAATGAGTTAAGACGTGATTTTTAGTAATCATGACATCATTGAATTATGGTAGCCCCCCCCCCACACTCCAATAGTGAAATAGTAGAAGCAATATCAAAAACATGTTTCACAATAGTTACTTGGCCCTAATAATAGTCATCTGGTACGAGAAGGAAATAATTACCTCTTGTAATGCCTTTTTGTCTGGTGCCTTGTTAGCTTGTAGTAGTTTGATGGCATTTTTGGCACCTTCCACCACGGCAGACTCTATTCTGATGTGATGCCGTAGTTCCTCAATCCTCAGTTCCAGGGGGGACAGAATTTCACATCGCTGTGAGGCTGAAAATATTAATAAATTATTACGTCAGTGGTAGTGAAAGAGTTAAATGAAGGAGTTACAGAATATACATAGCTTTACATATGGATGCACAAGGGGGGTGATATCCTCTACATCATGTGGCATAACAAAGGTGATATACTCTACAATACCAATGTCATGACGTGGCATAAAAAGGGTGATAAACTCTACCATACCAATGTCATGATGTGGCATAACAAGGGTGTAAAATATACGACGTTGACAGCAAGGTCAACAGGAGAAAGTGTGTTGAATGGATTTTTCTTCACTTCATAAATATTCACTGCATGCATCAAATCAATTAAGAGATTTAGGCAACATAAGCAAAGCTAACGAAAACACACAAAACAAAAATATTAATGACTGACCTTTATCGCAAAGTAAATGGGGCAATGAATTGTCTTAAGATTCATAATGATTCCAGAACATGAATAAATATATCAAGGGGCTTAGAAAACATAGTGAAACCACTCAAACTGAACTTTCAATGAAAAGAATCCCTTAAATGAAAAATTGCATTGGTGTCTAAATTTCTCCTCCATTTTCATAATTGTTTTCCTCCTAACTTTGATTAACCAAACAAAATATTCCTCAATTTAATCCCATGAATAGGAATGCAAGCCACCCTTTTGGTCCCCATGAATAGGAATCCAAGCCACCCTTTTGGTCCCCATGAATAGGAATCCAAGCCACCCTTTTGGTCCCCATGAGTAAGATTCTTAGTGGCACCCTTTTGTTTCCCTAAGTAGGGTGTTAAGTGACACCTTTTAGGTCCTCATGAATAAGATTCTAAGTGGAACCCTCTTGGTCCTCATGAGTAGTATTCTAAGAGACACTCTTTTGTTTCCCTATGGGTAGGATTTTCAATAGCACCCTATGTGTTCCCATGAAATAAGAATCGAAGTGGCACCCTATTGGTCCTGATTTAAGTACACTAACTACAACCACAACAGCCCCTATTTTCATTAGTTGCATCTACAAAAGGCAGGAAGAAGTATTGGACAAATTTGGCATTCCTGAACCCACAAGAGGAAAATATGAAGTGATTTAATTTACCATCCTCATTTGTTGTAGAATCCTGGGCAACCTTCCTCAACTGCATTTTCAAAATTTCAATTTTTGTTTTTGCATCTACCAACATCTGTTGTGCTTCTGCCATAAGTTTTTTGTCCCGTGATGATCCTGTGCTGTACATCGTGATCATGTTCTCTGCACCCTGCTTCACCTACAAGCATAACACAGTCAATTGAGGACAAGGGTGGCATGTTATTTTTTCATAAAAGACCCAACTACAAGATGGGATCAATTATTGTTCTCTCTGCTAAAACATAAATGTACTTTTACATCTTATACATACATATACTAAAACTAATAAATTCCATTGTCTGCATCATTACATGTATGCATTTCAAACACTGCTTGGTATCTAAATAAATAAAGAATTTGTTTGACAGTCAATACTTCAAAAAGAGGCCCAAGTGAACTTGATATCACTCACTTGACATCTGTCCAAGAACCAAATCCAAGAGCATTTGGCCCAAAAACATGTACCAGTAGGATGCTTTCTGTTTGAATTTCTTAGTGTTGTTTATTGGATATGCTTTTAAAACAACTGTTTCAAGGTTGTTTTTTTTTAATTATACCTCCATCCATACTTGATATAACAACATCATTTGTCACATGCTGGCACACCTTGATACCAGGATGCTGTCAGGGTTTATCTAATTCAACTAAACAATTTATTTTACACAAGGCTGGGTAAATGTTTTTCTACTTTTTATTCGCAAAGGTGACCATTATCTAATTGTGGACTAAGATCTGTAAATGTGAAAGCCTTGAAGCTATGATACTTTCTATAAAATTAGGTCCAATTCTATGAAGTAGCTTTCAAAAGTTATTAATAGAGCTTCAACTTTTGTGTGTAGCAGGAGCCATTTTTGATTGCTGACTGGCATAATCTGACTGCCAACTTCAAAGCCCTTAATGACAAGATTCTTTCCAGCAAATTTTGGTGCTTCTGTTGAGTGTTTTTTTAACAAGTTATTTTAGCATTGTTGACCAGATATCACAGCAAATCAGCATCATCTGTACAAACTTGAAAGGCCTTGATGTCAGTATCCTTTCTGTACAAACTTGAAATGCCTTGATACCAGTATGGTTTCTGTACAAACCTGAAAGGCCTTGATGTCAGTATCCTTTCTGTACAAACCTGAAAGGCCTTGATGTATCCATTCTGTACAAACCTGAAAGGCCTTGATATCTGTATGCTCTCTGTACAAACCTGAAAGGCCTTGATGTCTGTATGCTTTCTGAACAATTCGTTCAAATACTCATGTGGTGTTTTGTCAAATTTTGTCAGTTTCTGAGACGTCATTGAAAATTTAATTTAATTTTTTGTAATGCTGACCATAAATTGATAGGCAAATGCCGTCATTTTTACAAAATCTTAAAACAGGCTACTGCAGGATGACGTCGAATTTGATCAAATTCTGATGAACATTAATTTTTTAATTTTCTAAAGGTATCTCTAATGTCAGTAGCATTGGCCATAAATAATAAACATTTTAAAGGTAGCTCTAATTTTAGTAACATTAGGCATAAATAATAAACATTTTAAAGGTATCTCTAATTTTAGTAGCATTAGCCATAAATAATAAACATTTTAAAGGTATCTCTAATTTTAGTAACATTAACCATAAAAAAATAAACATTTTAAAGGTATCTCTAATTTTAGTAACATTAGCCATAAATAATAAACCTTTTAAAGGTATCTCTAATTTTAGTAACATTAGCCATAAATAATAAACATTTTAAAGGTATCTCTAATTTTAGTAGCATTAGCCATAAATAATAAACATTTTAAAGGTATCTCTAATTTTAGTAACATTAGCCATAAATAATAAACATTTTAAAGGTATCTCTAATTTTAGTAGCATTAGCCATAAATAATAAACATTTTAAAGGTATCTCTAATTTTAGTAGCATTAGCCATAAATAATAAACATTTTAAAGGTATCTCTAATTTTAGTAGCATTAGCCATAAATAATAAACATTTTAAAGGTATCTCTAATTTTAGTAGCATTAGCCATAAATAATAAACATTTTAAAGGTATCTCTAATTTTAGTAGCATTAGCCATAAATAATAAACATTTTAAAGGTATCTCTAATTTTAGTAACATTAGCCATAAATAATAAACCTTTTAAAGGTATCTCTAATTTTAGTAGCATTAGCCATAAATAATAAACCTTTAAAAGGTATCTCTAATTTTAGTAGCATTAGCCATAAATAATAAACATTTTAAAGGTATCTCTAATTTTAGTAACATTAGCCATAAATAATAAACCTTTTAAAGGTATCTCTAATTTTAGTAGCATTAGCCATAAATAATAAACCTTTAAAAGGTATCTCTAATTTTAGTAGCATTAGCCATAAATAATAAACATTTTAAAGGTATCTCTAATTTTAGTAACATTAGCCATAAATAATAAACATTTTAAAGGTATCTCTAATTTTAGTAACATTAGCCATAAATAATAAACCTTTTAAAGGTATCTCTAATTTTAGTAACATTAGCCATAAATAATAAACATTTTAAAGGTATCTCTAATTTTAGTAGCATTAGCCATAAATAATAAACCTTTAAAAGGTATCTCTAATTTTAGTAGCATTAGCCATAAATAATAAACATTTTAAAGGTATCTCTAATTTTAGTAACATTAGCCATACAAAATAAACCTTTAAAAGGTATCTCTAATTTTAGTAACATTAGCCATAAAAAATAAACCTTTTAAAGGTATCTCTAATTTTAGTAGCATTAGCCATAAATAATAAACCTTTTAAAGGTATCTCTAATTTTAGTAGCATTAGCCATAAATAATAAACATTTTAAAGGTATCTCTAATTTTAGTAACATTAGCCATAAATAATAAACATTTTAAAGGTATCTCTAATTTTAGTAGCATTAGCCATAAATAATAAACATTTTAAAGGTATCTCTAATTTTAGTAACATTAGCCATAAATAATAAACCTTTAAAAGGTATCTCTAATTTTAGTAGCATTAGCCATAAATAATAAACATTTTAAAGGTATCTCTAATTTTAGTAACATTAGCCATAAATAATAAACCTTTTAAAGGTATCTCTAATTTTAGTAGCATTAGCCATAAATAATAAACCTTTAAAAGGTATCTCTAATTTTAGTAGCATTAGCCATAAATAATAAACATTTTAAAGGTATCTCTAATTTTAGTAACATTAGCCATAAATAATAAACATTTTAAAGGTATCTCTAATTTTAGTAACATTAGCCATAAATAATAAACCTTTTAAAGGTATCTCTAATTTTAGTAACATTAGCCATAAATAATAAACATTTTAAAGGTATCTCTAATTTTAGTAGCATTAGCCATAAATAATAAACCTTTAAAAGGTATCTCTAATTTTAGTAGCATTAGCCATAAATAATAAACATTTTAAAGGTATCTCTAATTTTAGTAACATTAGCCATAAATAATAAACCTTTTAAAGGTATCTCTAATTTTAGTAGCATTAGCCATAAATAATAAACATTTTAAAGGTATCTCTAATTTTAGTAACATTAGCCATAAATAATAAACATTTTAAAGGTATCTCTAATTTTAGTAACATTAGGCATAAATAATAAACATTTTAAAGGTATCTCTAATTTTAGTAACATTAGCCATAAATAATAAACCTTTAAAAGGTATCTCTAATTTTAGTAGCATTAGCCATAAATAATAAACCTTTTAAAGATATCTCTAATTTTAGTAACATTAGCCATAAATAATAAACCTTTAAAAGGTATCTCTAATTTTAGTAACATTAGCCATAAATAATAAACCTTTAAAAGGTATCTCTAATTTTAGTAACATTAGCCATAAATAATAAACATTTTAAAGGTATCTCTAATTTTAGTAACATTAGCCATACAAAATAAACCTTTTAAAGGTATCTCTAACTTTATTAGCTAGCATTGGCCATAAAAAAATAAACATTTTAAAAGGTATCTGTAAGTTTTTGAAACATTGGCCATAAATAATAAACATTTTAAAGGTATCTCTAACTTTATTAGCTAGCATTGGCCATAAAAAAATAAACATTTTAAAAGGTATCTGTAAGTTTTTGAAACATTGGCCATAAAAAAATAAACATTTTAAAGGTATCTGTAAGTTTTTGAAACATTAGCCATAAATAATAAACATTTTAAAGGTATCTCTAATTTTAGTAACATTAACCATAAAAAAATAAACATTTTAAATGTATCTCTAATTTTAGTAGCTAGCATTGGCCATAAAAAAATAAACATTTTAAAAGGTATCTGTAAGTTTTTGAAACATTGGCCATAAATAATAAACATTTTAAAGGTATCTCTAACTTTATTAGCTAGCATTGGCCATAAAAAAATAAACATTTTAAAAGGTATCTGTAAGTTTTTGAAACATTGGCCATAAATAATAAACATTTTAAAGGTATCTCTAACTTTATTAGCTAACATTGGCCATAAAAAAATAAACATTTTAAAAGGTATCTGTAAGTTTTTGAAACATTGGCCATAAAAAAATAAACATTTTAAAGGTATCTCTAACTTTATTAGCTAGCATTGGCCATAAAAAAATAAACATTTTAAAAGGTATCTGTAAGTTTTTGAAACATTGGCCATAAATAATAAACATTTTAAAGGTATCTCTAACTTTATTAGCTAACATTGGCCATAAAAAAATAAACATTTTAAAAGGTATCTGTAAGTTTTTGAAACATTGGCCATAAAAAAATAAACATTTTAAAAGGTATCTGTAAGTTTTTGAAACATTGGCCATAAAAAAATAAACATTTTAAAAGGTATCTGTAAGTTTTTGAAACATTGGCCATAAATAATAAACATTTTAAAGGTATCTCTAACTTTATTAGCTAACATTGGCCATAAAAAAATAAACATTTTAAAAGGTATCTGTAAGTTTTTGAAACATTGGCCATAAAAAAATAAACATTTTAAAAGGTATCTGTAAGTTTTTGAAACATTGGCCATAAAAAAATAAACATTTTAAAAGGTATCTGTAAGTTTTAGAAACATTGGCCATAAATAATAAACATTTTAAAGGTATCTCTAACTTTATTAGCTAGCATTGGCCATAAAAAATAAACATTTTAAAAGGTATCTGTAAGTTTTAGAAACACTGGCCATAAAAAAATAAACATTTTAAAAGGTATCTGTAAGTTTTAGAAACATTGGCCATAAAAAAATAAACATTTTAAAAGGTATCTGTAAGTTTTAGAAACACTGGCCATAAAAAAATAAACATTTTAAAAGGTATCTGTAAGTTTTAGAAACATTGGCCATAAAAAAATAAACATTTTAAAAGGTATCTGTAAGTTTTAGAAACACTGGCCATAAAAAAATAAACATTTTAAAAGGTATCTGTAAGTTTTAGAAACACTGGCCATAAAAAAATAAACATTTTAAAAGGTATCTGTAAGTTTTAGAAACACTGGCCATAAAAAAATAAACATTTTAAAAGGTATCTGTAAGTTTTAGAAACACTGGCCATAAAAAAATAAACATTTTAAAAGGTATCTGTAAGTTTTAGAAACACTGGCCATAAAAAAATAAACATTTTAAAAGGTATCTCTAACTTTATTAGCTAGCATTGGCCATAAAAAAATAAACATTTTAAAAGGTATCTGTAAGTTTTAGAAACACTGGCCATAAAAAAATAAACATTTTAAAAGGTATCTGTAAGTTTTAGAAACACTGGCCATAAAAAAATAAACATTTTAAAAGGTATCTGTAAGTTTTAGAAACATTGGCCATAAAAAAATAAACATTTTAAAAGGTATCTGTAAGTTTTAGAAACACTGGCCATAAAAAAATAAACATTTTAAAAGGTATCTGTAAGTTTTAGAAACACTGGCCATAAAAAAATAAACATTTTAAAAGGTATCTGTAAGTTTTAGAAACACTGGCCATAAAAAAATAAACATTTTAAAAGGTATCTGTAAGTTTTAGAAACACTGGCCATAAAAAAATAAACATTTTAAAAGGTATCTCTAACTTTATTAGCTAGCATTGGCCATAAAAAAATAAACATTTTAAAAGGTATCTGTAAGTTTTAGAAACATTGGCCATAAAAAAATAAACATTTTAAAAGGTATCTGTAAGTTTTTGAAACATTGGCCATAAATAATAAACATTTTAAAGGTATCTCTAACTTTATTAGCTAGCATTGGCCATAAAAAAATAAACATTTTAAAAGGTATCTGTAAGTTTTTGAAACATTGGCCATAAATAATAAACATTTTAAAGGTATCTCTAACTTTATTAGCTAGCATTGGCCATAAAAAAATAAACATTTTAAAAGGTATCTGTAAGTTTTAGAAACATTGGCCATAAAAAAATAAACATTTTAAAAGGTATCTGTAAGTATTTGAAACATTGGCCATAAAAAAATAAACATTTTAAAAGGTATCTGTAAGTTTTTGAAACATTGGCCATAAAAAAATAAACATTTTAAAAGGTATCTGTAAGTTTTTGAAACATTGGCCATAAAAAAATAAACATTTTAAAAGGTATCTGTAAGTTTTTGAAACATTGGCCATAAATAATAAACATTTTAAAGGTATCTCTAACTTTATTAGCTAGCATTGGCCATAAAAAAATAAACATTTTAAAAGGTATCTGTAAGTTTTTGAAACATTGGCCATAAATAATAAACATTTTAAAGGTATCTCTAACTTTATTAGCTAACATTGGCCATAAAAAAATAAACATTTTAAAAGGTATCTGTAAGTTTTTGAAACATTGGCCATAAAAAAATAAACATTTTAAAGGTATCTCTAACTTTATTAGCTAGCATTGGCCATAAAAAAATAAACATTTTAAAAGGTATCTGTAAGTTTTTGAAACATTGGCCATAAATAATAAACATTTTAAAGGTATCTCTAACTTTATTAGCTAACATTGGCCATAAAAAAATAAACATTTTAAAAGGTATCTGTAAGTTTTAGAAACATTGGCCATAAAAAAATAAACATTTTAAAAGGTATCTGTAAGTTTTTGAAACATTGGCCATAAAAAAATAAACATTTTAAAAGGTATCTGTAAGTTTTAGAAACACTGGCCATAAAAAAATAAACATTTTAAAGGCCTCTCTAATCTTAGTAGCAATAGCCATAAATAATACATCTGAAATATGTTCATCCCAGTATATTTTCTGTCAAATGTTGAGCTTTTCTTAAGAAGAAACCTTTGTTTTTAGTCACAGTTAAGAAATTTGATGGCAGATCAATATTAATTTATGCAAAATATAAAGTCATCTATTGCAGGAGAGTTTCTATTAATAATTTTGTCCATTTATATTTTGTGAGGATTTTGAGAAATCGAAAGATTTTTAGTAAAAGTAGCCATATTTGCTAGTGAATGTGTATTATTTGAACCAAGCTGAAAGTGCTTCATGCCAAGGTGCCTTTGGGCTTTTTGTTAAGTTCCAAGTTCAAAGTGCTTCATGCCAAGGTGCCTTTGGGCTTTTTGTTAAGTTCCAAGTTCAAAGTGCTTCATGCCAAGGTGCCTTTGGGCTTTTTGTTAAGTTCCAAGTTCAAAGTGCTTCATGCCAAGGTGCCTTCTGGGCTTTTTGTTAAGTTCCAAGTTCAAAGTGCTTCATGCCAAGGTGCCTTCTGGGCTTTTTGTTAAGTTCCAAGTTCAAAGTGCTTCATGCCAAGGTGCCTTCTGGGCTTTTTGTTAAGTTCCAAGCTGAAAGTGCTTCATGCCAAGGTGCCTTTGGGCTTTTTGTTAAGTTCCAAGTTCAAAGTGCTTCATGCCAAGGTGCCTTTGGGCTTTTTGTTAAGTTCCATGTTCAAAGTGCTTCATGCCGAGGTGCCTTTGGGCTTTTTGTTAAGTTCCAAGTTCAAAGTGCTTCATGCGGAGGTGCCTTTGGGCTTTTTGTTAAGTTCCAAGTTCAAAGTGCTTCATGCCAAGGTGCCTTTGGGCTTTTTGTTAAGTTCCAAGTTCAAAGTGCTTCATGCCGAGGTGCCTTTGGGCTTTTTGTTAAGTTCCAAGTTCAAAGTGCTTCATGCCAAGGTGCCTTTGGGCTTTTTGTTAAGTTCCAAGTTCAAAGTGCTTCATGCCAAGGTGCCTTTGGGCTTTTTGTTAAGTTCCAAGTTCAAAGTGCTTCATGCCAAGGTGCCTTTGGGCTTTTTGTTAAGTTGCAAGTTCAAAGTGCTTCATGCCAAGGTGCCTTTGGGCTTTTTGTTAAGTTGCAAGTTCAAAGTGCTTCATGCCAAGGTGCCTTTGGGCTTTTTGTTAAGTTGCAAGTTCAAAGTGCTTCATGCCAAGGTGCCTTTGGGCTTTTTGTTAAGTTCCAAGTTCAAAGTACTTCATGCCAAGGTGCCTTTGGGCTTTTTGTTAAGTTCCAAGTTCAAAGTGCTTCATGCCAAGGTGCCTTTGGGCTTTTTGTTAAGTTCCAAGTTCAAAGTGCTTCATGCCAAGGTGCCTTTGGGCTTTTTGTTAAGTTCCAAGTTCAAAGTGCTTCATGCCAAGGTGCCTTTGGGCTTTTTGTTAAGTTCCAAGTTCAAAGTGCTTCATGCCAAGGTGCCTTTGGGCTTTTTGTTAAGTTCCAAGTTCAAAGTGCTTCATGCCAAGGTGCCTTTGGGCTTTTTGTTAAGTTCCAAGCTGAAAGTGCTTCATGCCAAGGTGCCTTTGGGCTTTTTGTTAAGCTCCAAGTTCAAAGTGCTTCATGCCAAGGTGCCTTTGGGCTTTTTGTTAAGTTCCAAGTTGAAAGTGCTTCATATCAAGGTGCCATCTGACATTTTTGGTCAAATTCCAAGTTGAAAGTGTTTCATATCAAGGTGACTTCTGACAGTTTTTGACAAATTCCAAGTTGAAAGTGCTTCATATCAAGGTGCCTTCTAACATTTTTGGTCAAATTCTATGGAGCAGTTTCTGATCGTGAATGGATGAGCAAGACCAACAACAGATGAATGGATGATGCATGACATATCACTAAAAACAGATGAAAGACTATACCTAAACTCACTCCCGACATGCATGCATAATATAAATTGCAAATTTAATAAAAGAGCTCATGGGATCCTAGATATAAATAGGTATAATTGAAATTTCTTATACAACAGCTTATGGGCACATAGATATAAATATGTATAATTTAAATTTCTAATATAAGAGCTCATGGGAACCTAGATATAAATAGGTATAATTGAAATTTCTAATACAACAGCTTATGGGCACATAGATATAAACAGGTATAATTGAAATTTCTAATAAAAGAGCTTATGGGCACATAGATATAAATAGGTATAATTGAAATTTCTAATATAAGAGCTTATGGGCACATAGATATAAATAGGTATAATTGAAATTTCTAATATAATAGCTCATGGGAACCTAGATAAAAATAGGTATAATTGAAATTTCTAATATAAGAGCTCATGGGCACATAGATATAAATAGGTATAATTGAAATTTCTAATACAACAGCTCAAGGGTACGTAGATATAAATACGTATAATTGAAATTTCTACTTTAATACAAGAGCCCATGGGCGCATAGACATATATAGGTATAATTTAAATTTCCAAGTTAATGCAACAGCACACAGATATAAATTGGTATAATTTAAATTTCTAATTTAATACAAGAGCTCATGGGCACATAGAGATAACTAGGTATAATTGAAATTTCTAAGCTAATACAAGAGCACATAAATATAAATTGGTATAATTGAAATTTCTAAGCTAATACAATAGCCCATGGGCACATAGATATAAATAGGTATAATTTAAATTTCTAATACAAGAGCTCATGGGCATGTATATAAAATTGGTATAATTTAAATTTCTAATACAAGAGCTCATGGGCACAATATATAAATAGGTATAATTTAAATTTCTAATACAAGAGCTCATGGGCACAATATATAAATAGGTATAATTTAAATTTCTAATACAAGAGCTCATGGGCACATAGACATAAATAGGTATAATTTAAATTTCTAATACAAGAGCTCATGGGCACAATATATAAATAGGTATAATTTAAATTTCTAATACAAGAGCTCATGGGCACATAGACATAAATAGGTATAATTTAAATTTCTAATACAAGAGCTCATGGGCACATAGACATAAATAGGTATAATTTAAATTTCTAATACAAGAGCTCATGGGCACAATATATAAATAGGTATAATTTAAATTTCTAATCTAATACAAAAGCACATGGTCACATAGTTACAAATAGGTATAATTTAAATTTCTAAGCTAATAATACAAGAGCCCATGGGCAAATAGATATATATAGGTATAATTTAAATTTCCAAGTTAATACAAAGGCTTATGGGTACATAGATATAAACAGGTTCTACTATGGCAGTACAGATATTGAACACACATAGCTACATGCAGTGCCAACATTCTATTGAAGATAATAATTCTTCATTTCACAATGAATGGGCCTTGTTTACAATAAACTATATTTTATCAAAAGATAAAAGGTGTTTTGGATGCAAAATACAGAGACATATGTAAGTAAAGAATGTGCATGATATTATTAGGAGCAAAATTATGCAAAACGTTATAAAAGACAATTAATACATAACTTATTCCATCAAATTATAACTGGAATTAAAACAAACAGCAATGTTTCAAAAGAATTGAAATACAATTTGTACTATAAGATATTCTTGTCATCATAAAAACATCCACTTTCTCATAAATTTTTCAAAACTCAATTAGTATGTGTGTGTGTGTGTGTGTGTGTGTGAGAGAGAGAGAGAGAGAGAGAGAGAGAGAGATTTATGTACAACTGTTGATATGTATATGAACACGACTATAAAAGAGTACTGTGGATAGAGATGATAATTTGAAAGAAGTGAATTTATATCTGTATAGAATTCAACTCCAATGTAGTGAGACATGTCTGGTTAGGCCTTGGTGTTTAGTGTTACAATGTCATTAAAGCATGACAAGGGAAATTAATAATGCTACATATCCTTTCAGACAACAAAGTTAAATACAAAAGGCAGTCCATAACCATATTCTAACACCTGTTTGAGTGTAGTATAGAAATGCCAGTATTACATGCCATTTAACTCTCAAATGCACTCTACTTCAAAGTTTGATATGGTCAATCCACTTTGGGTGTTATGAGCAATACTGCCAAAGACAGTTTTATCCCGTCTTAGAGGGTTGTCATAAGGAGTATTTGCCATGTAATATTCTTAGAAGCGGTTATAAAAAAATAACGCCAAAATAAACCTGGAGGCAAACTCTGAGACAAATAATGCCCTAAAAAGCCTGGAGGCAAACTCTGAGAAAAGTAATGCCCAAATAAGCCTGGAGGCAAACCCTGAGAAAAGTAATGCCCAAATAAGCCTGGAGGCAAACTCTGAGACAAATAATGCAAAAATAAGCCTGCTGGAGGCAAACTGTGACAAATAATGCCTAAATAAGCCTGCTGGAGGCAAACTCTGATACAAATA
Organism: Unio delphinus; assembly: GCA_029339505.1. NCBI lineage: Eukaryota > Metazoa > Mollusca > Bivalvia > Unionida > Unionidae > Unio > Unio delphinus. The sequence continues at coordinate 890,989 of JAQISU010000130.1, forward strand.
ATGCCCAAATAAGCCTGGAGGCAAACTCTGCGACAAATAATGCCCAAATAAGCCTGGAGGCAAACTCTGCGACAAATAATGCCCAAATAAGCCTGGAGGCAAACTCTGAGAAAAATAATGTCCGAATAAGCCTCAGGTTGCACACTTGTCTTACATCTACCTAATGGCCAAGTACCAGAGAATGGCTATGAAATCTGGTTCAAGTGGACACTTTTTGCAAAATTTCTTAAAAAATGCTGTTAGTTGCTTATGTTTCAAGATTTCTCTATTTTTATTCATCTTATATCAAGTTTGAAATTCAGTAACAACAGTACATTTGATGGAGGGTCTTGTTTCAAGGTTTTAAATTCAGTAATGACAGTATATTTCATGGAGGGTCAGCAACTTTGAATAAAACTGAAAGCCCTTCATGTCACTTTCGGTGAAATTTGGTCAAATTCTGCTGAGCTGCTTTTCAGAAAAATGTTATATAAAAGTTTTGCTATTTAAGTGATGGTAGCCATATATCATTATGGATCAAAATCATTTGTATAAATTGGAAAGACCTTCATAGTAGTTTGATTTCTGTCAAATTCTTTTAAGTCGTTTTGAAAGTGTTGTGTAAGCTTTTGAAATTTTTAGTAATTGCAGTTATTTTTAATGATGAATCCCCACAATACTTTCTGTAAAATAATGTGCTAACAATTTAATTTGAGCAGTTGTAAATTCCATTTCCATTTTTTGGTATACAGATGACATACAATAAACATTTCACAATGGATGAAGGACACATGACTTTATAGCCATGTGCTAAAATCAAACTAGTCAATGGACAGCATGCAACAGATGACACAAGATTGAGTGAGGGTTGTAACCAAAGCCCAGTTGGCCTTGCTGCCATGTAAGCCAAAAAGGAACCAATGTAATAGAAATTCAAATAAAATGTAAAGGCATGTTGATATGAAAATACATGCAAATGTCTTACCTTTTGTTCAATGTCCAGCTGTTTCTGGAGGGAATTGAGCCGTACACTTACAGGATCTTTTTCTTTATAAGCCCCATCTATTGCACACTCTGGTGACTTCATTGCATCCACTGGAACAGTAAAGCAGAGTGAGAACAACTCTTGTAGCATCTCACATAAAGAACCCATAATCCCAAGATCTAAACAATAAGACTCCTTTTTGAAATGTAACCCCTTTTTGAAATGTAAATCCTTTTTGTACTCCTTTTGAATTGCAACTGGAATGGCTGATCAATAATTAATGGGTTAAGTTCCTGGTTCTTGTACCTCTGTTAGACACTTTCCATGAAGGCAATTAACAGAAAATGCTGTTATACAAAAAGATGAAAGAGAACCATTAACAAGCAATGTCATATATGGAGATATGGCACAATGCAAAAGGTAAATCTGCAAATTTCATGTCTTGTGGACAGGCTTCATTGAGATGTGACTATACTACAACTAGTGCCATTGAATAAAAAATTTGGATGCAACACGTCTTTGCAATGTACGAAGCACAATGAATCTACAAAACTACAGTACATGCACTAAGATTTTCATTACTGGTATGTTGCAGAGTGAAGGCCTTCTAACATGAATATCTTGTTGATATAGGCCATATTTAAGGCCTTCCATTGATTGTTTTGTTGATATAGGCCATATTTAAGGCCTTCTAACACGAACATCTTGTTGATATTGGCAATCCCTAAGGCCTTCTAGCAAGAATATATTGTTGATATTGGCAATCTATAAGGCCTTCTAACATGAATATCTTGATGATATTGGCAATCAATACGGCCATTAAGATAAATATCTTGTTGAAGCAATCAATAAGTTGTTATAATATGAATATTTTGTTATTGCTGGCAATCTGTAATGCCTTCTAAGATGAATATCATGTTGATGTTCACAATCTAGAAGGCCTTCAAGTATTTATATTTTGTGAAAATATTGCCCATGCTGATAATTTCAGTGAACACTAACAATACAACGACAGTAAGAGAACTCTGTCTATTTGACAAAATGTCTAACTGACTATTCCAGAACAACATTAAAAGATCCAAAATCCCAAAGAGAAGGAGATCCATGATGAATGTCCAAAACACACAAAATGATCATCCACATGCTAAAAAGGCAGAGTACTGTTTGGTAATGAGTTGAATGATAAAAAGACTGTGTGCTGTAACAAGTCTGCAAATTGTATTAAGAACATTATTATTGTGGCATGTGTGTGGTAGAACATTCAACAAATATAAAGACTTATGATAATTAGCCTTCTCATTACCAATTACACAGTAACCTTTTTTGTTACACTGTTGCAACGATTGTACTTTTTAGTTCTAAGATGGCTATTTCAAAAGATAATAAGGATGGATAATGTCCCTTTACTCTGAAAAAATAAACCCAACAAAAACTACAACAAACTATTAATTATTCCTTTAGCTAAAGTTTGACTACATTATGAGAAATGAAAAGATACGAAAGAAAACAGCATGTGGTATGAGTGAGCTTATAACATAGAAAGATCTGGAAATAATAAGGAATTAATAAAATGAAAACCAGTTTCAATTTTCTCTTGGGATTAAAAGTTATCTAGAAATTGAGTGTCCGCAAGCCACGCAGATGTCTGTGGTCCATTCCATCAAGTAATGAAATAGTGATCTATGCACATGATTGATGTGGGGAAATGAATAATTAAACACAAGTCAGAAACAGTTATCTGTATAATGATGAGACCTATTTTATTCTTGGCCCCCACCCTGATCTAAAACTGGCTTACTTCAGACATCTTTGAATGCTAAAGCCATGATAAAATGACAAAAATGCCAACAACAGCTGTCAGATAATTTGGAAGGCAAGATTATTTACATTGAAAACATTCAAGTGCAGACCAAGCTTTTGTGTTTATTATCCAAGAAATGTAATTGACTAAACACATCTCTACACTTTGTAACACTGTTCTGACTATAACACATCTCTACACTTTGTAACACTGTTCTGACTATACACATCTCTACACTTTGTAACACTGTTCTGACTATAACACATCTCTACACTATGTAACACTGTTCTGACTAAACACATCTCTACGCTTTGTAACACTGTTCTGACTAAACACATCTCTACACTTTGTAACACTGTTCTGACTAAACACATCTCTACACTATGTAACACTGTTCTGACTAAACACATCTCTACATTTTGTAACACTGTTCTGACTAAACACATCTCTACACTTTGTAACACTGTTCTGCCGCATTGCTTTCAATCTGTTGAAGAGGACACTGCTTGGCTAAAGATATACTGAAAAAAATAACTTTCTTTTAAATAACACCGCCAAATTTAATCAGTTAACTTATGGAATGGTGAGCAATATGCTCTCACAAATATACCGGTATCCCTGCCCTATATGGATGCAACTCCTATCCAATGATAGTGATGCATCTGTAAAAATAAGCACTCAATTCCACTGAAGACCAATGATGTTTCAATATGCATACACCCTCTTTTGATACATTGCGAACCCGCAAGGTCAGGCACGGATTCCATTTTTCCCCAAAATATGATCTCTATTTGTTAAACCTGAAGAAAATCACTATCAAGATTGATAACAGAAACTTTGATATATTGCTAATGTTATCATTGAAAATGGTAGATAGGACATGAAAATTGTATTCAACATTATGAAATATCAACTTTCAATAAGTCAAACTTTGTTACATTTTCTATTCAAACGACATTCTTAGTACACTGCAATTACCCAATATTCAAGGATATTTGGATCAGTGAAAAGTCACTGATGCCTAGTGGAGACAGTACTTTAATAAATAAATAGCAATTAAATAATTTTATTTCATCAATTTAAGTATGTGTTATAGTTCTTTCTTTTATTTCCTTTTAAGTGTAATCATAAATGCAATGTGTCCTCTTGTAATTATACATGTCAATCTACTGCAATAGCTATGTCCATGAGCGTTTCTCTGAGAACCTAATTAAGTGCCCACCTTGTTTTGATGTTGGACTAATGGAAGCATTTGTTGTATTGTTGCACTATGTCCAATAACACATTACATGTTAATTTACATGAACATTGAGAAACAAATTATGTTTGGTTGTGTTCAAAGGTTTGAATTTGATATCCAACTGAAAACTGGATCCAACAAAATCGCAAACAAGAGTCAATTAATCAACCAATATCTTGAAAACAACTGTCATTCAGGTGGAAAAAAAATAAAGATTGAATTATATCCAAGTCTAATGTATGACAGCATCTTGGAGAGAAAAATTGAAAACACAGTTACTTAATTTGAGTTTAAGTAACAATATCTTTGCCAGCACACGTTACAAAAGTATCATTACTATTTACCCCAGACATCATTTATTCATTGTATAAATTATTACAACAGATGCCAAGCACATAGAAGCCCAGGTGACGAATAACCACAACTGACAGCGAGCAGTTGTTGTTGTTTTAAGGGTTTAACGCCATTTTTCAGCACAAGATAGGTGTTACGAAATGCCCGATATGGCTTAGAGGATACACCATACTCCTCTAATCTATATTTTAAGCTTATCAGTCCTGTTAATTTTGTTATATAATTTGTTTGTCGTTATTCTGTATTTAAGGAATTATTTTTTTTAAACTCATTGTTATGACACTGTTACGCAATACCCGATATGGCGTAGAGGGTACACCATACTCCTCTAAGTGAGTTGTCCTATACAGCGAGTTGCACGTGCCGCACATATAATGAAGGTTTCACGCGAATTACTTTTACAAGTACGGCCAACTACTATATATGTACAGTGCAGGGTCTTTTTAAGACACAGTAGACATTAGAGCAGACCTCTAAACGTTACATTTGTCGGATATTAGAGCCAAAAAGTTGGGTGAGTTAGGTACATTCTTTTTGGTTAAATGTTCAGTTTCGTAATAACACCTTCGTTTTATTATGTATTGTGTTAATTCATTTGATTATTTGGAAAACTGTCCATTTTTATATTCAGCTCACCGGTCGAGTGAATAGATGAGTATTCAAGACCAATGTTAACCGGTGGAATGGAGACGGACAATGAACTACTGTCGCACCGGAGGGAAGTGACATGTTAACGCTCGTAGTTTTGTTTTGTTGACTACTTTTATGTAAAACACGAATAGCGTGTTTGTAGTCAATAGAACCCTACGTTTGCTTTATTGACTATTCATGTAAAACACGAATAGCGTGTTAAGTCAATTGGATAGTATTGTTTGGTTTTTATTGATTATATTTTGTGTGTGTGACACGAATAGTATGATTATAGTCAAATTAAACCTTATGATTTGATTTACTGGCTATGTTGTGTGGGGTACGAATATCGTATCAATAGTCAATATCATGCTACGTTGATAGATATATAATACAGTAGTGTATGAATATAGATATATAGTACAGTAGTGTACGACTACAGATATATATATAGTACAGCAGTGTATGACTACATATATAGTACAGTAGTGTATGTATACCGTCATATAGTAGAGTAGTAGATTCATTTGTGTGTGTATTGTGTGCTCATCATATATATATACCTATCATGATGTTTTTTTTTATAATATAAGTTTTATTTAAACAAAAGTGTTTGTTATTTCTTTAAAACCCTACCTAATCTCAAAGGGTCGGCTCGACAACGTTACAATAGGCTATACATGGCAGACAGTATTAATGGTGTAGGAAGAAACTGGGAAAACCCCAGAAAGAACCACCGACCCACGAGAAGCTACTGGCAAGCATTCTCACATGCCCACATGGGCCAAATCTGATACTCGAACCCACGCAGACAGAGGTGAGATGGCAGTAATCCGTAATGGAGAGTGCTCCTTTGAATTTATCGAAAGGACATCAAAGACACAGCTTAGTTTTAATACAAAGCAAGCAGACCTGTCAAGCTGACTTTGGTTACTTTCTTTGTGTAAATGATGTCAATACAATGGTTATTTTATTGCAAAGCAAGCCAGTATTAGAAGCAGACTATGGATTCTTTTAAGTGTGTCGACTTTCTATTTTCTTTTAAGTATATAAATACAGTCGAGATATGGAAACAAATTTTGGTTCCTTTTCACTGGAATTTTGAAAATAAACGGAATCAATGAAACAAAATTTAAAGTGTCACAATATAGTGCTTTGTGCACATGACCCAGAATCGGCCAGAATATTTGGATAAAATAAAATCATGTGATGAATTCATACAGCCCAGAAGATAAGGCAGATTATTTCACAAGCTAGCGAGAAATAATCAACCGATATACTGAAAACAACTGCTATTCATGCATGATTGATGAGCCAGCAGCACCCAGAAGACTTGGAGAAAATAAAATGTGATGAATTTGTAATGACCAGAAGAGAAACAGATGATTTTGCCAACAATATGATCATTAAAATGGATGACATTCTAATTCACTTTGATTGCATTCATGAATGGTCTGATGATTAAGATGGAGGTCAAAAGTGTGAGAATCAGACTGGTGCTGACTTTCAGTTTCCTCTTCAGATGATTTGTTGCCTCTAACAATTTTTCATGGTATGAGAAAGCTAAAGAAAAATAGGAATGTACTGAAACAATGGATCGTATTTGTGCAGAAGGGTTGTGTTGATGATATATGCTGTGCAGTGCATTCAATAGTTTATCTAAATTAGTTTTATATATTTTTTTTATTATGTAATTTTCTAATGATTGAAGGGGTGTCCCTAACTCCCTCCCCCCCCAAAAAATGATGTCTCAGAAAATACAGTATACAAAACATTACTTTTAAAATTAATTTATGGTGTCCCAACATATGTGGTGTCCTAACATATACGATAAATATGGTAATTTGGTTGTAACTTGGTGCTGAAATACTGTGAGTGATGTAGAAATCATACCCCTTTCTGTACCTTCATTACAAAATTCAATGCTCCTGATAATGACATAAAATCGTGCAAAAGGAGATAACATTGCTGACAAGGATGATAACATTGCAAACAATAATTAGATAATCTCTTCTGAGATTAGTAAAAGCAATTAAATTTTCAATCTAAAAAGTTCAAGGTCATGTGACAATAAAAGCAAGAAATCTTTGAAACAAACCATTCGTGAAGTTGTCCCCAGAGTTCACCAGGAAGTAGGCACTAGTCTCTTGCAACTCTTGTTGAAGTTCCTGCAATCTCATGTTGGCTTTCTTCACAATGCTGGAGATGTTTGTAAGACTCTTCTTGTCTGTTGTCACCTCTCGCAGTTTCTCCGCACCCTCCTTAATCTTCATTTCCTTGCGGATGTCTCGCTTTAGTACCTCTCGGTATTCCTCTATTTCCTGCTGGCTGCTAAAGTGTTCCTTCATTGGGACTGGCTGTAAGCATAAACAACAACATCTAGAAATGACAAATGCCCTGGTCCCTAACTTGCGTAATGACACTGACCTGCGTTTTCAATTTATATACTGTACTACCTATTCTACACTTTCTTTCCTTGGTAACGTAAAGACTACAGAATACTGAAAATCGTAAATATATAAGGCACTACTGTACAACTAGGTTGAAATGTTCAACATTAGGCACTACTGTACAACAAGGTTGAAATGTTCAACATTAACACTACTGTACAACTAGGTTGAAATGTGCTCAAACATTTTAAATTGCATAATACCCTGGATACGAAAATGTTTAAAGATGGATAAACAAGCAGCGATGGTTATATCACCCATATTATATAGTGGGGCAATTATAAAAAAAAAAAAAAAAAACATTTTAAATATTTTTGAACCTTAAGCAAACAGTCCAAGCCAAGAATCAAAGGCTGAAAAAAGTAAAAAATTAACCCGGAAAACATAAAAATGAAATAATATGAAAACACACATATAGTTTTAGGTGGAAACCTGATAATAAATAATTATGTACAAGTGGACATGCATGATCAAAAATTTACCTGTCTCAACTGTAATTATTCTAAGTTGAGGGATGAATAAACACTCAAAATTTTGATTTCCAATCTTACATAGATCAAAGTACAAAAAATGAAAAGCTTTCATTTGAAGTATGACTATCAGTACTAAGCACAATGGATTTGTACTTGTTGACATAAACATGATGTGTATCACAGATTTTGAAGATCTGATGCCAGAAAGTATGAATATAATGCAAAAATGATGGATACATGTATATCTGTTAGCCTGAGGACGTTTAGAAAGATAGTACAATAAATCTTATTTTGTCCTTACTGCTACATACAATGCTGAATGTCAATGACATGTTATCATTCATTTCTGCTGGATATTAACAACAAAGAAAAAGAAATAAGTGTGCATTATAATGAACAAATTCAACTATTCAACATACATAAAATTGGCCACATCTTAACACTGGGTTTCCCTTTTGAATACAACATACATAAAACTGGCCACATCTTACACTGGGTTTCTCTTTTGAATACAACATACATAAAACTGGCCACATCTTACACTGGGTTTCTCTTTGAATACAACATACATAAAATTGGCCATATCTTAAACTGGGTTTCCCTTTTGAATACAACATACATAAAACTGGCCATATCTTAAACTGGGTTTCCCTTTTGAATACAACATACATAAAATTGGCCAAATCTCATATTAGCTAATCATTTTTTAAATTTACAGGCAAAATTATAGTTTCCAAAGGAAAAAAATGTAAATTTGCTTTGAAAAAAATCCTTTTAAAATGTATCTTATGTGAAATTTCTACCCTGAAAGTGAAAAAATTCTGTGGATGACTAATTTCAAAAACATAAATAGAATTTCATGACTTAATTAAGTCACTAATGACTATATTCAAGAACTATTTTTATGCAACATAACAGAATTTCATGACTTAACCACAAATGAATTGGCTATATATGTGAACTATTTTTATACCTACATACTTGTTTTACCATAATCTCTTTTCTCTCTCTCTCTCTCTCTCTCTCTCTCTCTCTCTCTCTCTCTCTCTCTATATATATATATATATATATATATATATATATATATATATATATATATATATATATATATATATGTATATATATATATATATATATATATATACATACAATGCAAATTTCAGTTGGATAGTGTTTCAATGTAATGTTGAGATAAGAGAAAGGTTATATAAGCCCTGTTTTGTGAGAGCAATAACATCTACCAGGAAGTAGGAAGTTCTCAACTGCTTGTGAAAAATATTACCAATCTGTCATGAAACAGTGTCACACAATATGAACAATGTACTTTGCTCCAATTAAAACTGCTGTGACATCACTGATGATTCATTTTGTGCAGCCTATTCCAGTGTTGTTTTTGTTGTTGTTGTTGTAACCCCATGATATATGTTGGACGCTGTGTGTCTATACTTGAATCTGCTTTCCAATTAAATATTTGAAATCCTTGGTTTAATGGTATATCAATACTATACTGGCTAAACAGCACCAATTAAAAGTCAAAGTCTATCCTAAGATATCCTAGCTTTGCTATGTTTTTATCATTTAAATTACCCGATACCGTGGTTATAGAAGTCTAAACTGGGTTGTAACTGTTATAAAATAGTTTTATGTGCCTTTCAGGAAGAAAATATCTTATCTTAGTGAGAAGCCATAAATTTAAATTTACTTTTTTACTGATATATTTAATATGTTCAGTCCATGATAGGTTATTATCTACCACTTGCAAATTTGTATCCTTCCATGTCAGACATAGCTAATTACTATCAAGATTTGTTCTTTTTTGGGGTATTGAGGAAAGTAGAATTTTAGTTTAACAAGTATTTACCACCATGCCATTTCATGTGCACCAGTTGTCTTAGTTTTCTAGTGCATCCTGTAAAGAAATTTCATTTTCATGCTTTGTGTTTGGATGTCTGACAATGTTGTGTCATCTGCATAGAGATCTGCAGATGATATTGAGTCACTTAGTAAAAGTGGTAGGTCATTTATAAATAATATCAATAGTAATGGACCTATAATTGAGTCTTGTGGTATTTCATATCAGATTGCTCCAGGTTCAGACATTACATTATTTAAATAAACATGTGTTCTCTCACTTAAGCAAAAAAGTAAACAAACTGTGCTTTCATCACATTGGAAAATTTTCAGCTTCTTCAAAAGGATTTCATGATAAACCATGTCAAAAGTTTTCTTATCAGCATCATTCTTAAAACCCGATTTGTGAATATGCATTACTTCTACAGTTTCTTGTCAGTAACATGCAGAGAAAATGGAAAGCTATTAGTGACTTTTCCAATGACACACCAGGCAAGCAACAGTGGTGTAGCGAGGGGGGGGGGGGCAGGTCGCCGGTGGTTAGGGGGTGCCAAATGGGCGTAGGGGAGCACCAAATGGGTGCCCAAATCGGCCCAAAGTATCAACAATGGAGGGACAGGGGTAGCCGGGGGCACAAATTTGGGTGTTTTGCCCTGGGCGCCAAATATCCTCGCTACGCCACTGGCAGGCAACTCGGGCTGGTCTGGGTAGGCATCAAACCCTGGACCCATGCTTTAAAAGTCCAAAGGCTCACTAAGTTTGCTACCATGGCTATCCCTCTTTGGTGGTACATCATCACAAAAGTTCTTAACAGAATTTGCATAAAACTTGTATGACAGGGTGGAGGATGTTCATACACTCAACAATGAATTTCACCACCCTGATATTTTACTTGCTAATATTATGGTAATCATGAATACCAAAGGGACATTCATTTTAGCTAACTCTCCCTAAGCTCTTAACTCACTAGCCACTGGAGATTTTCACTTTTGCCTGAAACAGCGACAGAAAGTTCATCATCTGGGTTAAGTTTGAATACATTTACATTGAAATACACCTGCTTCAGACAGATTTTCTTTAGATGGACACCTGAATGTACACAAGATATTTTTGACTGGCTATTTCTCTTGTGCCTGTACAGAAGAGTAAAATGTGGACTTATTTTTGCATATTGGACTCATGATTTTCACATCACGGCCACTTTATTTTCCAAATCTCAAACATTCCCACTTTCTGCAAAGGTTAACCTGTTAGTTTGGACTGCTTTGCTTTAGATCTTTGGCCAAAAAGTCTAAAATCCAAACATAAACTCAAATCCCAAAAGATATAACCTTTTGCCCTCAAGAAAACTAAAGTCTCAACTTTTGTTTTCCCCCTGTACTCTGCTATGGGAGCAGAAAACCTACATTACACCACTCTCTCGATAACTCACGCACATCGGGGTCCAAAAACATCGACCACACTATAATCGAGGTACCCATAATAATGAAAGGATCGATACAAAGGCAAAAGGGTGGGTGGGTGGCAGATTTTATAGTGTCGAAAACTCACTTTATAATCATGCTGTGATAAACTGAATAAATATCTCTTCATAACAGTGTAGTTTAATTTTTCCTTGTATAGTAACAATTTCAGGATAAATTACCGTATATTGAGGAGTTAATCAAAAACATTCTACTCCGTTCGCTTAACAAGTGTACCACTTCACACATTGTGTATTACGCCACAAATTTTTGTGCTGAATTGGATACATTCTAGTTTTATTGTTTGATCCAAATTAGATGTATTTGTTTAATACAAAGGATTGACTCTCTTTTCGAGAAACAATGTCAATCAATTGAATGATAGATATATTTGATTGTGGTAGAAATAAAATGAAAAACAAAAAGCAAGGGTTTATCATTACCAACATGAATTTAGTGGGTCTACAAATTTAAAACAATGTAAATTTGAACACAATAATAAAAATGCTGGCTGTGATACGCTTGACAAATGACAATAGACATTTTGAAAAAAAATCAGTTAATTTCTTTGTTACTCCTTGATTTCGCTGCCGCCGAGCAAAATCGTCCCTTGTTTGATTCGGTGCATAAGACATAACAACATAGGTCTCTTTTAATGGATTATTTTAGTGCAACAAACACTTCGCCAAGTTGTTGATCAAAACAATACCGGCATATAATTAGGTTATCACTGAAGTACTCACGGGTTTCGATGTGACGGCTGATTAACTCTTTTCATGTTTTCATAGAAAAGAATATGTTGCAATTATAATGTTTACATTGAAACAGAAATAAAGGATTAGAATGTGGTTTTCACACAGCATGATATTTAATTGCTGTTTATTTCATTATCTATTGCCACATGTTAGCATTTACTGGACGTATTCATTGAATGCTATTTGACCAGGCTGTGTATTTACAGTGTATTGATGACTATTTATCAACAAATAAATCCTAACATAATATGTGATACCTTATTTAGAATTTGCAAATTTCACAATATGGAATCGATCTATATGTGCATTAACCACCATTTTTGATGATGAAACGAGAAATGTATAAAGGTTTAATTTGCCAATTCTTATCATAATTTTTTCAAGTTCAGCATATTTTAAAAGATTTTGAAAATATATTTTTTCTTTGGGAAAAAATCAGGATAAACACCAGACACCGCATTGTAAGTGGGTTCGCGAGTTATCAGGGCATGAGTTATTGAGGGAACAGTGTATTTGGAATTAGTGTACAGGAATTATTGTCAAAATAAACCAGAATGGTACATAAATAGCATCTATGCGGTTTATGAACTTATAATGTTTCCTACATCCAATGATATTTTTATCTTTTTAAATAATTGTTAAAAGGTTTAGTGAAACATTGTAATTATATTGTTATAATCTATCAATAAAATCAACCTTGGCATCATCCAAGGTAATTAACAAAGTAATTTTATTGCTTTAATCTATCAATAATTTCAACGTTGGCATCATCCTAGGTAATTAACATTATAATTATAATGCTTTAATCTATCAATAAAATCAACCTTGGCATCATCCAAGGTAGTTAACACTAATTATATTGTTTTAATTTATCAATAATTTCAACGTTGGCATCATCCAAGGTAATTAACATTGTAATTATAATGCTTTAATCTATCAATAAAATTCAAACTAGCATCATCCAAGGAAATTAACGCTGTAATTATAATGCTTTAATCTATCAATAATTTCAATGTTGGCATCATCCAAGGTAATTAACATTGTAATTATCATTAGGGTTGTTAAACGAAAATCGGAAATCCGATTATCGGTTTTGAAAACGATTATCAGTTTTTGTTTTTACAAAACGATAATCGAATTTAATATTTTTTTTTACCATTTTTGTAGTAAAAATTTTAAAAAATGCCAGAAAAAAATTCATTCATGCATTTGTTTAGTGTTTACATTTTAATACAATATGGCCAGCAGATAAGGAGGTGTGTTTAAAATTTGTGAGCGCTCCATGCAGCGTCTTTGTAAATGAATACATTTATTGTTGAAGGATGTCAATAGTTAGTCGGCCGACCGGTTGCTAAGTTCTTTGATGTCCGAAATTGACAACAATAGACTGTTAATAGCTACAGCTTCTGTTGTTGAGGACTGGTCTCTGCTGGTTGTGTCTTTTCAAGTTTACAAATATGGCAGGTCGTATAAATAAATCTGATGTATGGAAAAACTTTGAAAAAATTTCATCAAGCATGGCTCGCTGTAAACTATGTTCACAACAAATAAGTCGGAGCGGTGGTTCTACTACTGGATTGCATGCAAATTTGCGTAGCAAACATCCCGGATTTGCGGCTTCTTCAAATGTTCAGCCGCGAATAACAACATTTATTGGAACACAATGAAACTGTCCTGATAGTCATCAAGAAAAAGTTACTGCTGCTGTAGCTAAGTTTGTCGCTGAAAATATGCTACCAATTTCGATTGTTGAATCCAATTCCTTCCATGATTTGTTGGCTTTGGTGGATCCACAATATCGTCCTCCATGCCGTCAGACGATGATGTCACGTATGACTACAATGAAGAAGACGCTAATGGCGAAAATGCAGACACATCTAGAAGAAAATGTCAAGGATATTGCCGTTACCACCGACATATGGACCAGTGTAACCAACGAAGCATACCTGAGCTTCACTGCCAGCTACAATGATCCAGACTGGACTATGAAGACACCCATTCTTGCAACAATTCCAATGAATGACCGCCACACGCAAGCCATTATCGCTGAACATCTGGGAACTGTGGCTGAAGAATGGGCTATAAAAGGTAAAGTTGTTGCATGTGTCCATGATGGTGCTTCCAATGTTAAAGATGTCGGTAGCGTGAATGGATGGTTGGATGTTCATTGTGCGGCACATAAATTGCAACTTTGCATTAATCATGCAATGGGCACCCATGCCATCACGAATCATCAAATTTCCAAGTGTGTATCCGCTGCATCACGTTTAGTTGGACATTTCTCACATAGCCCAATGGCGGAGGGTGAGCTTATGAAACGACAGGTGTCCATGGACAAGGACAAGACACCACTCAAACTGATTCAGTACTGCAAGACCCGCTGGAACAGCGTCTTTGACATGTTTGAAAGGCTCTCACAACTCAGATGGCCTGTTGTGGCGGTTCTTAGTGACAGAAGCGTGACAAAAATGAACGATGCCAAAACACTGGATATGAAGGAGGAACAATGGCAACTGATTAGCGAACTACTCCCGGTCTTGAAGGCGTTGCAGATCATGACCTCCGTCTTGTCAGCCGAAAGCCAACCTTCAGCCTCTTGTGTTTTTCCGATGTTATGGGGTCTCATCAAGAATCATCTAATCCATAAACAAGAAGATTCTAAGACTTTGGGAGAATTCAAGACTGACGTTGCTAAGAATATTTCACAACGGTTTGGCATGGAACGCGACGAAACAGCAACAAATGAATGCGTCGTTGCATCAATCCTCGATCCAATGTACAAACATCTTCCCGGATTTGATGACAACTTCAAGAAACTGGCGTATGATAATGTTCGCCATCTACTCAGACAGATGCCAACTGACCTTGAACAGCCTTCGACTAGTGGTGATGCAACCAGCTCTGAACCGCCAACAAAACGATCTCGACCAAATCATGCGTCAGTTATGTTTCTGCTGGGTGATAGTGCATCACAGCAGGCATTGAATGACTGTGACTTTGAACATTATATCAAGTCGCCATGGACGACGACTTCAACGGAAACAGCACTGGAGTGGTGGAAACATAATGAGAAACTGTTTCCGAAAACAGCCAGTCTTGCCAGGAAATTCTTGTGTATTCCGGCGACGTCGGTACAATCAGAGAGATTATTTTCAGCCACTGGATGTTTGATAAGCGATCAACGTAATCGGCTTCTTCCAGAACATGCAGAGTCGTTAGTTTTCTTTTAATAAGAACCAGGACTTGTTTGATATGTATACTAATTTGGATTTACTAGTTTGACTTACTTTTTTTATCTGTGGAGAATTTTTATCTATGGTTTGTTTATTGACTTTATTTATGTTTCCTTTTTTTTATTGCCAGCAGGATCGCAACTCTTAAATTTATGTTTTAATTGTGCTGTTTAATAGTTAATAAAATTTTTTTTTATAAACATACAGTATAAATTATGTTTACTTAAATCTCTAAGTAGAAAATATATTAATCGGCATTGACACTGTTGCGTCAACTTGCGCGTACACCGCTCCCTCGATAACTCGCGCCCTGATAACTCGCGAACCCGCTTATAACGCGGTGTCCGGCATGGATCCCCATTTTTAAAAGATTTTTTTTTAACAAATGAAGAAAATCGTGATCAGAACTGGTGAATTAAACCTTAATATATCGCCCGTTTTATCGTAAGTGGTGGTTAGTGCCCGAAAAGTTAGAATCAACATCGTGAAATTTTCAGGTTTTAATAAGGAATCATATATCTTGTTACATTTTATCAGAAAAAGTATGTTCTCAGTTCACTGTAAATAATAATACTGCATATGTATACGGCGAAACAGCGATCAATGAATTATAATAAATGCTAACAGGTGGCAACACTAAATGAAATGAATACTAATTAAATATGTCTTGTCAGAGGAAATTAGTGTTTTAATTTTTTCATTGTGTTGCAGTGTAAGCAGTATAATCGTTGCATGTTCTCTTATATTCAAAGTTCAAACATGAAAAGATTCAGTTGACCGTCACATCGATGTCCGCGAGCACATCTATGAGAACCTAATTAAGTGCGGCTGCGTTTTGATCGACGACTTGGGGAAATGTTTGTTGCATTGTAAAAATCAATTAAAATAAACCTGCTTTGTTTTATCACATTAAGTCGGTCTTTTGTATCAAATCAGGTAAAAGACGTTTAATACAAAAGTTCAAAGGAAAGCAAATCCTACATGCATAAACTCTTGTGGTCAATATCTTGTCTCAACAATCAACATCAATGAAATTAATTGGACCAATCGAACATGGTTTCAAATAGTATATACTTATTGTCATTAAAGTATACATTAATCAGTAATTTATCCTAATCATTTGTAAATGTGATCATGGAGAGCAAGAGAATCAAGCGAAAGTCGTACTCGGTGAATGAAAAGCTTACTGTCATACAGAGGGTTCGTAATGGTGAATCAAGATCAAATGTTTGTACTGAACTTAAAATTGCCGAGTGAACACTCAGAGGTTGGCTCAAGGATGAGCAGAAATTTTGGGATTATTTGCATGAAGTTGATTCTGATGATGGATTTAAACGGAAACGGGCACGCACTGCAAACGACACAGATTTAGATGATGATGTGTACACCTGGTTAATCTTTGTAAATTTTTTTTTACAATTTTATCTATCTATCTATCTATCTATCTATCTATCTATCTATCTATCTATCTATCTATCTATCGTTTTTCGATATGAATGTTATCTTTTTTGATAAAAGAAATCTCATTCATTTTGAATAAACAATAAAACTTGAATGTATCCAAATCAACACAAAAAAACCCCACAAAAAAAGCAGTGACGTAATACACAATGCGTTTAGCGATACACACGTTAAGAGTACCGATACCTCGTGGAATAATGTTTGTTTTATGATCTTTTCAAGATATTTTATCCAGAAATTAAAGGTAATTTACAAAGAAAAACGAACAACACCTTTATAAAGAAATATTTATTCAGCTATTTTCAGCACGATTATAAAACGAGTATTCAACAATGCACCCCTCCGCCCTTCACCTCTGTCGATCTCCCATCTCTTTATTAGTTTTTTTTTTTATTTATAGGTCCCTCGGTAACTCGCGCCCTCGCTTATAGTGCGGTCGATGCTTTTGAACTCCGTTGTGCGCGAGTTATCGAGGGAGCGGTGTATATACGTTAATGTATACAGTAACTTGCATTATAAGATTATATTTTTATGAAGGCCAATAAAAACCGATAATCGGTTTAAAATCGGATTTCTACAAACGATAATCGGTTTTGAAAAAAAAAACGATATTAACATCCCTAATTATCATGCTTTTTTCTATCAATAATTTCAACGTTGTTATTATCCATGGTAATTAACATTGTAATAACATTGCTTTAATCTTTTAATAACTTAACCTTGGCATTATCCAAGGTATTACACACACACAAAAAATCCCAATCTGAAACTTATTAGTTCATTTAATAAGGTTTTTTCTTCCCCATGTCATTACAATTGGACTGTATTTACAGGCATTAATCTGTCCTCTTTTTGTTCTTCAACATATATAGTTACAGCAGAAACTTTAAATCTGCACAAGTAAAACTTTGGAATTTTGCATTCCAATTCTACATATCAATGAACTGGCCAGTTTCTGTAATTAGTCATCACCATAAAAGCTCAACTTGTACATAACATTGCAATGGCCAGTTTATCTAGTTAGTCATCATCGTATAAGCTCAACTCATACATGACACTTCAATACCATGGCAAGCTTCTCCGGTCAGTCATTACTCTATTGGCTCAACTTCAATACTTTGATTTTTTTTCCTGTCAGTCATAACTGCAACAGTTTATATAATCTCTGTATGTCCAAAATAATTTTAAATTAATACATACAGAAAGCAGTATACAAAATCTACTCACCCTGCTTTCCAAGATTCACATCAGTATACAAAATCTACTCACCCTGCTTTCCAAGATTCACATCAGTATACAAAATCTACTCACCCTGCTTTCCAAGATTCACATCAGTATACAAAATCTACTCACCCTGCTTTCCAAGATTCACATCAGTATACAAAATCTACTCACCCTGCTTTCCAAGATTCACATCAGTATACAAAATCTACTCACCCTGCTTTCCAAGATTCACATCAGTATACAAAATCTACTCACCCTGCTTTCCAAGATTCACATCAGTATACAAAATCTACTCACCCTGCTTTCCAAGATTCACATCAGTATACAAAATCTACTCACCCTGCTTTCCAAGATTCACATCAGTATACAAAATCTACTCACCCTGCTTTCCAAGATTCACATCAGTATACAAAATCTACTCACCCTGCTTTCCAAGATTCACATCAGTATACAAAATCTACTCACCCTGCTTTCCAAGATTCACATCAGTATACAAAATCTACTCACCCTGCTTTCCAAGATTCACATCAGTATACAAAATCTACTCACCCTGCTTTCCAAGATTCACATCAGTATACAAAATCTACTCACCCTGCTTTCCAAGATTCACATCAGTATACAAAATCTACTCACCCTGCTTTCCAAGATTCACATCAGTATACAAAATCTACTCACCCTGCTTTCCAAGATTCACATCAGTATACAAAATCTACTCACCCTGCTTTCCAAGATTCACATCAGTATACAAAATCTACTCACCCTGCTTTCCAAGATTCACATCAGTTTTATATGTAGCCCTGAATCAAACTACAAGTAACATGTTAATCAAATGCAATAATGATACCAATTGAATGGTTTTGATTAGTTTTATATGTAGCCCTGAATCAAACTGACCTGAAGATAACAATATGTTGATCAAATGCAATAATAATACCAACTGAATGGTTTTGAAGAGTTTTATATGTAGCCCTGAATCAAACTGACCTGAAGATAACAATGTGCTGATCAAATGCAATAATACCAATTGAATGGTTTTGATTCTGCAGAAAGTATTTGTTCCTCACCTTACTTGGATCAATTTATACAAAGCATATTACTTTAATAATGGATAAAAGCTTCCCATCTGAGCACTTTTACCATTTTAATTTATCACTTTGGAGTGTCAGCCACTGTATACCAATGTGTCTCTTATTAGATAAAGCACTCCTGTATCTCACTATATAATCACTTGGAGAGGACCAGATGAAAGATTTTATATATATATATATATATATATATATATATATATATATATATATATATATATTCAAGGTTATCAAATTTTTAACTGCAAACAGTATGTCAATAACAAAATGTTATTGTTAATACTGGCTCCTGTAGGTGGCCAAGTGGTTTAAGATGCATGCCAAAGTTACACATCACTCACATTCACCTATATGGGTGGGAACGGGATATCAGTTCTGAGAAATTAGATAATTAAGAAACCTTGCCATAATTTTACTGTAAGCTTCCCAGAATCTTCATCTACCAAATATACTGGTTGCCATATTTAACCCTTTGAACCCTAATCTCCCCCATATTTCGGCACATTAACCCTAGTCTCCCCGACAATTTTTGACAATTTTATAAAAAGTAAAAATTTTGCAAAATAAAAGTAATATTATGCCTTAGAATGATAATCCACTATGATATAACAGCAAATATCACATTGTCTCTTTTCAAACATGCTTATAAAATGCTTTTTATTACTATGACTATGTAACAAACTGTCTCAAAATTTTGTTCATGTTGTACCATTCATGCAAAATCTATATTTCACTGACCATCTAGCGAATAACATAACACAGGCCGGGATACCGGCCTGTCGGGTTATGACGGTAGATAGCTAGGCCGGTATACCAGCCTTTCGGGTATATACACCGTTACAACCGGCCCGTCGGGTTCAAAGGGTTAAGAACATTGTGTGCTGAAAAACCCAAAAAGACCCAATTTACTATTCAAATACGGTATATACTCACTTATAAGTTTGTTTGTTTGTTTGATTAGGAATTTTAACGTAGTTTTAACAATTTTTCAGTCATATTGCTAGGATGTCTGCAGTGAGGCAGTTTATAGTGATGTCTAGCACTGAGGCATCATGCTGCAGACATGTAGCACGATGTCACACCAAGTCACATTATCCTGACACCAGGCCGACCAGTCCTAAAACTAACCTCTTAATGCTAAGCGCCAAGTGAGGCAGCTGTTAGTACCAGTTTTGTAAGTCATTGGTATGACTCAATCGGGGATCAAACCCACACCTCTTGTTTCACTGGCGGATACTCTAATAACTAGGCCACCAGAGCGGTTAAACTCATTTGTAAAGCTATTGTTATATATACATATTTTCTTATATATATATATATATACACACACATATACATAGACCTGCCATCACATAACGTGCTAGCCAATCTATGTAGAGTCTAATAGGACTAAACCACTGAACAAACAACACAAACCCTGATATGCCAAAGACTCGCTACATACAGCAAATGATGTTATCAAGTCTGCAGTAAAACGAATCAGAAAGACCTGTGAATTTTTGGGAAAATCATTTTTTTAATAACAAATAAGAGTCCCACCATAATTCTTGTACGCTGAAATTACTTACCTGTTTGAACTATGACAAGACCTGAAGCCTTAACAAATTAACATGTGTTTGTTTCATAATTTTATGGAGTTATTTTTTTTTGACTCCCAATTGTGCATCCTTAGTGGATACTGTATGTTTTTTTTGTGTTATCTACTAAAGAAAACACTTAGAGTATCTACACATTAGAACTAAGTCCAACTTGTTATTATTATTAATAATATTTGTATGTTTGTCAACCTCACAGCAGTCATCATTTACAAGTACTTGATGTCGAGATTTGTAGCCCCTTCAAGTGATCACATTCATTAAGTTGTGAATCATATGATTAGACCTGACCTTCCTTCCAAAGTCGATAGGAAGTAACTACTTAGCAGCTGTACAAGTGCCTTTCGTAATGCACTTCGGATAGTCTCTTTTGACACGGTGTCAGAAAACTCCAAAATCAACTACACACCAACCCAATAGGAATATCAATATGACTAGCATTGTGGACATATGAACTCCACTACATGTGTTCCACAATAGAAAATGGAAATATATTCTACCCAATAGCATACTTCAATCTCTTGAATGTAGTACGTTTATTTATCCTGGGTACTGATAATTGAAACTCAAAGCATATAGAAAAGTCTGATCAAGGTGTATATATACACAAAATTTCTTTGTATCAAAGATAAGTCACTTGCACAAAACGTATACAATTTGCTAGTGTTGTTCCGATTATCGGTTATAATCGATCATCAGTTGGTTGAGGAGATAATCGATTGTGAACTCCATAATCGATTGTATGTAAAGGGAGACAACTTTTTAGGTGTATGCAAAGCACAAAGGTTAGTAAAACTCGCAGCCACTCAAGTTGACCTGAAATTTATTAATTCCCTTCACAAATACAAATATGAAACCTTATGATTCATAATTAGGAACATATTATCATTATTACATGGTCAAGTTGTTAAATTGTTCAGTGAAAAAATTTAAATACATTTTGTTGATTTGTTTCAGTTAAATTGAAACATCTTTTGTAGTCTTTATAAACGATGACAAACAAGAAAAAAAATGTCCTTCTATACTTTATATTATAGACACATCACATATGAACGAAAGAATTTTGGATGATTGTAGCAGTATTTCAATTACATTTGCCTGATCAGCCATAAAACGTTGTGTTCATTTAACAAAGTGGTAGAACAAATATAACACACAATGTAATATATTATTGTCAGGTTTAAAGTATTCATGTCATTAATTTAAAAGAGATTACTTCAGTACATTTATAAACATATTGAAAAATCTTGATCAAAGATATAACTGTTTAACAAAAATTAAAATTTGTTCTTACTAACCGATTATAGTCGATGATCAGTTGGTTAAGGGGAACCGATTATCGATTATGAATTTCTGACCGATTCCCATCACTACAATTTGCTACCATATCAATGTACATCCTTTAATGAACACATACCACTACTTTTTATTCATCATTAGCACATCTCATGCAAGAGAAGTGGGTTTCTTAAAGTGGCTTCATGTATCAATGTTTTCTCAGAATATAAATCTAATGATGTCTGTGTATTGTTACCACTTAAACCTACCTAAAATATGATTTTCTCAGAACATGCTACCATTCATGTCTGGTTATCATTACTACTTAAACTTCCCAAAACGTTTATTCCAGTGGCTTGTAAAGTTTAGTCCAATAGGTATTAAAAGTTTATTCCAGTGGCTTGTAAAGTTTAGTTCAATGTTAAAATGGCAGGTACAGTTTATTCCATTGGCTTAGGCCAAGTTTAGTTCAGTGGATAGGACAATTTTGTTTAATGGCTAGTAAAGTATATATAGTCCAGTGGATAGGACAATTTTGTTTAATGGCTAGTAAAGTATATATAGTCCAGTGGATAGGACAATTTTGTTTAATGGCTGGTAAAATTTAGTCCAGTGGATAGGACAGTTTTGTTTAATGGCTAGTAAAGTATATATAGTCCAGTGGATAGGACAATTTTGTTTAATGGCTGGTAAAATTTAGTCCAGTGGATAGGACAATTTTGTTTAATGGCTGGTAAAATTTAGTCCAGTGGATAGGACAATTTTGTTTAATGGCTAGTAAAGTATATATAGTCCAGTGGATAGGACAATTTTGTTTAATGACTGGTAAAATTTAGTCCAGTGGATAGGACAATTTTGTTTAATGGCTGGTAAAATTTAGTCCAGTGGATAGGACAATTTTGTTTAATGGCTAGTAAAGTATATATAGTCCAGTGGATAGGACAATTTTGTTTAATGGCTAGTAAAGTATATATAGTCCAGTGGATAGGACAATTTTGTTTAATGGCTAGTAAAGTATATATAGTCCAGTGGATAGGACAATTTTGTTTAATGACTGGTAAAATTTAGTCCAGTGGATAGGACAATTTTGTTTAATGGCTAGTAAAGTATAGTCCAGTGGATAGGACAGTTTTGTTTAATGGCTAGTAAAGTATAGTCCAGTGGATAGGACAATTTTATTTAATGGCTAGTAAAAGTTTAGTCCAGTATCAAGTAAAGTTTAGTCCATTATGACTAATCAAGTTTAGTCCAGTGGCTGGCATACAAGTTAAATACACAGTAGTCAGCATTTGTTTGTGGTGTTGTTTATGCTAATATCCAATTTCGCTTTAACAACAGAATTCCAAGAGATTCAACTACAATATGGAAAATTACAACTTCTGTAATCTGATGCCTGTTATTTTAAAAAAAAAATATCTACTTTTCAAATCAAGGCGGTAGGGCTATTTATACTCACAGAAAGTTTTTAATGACTTTGAGGAGTTGCCAGTAGTTGTTTGTTTTAGGGTTTAATGCCATTTTTCAGCATATGATAGGCTATATATGGCGGCCAGTATAATTATTATTGGTGGAGGAAGAACCCGGGAAAACCCACGGGAAGAACCACCGACTTTCGAGAAGCTACTGGCATGCTTTCTCACATAACTACATTAGCCGAATCTTAGACTCGAACCCACACAGACAGAGGTGAGATGGCAGTGATCCGTAATAGAGAGCGCTTTAGACCACTCGGGGTCCTTTGAGTTATTAGTAAGCCAGCAGGATAAAATAAAAGCCAATGCAGAATAAGAAATGACAATAAAAAGAAAAATGCTTTGACAGAAAAATGTACAATGATCATTTCATCTGATAGACAGGAAATGACTGCTTCATGATGTTATGCAATGTAATTGGTGTTTGAAGTTTGAAAATTGACATTTATGAAATCTAAGCTGTTCTAAATTGTAATCTTTTAATGTGTAATCAAACTTGCAAATTGTGAGTGACACAACAAGAAATTAGAAAGAAGAGCAGTCATGCAGGAATCCATACACAAAAAAAAAAAGTTGATTATTGGTAAGATTTTGGAGAGTTTAACCTGGGACAGTGCTTGATGGGCTAGAACAATTCTTTGGAAATGCAAATGCATTTATAAAAAACAGACAGCTCTTTACTTATTTTGTAAGGATATTTAGGATAGCCTTGGTTTTCTAAGCATGATTTGTAATTTTGTCCCATGCATAATGGCAATATTTAAGAACTTTAAGTCAAGTAAATCTGTATATGTGTCTGACACTGTTTAATCTACTAGCCATTCTGACTACAAAGAAATTTATGCTACATTTCAAGCTTGCCATACCTTGAAGAAAGGATAAAAATGAAGACTCCTAGACTGCTGGACAACCGAAACCCAATATATCCTTTTTGAATTACAAATAACAGACTGGTATACAAACCAAAGCCCAATACATCCTCTTCAAGTTACAAATAACATACTGGTGTACAACCAAAGCCCAATACATCCTTTTTGTATTACAAATAACAGACTGGTATACAAACCAAAGCCCAATACATCCTCTTCAAGTTACAAATAACAGACTGGTGTACAACCAAAGCCCAATACATCCTTTTTGTGTTACAAATAACAGACTGATATACAAACCAAAGCCCAATACAGCCTCTTTGAATTACAAATACAGACTGATGTACACCAAAACCCAATACATCCTCTTCGAGTTACAAATAACAGACTGGTTTACAACCAAAACCCAATACATCCTCTTTGAGTTAAAAATAACTGACTGATACACAAAGCCCAAGCCCAATACATCCTCTTTGAGTTACAAATACTGACTGATGTACACCAAAACCCAATACATCCTCTTTGAGTTACAAATACTGACTGATGTACACCAAAACCCAATACATCCTCTTTGAGTTACAAATACTGACTGATGTACACCAAAACCCAATACATCCTCTTTGAGTTACAAATACTGACTGATGTACACCAAAAGCCAATACATAATCTTTGATTCATTCATTGCAATCTTGATAGCAGCAATCATTACAAGTACTATCACAGAGAAAACATCCATAAGAGTACAGCACATTATCTCAAAGAGAAAACATCCATAAGAGTACAGCACATTATCTCAAAGAGAAAACATCCATAAGAGTACAGCACATTGTCTCAAAGATACTGACCGTTACATCTGCACAAAGATGCCACCACAAATGTACTGCTTCTGCTGTGATGAATACCACACTGATGTTTGCAGAGATTGCTCTGCAAATTCACACAAATTCAATGGACAGAAAATGACCTCATAAATCTTATGATTCTTGTAACATAGAAGTAAATGCTGTGTAAAACAAAGTCATTAATTATGAAGGTTGTAATAGAAATAGTCTGCCCTGAGGACCCATGAATGTATGGTGTCAAGATGATGCATCTATTATGTCCAATAATGATGTACAAATGGACTTGCCTGCATTGGTATCATATAGTAATTCATGTTCATACTGAGTGGAGTCTATTATAACAGAAATTCACTTGTCTAAGAAGAACTGCAACCTCATATGCAGTCAGTTTCAACTACAGTTACTGTAAATGTCAGAAGTGAATCCTCCATGTCTATATCTACTCCCACTTCACTAGGTTTGCTAATGAAAGGGGTTAATTGGCATGGCAATTCTCAATACTAGACTAGACACATCTTGATGAGGTAAAACTTATTTTGAATCAAGACATCAACCCACATGTCAAGTTTATGTGAACTTTTATTGGCATAGATGTACAAAATATGACATAAAATCAACATAGAAACAGCAAGTAAAGACAGAAAGGCGATTAACACGTTAACAATTTGTAGTGCAACTAAAATGTCTGGATTACTTGGTATCATTGTAGTGCTAAATTTGTCAGCCTTTCTATGATATAATAATAATACACTTTAGAGTATCATACAGGACCTTGATGCAACAGAGCTTGGCAGTAGGCTACTACCTCCTGCACCGTAAGCGCCGTGCTAGGGGTTAAAATGAATATAAATGAAAAAGTTTCCCATCAACAATGAAAACACTTTGACTTGAGATCAGTCAGCTTGAGATAAAATGCATACAAATCTGTCTTGTCTCATCAAAACCAATACTAGTACTGTATCTCTTGATGCAAAATGATGTATTTTGACCCTAGTCTATTTCAGCTAGAACAGGGAACCAGTCTTAGTCTATTTCAGCTAGAACAGGGAACCATTCTTAGGCTATTTCAGGTTTAAAAGAAATTGACAAAAAAGACTAAAGATTTTTGTGCATTTGCTTCATTAACTTGTTAGGGTTAGACATCATTTTGCATCAAGTGGTATCTTACCAGTATTGGTTTTGATGAGACAAGACAGATTAGGGTCAAAATACATCATTTTGCATCAAGAGATACACTACAGTACTAGTATTGGTTTTGATGAGACAAGACAGATTTGTATGCATTTTATCTCAAGCTGACTGATCTCAGGTCTCCAGTATGATGCCCCCAGAGCTATTACTAGACTATAAACTGCTACACTGCAGACATCAAAGCAATATGACTGAAAAATTCTTAAAGCTATATTAAAATTCCAAATCAAACACATTCTTTAGTGAGGACCATTATATTATTGAAATGAACATCGCATACAACAGTGTCATTTCAGAGACCCAAACTATCATATTATCAAAATCAACATGGCAGTGACATTTCAGAGACCCAAAGGGCCAAACAACCATATTATCAAAATGAGCTTGTCATATAACAGTGTCATTTCAGAGATCCAAACTATCATATTATCAAAACGAACATGGCAATATCTTTTCAGAGACCCAAACTATCATGTTATCAAAACGAACATGGCAGTGTCATTTCAGAGACCCTAACTATCATATTATCAAAATCAACATGGCAGTGTCATTTCTGAGACCCAAACAACCATATTATCAAAATGAACTTGGCATACAACAGAGCAATTTCAGAGACCCGAACCATCATATTATCAAAATGAACTTGTCATATAACAGTATCATTTTAAAGAACCAAACAATCATTTTATCAAAATGAACGTGGCATATAAGTGTCATTTTAAAGACCCCAATTCTCATGTTAGACATCTTCTCTTCAAATCATTAGATATATTATAATTGGCTGTTGTACTATACATTCCACACTAATTTCAGGTTTTCTAAACTTTTAAAAAAAAAATCAAGGTGTATTTGGACATTATTTCAGTCTCTTATCTCCATGGAAAATGCAAAGCAAAACATTGAGACTTGAAATGGCCCATGTTGTCCATTCAGTATGGTTGAATACTTTTCAGACAGGAGGCCATGCATGGATGAGTGGTCTAAAGAACCTGTTTTTCAGATCATTGCTCTCCCACCTCTGTCCATGTGGGTTTGAGGCACAGGCTCAGCCGATGTGGGTAGGTAAGAAAGCTGCCAATAGGTTTCCGATTGATGGTGGTTCTTACTGGTATTTTCCATAGTTCTTCCTCCACCAGTTATATTGGCAACCATGTATAGCCGCCTATCAAGTACTGAAAAATGGTGTTAAACCCAAAACAACAAATTTCCATAAAACCAAAATGACTATACTCTCCATACAAGTCACAAGGCCCATGTTGTCCACAGAATAGATCTGTTTACCAAAATGCACATGCTGTCCAATGAATAGGGCTGAATACTTTCCCTGCATACCAAAAGCCCCATGATGTCCATGGAATAGTGATGAATACTTTCCATAAAATACAAATGCCTATGTTTCTATGAAATAGTGTTAAATACTTTCTAAAAAAATCAAAAGGCATATGTTGTCTACAGAATAGGTTTGAATACTTTCCATCAAAAAGCATATGCTGCCCATGGAATAATATTGAATACTTTCCATGCAAATCAAAAGAAACATGTCTGCAGAATAACACTGAATACTTTCCATGCAAATCAAAAGAAACATGTCTGCAGAAAAACATTGAATACTTTCCATGCAAATCAAAAGAAACATGTCTGTGGAATAACACTGAATACTTTCCATGCAAATCAAAAGACCCATATTGTCCGTGGAACATAGGTGAATACTTTCCATGCAAACCAAAGGAAACGCATTGTCTGTGGAATAACATTCAATACTTTCCATGCAAACAAAAGGAAAACATGTGGAATTGGGCTGAATACTTTCCATATAATTTACATGGTGTACATACAAAAAACTATAGATGCTCAGCCAAAATTTCTAGGGGTCATCAAGTTCACCTATGTTTGCATATACTTGTAGATATTTCTGTGCATAGACAGAAAAGATCTGGTTATGAATGCCTTGCATTCCATTCATTCATATCATTTTTAGACATTATACTTCTAGTAGAGATGGTACATTTGTATGTCTTATTACATGTATTCAGATTTTGGGATTCTAGTAAAGATGGTCTTTTGGCTAGTTGTCTTTAAGAAGATTTCAGGTTTCATACAGAGATAGTCTTTCTGTTAACTGTCTTTTTAAGCAATTTTAGAATTCTTATAAAGATGGTCTTTTTGTCAACTTATTTTAGAATTCTAGCTGATGTGGTCTTGTAGTGATGCCCCTATCATAAGCAACTCATTATAAAAGCCCACAGTAAATCCCTGTCTGTCATTACCAACTCATTATAAAGCCCACAGTAGATCCCCGTCTGTCATTACCACTTCATTATAAAGCCCACTGTATATCGCTGTCTGTCATTACCAACTCCTTATAAAGCCGATTGTACATCCCTGTCTGTCATTACCAGCTCATTATAAAGCCCATAGTATATTCCTGTCTGTAATAACCCACTCATTATAAAGCCCACAGTACATCCATGTCTGTCATAACCTGCTCATTATAAAGCCCACAGTATATTCCTGTCTGTCATAACCACTTCATTATAAAGCCCATCCCATCATAACCCATTCATTATAAAGACAAATGTATACTCCTGCCCCCATCACAATCCACCCATGATGTCTCTCAGTCTGACACACACCCTCTAATAGACCACTCATAATACAAACCCTTCAATATACCACAACTGCTAGCCCAGATAGTTATGGATCCTATTAAATAATTTATTATTGTTTCTTACGTGGTGAAACATTTCAATTTTACTTCCTGACTAATGAGAACCAATTGTAATGTGCTTCAAACTGAATACCCTATTCTTATGATAGCCTAAGTACACAATGGACTCGCAGCTAGGTTATTTTTAAAGTTCCCAAGAACTGCATTATTGAGAGGAAGCCTGTCTTACTCTATATACATGACATTTCCAGTACATAGTCCATGTACACATGCGTACATCCCTCAATTTACATTATTCCTGAACAAATGGCCTAGCAGTGCTGAGACACAATGGTCAACAGCTGTGACCACTCAATAAATACAGATATATCAGAAACTAAATTTACCATATATATTAACACCTGGATACATTCAGCTCTATATCCAGTCCAACTGCTGAAAAGACAAGATCTGCCAGTGCATTGTGTCATAGCAGAATAGGAACTACACAGTCTGCAGCTGGGCAGAATTTTATAAAGATAGATATGGCATCATGCATGCTTAAATATGAAATTTCAGTAAGGATTGTATAATACAAATGTTACTTGCTTGAATCTTAGACTCAAACCCACGCAGACAGGTGAGATGGCAGTGATCCTTAACAGAAAGCGCAATAGACCACTTGGCCATCCTAGCACATACATTTGAAAATTAGTACCTTTCATTCTAATACTCATTATGAAGAAATTTATGAAAAACCAATCATTTCTCCCAATTCATCTTCAAGAGAACAATGCACTGCCCCCCCCCCTCCACACACACAAATAGCATTTATGACACTGTGTATACACTGGCATTGTTGATAATGAATTATGGAGAACTCGCCATGGGAAAAGGATCATATAAACTAATTCTGAGGTGTCACCACATGGTTGTTAAGGCTTTATTCATTGTTGTCCTTCTTCCACTTAATAACTTATTAAATCTATAAAATTTACAACTTTTCAACTTCTCCTTTTGATCAACTCCACTCCTGTAATTAACGAGGTATCTGTCCCTTTTCTCTTCTCTTCAAATCATTAGATATATTATAATTGGAAAAAATGGAGCAAGTGTAAGCATGATGTGACATCTGCAGTTTTAAATATGAAAGGGCTCCTACCTAATAACGAATGATACTTGAACTTGATAAAAAGCATCATCGTCGCCTACTCAAGAAATGCGGTCGTTTAGTTTATTTCTTTTTATTTGTTAGTGTTCATAATTTTAGCATTTCTCAATAAAACAACAAACTATTTAAAGTTGAACAAGAAGTTTAAAAAATATTTCACAACTAAATTGCCAATGCAAAATAATCAGGTTTACATAATTTTATTATAACAACACCCTGATCACGCATACTAACGGGATTTTATTACCTTAAAAACATATCTGAATTGCTCAATGTACTGGGACATGTATAATAAAATCATCTTTAACAAATTTAAATGTCACGTTTAAATCCTGGACAAAACTAAATAACATTTCACAGGGTTCAAATCAGCTTGGAAGTTTGGAGAATCAGCCAGATATCTGTGCCCAATCAGTAATTTATACCAAATCAGCCTGGTCCGAATTTGAGAGTAACTACCACATTAATCAAGAAAGTTAACAGTAACATTTGTATAAATTTTTTTATCGTGTAACAAGGTTATAAGAACACAGACTTTTAATTATAATTGAGTTGTTTTTCTATTATCGACATTACACAAACAAGATGAATGCAGCATATAATGTAGAAAATTTATTCAACAATGCACTGACACTTAGTTCTTCATTTTTGAACATATTTCACAAGTTAGATATTATTCCTGGTTTTTCTTTTGTTTTTCTGCTCTAACTTCGTTTCAGTTTCCCTTCCAAACCCTTCTAGAGTTGCATAGGTATGGAGTTTGCTTCCTTGTGCAGGACAGCCAATACCTGATAATAAGATATCATTTGTGTCTTCAAAAAATGCGGTAACCACAATGTGGCAACATCTTTGTTAATAACAGTATAGTTCTAAGGTACACATTTCTATCTTTTAAACAATTTATTTATTCCAAGATAAATATTAAATAGGTTTTCTTGATGACAAGTTTTGAGATGACTTCTCTAACTATTTGGGGCAACTTCTCCAGATACGTTGGGGCGAGTTCTCCCATGGCAAGTTAACAATGGGGCAAGTTCTCCATATACCGTTAATAATGCAGTCAAACATTCTGTGTTTTCTGTGCTTGAATGTTTAAATTATGGCGACTGCCAGTGATGTGGGTGACATTCCCAAAGTAAAATATTCCATTAACATCCAACCTTACAATGATAGATTTGTGTGACAAAGATGAACAGGACTCGTCAGATTCTGACAATGGCGCTGCTCTTGGGTCTTTTGAGAAACATTTAAGCTTGAAATCATCTCTGACACAACCTGGTGTGTTGAGTTAGCATCAAGTCTTCTCTCTTTAATTTGATTGCCTAAACAGATAGTCTTTTAGGGTCCTTTGGAAATGTGGAAAAAACCTAATCTTCTGTCATTAACTGCTACACAAGGTTTTTTGGGTGGTGGTGGGTGGGGGTGGTGCCGCATTTGACAGATGACATCCCCCCTCTATTTTAGAAAAAAAAAAAAAAAAAAAGTTTTCATGTGTTGGTGTGTTCTCTTCGATATGTAGTTTGGTGTTTTTTAAAATATATTTTCTCCTCTTTTTTAAAATTTGTGTTTATTTAGTTAAACTTTGATGGGGTATTTTATCCTTAGTGTTTCAACAGGGTTGATCATCTGAGTAGGTTATATTCACCTAATCTCGAAATTCCTTCCCTATTTCATTTTGTAAACCTTGACTAGATGATCACCTGCATCCCATGTATGTTATTTATGTTGGTGCTATATTTTTGTGTTACATACATGTGTGTATATATATATATATATATATATATATATATATATATATATATATATATATATTGTTTCTGTGTAGGGATGCCTTGCTATCTTCCAATTTGTCTCAGATGTCCTATATGGTGATGTGATCCTTAAAATTGGTTCATCCTCTCATACTTGTTTTTTCCCCAGAAATGTTTTATTTATTTATTTGATCTTGAATTTTGAATGAAATACGGTGTACTATCTTTGTTTAGGAAAAAAGAAACATATTGTTTTATTGCTTGTATTTTTTCTGTGGCGTTCTTCGCATTGTCAATTTATTTCATATTAAGTTCAAGTGTGCTCGATCACCATTAGCATGGATAAGTAACTTTGAAACTTACAACTTTACTCAATTAATTAACACCCCAACTAGAGTAACAGATAAAAGTGCTACTATCATTGATCATGTCTATACTAATAAACCTGAAAACATAAGTGAAATAAATGTGCCAGTGTATGCACTGAGTGACCACTACCCAGTCTGTATAACTAGACATGTTCCAAAATCATCTAAAAATGGGCAACACATTGAAATACAATACAGGGACTTTAAACAGTTTGATGAGGAAATGTTCTTAAATGATTTAGTATGCAAACCCTTTCAATCAGTCTGCAATATAGCTGATGTTAACACTGCTTTAGATAAATGGTATCAGATGTTCAATGAAGCCTTAGACAAGCATGCCCCAATTAAAACAAAAAGGGTTAAACACCAAATTACACCCAAGTGGATTACCCCTGAGATCAATGAGGCTAGGCACCTAAGAGATAATTTCCACAAGAAAAAAGACATGAAAAGCTATAGAAAGTGGAGGAATAAAACTAAGCATCTGATAACTAAGGCAAAAAAGAACTACTATAAACAGGCTATTAATGAAAGTAAGAGTACAAAAACGTTGTGGAAGCATCTAAAAGAGCTCAACCCACCCAAGAACAGTTGTCTTCCCCCTAGACTTAAGCAAAATGATGATATAGCAACATCTGTACAAGACATTGTGGATATATTCAACAATTTCTTCATAACCATCTCCAGTAACAGTATTCAGAACCAGACTAACATCCCAATTGAACTTGATGCTCTACAGTTATTTATAAGAGCTAAAATTCCTGAAGATAATTATTTTTCAATAGCTAATGTCAGTGAAGCGGACGTTTTTGATATGCTAATTAAGTTGAATATTAATAAATCCTCTGGATTGGATGGTATTAGTCCACGAATCCTTAAAATTGCTGCACCAGTAATAACAAAGTCATTAACGCATATCATAAATTTAAGTATAATGAGTGGTAATTTTCCAGAAAAATTGAAATGTGCAAAGTTAACACCTATCTTTAAGAAAGGAGAAAAAGAGGATCCAGGAAATTACAGACCAATATCAATTCTACCTGTATTGTCAAAACTGTTTGAAAAGCATGTAGCCATTCAGGTCTATAAATTTTTTGAAACAAACTCTCTATTTCATAATGCACAATCAGGATTTAGAAAGTACCACTCATGCCAAACAGAACTTATCAAATTAATTGATCTTTGGCTGAAGGAAATGGATAATGGGCATATGACTGGGATTGTTTTCCTTGACTTCAAGAAAGCTTTTGATCTTGTTGATCATGAAATTCTGCTGCAAAAGTTGAACTGTTACAGGTTTGACAATCCTTCTTTAAACTGGTTTAGATCATACCTAAACCAAAGGTCTCAACAAGTAAGCATTGGCAATATTAGCTCTCAAACTCGCACTATTCATTCAGGAGTCCCTCAAGGCTCAGTTTTAGGCCCTCTCCTCTTCCTTATCTATGTCAATGATCTACCATTTAATAATGAATCCACCAATACAGAATTGTTTGCAGATGATGCAACCTTGTATACATCTAGTTCTGATACTAAAGTTATCCAAACAAGATTAAACTCAGATCTTATTAGAGTCCAAAACTGGGCACAACAAAATAGGATGGTAATTAATGAAGGTAAAACAAAATGTATGATTCTGGGGACGACACAAAAGCTACACAAGTCAGGGAACCCAAAACTATCTCTTGCAATAAATAATCATTCATTAGAAAATGTCAATCATGAAAGGCTTGTAGGTGTGTCCATAGATAATAATTTATTATGGAATGACCATATTGATAAGCTTTGTAAAACACTGTCATCCAAAATTGCCCTTCTCAGTAGAATCAAGAAATATTTACCTATGGAAACTCGCAATCTATACTACAAGACGCATATTCTTCCAACAATGGATTACTGTTCTAATGTATGGGAAAACTGTGCTAAATCTGAGCTTGACAGGATTTATAAACTCCAGAAACGAGCAGCACGTGTAATTTTAGATACATCTGTTGACCATCCCTCAAAAGCATTATTTACAGAACTCAAATGGTTCACAATATATGACAGGATAGATTTTCACAAGGCAGTTCTTTTATATAAATGTCTACATGGAACTGCACCAGAGTATTTTCAGGACTTATTCAGGCCTTTTTCAACACAATACCAGTTGAGATCAATCTCACATGGAAACCTTCTAGTACCAAAACCAAGAACAGAGCAATTCAAAAAGAGTTTTCAATACTCTGGTACAGTTCTGTGGAATAAGCTTCCACTACATGTAAAATCGGCTGAAAATATTAGAGTATTTAAGAAGAAATATCAGGAGCATGCATGTGTTTCTAACAGATAATGGAATTTAGTATTTTAATACGAAACATGCTAATATAAGCACTAATTATTGCTTCTTCACACAATGTGCATTTGTTATACTTTCATTAAGAGGGCCTCAAGGGAGAATAGTCCTTGACTAATGAGTCACCCTCTATAAATAAAGCATTATTATTATTATTATTATTATTATTATTATTATTATTATTATATTATTGGGGGTCCATAATTTTTACCAATTTAAACTGTAATTCTCCCAACTCGATTTGGATCATCTCTTCTTTATTTAGTCCTTTCAAAGATTTTCCTAAATTGTTTAAGATACCCTTTCATATGGGTTCTCTGTGCAGTACGGGAGCTGCCCAGAGGAGTTATTTGTGGTACATGTTTAGAAGAAGAATAGAGTATTCTATTTTTCCCTAAAAGGTTAATTGGCAAGGCATATTGAGAGAAACTTGTATATTTTGTTCATACAATTTAGAGTTGTATATTGAACCATCCTGTTTCTACTTGACACTTCGCTGCACATACCAAATATGACTTTACGTTAATTGTCTCAAATGAAACCATTGCTGTTCCGTTTGATCTCGGAATACAGGACAGTATTTTTTATGAAGTACAAATTAAAAAAAAGACAGTTATATACACAAACTACTAAATCCTATTTACAATAAAAATATTCAGGTCTGGGTTTTTGTCCCCTTTAAGTGAAATCAACACAAAACTTTAAAGTGCCTAAAATGACATACAAACATGTTTATTGGGGCCCTGAGTAGCCTAAAGCACTCTCCGTGACAGATCACTGCCATCCCACCTCTGTCTGCGCGGGTTTAAGTCTCAGATTTGGTCAATGAGAGTATTTGAGAAGCTTCTCGTGGATTGGTGGTTCTGACTACTGGCCGCCATGTATTGCCTATCGTTTGCTGAAAAATGACGTTAAACCCAACAACAACAACAAACACGTTTATCATTGCTTAAAAAGTTAAAGAAAACATAATCTTTGTCCTATCTTTCATTTTCCAGGGTTGGGGTGGAACGTTCATGGGGGATTTTGTCTTTGGGTAAATTTGCCCTGTGGGGATTTTGTCAAACACCTTTCTCAGTTATCCGATGGTACATATTGCAAAAGCGTCTCCGAAGTCCCACTCCCAAAATATGGGTCAAAATTTTAAAACCCAAAATGCTCATGTCCGGTCCCTAATTAGTGTTAAGAATTACTTCATGTCATCTCTGTACGTCTAAAAACAGTGGAGACAAATATATTTGAACTGTTTATGTACTATATTGCATATTCTGGATGTAGATAGGACCTGATGTACCCACTGGCACATCACATGAAATATGAAATGGAGACAACCTTTTGCCCTAGGGGGTGATCTGTGATGATACTCCAAATGACAAGGACCTTTTCAAAGGTTACTGTAAATGTTGTTACAAAATTTGATTTTGCCCTATTTGACTTTGTTCTGAGCATCTCTTTGGGGACTACATTAACTCCGTACCTTACAGCCAAGACAGTGCTGATGTGCCATTCAACCCCTAGACATATACATATATACTTGGGTACTATACTAGGTTCATGTACAAGGATAAACATACCAAAGCCACAATAATCAAAAGTTCAGGATTACAGATCAGACATGGGAACTTGGATTGTATGTGTTGCACACAATCTACTATGACAGGAATATTTATTGAGCTAGTATATGTTAATTATATTTTGTATCTAGCTTGTGTCACCTGTTGGCAAACAACAGTATCATTATCAGTTCTTTTATCACCACTGACATGGCTAAAACCATAAAACTTGTCATTCATTAAGCTTGCTATTGACAGGCATGAATTAACCAACTGGTGATATCCTGTCCAGTAATAAAATAAACCTTTCCTCCATTATCTTTAATAACACCCACTTGAGCAAGTGACCAAAACAGCTAAAGACATTAGTATCATCATATAAAACCAGGCAATAAATTGGTTGATGTTTTTCTTGCTAAAAACTGCAAAAAATATGACAAGAACTGTAACATATGACATAATGCGTTATTATTATATGCCCCCTCCTCCCACCAACCATGACCATGGAGGTACAGCTCAAAATCCATTAAACATGTGCCCTAATATTTTTTAAAAGTATATTTCACCTGACCTATTTAGAGGTATTCGTGAGGAATGGGACACAAATTTGGTTACAGTCATATGGATGATGGGAGCGTATCAAAATCCTCCACCTACCCACACACACAAACTGCATTCAAAAACATTGGTAGCCACAAGACAAACTAATTGTAAAATTGTTTGATTAGGATTTTTAATGTAGCTTAAACAATTTTCTGTCATATCGCTACGATGTCTGCAGTGAGCCAGTGATATATAGCACTGGGGATCATGCCGCAGACATGTAGCATGATGTCCCACTCTGTCACATTATCCTGACACCAGGCCAACCAGTCCTAATACTAACCTCCCAATGCTGAGCATCAAGCGAGGCAGCTGTTAGTACAATTTTTTTAAGATTTTGGTATGATTTGGCCGGGGATCCAAAAAAGACCATTCAAATTTTAAGTACCCCCAGCCCACAAAGTGTGGCCTCTAGAAATGAGCACAAGACATATGTGCAGGCCTGATTGTTAATGGCGACTGAAAGTGAAAGTTTCTGTAAGCAAAATTAAACAGTAATTACCAAAAAGCACATAGTTATTTTTAATAGCACATATACCTAGATCTGTCTGAAAAACACTGTCATCATCTGCTTTAACTCCAGGCCATCAAATGAATTTCAATTGGAGTTGTAACATATCTGGCCTAAAATTGACTAAAAAATGGTCTTTACCTGTACAATTTTTTCTTATGATGAAAGACTGAATTGTGTTTCAATGTAACTTAATTAATGTAGGGTTGCCATACATGATGCGATATGCAGAAAATTCCCACATCTGGGCTTCAAAAGCCTTATTAAAAAAACTTAAAAACCTTCAAAAACTCAAAAGCCATATTTAAAATAAAAACTTAAAAGCCTTCTAAAGTATTATTTAAAATAGTTAAAAACCTTCAAAAGTCTTATTAAAAAAACTTAAAAACCTTCAAAAAATATTGTGCCAAACATCCATTGAAATTTTTTCAAAAATCCAGCAACCTTAATAAGACCATAACTTTGTTTTTATTCAAACCTGACTGCCAGTTCCTACCAGTTTTCATTAGTTTTCAGACTACATTTTTCCAGTCATCAGTAAATGCACAAGACAGATATTAAACCATTTGATTGACAGCTGACTGGGGCTGAGATATGTTCAAACCTAAATACCAAGCTGTGGGCTAGACTAGTGACATCTAAATATCAAGCTGTGAGATAGACTTGTGACATCAAGATATCAAGATGGGAGTCAGACTTGTGACATCAAAATATCAAGATGTTGGCCAGACTTGAGACATCAAAATATCAAGATGGGAGCCAGACTTTTGACATCAAAATATCAAGATGGGAGCCAGACTTTTGACATCAAAATATCAAGATGGGAGCCAGACTTTTGACATCAAAATATCAAAATGGGAGTCAGACTTGTGACATAAAAATATCAAGATGTGAGCCAGATTTGTGACATCAAAATATCAAGCTGTTGGCCAGACTTGTGACATCAAAATATCAAGATGGGAGTCAGACTTGTGACATCAAAATATCAAGATGGGAGTCAGACTTGTGACATCAAAATATCAAGCTGTTGGCCAGACTTGTAACATCTAAGTATGTACCAAGCTGTGGGCTAGACTTGTAACATCTAAATAACTAGCTGTGGGCTACACTTGTGATGTCTAAATACCAAGTTGTGTGATGTCTAAATAACAAGCTAAGGGCTAGACTTGTGATATCTAAATGCTAAGCTGTGGGGCAGACATGTGACATCTAAATGCCAAGCTGTGTGACGTCTAAATAACAAGTTGTGGACTAGACTTGTAGCATCTAAATGTAGAGCTGTGAGGCAGACATGTGACATCTAAATGGCAATCCATGTGCAAGCCTTTACATCTAAGTACAAAGTTTTGGATCAGAGTTGTGATGTCTTAATACCAAGTAACTTGCTTGGTACAGCGCATAACTTGTCTTCAGCGCATAACTTGTCTTCAAAGGGTTGTGGTTTCAACAGCTGCTTAGGCCATCCTAAGTCATTGCTACATTGTATCCTTGGAAAATGTACTTAGCTCTCATTTCTTCAGTATGATACAATCTTTACAAAATGCGATCAAAACTAAAGATGGAGGTTATATGTCAAGGAACTGACAGTCTCAAAATCAAAATGGGATTCATTTGGATATTTTATGTAAAAAAAATTTAATGTGGTATATGGTATTAGTATACTTTTAATTAGAAAAAAGCAAATGACCTTTCCTTAGCTCCCTGTATTACAATTCTTAAAGAATGGCCAGATGGTGACCAGCTAACAATTTTCACTTGAAAGCACCAATTTTTATTTGCAAATGTGACCATTCTGCTTATAATTTGCCGATGGTGTAGGTGTGATAATTCAGAGAAATAGATGGTTCTTATTAACTAATTCAGATCCGATTCCTTCAATGCTCATAATCCTGTTTCTCGACTGCATTTAACCATCTATTCTTTGGTTGATTTGAATGTGTGACACATGAAACGTCTCTGATTGGTTACAAATGGGGTTTTCCAAGAATGACTAATATTAACTAATCAGAAATGATTTACTTTTCTTTATGCAAATTTGTAATGTTCAGAAACCGAGGGTTACTAATTGAAAGCAGTTTCACTATAAGTGTTCTGTTCTTGAAAAATCATAAATGATGGTGAACACAAGACTTGATGATGGTGAGAGCGAAAATGAGGAGTTTCTCAGGTTTGATCCCGAAAATATTCAGGAAGCAGAGGAAAGATATGTTCGGCAGTTGGATAATTTGCAAAATTTAGAATTGGACACTGAAGTTTCTGAGACTGAATCATCAGAAGAAGAGGATGCTGATAAGAGTTCTTGTGAATCTAGCAGATTGTAGCAATCGTGTTAATTTCGCAAACAGTGTATAAAAATGGGTAAAGGACTTGGAAAAAAATACATCACTGTGCAGACAAATTCATTTGGAATAATTATTGAAAACTTCGTGGATTTTTATTGGATATAAGAAGAGAAACTAAGGTAAGAGTGAATGTATGTGCATGATATTTACAAAATTGTCTAAACAGGTAAATATATATGGGACACACAGCTAGACACAGCTTAGTGCTAGTGAGGTTGAGCAGCAATATAGCTTTAAAGGGAAATAGATGTTTCGTATCAAGATTAACCCATATTGGGCACTCAATTCACACACTTACTTATAAATAGAAGGTTCCTTAACATTAACTGGAAGTGGGCAATCAAGACCCATTACTTGCATCAATACAGCTGATTTCACAAATGTAATTCAAAAAAGTATTGTGGCATGTCTACATGAATGGCATACCTCTGCACGAATGGTATATGTGTATGGGATTGAAATCTTTGTGAATTTTACATAGTTAATGAGTTCTGAAGCACTGAGCACCAAGCAAAATAGCATTATGTAATATTTTTATAAGTCTTTGGTATGACTCGGCTAGGGTTCATTATCCATCGACCTCCCACATTTGAGGTAGTTGCTCTAACTGGCATGTCTACATGCACTTTGTGTGTCTACATGAACGGCAAACAATTACATAAAATGTGCACGGCTATTCATATAGAAAAGTTAAAATGACATACATTAATAATTACATAAAATGTGCACGGCTCATATTATAGACAAGTTAAAATGACTACATTAACAATTACATAAAACGTACATAGTTCTTCACAAAGAAACGTCAAAATGACACATAAAAAAAATTTAAATGCTGTGCTAACAGTAAAATAATTGTCTCTTTCAACTTATTCAGCTTTGTTTCTCTTTGTATCAAGGGCTTGCTTCCCAATGTAGTAACAATGAATATAAAAATATGAACTCTTCACTCACTTTGGAACGTTAAGATAAAAGTGGAACTGCTACATGATAATATTGAATATGAATACACTATAAACAATTGTACACACACTGATTAATGTTCTTTACAATTTATCTGAATTCATAAAGATGCTTATTCAGCTATATAATAAATAGTAAAATACCTCTTATAGGGAGGCAATCACTAACCAGACAGGTACATGTAGATGGTAATTTATGCAAATTGGTTGTTTTTTTTATCAACACTGGCTGGACTATACTTGGGTCTATGCCAATAAAATGGGAATTGTCTATGTTTTTAATTTTAACAGCCTTTGTAATTTCAAAAAAGTTAAAGTAACATGGGTATAGCTACATTTTAGGTTAACCGTCTTTTACTTAATTTAGTTTACATTTATGTTGCAAATAAAATTTCAGTGGTGATGCTGACACTGAAAAAAATAAATGTCAAGAGTAGTGGTCTTTCTGATTAAATGTACATGTGTGTAATACTGTCTGACTGCTGTGGTATTCCTCAAGATGGTGTGGTATTCCTCAAGATGGTCTGTTCCTAAAAGGATGTTAATTGTTATTCCTCAAGATGTGTGGTGGGGCCCCCTAGTAGCAGAGTGGTCTAAAGTGCTCTCCGTTACGGATCACTGCCATCTCACCTCTGTCTGCATCGGTTCCAGTCTAAGATTCGGCTAATGTAGTTATGTGAGAAAGCTTGCCAGTAGTTTCTCGTGGGTCAATGGTACTTTCCAGGGGTTTTCCCCGGGTTCTTCCTCCACCAATAATACTGGCCGCCATGTATAGCCTATCGTGTGCTGAAAAATGGCGTTAAACCATAAAAAACAAAAGATATGTGGTATTCCTTAAGACACACACACCATAATGCACATGCATAAAAACCTTGGCATTTTGTGAAATTTATGCCAGATCACTGGAACATCATATTTTTGGTTATGTAACCAATTGTACCAAGCCATCTTTTCTCAAGATTTTTGCTACAAGAGTTTGTTTATTTAGTTTATATAGTCCTAGTAATCCCATCTTATGATTTACACAATTAGTATTGTTATGGACATTATCCTGTTATGTACAAAACAATTTTCTTTTAACATAATTGTTTCCAATAAACAAATTTTATTCATTTCTTTTTAAAAATTACTAGATCTATAAAGTGTTAATAAAAGTTTTTGGAAATATACGTTTTACCAAAATTCTGGAAAGGGATAATGCACCTTTTGCTGGTGGGACTCCTAATGCTATCAAAGTAAGAGTCCTGGACTTCTAGTTTTTAAATCTTAGCAAACACTCAAATGCTAAAATGTACACCGAACTGAGCTTTGAAACAAAGGTCACACTTGCATAATGGCAGTTTAGAGTTGTGCTCAGTGCACTTCATATTCCATGTGTCCTCAATGTGGCAAGAAAAGTGACTGGTGCGAATTTGAACAAAAACAAAAACTGTTTAATTTAAGACTGAAATTACAGGTCACAATTACTCAATAACTGGACATAATATCAACTGTTCAATTACCACGACAAGAGCAGAGATATCAAACATTTTGTTTAAGATTTTCAGTTTTATGGCTCAGAAACACACATATTTTGTGCAATCAAGGTGGCTGACAGAGGCTGATTTGACTGTAGGATTTTAACAAGGACCGTTCTGATTAAAAATCTGGCACAATATCTCAATGTGTTTAGGACTGAGTAAACTTATATATTCACTTGTATGTCTGGACCAACTATAAACAACACAGACCCTGATCTGTCACAACATAAAGCACTTGCAAATTAAAATTTATGCTATTTTTCTCATACCTAATACAATACACTGCAATAACAAGGATCTGATATCAAATAGTGCATTAGCAGATCTGATTCCATGCAGTTTGCAAGCTTGTACACATGAATTCAATGTCATGCTAAATTGTGTGCAATTTTTCAGAAACTATTTTAATCAACTGTATTTTTGGGGTGCAATGGTACACAGTTGAAGTCAGAATTTAAAATCAAGAATTGCAGGTTAAATACAAACTGCCTTGGGTCCCCGAGCAGCCGAGTGGTCTAAAGCGCTCTCCGTTATGGATCACTGCCATCTCACCTCTGTCTGCGTGGGTTAAAGCCTCAGATTCAGCCAATGTGGGTATGTGAGAAAGCTTGCTAATAGCTTCTCCTGTGTCTGTGGTTCTGTCCAGGGATTTTTCCCCAGGTTCTTCCTCCACCATTAATACTGGCTGCCATGTACAGCCAGCCTATCTTGTGTTGAAAAATGTTTTTAAACTCTCCTACAACTACAACAAACTGCCTTAGTGTGTCCTTGGTAAATACAAGTGGAATTACATCCCCTTTACCTCTATTTGATGTGACATAAATGTAAATAATTATGAAAACAACAATTCCTCATTAAACATGTTATCTATCAACTAATGGAAGACTGCATCAGTTAAAACTCTGTCAAAACAGGGCACACAAACATTATACATGTGGCCACCATTTTGACAAGGACTGTAAATGTAAAGAGATCCAAGTTTAGTCTAGGAGATAATATTTCAAAATATAATGTAAACAAATGTATTATTTTACTGTGTCTTGCACACTGTTCAATATAAACTGCTCATGGGTATAATGTCAGTCATACTGAAACATGGCAGTATTGCAAATATAAATAAGTCATAAAGTACATCAAAGTTAGGGGTGGGAGGATGGGGGTCTTCTATAATAAATTAAGGAGAAAAACATAAACAAACAGGCAAACACATGCTTCCCACATGTTTCTAAAGATAAATTTCCAGGTCATTTCCAGGATGAAATTAATTTTTTTTAATGTTCACACATGACCATAACTGAATGAAATTTAAAGAAACTTTTAGATTATAAAACATGCATTTTGTAAAGATGACCATGTACAAAACAACAAAATGTATTACATGAAACAAGTTTGATTATATTCCTATAAAATGACATGTAAAGTCATTTCAATGTACAGAATACAAATTCTAACTTTATTTTGCTGACCAGCATTATGTTGCTAAGTTGGTACAACATAATGAGCATAAATTAGCTTTAGCTATATATACAGTACGAAAAAAAACAAAAAAAAAACAATAAGCACAAATAATTTGAATCTTTGAAAACAGTCTAACCCTAAATGTATCTATGCCAATAAAATTCCAAAGATTTTTCAAACAACCTAATGATTAATTTCTTTAAGACGATCTGGTTACAAATCCATCATTTAAAAAACATTTTCAAAAGAGTTGATTTAAATCCGAGGTCTCAAACTTAAACCACATTTGAGGACCACAACCTGGCATTTTTGATGGTCCAAGGGCAGAACCACCTTTGTCATGTCACCATGTAATGCCAATCATTCAATCATTTTGGTGCCAAAGGATATGCTTGGCAGGCCCCATGTTTGAG
Source organism: Unio delphinus (assembly GCA_029339505.1). Taxonomy (NCBI): domain Eukaryota; kingdom Metazoa; phylum Mollusca; class Bivalvia; order Unionida; family Unionidae; genus Unio; species Unio delphinus. The sequence continues at coordinate 934,854 of JAQISU010000130.1, forward strand.
ACCACTCATTTAAGTTTTGACATCAGATAAAACACCTTCAAAATTATATACTGTTGTTTAAACAAGGCATGAAATTTCTGTAAAATCAACAAGTCTTCTTGTAATTCATTAAACCAGTCCCCAAACCTGAACTGATAATAAAGCATGCCTGTAGCTTCTTGTGGGTCGGTGGTTCTTTCCAGGGGTTTCCCCAGGTTATTCCTCTAAATTTAATACAAGCTTCCATGTATAGCTAAAAAATACTGCTACAATCCCCCAAAATTCTTTTGTTCATATGTTATGTGTCTATAATTTAAAGTATAGAAGGACATGGTTTTCTTTGTCATTGTTTATAAATACTACAAAAGATGTTGTAATTTATCTGAAAAAAAATATACAAAATGTGTTAAAATTTAATAACTGAACAATTTAACAACTTAATCATGTAATAATGACTATATGTTCCTAATTATGAATCATAAGGTTTTTTTAATTGTAGTTGTGAAAGGAATTAATAAATTTCAGGTCAACTTTAGATGCTGGGAGTTTTACTAACCTTTGTGCTTTGCTTACACCTAAAAAGTATTCTCCCCCTACACATAATCGATTATGGAGTTCACAATCAATTATCTTATTCAATATTGGTTAGCTCAACCAACTGATGATCGATTATAATCGATAATCGAACAACACTAACTGAACCTATGGACTACTTCAGATTTTTTTAAAATGACAAATCGTTATGCAGATCAGAGAGTTCATTAGGTAGACTTGAAGGAGAACAGGTGCATGAAGAAATGGCAGCCTGTCACACCTGTGTATCTAAAACTCTTTTATGCATTGATTATAGCAATGGGTTTGGTACATAAATCTGATCTCGATTCCTACTGGGCTACTGATGATGTGATATCAACCCCATACTTCAGCAAAAAATGAGTATGGGATAGATTTCTATGAACCTCCGTTTTGATGATATCACAATAAATAACAACTGAACAATTTTCATGAACATTTTTTAGTGACTCGGGGGGGGGGGGGGGGGGGGAAATCTAAACTTACCTCTGATATTCATCATCATGGAGTGGATGTTTACAAACCTTTCCTTTACCTGTGATTTTCACAATTGTGACATATTACATGCACATGGTTGAACTACTAAAGAATATAATATTTCTTAGATATATTTTAACTTTTCCATTAAAAAACAAAGAAAAATACAGATGAAATACAAGTGTAACTTATCATTTAAACCTTATTTGCAGCAATCTATGCAAATATGTTAAACTTAAACATGTGCCTTGATGCTAATCTTAACCCTTTGAACCCGACAGGCCAGTTTACCAGCCGGTTGTAACGGTGTATATACCCGAAAGGCTGGTATACCGGCCTAGCTATCTACCATCATAACCCGAAAGGCCGGTATACAGGCCTGTGTTATGTTATTCGCTAGATGGTCAGTGAAATATAGAAAAAATATGAAAAATATGAAATATGAAGAAATTTCGAGACAGTTTGTTACATAGTCATAGTAATAAAAAGCATTTTATAAGCATGTTTGAAAAGAGACAATATGATATTTGCTGTTATATCATAGTAGATTATCATTCTATGGCATAATATTACTTTTATTTTGCAAAATTTTACTTTTTATAAAATTGTCAAAAATTGCCGGGGAGGTTCGGGTTATTGTGCCGAAATATGGGGGAGATTAGGGTTCAAAGGGTTAAAGTTTAGACATCCGCCATCAATTTTCATACAATATTTGTGTAATCTATTAGGGGTACATGATAATATCGAATATCGGTATATTGTGGTATTAAACCGACGATACAATAATCGCGATATAACTTTCTTATATCGATATAGTGCGATATTGACGTAAATTTTGATAACATGTAGCAAATGAACTATTATTATTATAAATTAATATTAGCCATATTTCACTACTTATAATAGTTTCTGATTGACAATGACATATTGAATTCCATACATTTACCTCCGGTAATCAGCTTCAGTAACATTTTTATTTCGTTTCCTGAGCAGTTGCAGCATGGGTAATCGGAAGTTACATGTCTGTGAATCTTCATCCTTTTGAAGGTTTAACTTCTCTTTGTCAACAAAAAAGCACCTTGCTGACATTGATGACTGACATTGACCTTGAGTTACGTTTCAAGCATGGCTGAGTATGACCTGGTGCAAAATTCAAAAGCGCGGTCAGCCATATGGACTCATTGTGCATTAAGAAAAGAGTAAAAGGGATTGGAAAATTGATGAGGAAATTGCTGTGTGCCGACTATGTGACGCTTATGTTAATTTTTCTGGTGGAACCACTAATCTAGCGTACCGCATGAACAAGCACCATCCCAGGAAATGTGGTAATTACAAGATGACAGACAACAGATCATCGATCCCTGCTAATGTGAGTTCGTCATGTGAAGATGCTTCTGATCTTTCTAAAGTTAAAACGTCGCAGCCAATCCAGAGAACCTTACCAGGGCTCATTGGTGCGAAATACCCCTCGCATTCTTCTCGTGCTTTACATATAACTGACAAGGTGTGCAGATTTCTATTCGCCCGAGTTTAAAGACCTTTTACATACACTTGATCCCCGATATAATGTTCCAGGTAGAAAGCAGTTTGCAGATGTGATCATTCCTAAAAAATATGCTCAAGTCAAGGCACTGGTAAAAGAAGACCTACGAAATGCTGAGAAGGTTGCATTGACAACAGATAGTTGGAAGTCGAGTTCAACTGAATCATATCTGACAGTCACGTCAACTCACATTGATAAAAATTGGAAGCTGATAAACTATGTTCTTCAAACTCGGCCCATGTATGAAGGGCACACAGGTGAGAATATAGCTGCTGTGATTCATGAGGCCCTCAAAGAATGGGAAATACAGTCTATCCCCATACCACCTATTGTATCAGATAATGCATCAAACATGGACAAGGCAGGGACTCTGTTAGGATGCAACTTTCACATCAAGTGTTATGCACATACAATTAATTTAGCTGCACAAAAGTGTCTCAAGATCAGACGCATTGAAATTCTCCTCAGCAGAATTCGTCGAATAGTTGGGTTCTTCCACCGAAGTACAACTGCAGCAGCTAAACTGAGAAGTCATCCGGATCATAAGCTTATAGCTGATGTGCCCACTAGATGGAACAGTACTTATGACATGATTTCAAGGTTTCTTGAAATGCAGTGTGCAATAATTGCCGTTCTGAGATCCAAAGATCTTGCTAAAATAAATGAAAAAGATTTGAACACATTGTCAGATGACATTTGCCTGGCAGATGAGGTAATGGTTTATCTAAAACCTCTTAAAGTGGTGACAACCACTCTTTGTGCTGAGTCAGTTCCAACCATTTCTGTTATGACTCTTCATCGCAAACTTATTGACAGCATTTTCCAACATAGTGATAATGACTCTCTAGTAATAGCTCAGATGAAAAAGGGCTGTGGTTGATGATCTTCAGGATAGATACACTCATCAAGAAGAAACTCTCACCATTGCTGCTGCCTTGGATCCACGTTTTAAAGCCTTACTTTTCCTCAGCGATGCATGGAGGAATGAAATCTTTACCAAAATTTTGCAGAATGCATCAGAAATCATTTTTAGAGTTGAGGCTGAACATAACACTGATCACTCACCTGTGGGTGATAGTGGGCAGAATGAAATGCCACCTTTACCACAGCAAACCGAACAGTTATGTGTGTCTGCAAATTCTGCAGCTGAGGATGCTCAACCAGTTTGCAAGGAGCTCAAGTCGGACATTGGTCAGAGTGATATGATAGAAAAAGTTACCTGTTGTTCTGGCATGCAAGAACTTCTTGGTGATGTCTACATAACTGGTGTTGAGACTTCAAAAACAGAAATGGAAGAACTAGAAGAACTTAAGAACTATAGAGTGTTTCCGTCGATTCCCTTGTACTAAAATCCTCTTCAATGGTGGAAAAATCATGAACAGAGATTTCCTAGATTAGCTAAGCTTGCTAAAATCTTTATTGTACATCCCATCAACAAGTGTCCCTTCTGAGAGGATGTTCTCCACTGCTGGAGATATTTCAGTTTGAACTACACGGGGTAAAGTGACAATGAAAAGACCAATCTGCAGTTTCATGCATTTTATGTTTATCAAAAAGTAAACCACAAACTGGGAACTGTTCAGACAAAAGACTTAAATTGTAACTCTTAATTTCTGTTAGATTGCAACTACTGTACTGCATTTTATTCATTTTCTCTACTGTATTTTATTTATGTAATAAAATAATTTTAAATAATTTTTTTTGCAGTTTTCATTCATTTTATTTCAATAAATTAACAGTAATCTGTAATTCTTTCTTAAATCAATATATTGCAATAATATTGCAATATTGCGCTTAATATTGCAATATATCGCAATATGATTTTTAATTCAATACCTACCCCTAGTATCTATGTGTATATTTATTGAAATACATGCAATTTAATAGCTGTCAAGTTTTCTATTTTTCTTCTCCCTGAAACAATTCTGTACTGAGGGATCTTGTACTGCAAAACCAAAGAGCACTTACAGGGTTAACTGAAGGTGATTTGATCTACATGTAATTATATACACACATGACTACTTGTAATTATACACACACACACAACTTACAATTATAGCCACCTGGCATGCATACAGTTCAGCAGGATTACATTGCTTCTCTGACACACACACAGATATATATATATATATTAGGGCATAACCGATTAGCATTTTTCTACCGATTTCTGATTCCGGATTTTGGGCATGAAATTTTTCCGATTCCGAATATGATTCAATTAATCGGAAATGCTAAGTCTGTATTTTTTTCTAAAACGATTTCATCTTCCGTTTCCGGTTTTCTGGTATCTGGTTTTGCCGTGTCTAGCATGTTACTTAGTATTTTACCATATCCGGCTTCATTTCCGGTTTTTACCCGCCAGTTCAAATAGATTGTCTCGCAGCGTGGTTGTGTTGACCATATTGGACTTTTCTGACTTCTTATTTCACTTTATTAATGAAGTATCGAATAACATGCAGTGTTAGACACGGTGCTATAGAAATTCAACTTTATTATTTTTATTATCCGAATCGGTCGTTCCTGCCTTGTTCGACTCCGATTAATCGCAAGTTCATACTATCCGGTGGAATCCGATTTCCGGATCAAAAGTCAGTTATGCCCTAATATATATATATATATATATATATATATATATATATATATATATATATATATATATATATATATATATATATATATATATATATATATATATATATATCAGGGGATGCACATCTGTATGTATAGCCAGTCTGCCTATGTATAGTCAGTCTGCCTAACAATATTATACAGCAAACTATGGTATTCCTAGTATGATTTTTAATGTAGAAAGGTCATGGTTCACACTCTGTATAGGTCAAATCCAACTGAAAACTCAGACACAGCTCTGATGACACATAATGTAGAGCAGAGCTCACTCAGTACATGCAGTTTGTTAGGATTAATCAGCACAAAAAAAAAACTGATTGCAAATATTAGGTATAATTGATCCAAATACCAATCATGCAGGATAGTGAGATTGCTATCACTACTAATAAGTTGCTGGCACAATTCCATCCATCAAGACAGCCCTAATCTAGGCTAGACTTTCCTCAAATGCTAGCACTAAAAATCTTCCCTCAACAGTACTAAAAGATACAATCTTTCCTCAAGTTACTAATGCTTGCACTACAATCTTCCCTCAACAGTGCTATGTTGACAGTGTTGTTGTTTTGGGTTAAACACCATTTTCTGCAGGTGATAAGCTATACATGGCAACCAATATTTGTGGAGACAAAACCCAGGAAAACCCTGACCTACTGGAAACTATTGGCAAATTTTCTCTAATACTCACTTTTGCTGAGCCTGAGATGGCGGTGATTGCAAAAGATTAGCAATTAAAACAACATTACTATACGGTGCCCCACCATAATGGATTAGCACTAGCAACAGACTCTTTCCTCAAGCAGATAATATTGGTATTAGAATATTCCCTGAAGGGGCTAACATTGGCACTAAAATCTTTCCTGAAAGAACTTGATGTTGGCACTAAACATTTTGCCTACCCCTTAGTTTGTAACCCCATGTGACTTTAAAAATTAATAGCATGTTATAACAAACACACAAAACTTGGTCATTTTGTTCATTGATTTATTCTTTCTAATCCAAACTGTCTCCAGGGTGTCCCCAAGTCTTGTTCATGTTTATTATAGTCTGTTTCAAACAAAAAACTATCTCCAACTTTAAGCAGGCTTAAGCTTATATTGCTATTTAGAATTTTAAATGAATAAACTGAGAATGATATTGTATCAGTACTGAAATTTCCACTCTGCCAAATCAGCAACAGTCCGAATTAGAAGTTTTCTTTTACAAATCAGGAATCAGTTATGGGTACATTTCAAAACAAGCTATAGTCTTTGTAACTTGTAAATGACTCAATCCAATGCCATTGTATGAGTGTGCTGCTTCTTCAAAGTAAATGACATTTGCTGTAGTGTCACCTTACTAAAATGACCCCTATCAAGCTGTCCATAAGATACAATAGTATCAATATTTATGACCAATAAAACATGTCCACTGGAAACTACAAGGGCCATTTGAGTAACTCTACAATGGAGAAATGTATAGGGATCCCTCTGATGAGGTCAACAAGTAAACTGTCAGGAATAGTTAGTAACTGGACATAAACCTAGTGCTCTCCACCCCACAATCGGATTTATGGACTTAAGCATACCCTGTTATAATTTGTACAAAGTTTCATTGCATGCATTCAGTAAGAGCAAATTGGTACTCTAGTCCAAGTGGTGTTTAAATATGGAGTAAATGTAAACAAACACATACATCATGCAGAGTGCAAGAAATAAAGTATACCATTTGTATATTTATGTTTTAAACATGCATATGCCACAAGTTCACAAAACAAATCTTGAATCTGCTTGTGTTTTCACAGTTGTAAATACCACTCAATAAATTTGCTTGTTCCATAATATTTGCTTACATGTACTGTAGAGAGAGACATGTCTGTCTAATTATAATGTACAATAACTATCACTTCTGAATGAAAGACAAGCAGCAAATTAGTCTTACAAAGGTGTATTAAATGCAATAAACCAAATATAATCACAAGTCCAGTACCATGTGTATTAAATGCAATACACCATATATACTCACTTACAATTCAAATAAAATGTGTATTAAATGTAATACACCATATATACAAGTCCAGTACAATTGCAAATCCACATCTTAAACCATGTGTAAGGGCAAAGTTGGCTTAAGCAGTTTGTTTGGAGTAATTAGCAGAAATAGGCCTTGATCACATTATGTGGCAGCTAATCAGGATCTGTCTACTGATAGTCTGCATGTTGTGTATGGAACTAATAATACAGATGCTCAACATTGGAGGGGGGGGGGGGCATATTATAAAAACAAAATTTAGGTCACATTCAATATTTTCAGAACCTGACAGAAGGGATGGTTGTGTCAGAGCACCTGGGAATCAGCCTATATGAAAAGTACATGGCATATTCATCCTGAAAATCAGTTACTGTATGCACTCACATATTAAGTCAGAAAACAACAACACAGACCCTGTTCTGCTGACCCATTATGCAATGGCAGATCAGGATGAAAGTCTGTTCTCCTGATTACTCCTAACAAACAGCACATACCAAGGTCTGTTGGTGCATTGCATAACAGCAAGGTTAGGTCTATGCAGTTTGCAGGGGGACCTGACTTTTAAATATAATGGTATTATTCGCATCTGGCAAAACTCAGCTCACTTTGACAGCTCACATATACATTCACATTTTTTAAGTCATAATAAACATTGTACTTGTTAAGACTATTCCATGAACACATAATGTCTTCACTGTCAACTATCTTTCTAATACTGCCATGTTTACAATACTATGTTTCTGAGAACATACCTCACATTGCAAATAGCTTTTTTTCACTTTGCATTGTACCTAGGACCCAGTGAGCTTGGGACAATGTGTTCCCATGTCATCTAGGGGCATAAATAATTCAATGGGGTAATAACTGTTTGCATTAGAAGCCAAGGGGTAGTCAGGGATCTATGGACATGGGAATGAAATCCAGTATCCTGCAACACAGTTCATGTACTGTTCAATGACTTGCACTGATTGGGTTTCATAAAGAAGTAAGCACTAATGAAATACCTCAAAGTTTTAGTTTTCTTTGAAAATAGATTAACTACCAACAAGTTTTAATGTTAAAACAAAGAATGACTGTCAGTTTTTTTTAAAGGGTTTAATGTCATTTTTGAGCACATGATTGATAGGCTATACATGACAGCCAGTATTATTGGTGGAAAAAGAACCCAGGAAACACTCCGGAAAGAACCACCGACCCGCGAGAAGTTACTGGCAAGCTTTCTCACATAATTACATTAGCCAAATCTTAGACTCGAACCCACACAGACAAAGGTGAGATGGCAGTGATCCCTAACAGAGCGATTTAGACCACTCTGCCACTCGGGGCCCCAATAACTGTCAGTGCTTTGGGTTGTTATTGGAGACCATGAACCATTCTTCTACTACTAATGTTCATCAAAACAAACAGAATCAGAATTTGTTTCGAAAAGATTTTCTTGTGACATAATGTGTGCAAATAAATGGCATATAACATGAGTAACATTTATTTAATCATGTCAAGTTTTCAAAAATTTCACAGAAAATTTCACATATCACCAGTGACTGATACTGAATATTAGTTATCTCAATGCAATGCACCTAGGACAAAAGGATATCTTCCTTGTGCCTTAATGCTCATACTGAAGACAATATGGTCACAATTTTAGAAACATCTGAAATAAGAATCTAATCAGGTCATCTATATTTGCATATAGACATTTTGATGAAACTGCTTCCCTCTTATATCATTACTGACCTTTGCTCTTTAACCTTTCATCTCCCAAATCATTTATAAATTATATGGTTCTGAACTTAAGATATATGGAAATCATTTTTATATTTGTTTAGTCTCTAAACTTGACATTAAACATTTTCATTTCTAAGTGATCTGATGACTTCCTTGCCTCAAATACAACCTATCCACAAAGTCGGATTAAACCAGGCGATGAAGAGCTTACAGAAATTATTTTCTTCTTGTGGTTACTATTACTTTAATCTTTGACCCCAAAATGAATTTAAGTCTTTCATATCTCATATTTGCAAAATTTGATCAAGATATCTGGAATCAAGTAATTTGTGAAAAATGTACCTATTTTTTAGTCCATGATACTATTCTGGCAAATGTTTATAAAAACCATGACTAAATCTGAAACTGACATAAAAAAAAATCCATACCAAAATGCAACATTCCCTTAACAGTTGACTAATACGTCTACTTCTATTGGTTTAAAGGAAAACAATTAGAAGCATGAAAAAGGAACTAAACTAGTGCTTGCTACACTTCACATCTAACAAACCAATGCAAACTTTACCACGCTTTTTCTAGCATGCGTCTTGTTCGTGATCTTCAGCATACTAGCTTCATGCTCAATGCTGCATTGTATTCTGAATAAGATAATACAAAAATAAACATTTCAGAACAGCTCCCATGTTTGACATAAAAAAGAAGGGATCATATGAGCACGAATGCATATAGGTAAACTGATATCAAAATGTATACAAGCTTGAAGTGTTAAAAATGAACCTAGCAGATATTAGTTTACTCATTGACAGACAGGATGCAATTTTGATCATTTTTACCATTAATTAAGCCAATATTATGGGTTTGAATCCTAGCATCACACCAGCCTGGGTCAACTATGGTTACGTGTGTCCTTCAGGCAAGGCACATCAACTATCAACGCAATAAATAACCGACTTGCGTTTCTGTGCCATTAAGTAACAACCAAACGAAAAGCAGTGTTAGTCATAACGCGAACTGAGTGTAAAGATAAACTCAGCAAGGCTTGCATTTTGAGGAGCGTGATTGCACACCATCATGCTCCTTAAATCACTTCTGAGAGTGATCCATTGCTTTTACAAATCTTGTCGTTCAAAAAAAACAAAAATTTCCAGATCTTTTCCGAGCAAACTTCAAAATTTTTGTCTCAGATTTTATGGCAGCCAACTTTCACAAATAATTATGTTTACAGGTTCTGCCATTGATATATGGTGTCATGTGCTGTAAACGATGATGTACCATAAACAATGTTGTAGGTATTCGAGTGAACAAGATAACTGTGAACAACTCTACAGCATTCTGCAAAACACAAGCCTTGACATATGACTGATATGTAAATTGTAAGCAATGATTTGAACCCCCGCTGATCATATCAACGAGCTTGAGTCTGCAAAAATTTATTTGCAACTTTAGGTCCTGATAGTGCAAAGCTGGTTAAAGTAAGTGGGTGTATAAAGTTTTAAATTCAATATGTTCAAAACAGTCACTTTTTTATTTTAAAAAATTATATTTTAGTTCTTTTGATTGAAATACTAAATGCTAATAAAACTTTATAAAATATTAAATTTCTGATTTTGCTTCACCACAGTTCATGAATAAACAAGTTCTTGTACATGATGCCAACCTCAAACACAGATCACAGCTAAAATGAACTGTTCAATAATAAAAGCACTCTTTTCACATTTTAAGGATGAAATTTTGCGTAAAACAATCTTTTCTATTTAAAATTAAAAAGTAATCAACCTGTATTTTCCTACAAAGTCACAATTTGCTTGTGATTCAGCTAACTTTTTCTGTGTGAATTTTTGGCGTAATTTTGTAGAAACTGTAGCCATGTAAAATTAGCACAAAAATTGACTACACAGCACAAAATTTCCTTTTAAATAAAGGACTTTGTGTTATTCTTTGACGGGATAATTGATACAAAAGTTAATGTTTAGCACAATTTACTAGAACAAAAGTGGTGGAAGGGAATATTGTAAAATCAAGGCAAGGTGAAGTTCATTATGTTCTGGGGTCTTTTTGATGCACAATGACATATCCAAAGGTGACTATTCCACCTAATCACCACAGAAGTAGCTTGAACAAAACAAATATTCAGGTAGAAAGCTGGCAGATCTTGGCAGAACACCCTTTTCATTAAAGATAAACATTGGTCAGCCTTTATTCAGATTCTCAAAATAGAAGAAGCTACTTGAATGCTGTACAAAAACATTAGACTTTTCAGGTTGGGTGTTATATGTTATCAGCAAACATGGTCATATTTTTAATTAGAAAAGTTACCTGACCGCTGTAAATTTTCACAAGATTTTTTGAGTTGGTTGTTACTTATTATATTTATATTGTAATACTGCATGTCATTTCAGTAGTACTCTCACCCACTCCACCATTTACTTCTGGGGAATAACAATTCTAAGACCAATGTACATGTCTTCAGACATCATACAACCACAGTCTCTAAAAACACAAGAGTTTTGATGGAAAACTATGAGAATCTGTTCGCAAAGCTGAGATTTATGTTTGCTTAGGGAATTCCTGTGGATGCACCACCTATGATTACCGTTATTTGCACACAAAACTTTTATCTCATCACCAGTCATAATAAAAGAAATACTAACAAAAGGAAATTTTAAAAAAATTCTTTCCACGATATTTTTTGTAGATCATCAGCTTCATACTAGCTGGCCACCCTGAACACAAATATTCCACATTTTATCTTGCTTATTATTAAATTATAAAAAATTTGTTAAACTAATGCTATTAATAATACTGTGTATAAACTGTTAGGAACTGTAAATCCGTGTGGGACTTTTGTTAAACTAATGCTATTAATAATACTGTGTATAAACTGTTAGGAACTGTAAATCCGTGTGGAACTTTTGTTAAACTAATGCTATTAATAATACTGTGTATAAACTGTTAGGAATTGTAAATCCATGTGGGACTTTTGTTAAACTAATGCTATTAATAATACTGTGTATAAACTGTTAGGAACTGTAAATACGTGTGGGACTTTTGTTAAACTAATGCTATTAATAACTGTGTATAAACTGTTAGGAACTGTAAATCCGTGTGGGACTTTTGTTAAACTAATGCTATTAATAATACTGTGTATAAACTGTTAGGAACTGTAAATTCATGTGGGACTTTTGTTAAACTAATGCTATTAATAATACTGTGTATAAACTGTTAGGAACTGTAAATCCGTGTGGGACTTTTGTTAAACTAATGCTATTAATAATACTGTGTATAAACTGTTAGGAACTGTAAATCCGTGTGAGACTTTTGTTTATCTATGACCCAACATGACAAATGAAATTAGTACTGATTAATTTGACAATTATTCCCTTAGCTGATGTTAACAAACAATAGCAATGGTCAAATTTCACGACAACCAGTGCCCATTTCTTCAAAGGGCCACTTAGGAATAATATTACAAGATCAATCGGAGTTGAGAAATGTGGAACCAATGGTGAAAGATACAGCATCCATATGCTGGTGTGTTGACAAGAGGCAAAAATTCACAAAAATCGTTTTGGTATGGGTTCACCCTGAAAAGCATGGATTTGTCACTAAATCAGATAATCAATATCCAACACAAAGGTTTGCTGTCTTGATGATAGCAATCACCCAGTACTCTGAATAATAATAATAATAATAATAATAATAATAATAATGAGGACTTTGTATAGCACCTAATCTTAAGAAGCTCTAAGCAGTTTACATCTAAAATGATATGTCTACACAAAAAAACCAACCATGATATTAGAAAACAAAAAATGCTGAAAATATTAAAGGTAGAAAACATTGTTAAGTCTTTCAGTTTGTTCTTGTGGTCAAAAAAGGTGAGTTAAAAGCACTCTTGAAAGGGATCACTGTGTCTTTGTGTCTAATTTCAATGGGCAATTCATTCCATGTTGCTGGGCCCTGGTATGCAAAAGAACTTATCCATTTGACTTTGTTTTCAAAGTGGGAATAATGAGTTACAGATTATAAGATTACCTAATTACATAGAAATAATTCAGGCACCCTGCTGTAGGTATCCAGATGAACAATATAATGATCATTCATGTCACAGGAAAATGTATAATTCCTCTATTGTATTTTGAATCATTATAATTTGTTAAGAATACTTTTGGTTGCTTGATTAGGCTTTCAGATTAGGAATAATGTTAGTGCATCATTCATTATTAGTTATCCTAGGCAATCGATCTTCCTACACCTGATAGTATATGATAGTGATGGGAATCAGTCAGAAATTCATAATCAATAATCGGTTCCCCTTAACCAACTGATCATCGATTATAATCAGTTACTAAGAGCAAATTTAATTTTTTGTTACAGTTATATCTTTGATCAAGAGTTCAATATGTTTATAAATGTACAGCAGTAATCTCTTTTAATGACATGTATACATTAACCTGACAATAATATTATATTGTGTATTACTTTTGTTCTACACTTTGTTAAATGAACCCAACTTTTTATGGCTGATCAGTTATATGTAACTGAAATACTGCTACAATCCCCCGTAATTCTTTCGCTCATATGTGATGTGTCTATAATTTAAAGTATAGAAGGACAAGATTTTCTTGTCATTTTTTATAAATACTACTGTTGCAATTTAACTGAAACAAATCAACAAAATGTGTTTAAATTTATTAACTCGACAATTTAACAATTTGACCATGTAATAATGACTATATGTTCCTAATTATGAATCATAAGGTTTCATATTTGTAGTTGTGAAGGATATTAATAAATTTCAGGTCAACTTTAGTGGCTGGGATTCTAACTAACCTTTGTGCGTTGCATACACCTAAAAAGTAGTCTCTCTTTACATACAATCGATTATGGAGTTTACAATTGATTATCTTATTGGTTTGCTCAACCAACTGACGATCGATTTTATTTGATAATAGGAACAACACTAGTATATGAGGCATTTCACAAATTAATGCAAGTATACCATTATTACTACAAAACAGTTCAATTATTTACAACACTGTTACCATTTAAAATCCTTATATTATCATCAGCAGTTTATTGGTCTGAGACAGGTCCTCATCAACCTAGCAGCTTCCTGAACAAGTGGATGCGAAAAATGTTTAAGTTAACGTCAATATAGTGGAAGAGGAACAATAAATTTCCATAAGATAATATCAAGGAAGGGAGTGTAAGTCATAAATTATGTATAATTTAGTAAAACCTACAAATCGGCACCATTTTCATTTAGGATCAGCTAGATATTGTAATTAGTAATTATTCTCGTGTAACTATCACTTTCCACTTAAGTGGTAATAAGAAATTGAAAATTGTTGCCATGGCGGGTATACTGGATGGCAGCTTGGCACCATCTTCATTTAGTACCAACTACCATACATCTTAATACAAAATAAAATAAGTTATATTTTCCTGCCGAATCACTTATGGTTAAATGTATTGTTACCTCAATCACATGTCCAAGAACTTACGGATATGAAACAAATTGTGTTGAATTTGCCACTTTCCACCCAAGGATGTTAGAATAAAGTAGGTAGGCTTCTTTGAAAACTGAAATAAACTCACATTGTACAGTTCTTAGGTGTTTTAGTTTTTGTTCTTCATAAGCAATTTTTTAAGCAAAAGAAATGTATCTGCCATCCAAAATCATGCGCGGTAGCGTATACATATACAAACATGTGTCCACTGCTTATGAGTAAAAACATTGACATGTTGTTCATTGATGTGAAGATGAACAAATGAACTGTATATGGATCTCAAAGTGTTCAACATGATATCAAACTGAAAATTTCATCCAACAAAATGACAATCGCTTCAAAGCACCATCAATTCATGCATGACATGGTACAAAATAATCAAGAGTAAATTATATCCATTAATATCCAATATTATTTTACACCCCAAAACAATTTGAATAGTTATTAAATACATTCAATGCTAGTATAAATTAAAATAGTTTTGCCAGCATGGCATATATGCCAACCCCATGACAAGGAAAAAATGTAATCCATGTGGTCAAAAAGCGGAATCCAGGCAGAAAAAGCGTAATCCACATATAACATGCTAAAATTTTAATAAGCAATGATTTATTTGCCCCTCTCATCTTTTAACATCATTTAGTGCTTCAAGTTTTCATATGTAGCACTTTTAGATTTAGACACACAGCAACTAGAATCTATCTTAAGACTTTTAGCGCTAAATATCTATAAAAAAAACTCACACTGTCTGAAAAAGATGTCACGTGATGCTGCACTTGTGTCTTCATTTTTAGAGGATTGTGTTATTTTTCGTTTCAGTTTTTTGTGAGTAATCCACCTGTGAAATTTTTTGAAAGGAGATATTTTTGCTCTCATACATGTATCGACTAAATTAAATATACTTTTAGCACCAAATACCTTTAGACTGGTTCTTCATTAAACGTGAATTAAACAAAGAATCTGCGCATAAAGATTAAAATTAGGAAACCAGTCTGTTCTCTCCTCATTAAGCCAAATCAATGCTATAAATAGAATTTGAGGTCAAAAGTTATCTTGATAACACGATAGTTGCTATAAATAGAACATGATACTGTTAGGAAAGTGCACGCAAAGTCCACAGACAAGCATACTCTTATATTGTAGTTATGTAAAAGCGGTCTTTTCTAAAATGCAGTCTGTGAGATTAATGAAGAAATAATTTATTGGGGGGGGGGGGGGGGGGGGGAAGGTGGATATACCAAAAAAAACAGAATCCATATACATTTACATGTAACACATAATTTAGTCCAAAAAAAAAAAAGTAATGATTATGCCAAAAGCAAAATGGTTGGCATGTATGGCATGGGTTACAATACAAAAAGACAATCAATGCTGTGTATGCTATTGCACAAAGCAAACATCAATGTAACAATTATGACAACATGGTAGCAAACAAAAGCTTCAGCAGTAATGAAACACATGGAAAAGAGAAAATAACCCGTTTTCTCAAGTAGGTCTATAAAAACACGAAACTAATTCTACTTGCAAAGCAAGCCAGCTATGGAAGCAGACTTTGGATTGTATTAAGTAAACTTAAGTAAGCTGAAACTTTTTTCCGTGGAAGATATAGGAAAACCGTAATTGGTTTGTTTTACATGTACTGGTATTCACAGGAATTTTTAACATAATTTGAAACAATGCAACACATTTGAGGCTCTGTAATGAGGCTTTGAACATACATTCTGGGAAATATATCAAAGCATATGCCACAACTGAATAAGTTTAAAACTGTGCTACATGATCAAAGAAAGTTCAAAGAAACTTATCTGAATATAGAACTACATGTACTTGGCACAAAGCAAGTATCAGATTCATGGCATGATCAAAGGGTTGGTAAAATTAAGACCTTTGCTCTGGCAATTAACAAACGGAACTATGACTTGGATACCAGAGCTTACAAAATGTGGATTAAATCAGAATATGTACAGCAAAACACAAAATATAATACAAATATGAGTTGCTTAGATTTGCATATTATTGGAAGCAAACAAATACTGCCAATAAACAGGTGAGGGATGTTAATATTGATGGACACTCCAATCCATGGCAAATAATACGAGAAGTATTTTTTAAAATTATTAACATCCAAATGCACATAGATGTTATTATCATGAAATGAATACCATAGCCTATCAAGTGCTAACAAACTTCAGATAGCCAGATGATTGTGGCACATCAAATTTCAGATTGGATCCATTGGGTTGTTAAAACAAATTAAATTTGTCGAAGGAAACTTTGAGCTAACGAAATGCACAAATGTATTTTCAATATTAGGGCTGAATGGAAATTGCCTCAGACATTCGACCAAATATCCGGTTTTTCTGTACTATTTGGAAGTATTCGCCTCGGCAAATAATATGCGAACCAATGATTGCAAGTAAAATAATTCAATAAATATCAAACTTTAATAAAAAGTTTTTTTAAATACGTAATAATTTTAGTTAATAATAAAAAATTTCGTCTTATAGGCGATATATACGGTATACGAAAAGTTTAAGTTTGCATACGATAATGAAACAAACTGTACTCTCCGGAGTCGCACCTACTACTTGGTTCGTGTCCGGATCTGGCAAATAGTACATCCAAATACTCGGATTCGGTACTCGGCAAAAATGATCTACTTGGTTAGGCCCTATTCAATATGTTGACATACATGCCATAATATGGCACAATCTGATTTCAATCAAATATTAACCAGGGATATCATGCTAAAAAACAAGATTTTGTACTCCCAACCTTCCCTGACATGGTAGTGTTTTAGTGAAAACACAATTTTAAAATATCATTAGGGTCCTCCCCACCTAAACCCACCATTTTCAGTATATGCCAGTCACATGATGCAAAAAAAACCAGTCATGATTGGAGCTGATGTAAAGGCTATCCTCTGGGCAGTTTAAAAAGTGCCAATATAAGATAAAATTTTGTATTATTAACTAAAATAATTATTTATAAAAAACTTTTTGTTTTAAAAAGTTCAGATATTTATTGAATTATTTTACTTGTAACCATTTGTGCGTGTGTTATTTGCTGAGGCGAATGCTTCCAAATAGTACCAAAAAACCGGATGTTCGGCCAAAGCAAATGTTCAAGGCGATTTCCGGTTAGGCCCTAGTATACATGCAATAGCTGTGCAGCACAATTCAAAGACTTGCCAGTCAAGCTTTTCATCCACCTGTGTTTTTGAGAAAATGTGTTGATCAATTAGCTGTGCCAATGTTTACAATGACAAAATTCCATGGCTGAAAGTCCCTTTGATGTACATGTTGCCATTATAAGAGTAAATCAAAAGAACATGATTCACTTTTAGCTGGAGAGCAAGTTCAAAGACTTTGAGTGGCAGCTGGGTTGGAAATGTGCTGATCTTTGCAATGACAAAATTCGGAGGCAGAAAGACCCAGAGATGTACATGAGGTCATTTATAAAAGTATATAAAATAAACAGCTTTAGCTTTCATTATTGTGGTCAATTTTGAATGAAGTGGAATAAGCAGTGCATGTGACCTCAGAATCAAGATATGTTTTGACTTGGACAAAACACCATTTGCAAATCTGGACAAGTATTTTGAGGTTAAACGGCAAACTGACAAAGACTGTAACAAGATTCAGAAAAGCGCTAAAGCTGCTAAAACTGATAGTTAGGATGGAACAGTAAATAAGTGTAAGAAAGTGTGTAATGCCTAACTGAGTGTTGGAACAGAATCTTTTTGGGATTGACAAAACTGTCTCACTGACCGACAAACATTTTGGTGTTAATGTACTGAACTCATAGTTTTAAGATCCAAACAAGAATAAATTTTTCTCCGCCATATCTAGGATGTAACATTTATGGCATGTGTTAAAATCAGATAATTTTTTTTACAATAACACAAATTCCTGATCACTTCTGATATGTCTAAATGAAGCATTTACATTTATATACAACCCTTTAAAAATATTGATTACCCTCATCAAACACCTTTTCCATGTTTCCAGTGAAAGTGTACTTAATTCATATTGTTTCAAGTCACTTAATTAATGTTCTAATTTTCTGTACTTCACACACATTTATTGTTCTTGCTTTGATGTCATTTCTTATTCAAGTTAAGAAAACAATCTTCAATTCACCATTGATCATATAAAGTAAAGAATACATAACTCATATAAATTTAAATTATTTTGCTTTTTAATATTTTTCAAACATGTACGACTATTCCAAAATTTAAAAGAAGACTTTTTTAACACCCTTACAATTAACTGGCATATCATCATAACCAGTATACATATATGCCAAATATTTGGAAACCATTTAAACAAAAATTAAATGTTATTTATTTGTCAAAAACTATATCATTAAATGTTATAGTAAATATATAATATAATATCTGCAAATAACTTGATATTTTTCCCTTTCACTCTGTATTACTATGATTCGCCATGTAGTAGGTCTGTTGAATCAAGTACAACCGAATGAAATCATTACATGAACTGTGCCATAACCAGGAAAACAGTAAATAATTTGTATCTAAATCACATAAATCATTTTTTTTGCTTTATATTATTATTCCAACAAAAAACAATAAAAATGCGTGTGTGGAAATCAATATATACAGAGAGAACATGTAAATACATGGTATTAAGGTTTTTCTGTGTATTTCTGTGTTTCTAGTCACCCCCCAAGAAAAAGTGTCAGTACATATGAACATAGTTAACATAATTCATGTATACAAAGTGCACACTGATCAGTTTTGCCTGTGCTCAAAATGTTGACAGTCCAGTACGATTTAGACTGGAGTACTGATATTGTGTGTGTTAAAATGTTAGGGCATTAAGAACAACTGATAAAAACTTTGTTTGCATACAGACTTTTGTACATGCTTTGATATTCGTTGAACTGTTAACTAGTTCGAATGTACAAAACAAATTAACAAAACTTATACATTTAATGAACTTCTACATGGAAATTGGAAGCAAAAATCCGGGTCTTCTAACCAGGAAAATGTTCCATCAGGCATCACTGTAAGAAACTGATTTCATTCAGGAAGTTTGCAAATATCGAAGCTTTTATTTTCAAGATTCTCTAGCCCTAATGTTAATGATCATATAAGCTGAAAATGTAAACATGCTGAATGAGGGTAAAGACCGTATTTGACAAATACTGTACTTTGTCCCGCAAGTCATAACCTACTTAGAAAGCGGGGGCGGGGTAATGGACAATGTCCCGTCATTGATCATCAGTGGACAATTCACTTAATTTGTAACAAGGCTACTGCATGATAAAACGAAAGCGCTTAAAGTGATTCAGCAACAAGAAAAGGCATAAAGAACCAACATTATATTACCTGATAGCTGGATCCTGCAATATCGGTCGCCATGTTCAAATGTAGTCCGCCGATTGCGATTATAAAGAATCATTTGAAGTTCCAGTTCACGCTATTTTAGCTGGCAGTGCAGCATTTCAAGTCGAAGGGAATGGCTATGCCAGATTTATGGAACAGGAATGTAAACAAACTATTTATATTTTGTTCGATGAATACGTTCCAAAGTTCTGAGACATTCACAAATTTCTCCTCTTGGATGACATTGAATAGATCACGTGGTTACTTGCTTCATTTTGTATCCAATCAAAAATAATTTCTCATACTTGATGTAGGAGGACATTCGATGTTGAATTTCGTTGGCTACTTTGGGAAACTTTACATTTAACATATGGGGAAAATCATATTATCCCAGCATTCTAAAATAAATAATGTAAAAAAAATAATACTTTTCAATTATCGCATATTTTTGATGCATTTCTTCACCTAAGTTCCAGTTCCTGTCGCGTTGCATTGTGGGATTGGATGCGACAAGCGGCGGGAACTTGCACGTCAATTTAGACGAATGTGCGGTAGAACTGCTTGGTACGCTCTCTAATAATTTCAAAATGTGCCAAATTTGTAATTTTCGGTACCAGATGAACCGTATATATATATATATATATATATATATATATATATATATATATATATATATATATATATCTTGAGTTCGTAGATACGATGTCTCTAGGAAATAGATCAACAAATTGTTCTGCCTCTTTTTTTTTTTTTAAATAAAAAAAATTACAAAATTAAGATCGTACTGACAGGGGTTGGGAAGCATGGTGAAACAGACTCTAAAATGCACCTAGCATTCTCATGTTTATATTCTCACCTCTGGAACAATTATTGTTTGACCAGAACAGAACGTATGCTGGAAGGCTCTTGACATTCCACTTGACCACGTGCAAAGACGTTTGGGTTGCTTGATTCAGCACGATAATCTAGAGCTAGGTCTTGCAATATGATATCAACAGTTGCGGATTTTAGTCATAGCCAATTGTAAGCTTGTGAACCAGCATTTTGTTTTTTTCTTCAAATATGCAGTGTGTTGGTCTACACGAGATCGTACCATGGGTAGGCAAGACTTTAACACATGTACACAAATGGAAAGCGTATACATAGTAAAACTAATAAAGGAAGGAAGAATATATATATATATATATATATATATATATATATATATCACCGTTTTGTAGAGTGATGTCCCTTCATGTAACATTTAATTTGGAGTTTTAAAAAATTAACATTATGCTCATATTTATGCCAAAACTTTATTATTTATGCTCATATTTATGGCAAAACTTTATATCAATAATGTAAGAATCTATTTAGACTATTTACAGTAGAGACTTTTACGTCAAATCACCTCAGATTTATGGAGATCTTAAATGCATAGATTCTTTGTGAGTAATTGTATGTTGGTCAAAACATCCTGTCAAATCGAGATCGAAACCTGCAATGTAATTTGTTGCCATGATTACTATATTCTTCATACGCCGACAGAAGGAGAAAAGGTCACAGAACAATCATGGTCTTTGCAGTTGTAACGTGAGGTGCACTGTACAAGAGGCAAATCACCAAATGTTGTGTATTATTGCTATAACTACTGATGATGTTATTTGATGACAGAAAAGTCCAAGTGATGTTCCGATAGATATTGTGTACTTATCCTCAAGCAAAGGGAAACTAATTCTTGCCTGAAATTATGGTAATTCCTCCAAATAATTTTAGCGTATTTGATCTTTTTAAAATATGCACTAGACATATTAAGGAATTTTGAATAGCTCTACTAAAATGCTTATATTAAACAGTTTTTAAAAAAGGTTAACTGATGCACCTTAAATTGTGTATTGAAATCATTACTTGATGTTTGTCTTCCATACAAGAAGATGTATTGTACATGGAAGTAGTACATGTACATTATCATGCTTCACCATTGCCACTAACTTTAAACTCTTTACCCCTCTTGATCTGAAAGTTATTGTCAAAACCAATAAAGGTTGAATTTAGTGCTAGGTTAGGAATTTCTGGATTTTTAATAAAAAATATCTTGTGTTACTTATATCTGATTTAATACACATTTAATTTAATTACATGCTGTTGTAAAGTAAATTTAGTCACTAGAGATGATGATTTTTCAGAAAATCAGTTGACATGAATTATTCTTTGGTAAACATGTAATGTTGACCTAGATCCTGATCTTGATTCGGGGTTAGTGGCAGCCATGAGTTTTTAATTTTAAAAAATTATTGGTTGTCAAGGTTAAGATGAAATTATTGAATTAAGAATTAAGAGCTTTTATTCTTGAAGTAAATTGATTGGTTCTCGTCAGGGTCATTTTTGAAGCACCTGATATAATCAGTCACTTGACTCCGCTCCTTATTTTGATTTCGCAATTTGGGGATTTTTTTAAAACTGCTTAGTAGAATACAATTTAGTCTTTATAATATTCTCAGCTTTTGGTCTTTTCACCTGTTGTTAAGTCATTTTCTTTTGTTGTAGTCAGTTTTTGAGTCCATGATAACTTTTCTTCAGTTCATTTGGATTTTAAAGGATTATTTCGTATCTCATGATATGTTTGATCTGCTTGTATTGATTTTTTTTTTGGACAAACACAGACAGTTTATCAAACTTTTTCGGATTTCCAACACTGAAGTGTTAAATCCTGTCATTCTACAAGGACGATAAACACAGTACAGACTACAGCATACATCTTTGATTTTCCAGCAGGACTCAAACTTAAATTTATTAAAAAAATTTATTACTAGGACTTTTGTGATTTAATTTATGGATTTGAGTCTTAAAACTAGCCTTTTTTTAATTTTATAAATTTTATAATTTTTTCAAGGAAAATAAATTATTTTTTAAAATTTTAAAAATCATGTTGTTTTCACTTTTTCTGTGTTACTCTTTATTACAGCCTAAAGACATAACACTTGTTATGATGTAATTTTTACAACTTCAAAAAATATGTTATTGTTTTGACCAAATTCGGCACACATTTTTGTAACATTTAAATCACTAGATACCGGCATGTGATTTCAATAGACTCGTCACCAGTGTAGAACCTCATTTGGTTTTTGTTTGCCTATAGTATTCTCAACATGCATTTAACCCTTTTGCCATCTTGCGGAAATGTTAGCTATGTTCACAACTTTTTTATTTACTTCTGTTTTCTCAAGTACAAAGATATTTGAAATTAAAAACTGAATTTATTTTCACTCTTTGATTCAGAATAAATTAAAACAAGATGAATTTAAATGTTCAGGGGAGGATGATTGTCACGTAAGGGTTTACTAGATTTCAACATGTATAGGGGCCCCGAGTGGTCTAAGGCGCTTTCCATTGCGGATCACTGCCATCTCACCTCAGTCTGTGTGGGTTCGAATCTTAAGATTCGGCTAATGTAGTTATGTGAGAAAGCTTGCCAGTAGCTTCTCGTGCGTCGGTGATTCTTTCGGGGGAGGGGGGGTTTCCTGGGTTCTTCCTCCACCAATAATACTGGCCGCCGCGTATAGCCTATCATGTGCTGAAAAATGGCGTTAAACCCTACAACAGCATCAACATGTATTTGTTAAACCCTGAGGCTAATAATTTCGCTCCGTCAGTATGTATGAAGTTCAATTCGGCGAACAAAGGTGTCAAGCCAGTTAATTGACATGGCCATAAAATTCGTATCTCACCATATTCTGGGCAATCCACTTACATAATAATTGTGATCACAGGTAAGTGATGAAATCCATCCTTGACAGTTGAGAGGGGATTGTGTCTGACAAATATATGAATCAACATTCACTTGGAATTGAGCAAGGCATAGCCAACATTTGAATTGCATGTTTAAATCTAATATCTTGAGAACTAAATGTCTGTAGTCGCTAAAACCATCTTGCGTGAAATTATAAGGGAAGATAAGCTACTCTGACGTCATTCGAAATTGGCGGGAAAATTGTATATTCTGGGAATTAGAAGGAACTTAATTAAAAGTCGGTGACTATTTGCTCGATTGTAATATATTACTGCAAAGTAAGTGTACTTTAATTATTGCAGTATGTATACTTTAGTACATAGAATTACCATTTGTAAGGTGATTCATTCATATTATTTGATATACATGCATATTTTGAGAACGAGCAATGTTATGTAAAGAATTAATATAATGTAATTTGCTATTTGCTTAATTCATAGTAACTTCATGCATTTATTCATTTGATATTAAAGACTTGCAATGTTGAATTGAATTATAAACTTTGTATAATGTTTGCAGTGTGCAACATTAGTATAGGAATCTGCATATTTGTGTATAATTTATAGGAGTATCATGTATAAGGATATCAGCGCATGGAAATGTGCCTATCTGTGAACACTTCGTAGAAGTGCAATGTACAGAAATGTGTCTGATTATATAATATTGTTCTGTATAATAAGATTGAGAATCTATATACAGTGGAACCTCTTTAATCCAGACACATTCATTCCCAGTGAATATGTCTGGATTAACAAGTTTTCCAGATAATTGAATCATGCACTTTTTTTTTTTTTACAATATCATCACACCATATATATGTACATGTATATGCTTGCTTTAAATGTAATGTACTGTATATTCAATAATGATCAAAGTACATTAATGAATACAACTAATAATTTGTGTTTATTTCACATTATTATAACATGCGCTTGTACGTACATATACAGTAAATATAAGTTTAGACAATTAACACATCAAAACACATTACACTATGTACCTGTACATGTATGTACTGTACATACACTTATCATGTCAATTTTCTGAAGAAATCTGTAACCTTTGTTTGCCTGGATTCTTTGGCGGATCTATCTGCAATGATTATTGATAGTGGCCATATATTCTTTTCCCTCTGCGTCGGTAATGTCGTCGTCTTCTTTTTCATCTATCCGTACGTATTCCTTGGCAGACATCTCAGCCAGCTTCTTATTAGATCTGTGAGCATGTCATCTCAATCATCAATTCCTTCGACAGTAGTGGTTTGGGTCGGTATGATCTGTACATGTCTAAAGCAGTTTGAGATTGTTGCTGGTGTCACTGATTCCCACGCCGTCATTATGGTATCTCTACTCATCTATGGTTGCTTGATGGTGTCACCATAATACATGTAATAAGTACAACGAAAACAAACTGTTATCTCGCAGTTAAATGCATTATGGTAAATTAATAAAATGCAGTTGTTTTTATAAGTCGTATTTTACAGCTATTACAGTTGCAAATGAATGACGACCCCATTTTATTCGTAAATGAAGCCCTATACTGTCCAGTGTCCACAGCTCAAATATGTCAACTGTAGTTATACAGCCATCAATAAACTCTTTTACATACAAATGGTTAGACAACAAAGAAGCTTAATGACACTTTTAATTTATTTACCATATGTTATCTCAAAAAGCATGGATGTTTTGATCCCAGTGTGTTTATTTGATTATGAACACCCCTGTCACTGGTTATAAAATGGTCACACTACTTAGTTATTGATAGTGGCCATATATTCTCAAGGGCTACACTATTGTGTTTTATGTATTATTCTACTGACTATTTTCATATATGATTTTTAGAATTTCATATTTTTGGACAGATTATTTCCAGATTATCAAGACATGTTTTAATGTAATTTTACACTTTCGTCCCCAATTTTGATTTCCTGATCCAGAACGCGAATTTCTTGATTAATGGAGCAAATTAATGTTTAGGAATTCTGTTTCCGTTCAATTATGTCCGGAAAGCGAGGTTTCCGGATAAATGGAGTCCGTATTAACAAGGCTCCACTGTATATATATATATACCGTGTACACTTGTCAGGGAGAATGTATTTCAATGATCACGAATGCGCACACCCCCCCCAAAATAAAAATGGTAATGGCTTATCCGATGATATTAATGTTTAGTGTGAGTTTACATAGCTAAGGGAATATGCTATGCTAATGTCCTTGTGTGTTAATACAGGAAGTTTTTAGGGACCAGAGGGAATTAACCCAGTGCAGTTGGTCCGAGTCTTAGGGAGACGAAAGAAAAAGGAATAACGGAGGCAGAAGTTAGACAGACTGGAGGGAGTTGGATTACTGGTCCAGAAAGATACAGATGAGTAGGAACACAAGACAGGAGGAAAATCTATCACACTAAGTCAGATGATGAAATAGGCCATCACTTGGTCAAGTGAAAGACGAGTGCTGACTGGGGGCTCAGAGCTTTGCATCTCTTGATCACTACTTCAATTTCAGACAAAATAGAATCATGATGGGTCTTCTGTAATAATTTAAATAAAATTGGGAGCACTCCAGCCCAACCTAAACAAAGGAAACCTCTACAGTGATTTACCCCAAGTTACATAGAAAAGAACTGGATAAATGTTTCAGCACCTTCTTTTATTTGAGTTTTAAATAGTTATGTATCACAGCTTTTGTTTGTCTTGAGATATTATAGAAAATGTTACATCTTTTGTGTGCAATTTTCTTTTTTGCAGATGAAAAACAATTGCCATTGTTTCTGCTTTTTAGAAGCCATTCTGTTTTTAGGCATGAAATTTTTGTTTGCAGGTGACATTGGGAGTTTGGGGGAAATGAAAAAAAAAAGACTAGTCAAATAAAATAAAATTTAGATGAAGCCTTGGTGACTAAATGTTGGTATATAAAAGTCCTTGATAAGTAGAGTCAAGCTGAGGGTGGGGTTAATTGTTGAGTAATTGTGTATGTTCTACCACATGGCACACAATCTCAGCACAACTAGTTCCATAACCATGTTCCATGGGATCTTGAGACAACCTTTTCTAAATGGTCTCTATCAAATTTGGCTTTTTATCCTGGACAGGTTCCATAATGAACGAGTTCAGTGTATATAATTGAAGTGATCTTGGTTTAATTTTGCAGACTCTTGTTGCTGTTGTTGGGTTTAACGCCATTTTTCAGCACACAATAGGCTATATGTGGTGGCCAGTATTGGTGGAGGAAGAACCCAGAAAGAACCACTGACCCACGATAAGCTTTCCTGGGTTCTTCCTCCACCAATAATACTAGCCGCCATGTAAAGCCTATATTGTGTTGAAAAATGGCATTAAACCCATCAAAAATAAACAAACAAAATGTATTGGTGAATACACTAGGTCGTACCATGCAAGTTTTGTTGCATTTTGTATTTTAAGTCTGATGTAGTTTATGACAGAAGCTTTTGAACCAAACCATTTGAGCGAGTTATCATTGAACTTTGGAAATTTTGGAAGATATTTGCAGATGGGCAAATTGATATGCTTGTGAAAGTGATCCTCAGGTATTTGTCCATCCATTGATCCTAATAAAACAAACAAACAAAATTGTATATACCCTCTATAAGGTGGGGCATACTCTGTCCATCCATTGACCAGCTACATGGAGCATACTTGGGTAACATCCATTTCTTGTGAACTTCATTTCTTGCCCAATATTTTATCCACAATCTAAAGTTGTCTAAACTTCTTTTACTTGGGATGAGGAAGAAAAGTCTCTAACCAGCCATTGCTTAATTTTATGGATAGTTTGCACATGAGGTAAGAAAGAATGCTATCAGTTGTTTTCTTCGAAAATCAATGTCAAATTTTGTTCAGTATTACAGTGTGACCTTGCTATTTTATACTTTTTCTATAACACAAATTTGGATATTGCATGTTTGTGGTATGGCTCACAAAATTTCGTATAACTATTTTTCACCTACACAAAAATAATTCTTTATTAAAAATATGAAAAAAGCTTAATAAGTTAATTATCATTTTCAGGAAGAGCTGACATGAATAATACAAATTTTTTTTTAAAAAAAACAATCGTGACGTGGTTCCTGAAATTTTATATAGTTTTCTTGTACATGAAAAAAATATTTTTTTTCTTAAAGGTGTGAAAAATAACGTAAAAAGTTTATTCAGGGATTACACAGGGCTTTACCGATGTTGCAAATTGCTATTTCTTTTTTATAGGCGACAAAATATACCATTGGCGATTTAAAAAAAAAAATTATTGGCTACTATCAGAAAGATAATTTCTGACATTTATTCTCTTAATCTATCTGCAGCACTCTAGCACCTGATGATGTTTGTAGAGCTTGTCAATTTAAGGACAAGCAAGGGAAATCATTCCAACCCTTGTGGCGGGATGCACCTGGAAGTATGCAGTACTATCCATCTTACAACATAGCACCTGGCGCTCATACGTAAGTCACACAGTACATTAACACTGATGATTGAACAATCTAAAACAATTCTGGACCAGGTATGATTTGGGTTTTTGGGGTCTTTTAATTTTTGGTTTTTATAATGCCATTTTTAGCACATAATAGGCTGTACATGAAGGTCAGTTTATTAGCCAGAGAATAATAATAATAATGCTTTATTTATAGAGGGTGACGACTCATTAGTCAAATTTCATTCAGATTTGGAAAAGGTCTTTTTTTATAATCCAAAATATTCTTTAATTCCAATTAATAATGGTCATATGTGAACCTTGACATTTTTTTTATTTCATTCTGAAAAAAACACCTGGAAATTTATATTTAGAAAAGACACCTGGAAATGACCTGGAAATTTATATTTAGAAAAGATACCTGGAAATGACGTGGAATTTATATTTAGAAAAAACACCTGGAAATGACCTGGAAATTTATATTTAGAAAAGCATGGGACATGGATGGACATAGAAAATTAAAAGCTGTAGACATATTTTGTTCGGACAAAAAAAATGCACTCATGTGGACACCCAGGGTCAACATTTGGGGACAAAGGAATAAAAAACCATTGTGGAAACCCATGATCTTGTGCTCAATATGCAACACTAAGAAGCTTCAGGCAAGGTTTCTCATATTGGTCAAACCCAGATTTGAGCACTGCAAACAAAGGTGTGTGGTGTAAATGATCTGTTAAGGTGATTGCCTTAGACCACATGGCTACAGGGGGACTGAGAGTTGGGCCAAGACTTAAAAGTAGGATTTGTATTTTTTTTAAAAACTTTATTGCTATAGACCAAATTTTCACACACAGACTTACAAGTTTACTTGCAACATGTAGAAATGTACTTAATCTAACAAGGTTTTATCTATTGTTCAAAAACATCAAAATAACCCAGCCAAGGAAAGAAACAGAAATTTTGTAAAATTTAGACTGTTTCTAGTCTGTCCGCTATCCATTTATTGTTAGCATTATGGTTTGTATTGTTTGTCGTCATGTTCTGTATTGTTGGCATTATGCTTTGTATTGTTGGCATTATGCTTTGTATTGTTGGCATAATGTTTGTCATCATGTTCTGTATTGTTGGCATTATGCTTTGTATTGTTGGCATTAACCTTTGTTGGCACATCTTTGAATTTCCACTATTACAAGATTCATAAGTATTTTTTTTTTTTTTAATCTTTGCAGACCGGTGCTAATCTCCAGCAAGCATTATGAGGCTGAACTAGAAGAGACAACTCCACGAATTATTCAGCCAATGAGATGGGGACTGATACCTTCCTGGCACAAAGGAGCTATGGCAGAGAAAACATACGAGACAAACAACTGCCGAGCGGAGAGCATGCTACAGAAGCAAACATACAAAGTTCCTCTACAGAAAGGACAGCGATGTGTTGTGCTGGCTGATGGGTAATTTAACGTTTCTTCATTAACAAAACTTTGATCATTTTGGAGATCTATGTCAGTTAGATTTATTTGTCATTTCAACTTGGATTCTTTTTCATATGATTGTATGTTTTTTAACACATTATGTACTACACCAATGTATGTTGTCAGTATACAAATATATTTCAGACTAGTTGTCTTCATTTAATCAAAATTTCAATTTTCTATTTTCATTTCATAAATTCTTGTCACTGACGACAGGTCACCTTTATGCGAAATTTAGATTTATTTTCAGCCCCCCCCCCCCCCCCCCCCCCCATCTTAACATCCGCTTATGTCAACAATATTATCTTGGTTCCGAGGATGTTGAGATAAATGGATAATACCTTATTATGAAAATGGTAACAAAATAATGAGGGCGATTTTTGGGTGACAACGTTTTTTAAAGCAAGTGCCATCCCGGCTATGGTATACTGAGGGATTTACAATCCATTATGCATATTATGAGGTACCATAGAATACTGAAGGGATTTTTACTGAGAAGTTCATGACCCATATATAAGGTACAGTTGTGGGGGGGGGACTGTTACTCATATGTGGTACTGTGGGATTTTAACTGAGACGCCAAGGATCATCAATATGAGGTACCATGGTATACAGAGGAGATTTTTACTGAGAGGCCATTGTAGTTGCAACAGTAATTTACAAACTGTGATGCATGCATGTATAGTGTTTAACAGCACATCAGCACAATCCTGCCAATATGATGCTGAAAGGAACAAAAATATCCCAAAATATTAAGGTAAACTTGCAAAACTGTAGGAATCGGCGAAATTCGGTGACAGGCACTAAGGCAGATACTTTTCAGAAATAAATATACAAATTTTTGCGCTGAAGTATTTTTATTTTTTGTCAGATACATGGAACATTAGTACACAGAAAAAAGTAATATGCCAGGTTCTGTGGAACATATATAGCCTTGCTTAAGTTCATTTGATCTTTACTTCCAGATTTTTTGAATGGAAGAGATCTAAAGATTCTAAGCAGCCTTATTTCATCTACTTTCCTCAAGATCCACCACCTGGATCATCAGATTTCAAGATGGGTTTGTCACAAGACAATGCAGATTTTAAGACTGCCAATGCTGATTGTAACTTCCAGATAAAGAGTAAAACAAAGACTGGTATCGAAGAGGAGATAACAATGACTTGTATCAAAGGGGAGATAAAAACAGAGCATGATCAGTCATCAGACTCCATTGATTCCAAGCTGAAAGAGGTCGTTGTTAAAAAAGAAATAGAAGGCCCCATAATGGATGGTAATGGTATAATTAATTTTGGATTAATTTTGATATCCACAGCTTGCACCTGAATGTTTTGATTAGGTCCTATCTGCCTATGCATCCTGCAAAGCTGGTTATCATAATTACAGACAAAACCATAAACGACACTTTGCATAATAGGGAATGGAATTTGGTATGCAGGCTTCCATCCATGCACAATTTCCCTGATTCGATTTATCAGGTAATTTGAATAAATTATGGATTCTTTAAAAAGTGATTTTACTTTTTTTCTGAATACTTGTTCAATGCAAGCCTCAATTATTTGTATTTATTTTAGGCTAAATACCTGTTTTCATGATTGCTCTGAATTGCTAAAAAAATAGCTTGTATTGTACCAAAAGGACACATAAGAAGAAATTTTCCTTGGAAATAAACATTGGTTCCAGTTAGCTAAAGTTTCCCTGACCGGTTTTACACAGCTCATGTTCCCAGCTAGCTGATGATTCCCAGGTGGTTTTCCGACAGCTAACTCACATTTCCCAGACTGGTTTTCTACTGATAGCTCACGTTTCCCAGACTGGTTTCTACAGATAGCTCATGTTACCCAGACTGGTTTTCTACTGCTAACTCATGTTTCCCAGATGGGTTTTCTAGTGATAGCTCACATTTCCCAGACTAGTTTTCTACTGATAGCTCATTTCCCAGACTGGTTTTCTACTGATAGCTCACATTTCCCAGACTGGTTTCTACTGATAGCTCATGTTTCTCAGACTGGTTTTCTACTGCTAACTCATGTTTCCCAGATGGGTTTTCCACATCTAACTCAATGTTTTCCAGATGGGTTTTCCACAGCTAGCTATTGTTTTCTAGATGGGTTTTCCAAAGCTCATGTTTCCCAGATGGGTTTTCCATATTTAGCTCATGTTCCTAGTGGTCCAAGTTTTTTTCTTCATACTACATTAGATGTAGAATGGCTAAATACTGTGCTTTTGTATACACATATATCAGTTATAAAGAGATCAAGCACATAGAGAATTTTCATCAGCAGCAAAGTTAATAATGTTGTGAATTACTTGTTTGTTTGGTTCTGTTACTTCTACTTGGCTCTGTTTATTTGATTACCTTTTGATGGACTTGATCCAGAAATAGGTTCAAAGCTGAATTTAATATCAAATTGCAGGAGGTAAAGAAATCATTTTTCAAGTTAATTTTCAAGGCAAGAATTTGTTTCATTGCATAGTACAATTATTGTGTCTGTGTTACTTCTAATGACAACATGGAATAAACAGCTCCAATGAAGAAATCCTTTTCTATTATGCCACACTGCTTTTTAATGGCCATTCCATCTCTCTCCCCTGCTGCAGTATTTAGTTTGTTTTTATTTTTATAAACAGTTTAAATAAATGTGGAGTTTTTGAGTTTTTTCTTGGAGCTCAATATGTTTGCTATATTAAATGCAACATGTATCTAGTCTACAAATAAGGAGCCAGCATTGAGTGAAACACGTAGGCCAACTGAAAATCATTTGAGAGGCAGTTTGCTTAAGACAGGTATGGCTTTTAAATTAGTTGTGTATGCGACTGTACTAAGATTTTCTGTTTATTCAGGATTGTAAACATTCGATTTTCTTGGGTTGAATTATTTTTAAATCTAGAATTAGTGACTATATTCAACAGATCAAGGTTGGTATTTATCAATCCAATGACAAAAGTTCTTGAAGATTTGATCATCCTCAGGTGACCAATGCTACAGTTAAATGTAATCCAACTTGATTTAATAAGCATGGCATTGTGTGTAAGCAATGCTACGGTAAAATGTAATCCAACTTGATTTAATAAGCATGGCATTGTGTGTAAGCAATTTACATACTTCATTGGTAGTTTGAATGAAAGGCATTTACCAGATTGGTTCATCCATCATTTATCTACCTGTCTTTCCATCCATCCTGCTTTCATTTACATAGTCATTTGGTTTCAGCCACAGAGCTTAGCTATAGGCATTTGTCAGTTATTATTTAGCAGAGTTGTTGCCCCCGTGATAGACCCCCTTATTTTTTTTCTTCCCACGCAATAAATCCCACCGATAGTATTTGATTTCAAACAAATTTGGTATATGTCTAGATATTCATGAGATGTAAGAATTCTATTTTACTGATCAACAAACCCACCCACATGAGCAATACTTGGTTTGAGTCGAATTTGATTTGCGAATTTATTTTGATGAGACCTATGATTGAATTTACTTGTTAACATTCTGCATCATTGTTCAGTGGAATGATGAGGTATCATCATTGAAAAGTTTGGAGTTTTTGGGGTGACTGCAGTTTATATGACTAGGTTTGTATAAATATTAAAAGGATTTTGCGTTTGTTGCCTTTATCTTTTATTTTATATAAACATATATCTAACATATATATATTGTGTTATCTTAATGCTTAATATGATACATTTATTTGGAATGTTTTTTCTTTCTAAGGTTTTGCACAGTTCTTAATTTTTTTTTTTTCTTCAGATTTTAGTGACTTGTATAAGCTTTGCTATATACATGTATAAGCTTTGCTATATACATGTATATATACAAAAACATTGTTTAATGGGGTTAGAGTCCCAGATTATCATACCCACCTACTTTTGTTAATACATTAATTTCCTTTATTTTTATTGGATTTCAACCTAATTTTACACAAGGCTTAAAGGAATCAATGTTGACAAGGCTAACAAAAAGCAGAGCAACAATTCCCATAATTTGCCTGTTCTCATTTCAGATCAGAAATTTCTCCCACGGCTTTTGACAGTGGCTGGTGTGTTTGATATCTGGAACCCTCGTGATGTAAGTAAATGTATGTTTTTAAAGCAAATATAGCCATATACTGTTAATATTATTTTTCTGTGCCAGTTTTTGTACTTTTTCAATAAAAACAAATATTGGATGTTTTCACATTTGACATCATCACAGGCAGAAGTTACACATAGTTACTTATGTGTCGTTTTTCATTTGAATAGTTTCATTGTTTGCATTTACATGTAGCTCAGCTCCCTTGATATTGTTTCATTGATACTTGTGAAATTTGA
Organism: Unio delphinus; assembly: GCA_029339505.1. Classification (NCBI taxonomy): domain Eukaryota; kingdom Metazoa; phylum Mollusca; class Bivalvia; order Unionida; family Unionidae; genus Unio; species Unio delphinus. The sequence continues at coordinate 968,625 of JAQISU010000130.1, forward strand.
TGTATGCAGCCTCTTTTATTAAGTATGTTGCCTGCCATTGTCAGTTATAGAAAGAATGATTCATATAAATTTGAACAGTAAAACAAAAGTTTACTGTTAATACACTTATTTTGTTATCTCGATAAAACAGTTTCATTTTTGTCACTCCTTCAGTTCTTGGATTGGGAAGTGGGAGGACAGTTGAAATTGTTATGTTTTATGTTTTTTAGGGCTTAATGCCATTTTTCAGCACACGATAGGCTATACATGGCGGCCAGTATTATTGGTTGAGGAAGAACCCGGGAAACACCCTGGAAAGAACCACCGACCCACGAGAAGCTACTGTCAAGCTTTCTCACATAACTACATTAGCCGAATCTTAGACTTAAATCCACGCAGAGATGAGATGGCAGTGATCCGTAACGGACAGCGCTTTAGACTACTTGACCACTCAAGGGCCCTTGAAATTGTTAAAAGATTGTGGAAAATATTGTATCTATAACCAAGTCCACCTGCAAGCAGTGTTGACCTATATCTGCCATTGCATAATTCAGAGGCAAACTAGGGTTCATCTTGTTTGTTCACCGCTCAGGTGGCCTTGTGGTTAGAGCATCCACAGCGGAAGTGAAAGGCCATGGGTTTGATCCCTGGCCAAGTCGTACAAATGACTTACAAAAATGATACAGCTGCCTTGTGTGGCACTCAGCATTAAGAGGTTAGTGTTAGGACTGGTCGACCCGGTGTCTGGATAATGTGACTGGGTGGGACATCATGCTACATGTCTGTGTCATGAAGCTCCAGTGCTAGACATTAATATAAACTGTCTCACTGCATACATCATAGTGATATGACTGAAAAATTGTTAAAGCTACATTAAAAATCTGAATCACACACACATCTTGTTTGTTCTGATTGCTTCAAACAACCTAGATGTGAAGGCACATTACCAATTTTTGAACTCATCTTACGAATTTATACAGTATAGAATGTAAAACATCTTTTCTGTAAATTCCATTTCTTTCAGAAATATTCTAGCAAAATATTTTTTTTTAAAATCACAGAATCTGATGCCCAGTTCAATAAACTGAAATTATCCTTGATTTACATTCAGATGTTATCCAATTGAACCCACACTTGCATCCTAAAAATGGCACATGGGAATGTTTTGTATTTTCCTTCATATTGGGAGGGGGAAGTGGGTAATGTCTTTGAAAATAGAGGATCAGTCTAGAATTCCAATGTAAACTTGCATCATCTACAACAGACAAGTATTATTCAGACATTCTGTTTTGTTATGAATCACACACATCCCATGCTAATATGAGTGTTAGAGACATTCCATTACATTATGAATCACACACATCCCATGCTAATATGAGTGTTAGAGACATTCCATTACATTATGAATCACACACATCCCATGCTAATATGAGTGTTAGAGACATTCCATTACATTATGAATCACACACATCCCATGCTCATATGAATGTTAGAGACATTCCATTATGTTATGAATCACACACATCCCATGCTAATATGAGTGTTAGAGACACTCCATTACGTTATGAATCACACACATCCCATGCTAATATGAGTGTTAGAGACATTCCATTACGTTATGAATCACACACATCCCATGCTAATATGAGTGTTAGAGACACTCCATTACGTTATGAATCACACACATCCCATGCTAATATGAGTGTTAGAGACATTCCATTACGTTATGAATCACACACATCCCATGCTAATATGAGTGTTAGAGACACTCCATTACATTATGAATCACACACATCCCATGCTAATATGAGTGTTAGAGACATTCCATTACGTTATGAATCACACACATCCCATGCTAATATGAGTGTTAGAGACAGATACATTCCATTACATTATGAATCACACACATCCCATGCTAATATGAGTGTTAGAGACATTCCATGACGTTATGAATCACACACATCCCATGCTAATATGAGTGTTAAAGACATTCCATTACGTTATAGATCACACATTCCATACTAGTATGAGTGTTAGAGACATTCCATTACATTATGAATCACACATATTCCATACTGATATGAGTGTTAGAGACATTCCATTACATTATGAATTACACACATCCCATGCTAATATAAGTGTTAGAGACATTCCATTATGTTATGAATCACACACATCCCATGCTAATATGAGTGTTAGAGACATTCCATTACATTATGAATCACACACATCCCATGCTAATATGAGTGCTAGAGACATTCCATTACGTTATGAATCACACACATCCCATGCTAATATGAGTGTTAGAGACATTCCATTATGTTATGAATCACACACATTCCATACTAATATGAGTGTTAGAGACATTCCATTACATTATGAATTACACACATCCCATGCTACTATGAGTGTTAGAGACATTCCATTATGTTATGAATCACACACATTCCATACTAATATGAGTGTTAGAGACATTCCATTACATTATGAATTACACACATTCCATACTAATATGAGTGTTAGAGACATACCATTATGTTATGAATCACACACATTCCATACTAATATGAGTGTTAGAGACACTCCATTATGTTATGAATCACACACATCCCATGCTAATATGAGTGTTAGGGACATTCCGTTACATTATGAATCACACACTTTCCATGCTAATATGAGTGTTAGAGACAATCCATTACGTTATGAATCACACACATCCCATGCTAATATGAGTGTTAGAGACACTCCATTATGTTATGAATTACACACATCCCATGCTAATATGAGTGTTAGAGACATTCCATTACGTTATAGATCACACACATTCCATACTAATATGAGTGTTAGAGACATTCCATTACATTTTGAATTACACACATCCCATGCTAATATGAGTGTTAGAGACGCTCCATTACGTTATGAATTACACACATCCCATGCTAATATGAGTGTTGGAGACATTCCATTACGTTATAGATCACACACATTTCATACTAATATGAGTGTTAGAGACATTCCATCACATTATGAATTACACACATCCCATGCTAATGTGAGTGTTAGAGACGCTCCATTACGTTATGAATTACACACATCCCATGCTAATATGAGTGTTAGAGACATTCCATTAAGTTATAGATCACACACATTCCATACTAATATGAGTGTTAGAGACATTCCATTACGTTATAAATCACACACATTCCATACTAATATGAGTGTTAGAGACATTCCATTACATTATGAATTACACACATCCCATGCTAATATGAGTGTTAGAGACATTCCATTACATTATGAATTACACACATTCCATGCTAATATGAGTGTTAGAGACGCTCCATTACGTTATGAATTACACACATACCATGCTAATATAAGTGTTAGAGACATTCCATTACGTTATGAATCACATCTATTCCATTTTAATATGAGTGTTAGAGACATTCCATTACATTATGAATTACACACATCCCATGCTAATATGAGTGTTAGAGACGCTCCATTACGTTATGAATTACACACATCCCATGCTAATATGAGTGTTAGAGACATTCCATTAAGTTATAGATCACACACATTCCATACTAATATGAGTGTTAGAGACATTCCATTACGTTATGAATTACACACATCCCATGCTAATATGAGTGTTAGAGACATTCCATTACATTATGAATTACACACATCCCATGCTAATATGAGTGTTAGAGACATTCCATTACATTATGAATTACACACATCCCATGCTAATATGAGTGTTAGAGACATTCCATTACGTTATGAATTACACACATCCCATGCTAATATGAGTGTTAGAGACATTCCATTACGTTATGAATTACACACATCCCATGCTAATATGAGTGTTAGAGACATTCCATTACGTTATGAATTACACACATCCCATGCTAATATGAGTGTTAGACACATTCCATTACATTATGAATTACACACATTCCATGCTAATATGAGTGTTAGGGACATTCCATTGCATTATAGATCACACACATCCCATACTAATATAAGTGTTAAAGACATTCCATTACGTTGTGAATCACACACATCCCATGCTAATATGAGTGTTAGAGACACTCCATTACGTTATGAATCACACACATCCCATGCTAATATGAGTGTTAGAGACAGATACATTCCATTACATTATGAATCGCACACATCCCATGCTAATATGAGTGTTAGAGACATTCCATTACGTTATGAATCACACACATCCCATGCTAATATGAGTGTTAGAGACATTCCATTACATTATGAATCACACACATCCCATGCTAATATGAGTCATAGAGACATTCCATTACGTTATAGATCACACACATTCCATACTAGTATGAGTGTTAGAGACATTCCATTATGTTATGAATCACACACATTCCATACTAATATGAGTGTTAGAGACATTCCATTACATTATGAATTACACACATCCCATGCTAATATGAGTGTTAGAGACATTCCATTACGTTATAGATCACACACATCCCATGCTAATATGAGTGTTAGAGACATTCCATTACGTTATAGATCACACACATCCCATGCTAATATGAGTGTTAGAGACACTCCATTACGTTATGAATCACACACATCCCATGCTAATATGAGTGTTAGACAAATACATTCCATTACATTATGAATCACACACATCCCATGCTAATATGAGTGTTAGAGACATTCCATTACGTTATGAATTACACACATCCCATGCTAATATGAGTGTTAGAGACATTCCATTACGTTATAGATCACACACATTCCATACTAATATGAGTGTTAGAGACATTCCATTACGTTATGAATCACACACATCCCATGCTAATATGAGTGTTAGAGATATTCCATTATGTTATGAATCACACACATCCCATGCTAATATGAGTGTTAGAGACATTCCATTGCATTATAGATCACACACATCCCATACTAATATGAGTGTTAAAGACATTCCATTACGTTGTGAATCACACACATCCCATGCTAATATGAGTGTTAGAGACATTCCATTATGTTGTGAATTACACACATCCCATGCTAATATGAGTGTTAGAGACATTCCATTACGTTATGAATCACACACATCCCATGCTAATATGAGTGTTAGAGACATTCCATTATGTTATGAATCGCATACATCCCATGCTAATACAAGTGTTAGAGACATTCCATTACGTTATGAATCACACACATCCCATGCTAATATGAGTGTTAGAAACATTCCATTACGTTATGAATCACACACATCCCATGCTAATATGAGTGTTAGAGACATTCCATTACGTTATGAATCACACACATCCCATGCAAATATGAGTGTTAGAGACATTCCATTACGTTGTGAATTACACACATCCCATGCTAATATGAGTGTTAGAGACATTCCATTATGTTATGAATCACACACATCCCATGCTAATATGAGTGTTAGAGACACTCCATTATGTTATGAATCACACACATTCCATGCTAATATGAGTCTTAGAGACATTCCATTACGTTATAGATCACACACATTCCATACTAGTATGAGTGTTAGAGACATTCCATTATGTTATGAATCACACACATTCCATACTAATATGAGTGTTAGACACATTCCATTACATTATGAATTACACACATCCCATGCTAATATGAGTGTTAGAGACATTCCATTACGTTATGAATCACACACATCCCATGCTAATATGAGTGTTAGAGACATTCCATTACGTTATAAATCACACACATTCCATACTAATATGAGTGTTAGAGACATTCCATTACATTATGAATTACACACATCCCATGCTAATATGAGTGTTAGAGACATTCCATTACATTATGAATTACACACATTCCATGCTAATATGAGTGTTAGAGACGCTCCATTACGTTATGAATTACACACATCCCATGCTAATATGAGTGTTAGAGACATTCCATTACATTATGAATCACACACATTCCATGCTAATATGAGTGTTAGAGACATTCCATTACATTATGAATTACACACATTCCATGCTAATATGAGTGTTAGAGACGCTCCATTACGTTATGAATTACACACATACCATGCTAATATAAGTGTTAGAGACATTCCATTACATTATGAATTACACACATCCCATGCTAATATGAGTGTTAGAGACATTCCATTACATTATGAATTACACACATTCCATGCTAATATGAGTGTTAGAGACGCTCCATTACGTTATGAATTACACACATACCATGCTAATATAAGTGTTAGAGACATTCCATTACATTATGAATTACACACATCCCATACTAGTATGAGTGTTAGAGACATTCCATTATGTTATGAATCACACACATTCCATACTAATATGAGTGTTAGACACATTCCATTACATTATGAATTACACACATCCCATGCTAATATGAGTGTTAGAGACATTCCATTACGTTATGAATCACACACATCCCATGCTAATATGAGTGTTAGAGACATTCCATTACGTTATGAATTACACACATCCCATGCTAATATGAGTGTTAGAGACATTCCATTACGTTATGAATCACATCTATTCCATATTAATATGAGTGTTAGAGACATTCCATTACATTATGAATTACACACATCCCATGCTAATATGAGTGTTAGAGACATTCCATTACATTATGAATCACACACATCCCATGCTAATATGAGTGTTAGAGACATTCCATTACGTTATGAATTACACACATCCCATGCTAATATGAGTGTTAGAGACATTCCATTACATTATGAATCACATCTATTCCATATTAATATGAGTGTTAGACACATTCCATTACATTATGAATCACACACATCCCATGCTAATATGAGTGTTAGAGACATTCCATTACATTATGAATCACACACATCCCATGCTAGTATGAGTGTTAGAGACATTCCATTACGTTATGAATTACACACATCCCATGCTAATATGAGTGTTAGAGACATTCCATTACATTATGAATCACACACATCCCATGCTAATATGAGTGTTAGAGACATTCCATTACGTTATGAATTACACACATCCCATGCTAATATGAGTGTTAGAGACATTCCATTACATTATGAATCACACACATCCCATGCTAATATGAGTGTTAGAGACATTCCATTACGTTATGAATTACACACATCCCATGCTAATATGAGTGTTAGAGACATTCCATTACGTTATGAATTACACACATCCCATGCTAATATGAGTGTTAGAGACATTCCATTACATTATGAATCACACACATTCCATGCTAATATGAGTCTTAGAGACATTCCATTACGTTATAGATCACACACATTCTATACTAGTATGAGTGTTAGAGACATTCCATTATGTTATGAATCACACACATTCCATACTAATATGAGTGTTAGACACATTCCATTACATTATGAATTACACACATCCCATGCTAATATGAGTGTTAGAGACATTCCATTACGTTATGAATCACACACATCCCATGCTAATATGAGTGTTAGAGACATTCCATTACGTTATAAATCACACACATTCCATACTAATATGAGTGTTAGAGACATTCCATTACATTATGAATTACACACATCCCATGCTAATATGAGTGTTAGAGACATTACATTACATTATGAATTACACACATTCCATGCTAATATGAGTGTTAGAGACGCTCCATTACGTTATGAATTACACACATCCCATGCTAATATGAGTGTTAGAGACATTCCATTACGTTATGAATCACACACATCCCATGCTAATATGAGTGTTAGAGACATTCCATTACGTTATGAATCACACACATCCCATGCTAATATGAGTGTTAGAGACATTCCATTTCGTTATAAATCACACACATTCCATACTAATATGAGTGTTAGAGACATTCCATTACATTATGAATTACACACATCCCATGCTAATATGAGTGTTAGAGACATTCCATTACATTATGAATTACACACATTCCATGCTAATATGAGTGTTAGAGACGCTCCATTACGTTATGAATTGCACACATCCCATGCTAATATGAGTGTTAGAGACATTCCATTACGTTATGAATCACATCTATTCCATATTAATATGAGTGTTAGAGACGCTCCATTACGTTATGAATTACACACATCCCATGCTAATATGAGTGTTAGAGACGCTCCATTACGTTATGAATTACACACATTCCATGCTAATATGAGTGTTAGAGACGCTCCATTACGTTATGAATTGCACACATCCCATGCTAATATGAGTGTTAGAGACATTCCATTACGTTATGAATTACACACATCCCATGCTAATATGAGTGTTAGAGACATTCCATTACATTATGAATCACACACATCCCATGCTAATATGAGTGTTAGAAACATTCCATTACGTTATGAATCACACACATCCCATGCTAATATGCGTCTTAGAGACATTCCATTACGTTATGAATCACACACATCCCATGCTAATATGAGTGTTAGAGACATTCCATTGAATTATAGATCACACACATTCCATACTAATATAAGTGTTGAAGACCTTCCATTACGTTGTGAATCACACACATCCCATGCTAATATGAGTGTTAGAGACAGATACATTCCATTACATTATGAATCACACACTTTCCATGCTAATATGAGTGTTAGAGACAATCCATTACGTTATGAATCACACACATCTCATGCTAATATGAGTGTTAGAGACACTCCATTATGTTATGAATTACACACATCCCATGCTAATATGAGTGTTAGAGACATTCCATTACGTTATAGATCACACACATTCCATACTAATATGAGTGTTAGAGACATTCCATTACATTTTGAATTACACACATCCCATGCTAATATGAGTGTTGGAGACATTCCATTACGTTATGAATCACACACATCCCATGCTAATATGAGTCTTAGAGACATTCCATTACGTTATGAATCACACACATCCCATGCTAATATGAGTGTTAGGGACATTCCATTGCATTATAGATCACACACAACCCATACTAATATAAGTGTTAAAGACATTCCATTACGTTGTGAATCACACACATCCCATGCTAATATGAGTGTTAGAGACACTCCATTACGTTATGAATCACACACATCCCATGCTAATATGAGTGTTAGAGACAGATACATTCCATTACATTATGAATCGCACACATCCCATGCTAATATGAGTGTTAGAGACATTCCATTACGTTATGAATCACACACATCCCATGCTAATATGAGTGTTAGAGACATTCCATTACATTATGAATCACACACATCCCATGCTAATATGAGTCATAGAGACATTACATTACGTTATAGATCACACACATTCCATACTAGTATGAGTGTTAGAGACATTCCATTATGTTATGAATCACACACATTCCATACTAATATGAGTGTTAGAGACATTCCATTACATTATGAATTACACACATCCCATGCTAATATGAGTGTTAGAGACATTCCATTACGTTATAGATCACACACATCCCATGCTAATATGAGTGTTAGAGACATTCCATTACGTTATAGATCACACACATCCCATGCTAATATGAGTGTTAGAGACACTCCATTACGTTATGAATCACACACATCCCATGCTAATATGAGTGTTAGACAGATACATTCCATTACATTATGAATCACACACATCCCATGCTAATATGAGTGTTAGAGACATTCCATTACGTTATGAATTACACACATCCCATGCTAATATGAGTGTTAGAGACATTCCATTACGTTATAGATCACACACATTCCATACTAATATGAGTGTTAGAGACATTCCATTACGCTATAGATCACACACATCCCATGCTAATATGAGTGTTAGAGACATTCCATTACGTTATGAATCACACACATCCCATGCTAATATGAGTGTTAGAGATATTCCATTATGTTATGAATCACACACATCCCATGCTAATATGAGTGTTAGAGACATTCCATTGCATTATAGATCACACACATCCCATACTAATATGAGTGTTAAAGACATTCCATTACATTGTGAATCACACACATCCCATGCTAATATGAGTGTTAGAGACATTCCATTATGTTGTGAATTACACACATCCCATGCTAATATGAGTGTTAGAGACATTCCATTACGTTATGAATCACACACATCCCATGCTAATATGAGTGTTAGAGACATTCCATTATGTTATGAATCGCATACATCCCATGCTAATACAAGTGTTAGAGACATTCCATTACGTTATGAATCACACACATCCCATGCTAATATGAGTGTTAGAAACATTCCATTACGTTATGAATCACACACATCCCATGCTAATATGAGTGTTAGAGACATTCCATTACGTTATGAATCACACACATCCCATGCAAATATGAGTGTTAGACACATTCCATTACGTTGTGAATTACACACATCCCATGCTAATATGAGTGTTAGAGACATTCCATTATGTTATGAATCACACACATCCCATGCTAATATGAGTGTTAGAGACACTCCATTATGTTATGAATCACACACATTCCATGCTAATATGAGTCTTAGAGACATTCCATTACGTTATAGATCACACACATTCCATACTAGTATGAGTGTTAGAGACATTCCATTATGTTATGAATCACACACATTCCATACTAATATGAGTGTTAGACACATTCCATTACATTATGAATTACACACATCCCATGCTAATATGAGTGTTAGAGACATTCCATTACGTTATGAATCACACACATCCCATGCTAATATGAGTGTTAGAGACATTCCATTACGTTATAAATCACACACATTCCATACTAATATGAGTGTTAGAGACATTCCATTACATTATGAATTACACACATCCCATGCTAATATGAGTGTTAGAGACATTCCATTACATTATGAATTACACACATTCCATGCTAATATGAGTGTTAGAGACGCTCCATTACGTTATGAATTACACACATCCCATGCTAATATGAGTGTTAGAGACATTCCATTACATTATGAATCACACACATCCCATGCTAATATGAGTGTTAGGGACATTCCATTACGTTATGAATTACACACATTCCATGCTAATATGAGTGTTAGAGACGCTCCATTACGTTATGAATTACACACATCCCATGCTAATATGAGTGTTAGAGACATTCCATTACATTATGAATCACACACATCCCATGCTAATATGAGTGTTAGAAACATTCCATTACGTTATGAATCACACACATCCCATGCTAATATGCGTCTTAGAGACATTCCATTACGTTATGAATCACACACATCCCATGCTAATATGAGTGTTAGAGACATTCCATTGAATTATAGATCACACACATTCCATACTAATATAAGTGTTGAAGACCTTCCATTACGTTGTGAATCACACACATCCCATGCTAATATGAGTGTTAGAGACAGATACATTCCATTACATTATGAATCACACACATCCCATGCTAATATGAGTGTTAGAGACGCTCCATTACGTTATGAATTACACACATCCGATGCTAATATGAGTGTTAGAGACATTCCATTACATTATGAATCACACACATCCCATGCTAATATGAGTGTTAGGGACATTCCATTACGTTATAGATCACACACATTCCATACTAATATGAATGTTAGAGACACTCCATTACATTATAGATCACACACATTCCATACTAATATGAGTGTTAGAGACATTCCATTACATTATGAATTACACACATCCCATGCTAATATGAGTGTTAGAGACATTCCATTACGTTATGAATCACACACATACCATGCTAATATGAGTGTTAGGGACATTCCATTACGTTATAGATCACACACATTCCATACTAATATGAATGTTGGAGACATTCCATTACATTATGAATTACACACATCCCATGCTAATATGAGTGTTAGAGACATTCCATTACGTTATGAATCACACACATCCCATGCTAATATGAGTGTTAGAGACATTCCATTACGTTATAGATCACACACATTCCATACTAGTATGAGTGTTAGAGACATTCCATTATGTTATAAATCACACACATTCCATGCTAATATGAGTGTTAGAGACATTCCATTACATTATGAATTACACACATCCCATGCTAATATGAGTGTTAGAGACATTCCATTGCGTTATGAATCACACACATCCCATGCATTATGAGTGTTAGAGACACTCCATTATGTTATGAATCACACACATCCCATGCTAATATGAGTGTTAGAGACATTCCATTACGTTATAGATTACACACATTCCATACTAGAATGAGTGTTAGAGACATTCCATAATGTTATAAATCACACATATCCCATGCTAATATGAGTTTTAGACAGATACATTCCATTACATTATGAATCACACACATCCCATGCTAATATGAGTGTTAGAGACATTCCATTACGTTATGAATTACACACATCCCATGCTAATATGAGTGTTAGAGACATTCCATTATGTTATGAATCACACACATTCCATACTAATATGAGTTTTAGACACATTCCATTACATTATGAATTACACACATCCCATGCTAATATGAGTGTTAGAGACGCTCCATTACGTTATGAATTACACACATCCCATGCTAATATGAGTGTTAGAGACATTCCATTACGTTATGAATTACACACATCCCATGCTAATATGAGTGTTAGAGACATTCCATTACGTTATGAATTACACACATCCCATGCTAATATGAGTGTTAGAGACATTCCATTACGTTATGAATCACATCTATTCCATATTAATATGAGTGTTAGAGACATTCCATTACATTATGAATTACACACATCCCATGCTAATATGAGTGTTAGAGACGCTCCATTACGTTATGAATTACACACATCCCATGCTAATATGAGTGTTAGAGACATTCCATTACGTTATGAATTACACACATCCCATGCTAATATGAGTGTTAGAGACATTCCATTATGTTATGAATTACACACATCCCATGCTAATATGAGTGTTAGAGACATTCCATTACGTTATGAATTACACACATCCCATGCTAATATGAGTGTTAGAGATATTCCATTACGTTATGAATTACACACATCCCATGCTAATATGAGTGTTAGAGACATTCCATTGCATTATAGATCACACACATCCCATGCTAATATGAGTGTTAGAGACATTCCATTATGTTATGAATTACACACATCCCATGCTAATATGAGTGTTAGAGACATTCCATTACGTTATGAATCACATCTATTCCATATTAATATGAGTGTTAGAGACATTCCATTACGTTATGAATCACACACATTCCATGCTAATATGAGTGTTAGAGACATTCCATTGCATTATGAATTACACACATCCCATGCTAATATGAGTGTTAGAGACATTCCATTGCATTATAGATCACACACATCCCATGCTAATATGAGTGTTAGAGACATTCCATTACGTTATGAATTACACACATCCCATGCTAATATGAGTGTTAGAGACATTCCATTGCATTATAGATCACACACATCCCATGCTAATATGAGTGTTAGAGACATTCCATTACGTTATGAATTACACACATCCCATGCTAATATGAGTGTTAGAGACATTCCATTATGTTATGAATTACACACATCCCATGCTAATATGAGTGTTAGAAACATTCCATTACGTTATGAATCACATCTATTCCATATTAATATGAGTGTTAGAGACATTCCATTACATTATGAATTACACACATCCCATGCTAATATGAGTGTTAGAGACATTCCATTACGTTATGAATTACACACATCCCATGCTAATATGAGTGTTAGAGACATTCCATTATGTTATGAATTACACACATCCCATGCTAATATGAGTGTTAGAGACGCTCCATTACGTTATGAATCACATCTATTCCATATTAATATGAGTGTTAGAGACATTCCATTACGTTATGAATCACACACATCCCATGCTAATATGAGTGTTAGAGACATTCCATTACGTTATGAATCACACACATCCCATGCTAATATGAGTGTTAGAAACATTCCATTACGTTATGAATCACATCTATTCCATATTAATATGAGTGTTAGAGACATTCCATTACGTTATGAATTACACACATCCCATGCTAATATGAGTGTTAGAGACATTCCATTACATTATGAATCACACACATCCCATGCTAATATGAGTGTTAGAGACGCTCCATTACGTTATGAATTACACACATCCCATGCTAATATGAGTGTTAGAGACATTCCATTACGTTATGAATCACATCTATTCCATATTAATATGAGTGTTAGAGACATTCCATTACATTATGAATTACACACATTCCATGCTAATATGAGTGTTAGAGACATTCCATTACGTTATGAATTACACACATCCCATGCTAATATGAGTGTTAGAGACATTCCATTGCATTATAGATCACACACATCCCATGCTAATATGAGTGTTAGAGACATTCCATTACGTTATGAATCACATCTATTCCATATTAATATGAGTGTTAGAGACATTCCATTACATTATGAATTACACACATCCCATGCTAATATGAGTGTTAGAGACGCTCCATTACGTTATGAATTACACACATCCCATGCTAATATGAGTGTTAGAGACATTCCATTACGTTATGAATTACACACATCCCATGCTAATATGAGTGTTAGAGACATTCCATTACATTATGAATTACACACATCCCATGCTAATATGAGTGTTAGAGACATTCCATTACGTTATGAATTACACACATCCCATGCTAATATGAGTGTTAGAGACATTCCATTGCATTATAGATCACACACATCCCATGCTAATATGAGTGTTAGAGACATTCCATTACGTTATGAATTACACACATACCATGCTAATATAAGTGTTAGAGACATTCCATTACGTTATGAATTACACACATCCCATGCTAATATGAGTGTTAGAGACATTCCATTATGTTATGAATTACACACATCCCATGCTAATATGAGTGTTAGAGACATTCCATTATGTTATGAATTACACACATCCCATGCTAATATGAGTGTTAGAGACATTCCATTATGTTATGAATTACACACATCCCATGCTAATATGAGTGTTAGAGACATTCCATTATGTTATGAATTACACACATCCCATGCTAATATGAGTGTTAGAGACATTCCATTATGTTATGAATTACACACATCCCATGCTAATATGAGTGTTAGAGACATTCCATTTTGTTATGAATTACACACATCCCATGCTAATATGAGTGTTAGAGACATTCCATTATGTTATGAATCACACACATCCCATGCTAATATGAGTGTTAGAGACATTCCATTATGTTATGAATTACACACATCCCATGCTAATATGAGTGTTAGAGACATTCCATTACATTATGAATCACACACATCCCATGCTAATATGAGTGTTAGAGACATTCCATTACGTTATGAATTACACACATCCCATGCTAATATGAGTGTTAGAGACATTCCATTATGTTATGAATTACACACATCCCATGCTAATATGAGTGTTAGAGACATTCCATTATGTTATGAATCACACACATTCCATACTAATATGAGTGTTAGACACATTCCATTACATTATGAATTACACACATCCCATGCTAATATGAGTGTTAGAGACGCTCCATTACGTTATGAATTACACACATCCCATGCTAATATGAGTGTTAGAGACATTCCATTACGTTATGAATCACATCTATTCCATATTAATATGAGTGTTAGAGACGCTCCATTACGTTATGTATTACACAAATCCCATGCTAATATGAGTGTTAGAGACATTCCATTGCATTATAGATCACACACATCCCATGCTAATATGAGTGTTAGAGACATTCCATTACATTATGAATTACATCTATTCCATATTAATATGAGTGTTAGAGACATTCCATTACGTTATAGATCACACACATCCCATGCTAATATGAGTGTTAGAGACATTCCATTACGTTATGAATCACACACATCCCATGCTAATATGAGTGTTAGAGACATTCCATTACGTTATAGATCACACACATCCCATGCTAATATGAGTGTTAGAGACATTCCATTACGTTATGAATCACATCTATTCCATATTAATATGAGTGTTAGAGACATTCCATTACGTTATGAATTACACACATCCCATGCTAATATGAGTGTTAGAGACATTCCATTATGTTATGAATCACAAACATTCCATACTAATATGAGTGTTAGAGACATTCCATTACATTTTGAATTACACACATCCCATGCTAATATGAGTGTTAGAGACGCTCCATTACGTTATGAATTACACACATCCCATGCTAATATGAGTGTTAGAGACATTCCATTACATTATGAATCACACACATCCCATGCTAATATGAGTGTTAGAGACATTCCATTACATTATGAATCACACACATCCCATGCTAATATGAGTGTTAGAGACATTCCATTACATTATGAATTACACACATTCCATGCTAATATGAGTGTTAGAAACATTCCATTACGTTATAGATCACACACATTCCATGCTAATATGAGTGTTAGAGACATTCCATTACGTTATGAATTACACACATCCCATGCTAATATGAGTGTTAGAGACGCTCCATTACGTTATGAATTACACACATCCCATGCTAATATGAGTGTTAGAGACATTCCATTACGTTATGAATTACACACATCCCATGCTAATATGAGTGTTAGAGACATTCCATTACGTTATGAATTACACACATCCCATGCTAATATGAGTGTTAGAGACATTCCATTATGTTATGAATCACACACATTCCATACTAATATGAGTTTTAGACACATTCCATTACATTATGAATTACACACATCCCATGCTAATATGAGTGTTAGAGACGCTCCATTACGTTATGAATTACACACATCCCATGCTAATATGAGTGTTAGAGACATTCCATTACGTTATGAATTACACACATCCCATGCTAATATGAGTGTTAGAGACATTCCATTACGTTATGAATTACACACATCCCATGCTAATATGAGTGTTAGAGACATTCCATTACGTTATGAATCACATCTATTCCATATTAATATGAGTGTTAGAGACATTCCATTACATTATGAATTACACACATCCCATGCTAATATGAGTGTTAGAGACGCTCCATTACGTTATGAATTACACACATCCCATGCTAATATGAGTGTTAGAGACATTCCATTACGTTATGAATTACACACATCCCATGCTAATATGAGTGTTAGAGACATTCCATTATGTTATGAATTACACACATCCCATGCTAATATGAGTGTTAGAGACATTCCATTACGTTATGAATTACACACATCCCATGCTAATATGAGTGTTAGAGATATTCCATTACGTTATGAATTACACACATCCCATGCTAATATGAGTGTTAGAGACATTCCATTATGTTATGAATTACACACATCCCATGCTAATATGAGTGTTAGAGACATTCCATTACATTATGAATCACACACATCCCATGCTAATATGAGTGTTAGAGACATTCCATTACGTTATGAATTACACACATCCCATGCTAATATGAGTGTTAGAGACATTCCATTATGTTATGAATTACACACATCCCATGCTAATATGAGTGTTAGAGACATTCCATTATGTTATGAATCACACACATTCCATACTAATATGAGTGTTAGACACATTCCATTACATTATGAATTACACACATCCCATGCTAATATGAGTGTTAGAGACGCTCCATTACGTTATGAATTACACACATCCCATGCTAATATGAGTGTTAGAGACATTCCATTACGTTATGAATCACATCTATTCCATATTAATATGAGTGTTAGAGACGCTCCATTACGTTATGTATTACACACATCCCATGCTAATATGAGTGTTAGAGACATTCCATTGCATTATAGATCACACACATCCCATGCTAATATGAGTGTTAGAGACATTCCATTACATTATGAATTACATCTATTCCATATTAATATGAGTGTTAGAGACATTCCATTACGTTATAGATCACACACATCCCATGCTAATATGAGTGTTAGAGACATTCCATTACGTTATGAATCACACACATCCCATGCTAATATGAGTGTTAGAGACATTCCATTACGTTATAGATCACACACATCCCATGCTAATATGAGTGTTAGAGACATTCCATTACGTTATGAATCACATCTATTCCATATTAATATGAGTGTTAGAGACATTCCATTACGTTATGAATTACACACATCCCATGCTAATATGAGTGTTAGAGACATTCCATTATGTTATGAATCACAAACATTCCATACTAATATGAGTGTTAAAGACATTCCATTACATTTTGAATTACACACATCCCATGCTAATATGAGTGTTAGAGACGCTCCATTACGTTATGAATTACACACATCCCATGCTAATATGAGTGTTAGAGACATTCCATTACATTATGAATCACACACATCCCATGCTAATATGAGTGTTAGAGACATTCCATTACATTATGAATCACACACATCCCATGCTAATATGAGTGTTAGAGACATTCCATTACATTATGAATTACACACATTCCATGCTAATATGAGTGTTAGAAACATTCCATTACGTTATAGATCACACACATTCCATGCTAATATGAGTGTTAGAGACATTCCATTACGTTATGAATTACACACATCCCATGCTAATATGAGTGTTAGAGACGCTCCATTACGTTATGAATTACACACATCCCATGCTAATATGAGTGTTAGAGACATTCCATTACGTTATGAATTACACACATCCCATGCTAATATGAGTGTTAGAGACATTCCATTACGTTATGAATTACACACATCCCATGCTAATATGAGTGTTAGAGACATTCCATTATGTTATGAATCACACACATTCCATACTAATATGAGTTTTAGACACATTCCATTACATTATGAATTACACACATCCCATGCTAATATGAGTGTTAGAGACGCTCCATTACGTTATGAATTACACACATCCCATGCTAATATGAGTGTTAGAGACATTCCATTACGTTATGAATTACACACATCCCATGCTAATATGAGTGTTAGAGACATTCCATTACGTTATGAATTACACACATCCCATGCTAATATGAGTGTTAGAGACATTCCATTACGTTATGAATCACATCTATTCCATATTAATATGAGTGTTAGAGACATTCCATTACATTATGAATTACACACATCCCATGCTAATATGAGTGTTAGAGACGCTCCATTACGTTATGAATTACACACATCCCATGCTAATATGAGTGTTAGAGACATTCCATTACGTTATGAATTACACACATCCCATGCTAATATGAGTGTTAGAGACATTCCATTATGTTATGAATTACACACATCCCATGCTAATATGAGTGTTAGAGACATTCCATTACGTTATGAATTACACACATCCCATGCTAATATGAGTGTTAGAGATATTCCATTACGTTATGAATTACACACATCCCATGCTAATATGAGTGTTAGAGACATTCCATTGCATTATAGATCACACACATCCCATGCTAATATGAGTGTTAGAGACATTCCATTATGTTATGAATTACACACATCCCATGCTAATATGAGTGTTAGAGACATTCCATTACGTTATGAATCACATCTATTCCATATTAATATGAGTGTTAGAGACATTCCATTACGTTATGAATCACACACATTCCATGCTAATATGAGTGTTAGAGACATTCCATTGCATTATGAATTACACACATCCCATGCTAATATGAGTGTTAGAGACATTCCATTGCATTATAGATCACACACATCCCATGCTAATATGAGTGTTAGAGACATTCCATTACGTTATGAATTACACACATCCCATGCTAATATGAGTGTTAGAGACATTCCATTGCATTATAGATCACACACATCCCATGCTAATATGAGTGTTAGAGACATTCCATTACGTTATGAATTACACACATCCCATGCTAATATGAGTGTTAGAGACATTCCATTATGTTATGAATTACACACATCCCATGCTAATATGAGTGTTAGAAACATTCCATTACGTTATGAATCACATCTATTCCATATTAATATGAGTGTTAGAGACATTCCATTACATTATGAATTACACACATCCCATGCTAATATGAGTGTTAGAGACATTCCATTACGTTATGAATTACACACATCCCATGCTAATATGAGTGTTAGAGACATTCCATTATGTTATGAATTACACACATCCCATGCTAATATGAGTGTTAGAGACGCTCCATTACGTTATGAATCACATCTATTCCATATTAATATGAGTGTTAGAGACATTCCATTACGTTATGAATCACACACATCCCATGCTAATATGAGTGTTAGAGACATTCCATTACGTTATGAATCACACACATCCCATGCTAATATGAGTGTTAGAAACATTCCATTACGTTATGAATCACATCTATTCCATATTAATATGAGTGTTAGAGACATTCCATTACGTTATGAATTACACACATCCCATGCTAATATGAGTGTTAGAGACATTCCATTACATTATGAATCACACACATCCCATGCTAATATGAGTGTTAGAGACGCTCCATTACGTTATGAATTACACACATCCCATGCTAATATGAGTGTTAGAGACATTCCATTACGTTATGAATCACATTTATTCCATATTAATATGAGTGTTAGAGACATTCCATTACATTATGAATTACACACATTCCATGCTAATATGAGTGTTAGAGACATTCCATTACGTTATGAATTACACACATCCCATGCTAATATGAGTGTTAGAGACATTCCATTGCATTATAGATCACACACATCCCATGCTAATATGAGTGTTAGAGACATTCCATTACGTTATGAATCACATCTATTCCATATTAATATGAGTGTTAGAGACATTCCATTACATTATGAATTACACACATCCCATGCTAATATGAGTGTTAGAGACGCTCCATTACGTTATGAATTACACACATCCCATGCTAATATGAGTGTTAGAGACATTCCATTACGTTATGAATTACACACATCCCATGCTAATATGAGTGTTAGAGACATTCCATTACATTATGAATTACACACATCCCATGCTAATATGAGTGTTAGAGACATTCCATTACGTTATGAATTACACACATCCCATGCTAATATGAGTGTTAGAGACATTCCATTGCATTATAGATCACACACATCCCATGCTAATATGAGTGTTAGAGACATTCCATTACGTTATGAATTACACACATACCATGCTAATATAAGTGTTAGAGACATTCCATTACGTTATGAATTACACACATCCCATGCTAATATGAGTGTTAGAGACATTCCATTATGTTATGAATTACACACATCCCATGCTAATATGAGTGTTAGAGACATTCCATTATGTTATGAATTACACACATCCCATGCTAATATGAGTGTTAGAGACATTCCATTATGTTATGAATTACACACATCCCATGCTAATATGAGTGTTAGAGACATTCCATTATGTTATGAATTACACACATCCCATGCTAATATGAGTGTTAGAGACATTCCATTATGTTATGAATTACACACATCCCATGCTAATATGAGTGTTAGAGACATTCCATTTTGTTATGAATTACACACATCCCATGCTAATATGAGTGTTAGAGACATTCCATTATGTTATGAATCACACACATCCCATGCTAATATGAGTGTTAGAGACATTCCATTATGTTATGAATTACACACATCCCATGCTAATATGAGTGTTAGAGACATTCCATTACATTATGAATCACACACATCCCATGCTAATATGAGTGTTAGAGACATTCCATTACGTTATGAATTACACACATCCCATGCTAATATGAGTGTTAGAGACATTCCATTACGTTATGAATTACACACATCCCATGCTAATATGAGTGTTAGAGACATTCCATTATGTTATGAATCACACACATTCCATACTAATATGAGTGTTAGACACATTCCATTACATTATGAATTACACACATCCCATGCTAATATGAGTGTTAGAGACGCTCCATTACGTTATGAATTACACACATCCCATGCTAATATGAGTGTTAGAGACATTCCATTACGTTATGAATCACATCTATTCCATATTAATATGAGTGTTAGAGACGCTCCATTACGTTATGTATTACACACATCCCATGCTAATATGAGTGTTAGAGACATTCCATTGCATTATAGATCACACACATCCCATGCTAATATGAGTGTTAGAGACATTCCATTACATTATGAATTACATCTATTCCATATTAATATGAGTGTTAGAGACATTCCATTACGTTATAGATCACACACATCCCATGCTAATATGAGTGTTAGAGACATTCCATTACGTTATGAATCACACACATCCCATGCTAATATGAGTGTTAGAGACATTCCATTACGTTATAGATCACACACATCCCATGCTAATATGAGTGTTAGAGACATTCCATTACGTTATGAATCACATCTATTCCATATTAATATGAGTGTTAGAGACATTCCATTACGTTATGAATTACACACATCCCATGCTAATATGAGTGTTAGAGACATTCCATTATGTTATGAATCACAAACATTCCATACTAATATGAGTGTTAGAGACATTCCATTACATTTTGAATTACACACATCCCATGCTAATATGAGTGTTAGAGACGCTCCATTACGTTATGAATTACACACATCCCATGCTAATATGAGTGTTAGAGACATTCCATTACATTATGAATCACACACATCCCATGCTAATATGAGTGTTAGAGACATTCCATTACATTATGAATCACACACATCCCATGCTAATATGAGTGTTAGAGACATTCCATTACATTATGAATTACACACATTCCATGCTAATATGAGTGTTAGAAACATTCCATTACGTTATAGATCACACACATTCCATGCTAATATGAGTGTTAGAGACATTCCATTACGTTATGAATTACACACATCCCATGCTAATATGAGTGTTAGAGACGCTCCATTACGTTATGAATTACACACATCCCATGCTAATATGAGTGTTAGAGACATTCCATTACGTTATGAATTAGACACATCCCATGCTAATATGAGTGTTAGAGACATTCCATTACGTTATGAATTACACACATCCCATGCTAATATGAGTGTTAGAGACATTCCATTACGTTATGAATTACACACATCCCATGCTAATATGAGTGTTAGAGACATTCCATTACGTTATGAATTACACACATCCCATGCTAATATGAGTGTTAGAGACGCTCCATTACGTTATGAATTACACACATCCCATGCTAATATGAGTGTTAGAGACATTCCATTACGTTATGAATCACATCTATTCCATATTAATATGAGTGTTAGAGACGCTCCATTACGTTATGTATTACACAAATCCCATGCTAATATGAGTGTTAGAGACATTCCATTGCATTATAGATCACACACATCCCATGCTAATATGAGTGTTAGAGACATTCCATTACATTATGAATTACATCTATTCCATATTAATATGAGTGTTAGAGACATTCCATTACGTTATAGATCACACACATCCCATGCTAATATGAGTGTTAGAGACATTCCATTACGTTATGAATCACACACATCCCATGCTAATATGAGTGTTAGAGACATTCCATTACGTTATAGATCACACACATCCCATGCTAATATGAGTGTTAGAGACATTCCATTACGTTATGAATCACATCTATTCCATATTAATATGAGTGTTAGAGACATTCCATTACGTTATGAATTACACACATCCCATGCTAATATGAGTGTTAGAGACATTCCATTATGTTATGAATCACAAACATTCCATACTAATATGAGTGTTAGAGACATTCCATTACATTTTGAATTACACACATCCCATGCTAATATGAGTGTTAGAGACGCTCCATTACGTTATGAATTACACACATCCCATGCTAATATGAGTGTTAGAGACATTCCATTACATTATGAATCACACACATCCCATGCTAATATGAGTGTTAGAGACATTCCATTACATTATGAATCACACACATCCCATGCTAATATGAGTGTTAGAGACATTCCATTACATTATGAATTACACACATTCCATGCTAATATGAGTGTTAGAAACATTCCATTACGTTATAGATCACACACATTCCATGCTAATATGAGTGTTAGAGACATTCCATTACGTTATGAATTACACACATCCCATGCTAATATGAGTGTTAGAGACATTCCATTACGTTATGAATTACACACATCCCATGCTAATATGAGTGTTAGAGACATTCCATTATGTTATGAATCACACACATTCCATACTAATATGAATGTTAGACACATTCCATTACATTATGAATTACACACATCCCATGCTAATATGAGTGTTAGAGACATTCCATTACGTTATGAATTACACACATCCCATGCTAATATGAGTGTTAGAGACATTCCATTGCATTATAGATCACACACATCCCATGCTAATATGAGTGTTAGAGACATTCCATTACATTATGAATCACACACATCCCATGCTAATATGAGTGTTAGAGACATTCCATTACGTTATGAATCACACACATCCCATGCTAATATGAGTCTTAGACATTCCATTACGTTATGAATCACACACATCCCATGCTAATATGAGTGTTAGAGACATTCCATTGAATTATAGATCACACACATTCCATACAAATATAAGTGTTGAAGACCTTCCATTACGTTGTGAATCACACACATCCCATGCTAATATGAGTGTTAGAGACAGATACATTCCATTACATTATGAATCACACACATCCCATGCTAATATGAGTGTTAGAGACGCTCCATTACGTTATGAATTACACACATCCGATGCTAATATGAGTGTTAGAGACATTCCATTACATTATGAATCACACACATCCCATGCTAATATGAGTGTTAGGGACATTCCATTACGTTATAGATCACACACATTCCATACTAATATGAATGTTAGAGACACTCCATTACATTATAGATCACACACATTCCATACTAATATGAGTGTTAGAGACATTCCATTACATTATGAATTACACACATCCCATGCTAATATGAGTGTTAGAGACATTCCATTACGTTATGAATCACACACATCCCATGCTAATATGAGTGTTAGGGACATTCCATTACGTTATAGATCACACACATTCCATACTAATATGAATGTTGGAGACATTCCATTACATTATGAATTACACACATCCCATGCTAATATGAGTGTTAGAGACATTCCATTACGTTATGAATCACACACATCCCATGCTAATATGAGTGTTAGAGACATTCCATTACGTTATAGATCACACACATTCCATACTAGTATGAGTGTTAGAGACATTCCATTATGTTATAAATCACACACATTCCATGCTAATATGAGTGTTAGAGACATTCCATTACATTATGAATTACACACATCCCATGCTAATATGAGTGTTAGAGACATTCCATTGCGTTATGAATCACACACATCCCATGCATTATGAGTGTTAGAGACACTCCATTATGTTATGAATCACACACATCCCATGCTAATATGAGTGTTAGAGTCATTCCATTACGTTATAGATTACACACATTCCATACTAGAATGAGTGTTAGAGACATTCCATTATGTTATAAATCACACATATCCCATGCTAATATGAGTTTTAGACAGATACATTCCATTACATTATGAATCACACACATCCCATGCTAATATGAGTGTTAGAGACATTCCATTACGTTATGAATTACACACATCCCTTGCTAATATGAGTGTTAGAGACATTCCATTACGTTATAGATCACACACATTCCATACTAATATGAGTGTTAGAGACATTCCATTACGTTATAGATCACACACATCCCATGCTAATATGAGTGTTAGAGACATTCCATTACATTATGAATCACACACATCCCATGCTAATATGAGTGTTAGAGATATTCCATTATGTTATGAATCACAGACATCCCTTGCTAATTTGAGTGTTAGAGACATTCCATTGCATTATAGATCACACAGATCCCATACTAATATGAGTGTTAAAGACATTCCATTACGTTGTGAATCACACACATCCCATGCTAATATGAGTGTTAGAGACATTCCATTACGTTGTGAATTATACACATCCCATGCTAATATGAGTGTTAGAGACATTCCATTACGTTATGAATCACACACATCCCATGCTAATATGAGTGTTAGAGACATTACATTATGTTATGAATCGCACACATCCCATGCTAATATGAGTGTTAGAGACATTCTATTACGTTATGAATCACACACATCCCATGCTAATATGAGTGTTAGAGACATATATCCCATGCTAATATGATTGTTAGAGACATTCCATTATGTTATTAATCACACACATCCCATGCTAATATGAGTGTTAGAGACATTCCATTACGTTATGAATCACACACATCCCATGCTAATATGAGTGTTAGAAACATTCCATTACGTTATGAATCACACACATCCCATGCTAATATGAGTGTTAGAGACATTCCATTACGTTGTGAATCACACACATCCCATGCAAATATGAGTGTTAGAGACATTCCATTACGTTGTGAATCACACACATCCCATGCTAATATGAGTGTTAGAGACATTCCATTACGTTATGAATCACACACATCCCATGCTAATATGAGTGTTAGAGACATTCCATTACGTTGTGAATTACACACATCCCATGCTAATATGAGTGTTAGAGACAGATACATTCAATTACATTATGAATCACACACATTCCATGCTGATATGAGTGTTAGAGACGCTCCATTACGTTATGAATTACACACATCCCATGCTAATATGAGTGTTAGAGACATTCCATTACATTATGAATCACACACATCCCATGCTAATATGAGTGTTAGGGACATTCCATTAGGTTATAGATCACACACATTCCATACTAATATGAGTGTTAGAGACATTCCATTACATTATAGATCACACACATCCCATGCTAATATGAGTGTTAGAGACATTCCATTATGTTATGAATCACATACATTCCATGCTGATATGAGTGTTAGAGACACTCCATTACGTTATGAATCACAGACATCCCATGCTAATATGAGTGTTAGAGACATTCCATTACGTTATAGATCACACACATTCCATACTAGTATGAGTGTTAGAGACATTCCATTACGTTATGAATCACACACATCCCATGCTAATATGAGTGTTAGAGACATTCCATTACGTTATGAATCACACACATTCCATGCTAATATGAGTGTTAGAGACATTCCATTATGTTATGAATCACACACATCCCATGCTAATATGAGTGTTAGAGACATTCCATTACGTTATAGATCACACACATCCCATGCTAATATGAGTGTTAGAGACACTCCATTATGTTATGAATTACACACATCCCATGCTAATATGAGTGTTAGAGACATTCTATTACGTTATGAATCACACACATCCCATGCTAATATGAGTGTTAGAGACATTCCATTACGTTATGAATCACACACATCCCATGCTAATATGAGTGTTAGAGAGATACATTCCATTACATTATGAATTACACACATCCCATGCTAATATGAATGTTAGAGACATTCCATTACGTTATGAATTACACACATCCCATGCTAATATGAGTGTTAGAGACATTCCATTACGTTATAGATCACACACATTCCATAATAATATGAGTGTTAGAGACATTCCATTATGTTATAGATCACACACATCCCATGCTAATATGAGTGTTAGAGACATTCCATTACGTTATGAATCACACACATCCCATGCTAATATGAGTGTTAGAGACATTCCATTGCATTATAGATCACAGACATCCCATACTAATATGAGTGTTAAAGACATTCCATTATGTTGTGAATCACACACATCCCATGCTAATATGAGTGTTAGAGACATTCCATTACGTTGTGAATTACACACATCCCATGCTAATATGAGTGTTAGAGACATTCCATTACGTTATGAATCACACACATCCCATGCTAATATGAGTGTTAGAGACATTCCATTATGTTATGAATCGCACACATCCCATGCTAATATGAGTGTTAGAGACATTCTATTACGTTATGAATCACACACATCCCATGCTAATATGAGTGTTAAAGACATACATCCCATGCTAATATGAGTGTTAGAGACATTCTATTATGTTATGAATCACACACATCCCATGCTAATATGAGTGTTAGAGACATTCATTACGTTATGAATCACACACATCCCATGCTAATATGAGTGTTAGAGACATTCCATTACGTTATGAATCACACACATCCCATGCTAATATGAGTGTTAGAGACATTCCATTACGTTATGAATCACAAACATCCCATGCAAATATGAGTGTTAGAGACATTCCATTACGTTGTGAATCACACACATCCCATGCTAATATGAGTGTTAGAGACATTCCATTACGTTATGAATGACACACATCCCATGCTAATATGAGTGTTAGAGACATTACATTATGTTGTGAATTACACACATCCCATGCTAATATGAGTGTTAGAGACATTCCATTACGTTGTGAATTACACACATCCCATGCTAAAAAGCAACCGAAGCCTCTTTTAGAGCTACGCATTTCCTGATCAAGAAGAAGAAGGCATTTTCAGACTGAGAAGTCTTCAAAGGAGCAATGATGATAATTGCTAACACTGTACTTAAAGACGAGAAATATGGAACTGATGTAATCGCCACTCTCTACGACGTCCAACTGGGGGCATCTACGATGTCTAGACGAGTGTCACCTTTGTCCAGTAACTTGGTCGATCAGCTGGACCGTGATCTGGCGAGGTGCAGGTGGTTTAGCATCCAGTGCGACGAGTCTATGGACAGCAGTAGTACAGCGCAGCTGATGGTTTTTATCCGGATGGTGTTTGAAGATTTCTCCACAAGAGAAGAACTCCTGACACTACTGCCCATAAAGACAACTACGAGGGGAGTTGACATTTATAACACAGTAAATGAGTTTTTTTGTGCAGAAAAAGGTACCATTGGAAAAGCTGGTAGCAATGACCACAGATGGGGCTCTTCC
The DNA here is from genome assembly GCA_029339505.1 of Unio delphinus. Classification (NCBI taxonomy): domain Eukaryota; kingdom Metazoa; phylum Mollusca; class Bivalvia; order Unionida; family Unionidae; genus Unio; species Unio delphinus. Next base: position 997,744 of record JAQISU010000130.1, read on the forward strand.
TATGATTGGCCGACATGCAGGTTTCATCGCTCACTGTAAAGGTGATTCAGACTTCCCAAAATTTCTGCATTACCACTGCATCATTCACCAGCAGGCATTGTGTGCCAAAGTGATCGGCTTTGGGCACGTGATGACTCCCGTTGTGAAAATCATAAACAATATCCGCTCCAAAGCAAAACAGCACAGGATTTTCAAAGTGCTATTGGAGGAGATGGCAGCTGAATATGATGACCTGCTACTACACACAGAAATCAGATGGCTCAGCAGAGGACGAGTTTTACTTCGTTTTTTGTCACTTTTGGGTGAAATCAAAGAGTTCATGCAGTCCAAAGGCGAAGACATCTCATTGCTAGAGGACACAGAGTGGACACTTGACCTTGCATTTTTGACGGACATTACTGGGAAACTAAACCACTTGAACTGCGAGCTGCAAGGTAAAGGCAAGACTGTTGTTAATATGATAAGTGCTTTAAATGCATTTAAAGCCAAAATTAACATTTTCTCTGTGGATATAGAGAAAAAAGGTGCTGCACTTTCCCTCTGTGCAGTCAGTGCTGAAAGACAATGCTTCTGCATTCTGATACATTTGACAGAGTTGCAGACAAGTACTGTGAAGTCATAAACAGACTTGGTCAAGAGTTTGAGAATAGGTTTTGTGACTTTGATCAGCTTGAGCTATGTGTATCCTTCATTTCCAATCCTTTCATGAATGTGGACACAACAAGCTTTGCTCAGCAACTAAGTACAACATTCAACTTGGATGCTGGACAGGTGGAGATTGAAATCATAACATTGCAAAATGACCTCCACCTCAAAGCCTACCAGGATGCATTTTTGACACAGAGAAGTAAAGTGGTGTGTATACAGCAGCTATGAAGGTTGCCAGCCTGTTTGGTTCTACCTATCTATGTGAATCAGCATTTTCTGACATGAATTTCATCAAGAACAAACACAGAACACGCCTCACTGATGCACATCTAAAAGAGTCATTCACAGTTGCAGTGTCAAGTTACACACCAGATTACAATACAATGGTAAACAGCATGCAATGCCAGTCTTCCCACTAACAAAGAAAATGATACCAGATGTCAGTGGTAACATGTCAGTGCCATGGCAAAGTTTACTTAAAATATTGAAGAATTGTCCAATTTAAAATGTGTGTTCATGACATGTAACAGTTATTATTTTGTTAAAAATACAGCAGATTTGGTCATTAGTTCAAAATGTGACAAGATTTATTTAAAACTATTTAAGTTTTTTCACTACATTACAATGTACATAATTGACAACTTTTTGAAACTTGGTGCAACATAGTTCATGATTGGTTTAAAAGGTTTATCAGTGGCTAGTGAAAATGGGACATTTTCCCTAAGAAATGTAATGTAAGTGATCATCTGAAAATTTAACAGTTACTGAGATAAATAGAAATAAAGTGCTAAATATTGATATCTGTTTCCCACCTTGTCATTGTTGGTAATTATTGTGAGAAATCATTAACGTGATCAGAGTCTTCACATTATTAATAATGTATAAGGCAAACTAAGCAAATTTGTTATTTCAGTATCAAAAAGTTTGGTGACCCCTGCTTTATGCACATTCAATTATGGAGTTCACAATAGATTATCGTATTGGTTTGCTCAACCAACTGATGATCGATTATAATCGATAATCGAAACAACACTAGATATAGGTATGCATGTTTAATGCAGCAGTATTTGCATCAAAAAAGACATTTTTGTGTTAATATTGGGATCATGTTTTTTGAGTATTGATATTCATAATTTCAGAGCCAAAGTCTGAGGGTTTCAACACACCCGAGGGATTTGGCAAATGTTGATACCAGAAAAAGAAAAAAGTATTATCTCAATGAAATAAAAACAACAAAATTTCAAAGTTTTTTTATGTAATTTAAACTTTCACTAGTGAAGAAGCAGATTTGGTACATTTGGTTTACCGAGTCCTTTTTATTTAATGGAGTGTGTGCAAATGCAGATTCATTTGATTTTTGTGCAGCATGAAAAAAAAGATAAATATAAATGCCATGGCTTTAGTGCTGCACGAAATTCTAAGTTTCTGTAATCAATAGAAATGGGGTGAATGATATTACTACTACATTTATGATATGTGTCTTGCTTGCATTATGGGGTCTTTCATAGAATGATGCCTATTTCCACAGAAATTCAATGCTTTTATTCTTCTCAGGGTTCGGAACCTGTATTCTCCTACAGCGTGATAACTGTGGATGCCTCCCCAGCGATGTCTTGGATCCATGACAGAATGCCTGTAAGAGGATAGTCCTTTTCTTTTCTATTGTTAGGCTTTGGACTATACAATTCTTCTTCAAATTTAGGACTCAAATGTCATTTGCAGTTGCCCCAGTTACATAGAGAAGCTAAACGTTAACAGAGAATAAAATTATTTTTGACCATATTGAATAAAGGGAGATAACTTAATGTAGAAACACAAAATATAATGATGATCACTGTAAAAACACTACTTCAAATCCCATGACAGGATTAGTCATTCTTGTGATATTACATTGAAAAGTTCCTGAAATAATTAATACCTACACCATCTCCTCACTGATTTGCACCTCTTAAAGCTGCTTTAAAGGTGGATAAGAACTAAGCTTTCATATACTTGTAAAATGTTTGATGTTTTTTTTGGTTTCCTTGAAAGCATGTGAAGTGGTGGTCAGTTCCATGTTGTACTGGACAAATGTCATCAAATGTTCAGTAGTCTTGAAAATTACTTGAATTTAAAAAATAAATACATTGCATTGGAAAGCAATAATTTACTAATACAAATTCAAAGCAGAAATAAAAACCAATTAAAAAGTCTGAAATTCGTTCTTTCAGGAACTGTTCTTCCATATTGGGTTCATGTACATATTCTATGATTGGGTCACCTATGTGCCAAATAATAGTTGGGATTTTGATCACCTCAAGAGCGTTAAATGAAGGGATGCATTATTGAATGGGCCTTCAAGGCTGATGACAAAAGTAAAGTATTCTGTGATGGGAAGTTTATTTTCAAACACACTTGCCTTAAGCACTGTTTATAGGCAGAGGCAAGTGATTACCAAGGGCTACAGTATATACAACTATAAGGGCAAAGGGAGAAGTGATAAAATAAGTTACAGTATATACTTGGTTATAGGCAAGGAGGCAAGTGATAACAGAGGGCTACTATATATACATGCATTGTTGGCAAGGAGGCCAGTGATAACAGAGGGCTACTATATTTACATGCATTGTTGGCAAGGAGGCCAGTGATAACAGAGGGCTACTATATATACATGCATTGTTGGCAAGGAGGCCAGTGATAACAGAGGGCTACAGTATATACATGCATTGTTGGCAAGGAGGCCAGTGATAACAGAGGGCTACTATATATACATGCATTGTTGGCAAGGAGGCCAGTGATAAGAAATGGCTGCAATATATGCAGCTTAAAAGTTAGATCCAACTGCATAGACTCAGAAAGTCTTTGCATAGTTTACTGACCGACCTGGGTCAACGTATCTCCTTAGAACTAATCAGTAAAGCATAGGCTGATCTGCATATGGCAGCTAATAATCATCAATTTGCAGTTGGACCCGAATTCATTATATGTCTGCTGATCTTCATCTCTTTTCTTCCTTTACTTTTGAATCTGAATGAAGTGTTCCAGTGCCATGCAGATGTCACATGCTTTCCTTGTTCTGAAGTATATTTGTCATTTTACTTGTGATATCAATAACAGTTCATGCTGATGTTCCTTGAACAGTACCTGTCAGATATATTGATTAATGTAATGCTGGCAGTTTATGGGTTTAGTTCTGGTAATACATTTTCAACTTAATCATTTTTCATGATTTTTTACTGCAGATATGTGTCTTTATTTGGGAGGAGGCAATTCTTAATGTATACTTATGCACATAAATAAGTCTGCTCTACTTATCAACATGACTGTAATTATTAATTATTGACTTCACTGACTTGTATAGCAGTGCATTATTCATTATTGACTTAACTCTTTAACCCCTGGTGCCTCATTTACGAATCGGGAGGTAGTAGCCTACTTCTGAGCTCTGAAGCATCACTGTGGGTGGTATTATAGAAAGGAAGACAGATGTAACTCTACAATGATACCAGATAATCTATAATTTTTGTTGCATTACAAGTACCGAGGGAAAAACTTATTTTTTGGACTCGATTTATTTCCACCAGGCATTCACCTGGGGTTGAAATTCAGTTTTGCGTCTGGATTTGAGACATTTTGATCTCAGATCTAAGGCAGACCAGTCTAAACTGCACATAAAATGTAGTCAGATGTGAAAATGGTGTTTTCTTAAGAAAGAAAATAAACAAAGTAATAGAACTCCAACTTTTTCCTTTCCGCTCATGGGTGAGCGAAATAGCCAGTGAAAAACAATGTTTCTAGCACGCCAAGGTTTAACAGAAATCTCTTGGAAGTTGATGTTTTAGGATGTACTCAGAAATAGCCCCCAAAGTGTTTCTTACTCATGTTTCTGTTGAAAATTATAAAAACCTCCAGGGAATAATGAGTTAATTGACTTCAATTAAATAAAGTACACTATTCATTATTGACTTCAAAGACCTATATTAAAGTACATTATTATTTATGGACTTAATTGTCTTATATCAAAGTGCATTATTAATTAAGGACTTCAATGACTTGTATTAAAGTACATTATTATTTATAACTTAATTGCCTTATATTAAAGTAAATTATTAATTATTGATTTCAGTAGCTTATATTAAAGTGCATTCATTATTGATTTCACCGACTTGCATTATAACATTAACCCCTGGAGGTTTTTGCTGTTTTCACATGAAAAGCAAGTAGGAATCACATATTGGGGACTATTTCTGATTACATCCTAATGCATCGTCTTCCAAGCAATATTCCATTAGACAAATGGCTAGTTGTGCCAAAGAAAATGTCTTTCATTGGTTAATTTGCTGACACAAGAGCAGAAGGTGAAAATTTGGACTTTTTTATGTTGTTTTTTTATATATATTTTTTTTTTTTTTTTGCTGTTTTTTTTTTTGTGGGTTTTTTTTTTTTTTGCTTAAAGGTCAAATGAAACGATTTTTGATCTTCAAATTTAATAAGTAAAATGATTGATTATTATTTTGGAAGTAAAAAAAACCTAATGAAATTAATTAAATCAATGTCGGGTGCACGTACCCGGTCATCAAAAGTCGAACGGTGCGCAAATGTGACCTGGCTTACTTCCCCTGAATTACCTCTTCTGCTGACGTCATACGTGCCATACAATTGTAAACAATATACGGCGTGGGTAGCAAGATAACAAAATGGATTATGTTTCTGATGAAAGTTCGACAGATTGTGAAGAAATGCCAGACTTGACTTCGACGAAACCGTCAATAACACCATATATGTTGAACCAAGATTATCTTCGGTACAAAATGTTTCAAACAGAGATACAAGCTCTGAGTCTGATTCGGACGACAGTCACATTTCGACCGAAGAGAATGAAGACTCCTTACTTGACGAAGAGGCTGATGAAGTGAATCTTTGGTAAGATTTCTAACAAATACTTATATTAGGAACAAAATGCAATCGTTTTTTTTAAAGTATTCGGTTACTGTTTTGCTCGTTTCAAAAAGAGTTTAAAAAGGGGGGGGGGGATGATGTTTTGTTTTCAGACTATTTCCCTGCATGTGTCTAAGGACCTTACATTGTATATAATGTGCATATTTTTATTCACATCTGCTTGAAAAAATTTAACTTAAAAAGTTCATCCGTATTGTCACCACAAATATAATGTTGATCAATTTGTTAGTGCATTTTACAGTTTATATGTAGATCTTGGAAAAGGTAGATTTTTTAATGAGAATAAACTGATTTGGCACACTACTTTAGTATATTCTTTTAATTGTTGCAGGTGTTCTTGTCAACACTACATGACAATGCAGACAAGAAGTGAGTCAAAGTGTTGCAAAGACACGAATATAGTGGATGGAAAAATGGAAGAAGCAGGAATTTCCTGCATAACAGAGCATGATGGTTTCCAAGCAAACTGTTTGAATGAACATGTTTTGGAAACATCTTATTATGAGTATTTGGAGGAACATGGACTAAATGATCAAAATATACACGAGTAAGTGTTTTTACATTTGTTTTATTAAGGAATAACTCTTCAAGTTAAATAGTTCGTTTGCACTTCTAGTAAACACTAAACACCCGGTCTCTTTTTCCCCCCAAATCAAGTTTTACCCTTATATGTATAGTTTTCTTAATTTGTAGAAATAAAACACAAAACAACAGCTGTTTATAGAGGTTTTAATAGTAATGCAAAATAAATGTCGTAATAGATGATGAACATGACAGCAACAATAAAAATGAAATCAAATCAATTTAAAATAAATATATATACATGTATAAATGATTATTCATCTGTACATCTATGTGCCACATTCAATTTTAATACCTCTTCAATGATTTTAAGAATATTTTTTTTTTACAGACTGTACAGATATATAGCTTATAGAAGATTTGTGCGATGGATTTACCAAAGACTGGGTAAAAAGCAAAGAAAGATCTTGCCATCATGTGTTGTGAAAGCGATAAGAGATAAATTTCCATCACAACAATATTGTGGATTTAAATATCGTAATTAACTTCTTAAAGAGACAAAACTGAACACAAATAATTTTAATTCTAGTTTAAATTGAATCTTGAAATATGTCTATCGACTTTTTCAATTTTTGACTGTCTTGGCAATGCCTGTGTCAGAGGGGCTGGTCTAACTTTGTCTTCTCTTTGTCTGGCATCAAAGGCTTCTGAATAGCTGGTGTACATTTCCCGTCTGATCAGAAGTTCATCAAACAAGTCATCAATATATCCTGCAAACAATCAAATCAAACTGTTTATTACTTGAAACAAGAAGAATAGATTGTTAGATGTGAATGCTATAATTTTTGTAAAAAATTAAACAAATAACTTATTGTATGTTTGTCTGGTTTTAATTTCTTTTGCAACTCCTTCTCCCTTTCGCCATTTTGGGAAGGACACTCGATACTGGTGACTGCCATCTAATGTCACCATCTGATCTCTATTTACATTCTCATTGAAATGCAATGCGGCAAGCAATAAACTATATTCCAGGCACAAAAGGTACATATATATATATTGAAAGGAAATTTACCTGAACAAGTTGAAGATCCAATATTTTCCCACTTTCAAGGTTCATGATGCTGTAAGACCCATATTTTGCTGTGTGTCCTGGAGAACAGAGGCGTGCATCTCCGCCAAGTTTAATTTCACTCCCTCTGTTTTTGATTTCATCCAACATGTAGGACTGACTTAATTGCCAAACTGATGATACAATGGGAACAATATATGCATTTTGTATCGACATATATGTTCTCTATGAAAAGCACTGAATTTTTTAATGCATAAACACATTCAGTACAGTTGTTGGACTTGCTCCTGCAAACATGATTGCTCCAGATAAAATCAAATTGCCTAAAGGCATAGTTCCTGACATAGGCTGACTATACCATCTGTAACGCCCTTCACATGTACAGCACATGTCTACAATTAAAGCTGTTCCAACAACTGTTTTCATTAGATCACTATCAGATGAATCCTTCAATACTTGTGCAAGTGTCTGCAAAAAATTTTAAAAAATAAAATAAAATAATTTAACATCTTTATTTAGCAACAACATAAATAAATTATAAAGGAATTTACTAAAAAAAATCTTTGTATTACTGAAATTGTTAATTGTGTGGATAGCAATTATTCATGCTAATCATAATGAATGAGCAGTTGTTTACTGTATTAATTAGTAATTATATCTTTAGACATAGTCCAGACTCTCCTGCTGTGCTTATCTCATACATACAAACCCATTGTTCTTGGGTGAAATTTGAGAGATCTAGTTTATTTATAGATTCATATTAATGTTGAACATACAGTTTAATTTTAAAAAATAATGATTAGTAAAACAATTCAATTATAAATTTAAGAAAGGAAAAAAAAAATACTTACTTCCATTCTTTTTCTTTTTGCTACTGCCCCCGATTGTCGTTGTTTTCTTTTGAGTGAATCCGCGTTTTCACATCCTTGTTTTTTCGATTTAAAATCGAAAATTGATGGTATTGCATCTCGTTTTAGCTGTAGTTTTTTCAATTTGTAGCCGATTATCATTGCTAATGAAGGATCAACAACAAACTGGTCGTTGGTAAAGTGCTTTGCACAAACTTGACAAAGCCTCGAAGTTTTCGATGGACTAAAATCTTTCCTTTTTATTCGGGAAATCCAAACTTTTCTCCGCTTTTCGTGTTTCGGAAATTCAAATAATCCTACCCCTTGACCTGACTCAGTTTTACAGTTAAAAGCGACGCAATACACCATTTCACTGCTTATCGATTCACACAGGTAAACTTGCTTGTAAACAAAGCTTGTTGTGGCACAAGTGACGTCATCAGCTAAGGGAAGTAAGCGATGTAAATATTATGGCGGGAAATATGTACCCAATCATTTTGATCGATTTAAATGGGGTATGATCATATTTTTCAATCGGGAAAACGTTAATAATGATTTTAAACACAAAACTGTACAACATTTTAAAGAAATCATATAACTCGTATAAAATCGTTTCATTTGACCTTTAAGGGACCCATAATTTTTGTATGGAGAAAACTCTTTACTGGAACTCCATGCAGTAATAATAATATTGGATTCAAATGCAGAAGAAAGACAATTATAGTTGGAGTTGAATATAACAGCCACCTTGGGACAGGTGGAGGTTATTGTTATGGACAGGTGGTCTTTGGATACAAGGAAATATGCTTTGATTGAAGAAGAACATATCTTGTTGCTTAAAAGAAAGTCTTTGATAAAGCACATTTTTTTTGTTTATGTTGTAGGCAATTTTAACAACAGATGAAGAAATTGATGAGTGGCTGGACTTTGGAAATATACCCATCACAAAGGTTTGTCAATTATACTTGAAATCTGAAGATATTGACCTGAAATCCCCAGATATTGAGTTGAAATCCCCCGACATTGATTTGAAATCTTAAGAGATTGGCTAGAAAATCCCAGACATTTGACTTGAAATCTTCAAACATTGACTTGAAATCTGAAGAGATTGACTTGAAATCTCCAAACATTGACTTGAAATCTGAAGAGATTGACTTAAAATCCCCAGACATTGACTTGAAATCTGAAGAGATTGACTTAAAATCCCCAGACATTGACTTGAAATCTGAAGAGATTGACTTAAAATCCCCAGACATTGACTTGAAATCTGATGAGATTGACTTGAAATCTCCAAACATTGACTTGAAATCTGAAGAGATTGACTTAAAATCCCCAGACATTGACTTGAAATCTGAAGATATTGACTTGCAATCCCAAGACATTGACTTGAAATCTAAAGAGATTGACTTAAAATCCCCAGACATTGACTAGAAATCCCAAGACAGTGACTTTAAATTTTAGATATTGGCTTGAAATCTCCAGACATGAACTAAAAATCCCAAGACAGTGACTTGAAATCCCCAGACATTGACTTGAAATCTGATGAGATTAACTTGAAATGCCCAGACATTGACTAGAAATCCCATACAATGACATATTTCCAGACGTTGACTAGAAATCCTCAGACTGACATAAAATTTGAAGAGATTGGCTTGAAATCTGCAGAGATTGACTTGAAATCCCCAGACATTGATTTGAAATCATAAAATATTTGACTTGCAGCCCCCAGACAATGACTTGAAATTGTAAGATCTTGAACAGTTGATAACCTACATGTGATTTTGTACAACAGTTTAGTATAAAGTGTCATGGGGTACATTTATTATTGGCTGGTCCTCCATATGTTTGTTACGTGTTTTTCTCATTTATTTACATGGCTGTCACACTGATATTCAGTGCTTAGTGTTTCTTGTCTTAGCATAAAAGCATCAACATTGTGTTTTTTCTTCATACAGATAGTGAGTCCAAGTTTGTATATGCCATAATGAGATACCACACAGTGTTCAAGAATGTTTTTGTAATTGTGAACATGCGTAATTGCATTGTGTGGGCTGTTCAATCATTATTTTAATTTTTTAGCGGGGGGGGGGGGGTATAATAATTTTGTATGATTTCTTGAGACAAGTTCCAAATTATAGACTAGGTTCCATGATTCCACCTGCAGAGATTGGCACTGCTAGCATTTCCACTCTCTTCTTATTGATAACACCAGATTAAAATTAATTACCTCTCGGCCAAAGGCTTCAACACCATTCCTGAAGTCCACAGATCTCAAAATACACTAAACAGTAACACTGTTTTACATGAAATAAGCCAGATTGCAATCATTGTGGAGAAAACTCCAGGACTCCAGTTTATGATAGGTGCAACAAATTCCTTTGAGTTCCATGGAACCCATAACCACACTTGCACCTCCATACAGTGCTTAGTAATGATAGGTAATCTCCAGGCTCAAGTAGAATAGTTAGAACAGGAACTCTCTGCACTAAAATCAAAGAGTATACACAGCATTCAAATGGATAAACCAAGTGCAAAAACAATATGCCAGGAAACCCAGATACCACAATACACAAACATGTCAAAGGATCAATACACAGGAACCTGTCAGGGTACTCAAACCATACCAAAACCAGCAATTAGGAAAAAAATCATTATACACACAAACAGATGCAACCACACCAATTAAACAAGATGAGTCTATTCTACAGGTATTAGATAGACAGAGCCAAAAATTAGTTAAAGCACATACTGTAAACACTGACCATCATGTGTCAAATCCAGGTACAGAAGAAACTGTTCTAAAAACAACCTCCAATTACCCACATCAAGAAACTAAAATACAAATACAAACTACAGCAGTCACCAATCTCTCAGTCAGTCTAGTCAAAGAATTCAAGAAGTCCAAGCAATGCATCTGAATCCCCCACTTGTCAAAATCAGTAACTTAATTAAAGACAAATCGTTCTCATCCGATCATCAAAGGAGTAAGAACAATTGGATTATATAAAACTAAAGTAAAAACCCACAGAGTTATAACTAAGAGTACTATTGCAGAAAAAAATATTGGAAATGGATATGTCACCATATCATACTGTAATTCTTCTCATTGGTGGCAATAATTACAATAATGGCCAATCTTTAAAGGGCATTGAGGATGATTATGAAAGCATGCTGTATGCCATCAGGTACAAAAATACAGTGTGTAAAATAATCATCTCAGGTCAACTGCCAAGAAGGGATGTACTTATGACTCCACTAAATGATATGTGAAAATTTCCAAATACTCTTTGTTCCGCAATCCCGGACGTTTTTCAAAGATAATCAAGTGAACCAACAATTATACCAGTGAGACTGAATTCACTTGTCCAACAGAGATACTGCCATGCTCCTTAGGAATGTAGACCAGTACATAAGACTTATAAAAGAGGTTAGACACGAGTCAGACAACTGCTTGTATTGTGGAGAGCACGGTCATGTAACACAGCAGTGTCTGCATGGAAAACATATTTATTGCCATCTTTGTAGTGAACTAGGACATAAGCAAACGTTGTGCACATACCAGTAGGTGGAAGGCAATAATGCAACACATATCCAGCAACAAAATGCATTAGAATATGTATATACTTTTTAATTTAATAATTATAATTCTGTAAGCAGGTTTCAGGCCCTTGTCTGATTTGTGTATAAAATGCAACTTGTTAACATGTAAACAATTATGTGATTCTGTTATTTCTCCCGGTCTTCTTAAGTGTCTAATTTATCAATGTCTTCTTGTAGATATGCAAATCAGTGACATATTGAACATTCTCATGTTATCCACTACAATTGTCATGGTAGAACAGATGGATTTTGTATGTTGTCTTCTGCATGTGTTTATGTAAATAATCATGGCAATGAAAAGAAATCTGTCAAGTCTAAAAACAATACATTGCATACTACCTTGTCTGCAAATCAATCCTCTGATCAAAATTGTAATATATTCGGCCACCTCAAAAGAGGTCTGCAAGTCATCAACCTTAATATTCAACACATCCGCCCTAAACTGAATGAGATAAAGTTAAGATTACAGCCAAGTAGATCAGTCAATATTCTGGGTCTATGTGAAACCTTTTTTTCCGATGATACTGATGATTTGGCTCTCCAAATACAGGGGTAAGACTTTGAAAGATAATATATGGAATCCATGGGAGTAATCTTCTATATGTAGACAGTTCCATTAGTTATAACAGACATGTTGACCTTTCCATTAGTTATAACAGACATGTTGACCTTGAGACTATTGGAGTAGAGATTTCTTTATTGATGTAACCATTGCCCAATCAAAGCCAGTACTCTTATGTTCAATTTACAGGCCACCTAGTTCCACAGCTGATTGGATTGATAGATTTGAGTTGCAAATTCAAAAAGCATTACTAAAGGAACATTTAGAAACTATAATATTAGGTGATTTCATCATTGACTACATGAAAACTCCACTATTAACATGGATTTTTAAGTAACTTTGAAACTTACAACTTTACTCAATTAATTAAAACCGCAACTAGAGTAACATATAAAAGTACTACAATCACTGATCATATCTATATTAACAAAGCTGAAAACATAAGTGAAATAAATGTACCAAATGTATGCAGTGAGTGACCACTAGACATGTTCCGAAATCATCTATAATTGGTCAACACATTGAAATACAATACAGGGAATTTAAACAGTTTGATGAGAAACTGTTCTTAAATGATTTTGTTTGCATACCATTCCAGTCAGTTTGCAATATAGCTGATGTCAACACTGCCTTAGACAATTGGAATTGGATGTACAATGCAGCTTTAGACAAGCATGCTCCAACTAAAACAAAAAGGGTTAAACCCCAAATTACACCTAAGTGGATTAACCCTGAGATCAATGAGGCTAGGCACCTAAGAGATAATTTCCACAAGAAAAAGGACAGGAAAAGCTATAGAAAGTGGAGGAGTAAAATTAAGCATATGATTGATAAGGCAAAAGAGTACTACTATAAACAGGCTATTGATGAAAGTAAGAGTACCAAGATATTGTGGAAGCATCTAAAAGAGCTGAACCCACCCAAGAACAGTTGTCTTCTCCCTAGACTAAAGCAAAATGATGATATAGTAACATCTGTACAAGACTTTGTGGAATTTTTAACAATTTCTTCATAAGCATCTCCAGTAACAGTATTTAGAACCAGACTAACATGCCAATTGAACTTGATTGTCTCCTATTATTTATAAGAGCTAAAATTATTGATGATAATTTTTTTTAAATAGCTAATGTTAGTGAAGCTGATGTTTTTGATTAAGGTGAATATTAATAAATCCTCTGGATTGGATGGTATTGGTCCACGAATTCTTAAAATTGCTGCACCAGTAATAAAAACTAACGCATATCATAAGTATAATGAATGGTAATTTTCCAGAAACATTGAAAAGTGCAAAGGTTACACCTATCTTTAAGAAAGGAGAAAAGGAGGATCCAGGGAATTAGAGACCAATATCATTTCTAGATGTATTGTCAAAATTATTTGAAAAACATGTAGCCATTCAGGTCTATAAAAAATTTTTTTTTAACATGCTCTCTATTCCATAAAGCGCAATTAGGATTTAGAACGTACCACTTGTGCCAAACAGAACTTATCAAATTAATTGATCTGTGGCTGAAAGAAATGGATAATTGACATATCTGGGATTGTTTTCCTTGACTTCAAGAAAGCCTTTGATTTTGTTGATCATGAAATTCTGCTGCAAAAGTTGAAATGTTACAGGCTCGACAATCCTCTTTTAAACTGGTTTAGATCATACCTAAACCAAAGGTCTCAACAAGTAAGGTTGACAAAATTAGCTCAGAAATTCTCTCTTTTCATTCAGGGGTCCCTCAAGGCTCTGTTTTGGACCCTACCCTCTTCCTTATCTGTATTGATGATCTACCATTAAATAATGAAGCCACAAATACAGATTTGTTTGCAGATGATGCAACCTTGTACACATCTAGTTCTGATACTGAAGTTATCCAAACAAGATTAAACCTTATTAGAGTCCAAAACTGGGCACAGCAAAATAGGATGGTAATTAATTAAGGTAAAACAAAATGTATGATTTTGGGAACAGAGCAAAAACTACTAAAGTCAGGGAACCCAAAGCTGTCTCTTGCAATAAATAATCATCCATTAGAAAATGTCAAACATGATAGGCTTGTAGGTTTGACCTATAGATAATATTTTATTATGGAATGACCATTTTAATGAACTGTGTAAAACACTGTCATCAAAATTTGCCATACTCGGCAGAATCTAGAAATATTTACCTTTGGAAATGCACAATCTATATTACAAGTCAAATAATCTTCCAACAATGGCTTATTGTTCAAATGTATGGGGAAACTTGACAGGATTTTTTACAGAACTTAAATGGTTCACAATATTTGACAGGCTAGATTTTCACAAGGCAGTTTTAAGAAAATATAAATGTCTACATGAAATTGCACCAGGATATCTTCAGAACTTGTTCAGGCCTTTTTCAACACAATTCCAATTGAGATCAGTATCACATGTAAACCTTCCAGCACCAAAACCAAGAACAGAGCATTTTAAAAATAGCTTCCAGTAATCTGGGACAGTTCTGCGGAACAAGCTTCCACTACATTTAAAATCTGCTGAAAATATTAGGGTATTTAAGAAGAGATATAATGAGCATGTATGTGTTTCTAATAGATAATGGAATTTATTATTTTAAAATTTACACTTCTTTTGTATGTCTTTGTGGTCAACAAAATAAAATATGTAGAGAAACCATACTTCTTTTTAGTAACATGTATAAAGTCATGCTAGTGTTTTGTTTCCTATCAATTTCAGGCAGTGAAGTTGATACGCCCAGTGGAATGCATTCAGCTTCATCCTGTGTCTACAGTTGTCAACAATTCCAGGAACAAGACGCCAGATTGTGTAAAACCCATAGACTTGAGGTATAAAGAAAAGTTTGTATAGCTGTCAGGCTGTCTAGGGATAGTTTTATAGCCATATTTGAACATAATCCTACCGTTATAATGGAGGGAGACATGTAAGTTTGGATAGATTTGGCTAAGGTGAAGTGAACATTTAGATTTATTTATTCCTAACTTTACTGTGTCATCTTGATCTAGGGCATATTATGTTTTTTAAAAAATAAAGGTTTCTTTAAAAGACTTAATAAGTGGCTTTCAAAATGTACGAGTACATATTTGAGTAGAATAACCGACTTTCTTCTAAAATAATGTCTCCATTAACATGATGACACGTTAGTGTTTGGTAATGATTTATTCGGGTGTTGCTAACTGTATGCGATTTAATTATGCAGACAAAACATGTGTCGAGTGGACGAAATGCAGTCTTCGTAAAGCAAGCCATAATTTTGTTGTCACGTGATTTTTGGTCTTTGTCTGGTACCCTGTTTTCTTCAAGGTTCTCTGTGTGCCGATGCACTAAATCTATTTTTAGCCTTTGCTGACCTTGTTATGATCTTAACAATTACATCTGGTTATAATTATCAAAGAGAAGAACTCGACATACGTGTTAAGCCCCTTACTTTATCATAACATTATTGAGCCCATTTCCTGTAAACATCGACTTTTATAGATAATGATGTACTGTTAATCTTTAGTCAATGCCTCCAATGGAAACTTGACACTGGGAGATGTGTATCAACGATAATCAATTGCTTACCTTACGTCTAGATTTGAATTAATAATTGGTTTTGGATATGTCACAGAATTAGGCGAAAATTTGAACTGATTTTTGTTGTACTTGAATTGCAAACGAAACTCACCATTTTCTTGATTTCGTCGTACACGCATTACCTGGGGTGATTAAGTGGCGTGTAACGATTTGCATGTGCCAATTTGTAATTTACATGAAATCCGAAATACTCGTTTTACGTGGTGCACGGCAAGCTCGATGTGATTTATGTTCACCTATTGAGAGTATATAAGGCGAACTATTTATCATAATTTTTTACGGGAACCAAAATATCTAATCGAAGGATAGATAACCTCGTCTTGCAAATCTCCAGCCAAAGGGGTGAGTGTTAAATTTACATTTCGTTTTATTGTGAATTTTATTCAGATTATCATTTCGTATAATGATGCTTTTATTGCAATTAAACGTGGAATATTTGGAATTACTAGTCACTTTTAGACTTTAAATACAATATCGTAATCTACGGCTTAGATTATTTTTGAGACAACTATTATTAGTCTGGTTTTGTTTATTATAGCTGATGCCGTCGTTGATTCCGTCGTTGATTCCATCGTTGATTCCGGAGATCTAATAACATCGTTGATTCCGTAGGTCTGATAACATCTGACAATAGCTGTCACCGTTTGATTCCGTCGTTGATTCCGTTGTTGATTCCGTAGGTCTGATAACATCTGACAATAGCTGTCACCGTTTGATTCCGTCGTTGATTCCGTCGTTGATACCGTAGAAGTACATCACTGATAGCACATCTAATAACATCGTTGATACCGTAGCTGCTAATAACATCGTTGATACCGTAGCTGTTAACACATCTGATACCATCTTTTGATAAACGTCTTTGATATCGTCTGATTTGTTGTGGGACATCTATTGTTTGTTCTGGAACATCTCTGTATAAATATCTGAATGTGCTTGTGCCGTTAATTTGTGCAAACGGAATTGAAGTATCTGTCTGTGTGTCGAACTGTCTGTTCGTCAACATCTGTGTAACATGTAAATATCCGGAAAGCTAGAAGTCCGAGTGTCGGAGCTGTCTTAGAGTTGTAAAACGTCCGGGTCGACATCTAGGGTAGTGAGGAACCGTTGGTTCTGGTAGATGTTGTATGCTGTCTGAACGTATAACTGTGGTGGATCCGTGTAGGGAAACGTCCGATAATAGTATTGGTCAACCCTCGGTTCTCGGGGAAACTGGGAGACGATTCAACTGTTGCTGAATCGTGCGGTTATACAGGGGAGACACATAGGTGTATTGAAATTGTGATATAATTTAATACATTGTTGTATTTGCATGCTTATGTCAGATCGCAATAATATTTCAAGTGATCACATAGATATCAATAAAAGCTAGCAACTTGATTGAATACAAGTATATGATCGTGCTAGTTATCGCAATCCATCGTGCGATAGATAGTTTGTCGTTTGTGTTTATTTTTTTTCGTAAATCATACTTGCATTTATTTAACTTTCGTAAAGGATTCTTGGATCTGTGTATAATCCAAGAGATCCCTTTACATTTGTGATTCCTTTTGTATTATTTAATTTGTTCATGTATTGTGAATGGTTGTGAGTTTAATTGTGGGTTGAGTGCATGAATTATTGTGTTGTTACATCTGTATTTTTTTCATTTATAATTTATTACATAAATTTATATTTTCTTTCACAAATTGTGTTTGTATTGTTCATTTAATCCACCCTCCTCTCGGTAACAATTCTGTTACAGGATACATTTGAAGAAACAATGTGGTCCCTCATGTGGTGGACATTTGACATTTTTTGTACTAAAATGCTGGCCGATGGTAGCATTAGAGGGGTGGCTGGTCTTGAGGGGTACATTTGAATACAAACTCGTCAGTGCCAAGGGATTCTGGCCATAAGAAGTGGGTGGCCGCGGTCCGGGGGGAGGGGGGACTTTTAAGAGGGGGACTACTGTACTTGCAAAAACTGTACAACAATTTTGACTTTGTACACCTAGAAAGGCCATGATGGTCCTTTGACTGTTCATAGGTTCACTTTCATCCTTTGATCACTGGTTTATAATGGTCCTTTACCCATTAGTTTACAAAGGTCCTTCGCCAAATATTCCTAACGTAATGTTGCTTTTGTTGGGTTTAATGCCATTTTTCAGCACATGACAGGCTGTACCTGGCGACCAGTATTATTAGGGGAGGAAAAACCCAGGAGATGGCCATGATCCTTAATGAAAAGTGCTTTAGACCACTCAGCCACTATAGGTCCCCCCTAACATTATGTAATTTGTTAAGTATTCTAGTACTTAAAAATTTCCTTTCTCCATGGAAAAGATGATAATATCAATTCAGGCACTCTTATGAAATGGAAAAGATGACAATATCAGTCAGGCACTCAATGAAATAGAAAAGATGACAATGTCAATCAGGCACTCAATGAAATAGAAAAGATGACAATGTCAATCAGGCACTCAATGATATAGAAAAGATGACAATGTCAATCAGGCACTCAATGAAATGTAAATGATGACAATGTCAATCAGGCACTCAATGAAATGGAAACTATGATAATGTCAGTCAGGCACTCAATGAAATAGAAAAGATGACTATATCAATGCAGGCACTCAATGAAATAGAAAAGATGACAATGTCAATCAGGCACTCAATGAAATGGAAATGATGACAATGTCAATCAGGCACTCAATGAAATGGAAACTATGACAATGTCAATCAGGCACTCAATGAAATGAAAAAGATGACAGGAAAACAATGTCAATCAGGCACTCAATAAAATGAAAAGGATGACGATGTCAGTGCATGCATTCAATGAAATGAAAACTATGACAATGTCAATCAGGAACTCCAGGCACTCAATGAAATGAAAAGGATTACAATGCCAATAAGGTACTCAGTGAATTGGAAAAGATGACAATGTCAATCAGGCACTCCAGGCACTCAATGAAATGAAAAGGATTACAATGCCAATAAGGTACTCAGTGAATTGGAAAAGATGACAATGTCAATCATGCACTACATGAAACAGAAAAGATGACAATGTCAATGCAGGCACTCAATGAAATGGGGTATCTGCTGGATCATGGTTCATGCATTTAGGGCAGTCAAAACAAGCATTCCATTCAAGTAAAACTATTTGCTCTCTGCCACTTTCTGTAGTCTTTACCTCAGAGATCTTTTCATCTCTATTGCTGCAGCTCACAAACATTTCTTGATTTGTGAGAGGGAATACATTTCCCATTTACAAGTGTCTCCCAGTCATGTTGTTGTCTTGGAGATGCCTCCGATACATTGGCCCCTCCTGACTATTATTCTAAGATATTTAGATTGGCTAACATATTTTGAAGAAAAAAAGACATTTTTTTTCTCTTCTAAAAAGCGTTTTTCTGTACATCCTCCCATCCTATGTGCAATTGCATTTATATATAGATAGCATGCTCTCCGCTTCAGTGGTAAGAGAAGTATTCATGTGATTTTGCGCCAGTGCCTTTATATCAAATAGTTGTTACTATATCAACCCAAATGTGGCAGACAACATTTAACTACTTAGTTAAAATGATTTTGCCAGCGAATGCTGATGTTGTTCCGATTATCAATTATAATTGATCAAAAGTTGGCTGAGGTCTAGTGGTAAGAGTGTCTGCCTCAGATCTGTGAGCTCGTGGGTTTGAACTCCAGCCTAATCATACCAAAGACTTATTTAAAAAAGTTGTATTAACAGCTGCATCACTAGGCACTCAGCATTAAGGGGTTAGTGTTAGAACTGGTCAGCCAGGTGTCAGAATAATGTGACTGGGTGTGACATCTTGCTACATGTCCGCATCATGGTGCCCAGTGCTAGACATCACTATAAACTACCTCACTGCAGACATCATAAGAATATGACTGAAAAATTGTTAAAGGTACTTTAAAAATCCAAATCACACACACCAGATTGAGTGAATTAATAAGATAAATATATAAAATCCTAGGATATTCCAAAAGTCCGATATTTCATCATTAGGAACATATAGTCATGATTGCATGATTAAGCTGTTAAATTGTTAACTTAATAAATTTTAACAGATTTTGATAATTTGTTTCTGTTTAAATGTACAATCCTTTACAGTATTTGTAAACAAAGACAAACAAGAAAACCATGTCCTACTATACTTTAAATTATAGACACATCACATATAGATGGAAGTATTTTCAGGTGATTGCAACAGTATTTCAGTTACATATGGCTATCTATAAAAAGTAACTTTCAGTTAACAAAGTTATAGAACAATAATAACAACAGAATAGAAAAAAATGTAATATTATTATCAGCTTAAAGTATACATGTACTTAAAGATCATTCCTGTACATTTATTAACATTTTGAACTCATGATCAAAAATATAACTGTATAACAAACAATAATTAAAATTTGCTCTTAGTAACCAATTATAATCAATTATCCATTGGTTAAGTGAAACAGATTATCAATTATGAAGTTCTGACCGATTCTTATCACTAGTGAATGCTGGATTGTTATTATAATGGTTCTTTTTGGGTTTTATCATGGATTTGTATTGCAGTGATACTTTTGGATATTATCATTAGGGCCTAACTGGAAATCGTCTCGGACATTCGCTTCGGCCAAATATCCGTTTTTTTTAGTAGTATTTGGAAGTATTCGCCTCGGCAAATAATACGCGCATGAATGGTTACAAGTAAAATAATTCAATAAATATGGAACCTTTAAAAAAAAGTTTTTGAATACATAATAATTTTAGTTAATAATTAAAAATTTCATCTTATAGGCGATATATACGTTATACGGTACACGAAAAGTTTAAGCTTCGCATGCGATAATGAAACAAACGGTACTCTCTGGAGTCACACCTACTACTCGGTTCGAGCCCGGATCCGGCAAATAGTACATCCAAATACTCTGATTCAGTACTTGTTGAAAATTATCTACTCGGTTAGGCCCAGATTATCATGGATTTGTATTATAGTGGTTCTTTTGGGGTATTGTCATGGATTTGTATTATAGTGGTTCTTTTTGGGGTATTGTCATGGATTTGTATTATAGTGGTTCTTTTTGGGTATTGTCATGGATTTGTATTATAGTGGTTCTTTTTGGGGTATTGTCATGGATTTGTATTATAGTGGTTCTTTTTGGGTATTATCATGGATTTGTATTATAGTGGTTCTTTTGGGTATTATCATGGATTTGTATTATAGTGGTTCTTTTTGGGGTATTGTCATGGATTTGTATTATAGTGGTTCTTTTTTGGGTATTGTCATGGATTTGTATTATAGTGGTTCTTTTTGGGTATTGTCATGGATTTGTATTATAGTGGTTCTTTTTGGGGTATTGTCATGGATTTGTATTATAGTGGTTCTGTTTGGGGTATTGTCATGGATTTTTATTATAGTGGTTCTTTTGGATATTATCATGGATTTTTATTATAGTGGTTCTTTTTGGGTATTATGGATTTGTATTATAGTGGTTCTTTTGAGGTATTGTCATGGATTTTTATTATAGTGGTTCTTTTTGGGGTATTGTCATGGATTTTTATTATAGTGGTTCTTTTGGATATTATCATGGATTTTTATTATAGTGGTTCTTTTGGATATTATCATGGATTTTTATTATAGTGGTTCTTTTTGGGTATTATGGATTTGTATTATAGTGGTTCTTTTGGGGTATTGTCATGGATTTTTATTATAGTGGTTCTTTTTGGTTATTATCATCATGTAAATATTATTGAAGAAATTTGTTTATTCTAGAATAAATACCTTGAAAATATTTTGTTGATTTCAACTAAAAAAAACAAGAAGATTCGGTGGTCTAGAGGTCAGATGTACGAGTCATGATCAGTCTTTAAAGGACATAATGGATTCTGCAGTTACTTCAGTCCAAGACCACATTCCTTGACCAAAGGTCACTAATCTGCAAGTCATCGATGCCTTACTAGTTCCTAGACAAATATGGCACCGACGTAAATTATGTCATTCAGTTTTGTTTTAATTGATTAAATTTTGAGTCTCGTTTACTTTCAGAAATGCTTTAGGAATATAAGTTTTACAGTGCATGTAAAATTTGAAGTTATTCACCCCATTTTTATGTATAGTAATACCTCAAACATTCGTGTTTCTGGATTCGCGAAATTTTCATTGGAACCCAAGTAATTTGCATTCACGATTTTTTTCACAGATCTGCGATTCGCATACATGTCAACCATTATGCTTTTGGCGTAATCATTAAGCTTTTTCTTCACTAAATGATGCGTTACGCTTAAACGTATATGGATTACACTTTTTTGGTTTATCCACCTCCCCCAAAATAAATAATTTATTCATTTTCTCATTATTATTAACATTCCATTAATCCCACAGACCGTATTTTAGAAATGATGGCTTTTACGTAACTACAATATAAGAGTATGCTTGACCGTGGATTTTCCTAACAGTATCATGTTCTTTTTATAGCTAACCTGGTTCTACTGTCTATTTATAGCATCTGTATGCTTAGTGTATGCTTAGTGAGGAGAGAGCAGACTGGTTTTTTAAATGTTATCCTTACGCACAGATTCCATGTTCTAATTTATATTTGCTGCAGAACCAGCCTAAAGATATTTAGCGCTAACAAGTATATTTTATGTTAGTCAATGCATTTATTTGAGCAAAAATATCCTCTTTCAAAAATTTCCCAGCTAAATTAGAAGAGGCAACCGAAGAAAAACCAAAAAAAAAATAACAGAATCCTCTGAATATTATAACAAGAGTGCAGCATCATGTGACATCTATTTCCGGCTGTGTGGAAAGAATATTTTTGGCGCTAAGTCTTAAGATGGTTTCAAGTCTATGAGTGTAAAGCTAAAAGTGCTACATATGAAAACTTGAAACAGTAAAGGATGTTAAAAGGCGAGAGGGGCAAATAATGTTTATTTAAATTTTTGCATGTTATATGTGGATTACGCTTTTTCTGCCTGGATTCCGCTTTTTGACCAATTGGATTACGTTTTTTCCTCATCAGGGGTTGGCATGCATGGATTCGTTGCTTGGTTTTACCTTACTGTGAGTGCAAAAGAAAACGGCAGCCAATGAATTAGTAGTGGGGTAATATTAGTATTCCGTACTGTAAATGCGCTGGTGTGGCAAATACCCATTAGACGATACTGTACTCTATTTATTGCCAACCATTTATTTCTTTTTTTTTTAAAGGGTAATGTTTAAGTTAACTTTTAAATGAAATTAAAGTGCTTTGGGAGGATGATTTGGGTCAAATTTAGGGTTTAAAGTCTAGAAATAAGCATTTATTCGCATTTTTAGTGACTCGTACCAAACATTCATGATTCCTCCTGATCCACAACGGGTTCTGGAACCTAACCTCACGAATGTTCAAGGTATTACTGTAGTAGGGACACTGGTGCATGTACAAAAAATGAACTTTTGGATGCAGTTGGGAGGAATTATTTTATAATAAACTTTTATATAATTATCTTTTTTTTTTCTTCTTTTTCCCCACAACTTATTTTCATGTTCCATGAATTTTGTTCATGAAATAGTGTTTAAGTTAGTTATGATTACAATTGACTATTCTGTCCAGTAATAATAGTAATAATTATGATAAAGGTTTGAAATGAATACATGGTGCCATTGCTATGTATAAATATAATATTAATTTATTTCTTGTTTCGAAACAGTAGTCATTGTACTTTCCATCACTACAATGAGCTGTATTTAACACTTATTTATACAATTGCCATGTTTTACTTGACAGTAAGCCAAAGAAATCTGCCAGCAGTAACATGATGATGAACTGGCTCACCAAGGGAAAGCCCACTGCCTCACAGTCACATGATCCATCACATGACAAGTCACATGATGAGGGCGAACCATTTGCCAAGAAGATGAAATGTAGTTGAATTGTTCTTTATAGAACTGATTTGCAAGCTATTCATTACATTTTATACATATTCATTTGCTTTATGTCATGCTTTGTTTTTGTTTTATTCCAAAATTCAAATTTTTTTGTTGAAGCTAGCTTTTCTGACAGTAACATCAAAACTTTGTTAAGAATTTGGTTAACATTCTCATTTGCATATATTTCCTAAACCCTTAATAGATTCTTGTCTTCTTTTTAAATTTATTAAACATAAGTTGTCAGGATTTTATTCCACTATATCAGCACCTGACCAGGTGTGCATTACCTTAAGATTATTTTCTATACTTATCTTTACTTATGCTCTTTTACTTAGATACAACACTGACACATTCACACACAAACATGTACACTCAAATACTGTACAAAAGGAACCATTCATTTACAAACTCTAAGGTGTTTTAGATTGCCTATTTGGGTTTTTATGTGAAAGTAAAGAAAAACTTAGAAATAAAACCAAAAGTTGACAGAAGGGTTCACTTTTTCTTAAACTCATAAGTTCTGTTGTTCACTTTGGTAACATATTGTAGCCTTTTGATAAAACGCCATCTTTATAATAGGTGAGATTTGGGATTTTTGATGCACAACATTTTATGTATATAACATGAATTTGTAAAAAAAAATAAAAAATGCAAAATTCTAAACTTGATAAGATCATCAGAGTTTTTATTTCCTATGAAATATCTTTTCATGTAATTTTAACATACGTTTGGTTTCATTCCAAAAATAATTTCCAGAAACTGAACAGTCATTGAATAAATTGTTATTACAGACCTGCAAACTCGTAAGATTTTGCCGTAAGTCTTACAAAAAAAACCCACTAAAATTATGGACTTACAGAACAGTAGCAAAAAGTATGGAAATATAAATGCTTTTTCTGTTCTGGATATTTTTTGTACTGAGTCGTTCCAGATCCGGATTTTTGTATTAGACTCTGTGTTCAGATTCAGAGTTTTTTCTTAGACTGAGTGGATTTTGGTTGGGAATCAGACTAGCCATACAGTGGTATCTCGGATGCTTCAAACCAGCTTAATTTGTTCGTGAAAAGTGCATATCTGATCTTGACTTCATTTTTCCTTTTGTCATCTGGTCGTCTGAAAATGTTTTCCAAGCGAAAATGCGCTAAAGGTGGAGGACAACCAGCCTCTTGCAAAGCTGAAACAGTGTTTGCAAAAGTATAAAAGTATACCTAGTCATGCTTAGAAAAAAGTGAAAAAGGTGTCCATTACATTTACCGTATTTTCGCGCATATATCCCGCACACGCAGATAATCCGCACCCTCATATAGCCCGCGGGTTTTGGGGTTTTGTGTAAAAAATCGTTGGCATAACCCGCACCTTTTTTATAACCCGCAACCATAGATATATTTATACAGCTACAATCGGAAATGAAATCAGTTACAGGATCACGGGGCTTCGCTGATGTAGCAAACTGCGATTCTGTTTTCCGTTTTGGTGACAAAATATACCATCTGGTGATATTTGTGGCGACACCAATTTTGACTGATAAAAACCGTATATACAGTCTTGCGTTTGGAGTAGAGAAAATCAAAGGCACCATGACAGGAAACAATGTACTGGAATATATTGTTAAAATAACAAGTCCTTGTCTCATACTGGCAAACCACACTAACAGTGCACTGTTATATCATAATCCGCTAATGATGATATCTGGCCTTATTACTTTATGCAGCTGACTAGTCAAAATCCAAATCCGCAGAAGGCGAAAACGTAAAATGAGTACAGTCAAGCAGATGACACTAATTTAAAAACAAATACCAGATGGAAGAAGAAAAAATACGTTTGCTGACACTTCAAAGAGAACTGATTACCTTTGAAGCACTGATATATACTAAACAAATAAAACAAATCTGTTTCAATGTTCTACAATTATCTGAAGTTGCCGCAGCAATAACAAACAGGTATTTGTTTCACCCTTCAACTGGAGCCTTTAGCGGCGCCATCATCAAAGTAAGCCGACGACCTTTGCTCAATAAAAGTCAGGAAAAACACGGTACACAGTGCTTGTGTGCGTAGGAGCTGTGCCTCAACTACAGGCTACATAAACACGGACATTTTTAAATAATCTTGTATTCTTGTGAAGTGTAGATTCGAGTTTAAATAATTTCTTTCTGTTTAATTTAAAAAATACCGAAACGAAAGTCTTACACAGCCGACTTCAAGCTAACTGCCATTGCGTATGATGAAGTGCATGGCAATAGAGCCACAGGCACAAAATTTGATATTGATGAGAGTGTAATCCGAGGTTGGAGAAAAGAAAAAGGAACGTTGGAGAAGATGAATCCACGAAAACGTGCTCGTCGCGGACCTAAAGCAAAGTGGCCTCACCTTGAAGCTGACCTGAAGCAGTGGATCGTGGCCCAGCGGTAAAATTAGGTACCGTAGTTATTTCGATTGAAAACAGAAAATATTGATTATGAAAACGTGACGGATACGAAATTTTAAGTTTTTATCCCGAAATGTTGATTTGGTCCCGATACCGTAAGTTGTAAAGTCACCGTAGTAGCCATAATATCCAACCCTAGCAAAACAAAACTAGAACAATATATGTTATGTAGTTACGTTTTTCAAACAATATGTTGAAATATCATTATGTGTACAAAAATTGTGATATAGCCCGCACCCTTATATAACCCGCACCCCCCCTGCGGGGTTTGTAAAATCTGGTATAACCCGCGGGATATATGCGCGAAAATACGGTATTGCACGTTATGTCATGTTGATATGAACATTTCCCAAGGTGGACGAGATGACTGGTGCCGCCACGTGAATTCCAAAAAACATACAAAATACGCAATGAAATCAAGTTGTAAGTCGCTGACTTCTATGGGATTTGGATCTGCAGTGTCAGAAACTGAATTGGAGGTCATTAAGGCTGAAGTACATTTTACAAACTTTTTGGTTGAGCATTGACCATGCTTCTACTATTCAAGTGCATGTTTCCCAAATCATCAGTGGCAAATAGTTATCAGTGTGGCAGAACGAAAACTACTGCTATTGTATTACAACAGTGCAAGTCAATACGGGAAGACATTGTTAACAATATTTCGTCCCAACCTTTCAGCATAGCAACTGATGGTAGCAATGATTCTGAAAAGCAGTACGCAGTTGTTCTTAGATATTTTGACGACACAGATGGGGTTGTAACTGAACTAATGAACTTCTGAAACACAGTGGAGTTGCTGATGTGTCAAAAATGATGATGATAAGTGATTTTAGCAGTGTGATGCATTTCCCATCAAGGTTTATGTGTATGGAACCCAAAGAAACCAACTGGCAAGACAACTTGGAAGCAGAGTTTTTGAATTATCAAGTAGATGAATTGAATCCTGAGATCTTAAACACTAAATGAGTTGACAAGCAATGGGATCTTGTTAGCAAACTCAAGGATACTAATGGCCAGTTCAAATACAAATTGTTGTCCAGCATCATGAAGAATGTACTTATTGTTCCTCATTCAAATGCAGGTTGAGAGAGTGTTTTCATTTGTTGCAAAAAGCCACTCAAAATCCAGATCATATATGTCAGTTGATACCTTGGAAGCACTACTAGTCATGAAAGTAAAAGGGGGGAGAGAATGCGTCAAAATGGAGTTTGACCAGAAGTTTCTTAGAAAGTGCAAAAGTACCCTGTACCAGTTGCATCAATAGCTATTTACTGTAAGTTACAACATAGCTATAAACTGTAATGGTTATTACAATTTTACTTGTTGCCAGAACATACGTTTCCACTCCTTACTGAAAATTGGTAAAACTTACTGAAAAGTTTCGACTGACTTACTGAAAATGTCTCTTTAAGGTTTGCAGGTCTGTTTTAAATTTGTTCTATTCCCTCCTTGCATTTATCATAATCACTTAAATTAATCTCTTTAAAAAATTTGTTTATGTAGATGTCTAATAAATAAAGCCTACCACTGTAGTCTTTTTGGAAAAAGAGATGAACTATTATTTTACTCCAGATGAACCTGCCTGAACGAAGTTTCATGTTTACTATTTGGTTTTTATTAGATCTGTTTAAGTAAATGTATTCTTTGCTCTTACCCTAAGAAGCGAAGTTTTGTCCAGTATTACATGGAACATATTTCCACTTTTAAAAAAAATTACTTTAATTTTCTTTTTCAGTTTCACTATTGTCATGGACAAGGTATTAGTTTGTTTATTTCTTCCGAACTTAATAGACAGTATATTCCTTGGGGGGGGGGGGGGGTGCAAGACTGAGAGTTATAAATCTCCTTGGTGTCAAAACTTTGGGTACAACTTAAAGGCATACAACCTAAGTATAAACGAATGAAATTATATATATCTTTTTTTAGTTCATGACTACTTTTTTAGTTGAAAAATTACGATTCAGGCTGTTACTGAGGCTGAAATCAGGCTAGTATCGGAAATTTTGTGATAAAATACGCGATTTTTCATTATTGTCTGGCAGACAAAAAAATCGCTATTTGCCACACCTATATTCATGTAACTTCTAAGTGGACCTCTCCCAAAGATTAAGAATTTTAGCCATGCGCAAACATGTGTTGACAAAAATAATGGTGGACACAGTCACACAACTATAAATCGAAAGCGATTCTGAAAGGAGCGGGGGAAAAGGCTCTCTGGGCAAATTATGGCAGCACATGCATATGTATTAGTGACCAGCATGAATGATGAAATAAAAAGAAGTCAACTTTGAGCCAGAAAACTAATCCAGAGGTCACCAAATTCTTGCTGGATAGGTGAGTCTCAATTTTGCAATGAACAGTCAAGTTTTAATACCGCTATTTTATTTCTGTATTGTTAATTCTTTATCAAAACTTTTAAAATAACACGTGATATAAACTGGCATTATTCCATTTAGCTTGAAATAAAATGTTACAGCCATGCAACAATATCGCTGAAACCCGCATGTAAACCATGACATATACTGCACTGTTTTTGAGGCTACCAAAGGGGCATTTATTGATCCTCTTCATTTTCGCACGCAACCATAAGACTTTATTTAGAGGCAAGCAGTCACTACTGTTGTTTTAAATAAAAATTATATATAATGTTAATGGTGATGGCTGTAAATGAAAGTAATCAATACAGTTAAGTATATTTTATGCATACTATTATTTGTAATTTATAATTTTTGTGTCTAATGAAACATTTATTTTCCCTTGCTATACTAGTTACGAATTGAATGGCAGTGCAAGGAAAACATCAGAAACAGAGAGGAATGTCACAGAAGACATGACCACAACTTCTACACCTGGGCCAACAATTGATAGGATACAAATTCCTGCTGTGTCTGATATAACCACATCAGAATCAGATATGGCATTTGTGTAAGTATTACTTCATTTTATTAAATTTTATGTATATTTACTTGTTTACAAATATTTTGGTAGATGCACATCTAAGGAATTTATGTATTACCTGGAAATGTATCATTCTATATTAGTTTAATATTTTGCAGTTGGTAAAGATTGTACATTTTGTTAAAATATGGTTTGTTATATTTAGAATAATATTTTTTTTGTAAATTGTTTGTTGGCATATGTCTTTTTTGTGTTATTTATATGTTCCTCATCATGCTGTTTGTATTTTAGTGAAAGGGTCTCAAGTGAGAATAGTCTTTGACTAAATGAGTCACCTCTTTAAATAAATTATTATTATTATTATTATTATTATTATTATTATTATTATTATTTCTTGAAGCATTATCATTCCCATCATAATAACCAAGATAAATTATAATGCTTTCTTTTGTTACAAAACTAAAGATTTCCAAGTTCAACATTAGTATTTACACATTTCAAAATTTTATTTTAAGGGATTCACTCTTGTCTGAAGTTGAAAAACTTAAGGAGAAGGAAAGTGTTATGATGGAAAAGTCTGAAAGTTTTATCAACCCATTTGAGAAAGTATACTAACAAAAATAATTGTAATATATACATAAAAGGGGAATATTTGTGTTAAGTATACTAAAAAACCATTATGATACATGCATGATATATGTAACTAAACTAAAAGTAATTGTATTATATATATATATATATATATATATATATATATATATATATATATATATATATATATATATATATATAAAATATCATAATAATAATAATAATAATGCTTTATTTATAGAGGGTGACTCATTAGTCAAGGACTATTCTCCCTTGAGGCCCTCTTAATGAAAGTATAACAAATGCACATTGTGTGAAGAAGCAATAATTAGTGCTTATATTAGCATATTTCGTATTAAAATACTAAATTCCATTATCTGTTAGAAACACGTGCATGCTCCTGATGTCTCTTAAATACTCTAATATTTTCAGCCGATTTTACATGTAGTGGAAGCTTATTCCACAGAACTGTACCAGAGTATTGAAAACTCTTTTTGAATTGCTCTGTTCTTGGTTTTGGTACAAGAAGGTTTCCATGTGAGATTGATCTCAACTGTTATTGTGTTGAAAAAGGCCTAAATAAGTCCTGAAGATACTCTGGTGCAGTTCCATGTAGACATTTATATAAAAGAACTGCCTTGTGAAAATCTATCCTGTCATATATTGTGAACCATTTGAGTTCAATAAATAATGCTTTTGAGGGATGGTCAACAGATGTATCTAAAATTACACGTGCTGCTCGTTTCTGGAGTTTATAAATCCTGTCAAGCTCAGATTTAGCACAGTTTCCCCATACATTAGAACAGTAATCCATTGTTGGAAGAATATATGTCTTGTAGTATAGATTGCGAGTTTCCATAGGTAAATATTTCTTGATTCTACTGAGAAGGGCAATTTTGGATGACAGTGTTTTACAAAGCTTATCAATATGGTCATTCCATAATAAATTATTATCTATGGACACACCTACAAGCCTTTCATGATTGACATTTTCTAATGAATGATTATTTATTGCAAGAGATAGTTTTGGGTTCCCTGACTTGTGTAGCTTTTGTGTCGTCCCCAGAATCATACATTTTGTTTTACCTTCATTAATTACCATCCTATTTTGTTGTGCCCAGTTTTGGACTCTAATAAGATCTGAGTTTAATCTTGTTTGGATAACTTCAGTATCAGAACTAGATGTATACAAGGTTGCATCATCTGCAAACAATTCTGTATTGGTGGATTCATTATTTAATGGTAGATCATTGACATAGATAAGGAAGAGGAGAGGGCCTAAAACTGAGCCTTGAGGGACTCCTGAATGAATAGTGCGAGTTTGAGAGCTAATATTGCCAATGCTTACTTGTTGAGACCTTTGGTTTAGGTATGATCTAAACAAATAAACATATAAATACAAACCACACTAAGGCCATAGTTATGGTTTGTCCGTTTAGCATACATGGAGAGGGCAAGGAGGGGTTTACCCAAATGCATATGCTTGTGTATGGGGGTGGGTGGTCTACTGATAATGTATGTACACATATACCTCAATAGTAATTTGTATAATATATAACCTGCTTGACTGGGTTCAGATGGTGTTTGAGTTTTAGTGGACAATAGACAAACGTTTTAAAGTTACGCAGCTTATTTCTTTGATGCAGCCATACATTCAACATTGGTGGACTATCTGTTAAATTAAATACATAATATTATTAATCCTTGATCTTTTCTGTGTGGATTAAATATAGGCTGTTCTACAGAATGGTGAGGACAATCGCATGTACGCATATAGGATGTGTGTAAAAAAAGTATGCATGTGTACAGGGAGATAGGGGTCAAGCTTTGCCTGATTTTTGTGCACATGCCCATTGTTGGAATCAGATTTTGTTTCCAGATTTTATACTTTTTTGCTTGCAATCTAATTCACACTGGTCTGAGCTATACACAGACAGGTGAACATTTGCTAAAGTAGGATAAATTGGGGATTGGAAGTAAAAAGTGGCCAGGAGGAAAATGATGGATCAGAAGAAGAAAAAACTCCAACTTTTACCCTTATGCAGATGCCGAATGATGTTTCTAGCACACTTAGGCATATATCTAAGCAAAAAATTCTTGGAAGCAAATGTATTTTGATGTATTCAAAATTAGCCCACAAATGCGTTCCCTAATCCCCATTTCAGGTCACAAGGAAAAAATATTGTAGGGGTGAAATGAGTTGATGATTCTCTGCCTGTATAATGCTACTGTACATTGGCATTTTCATCAAAACAGATTTATAGGGATTTATAAATTTTAAATAGTTCTCTGCATCTGAATCAATTTATTTATTTAGTCATTTTACTTTGTTTCAGAAGTACAGCAGAACTGGAGAATTTCCAGAAGTTGGATTTTATTGTATGCTTCCAAAAGACATTCGTATAAGCCATCAGCTTTAAGAGCTAGGAATCTGTTGGCAGGTCTTGATTATAACAATCATATTGACAGAGATCTGATTGTCAATACAGATGGAACAATAAGGTAATAAACTTTATTCTAGTTTGTTTACGTAATAATTCATTATTGTTAAAGTATTAATGCTTTACCTAAAAGTTGATAAACCATCTGTTTGTGGTACAATTTAATCTTTTACAGAAGAAATTTTTTAAAATAAATTTCATAAACTAATTTTGGTTAGAATTAGTCTAATGTACTTAGAAAAGTCTGCAAATAATCTAAACATTTTTATGATATATGGGTAAGATAAGGTTTGCTATACTGACATTTTCATCTGTAGAAAAATGATTTGTTACATGTATGCAGTTTTTATTTGGACTTTTGAGAATTAAACAAATATAAAATGATATTGTAAGTGAAATGTTTGCATTTTCTTGTCAGATACCAGAGGTAAAAAAAAGTGAGAGATGGTCTGCAAACCCAAAGAAAGCTGATCAACAGTACCTGCACATTCCGGAAATAATTATCAAAATATTGAAAATGAGGTTAGATGATAAGAGTTGGCATGAGCCAGCCAGTTGTTTTGGACATAAATGATCCTAGGTGAATATCAGATGTACTTGCTCCAATACCACCACCACGTTCAGAAGAGATTGTTACAAAGCAGAAATATCATTTAAGTTAAAATTATTTAGGTCTTTTAGTCCGGTAACACCTATTGATATCAAATTGTTATGGAGAGACTATTCTAGTGATTGTATGGTAAAAAATGATCCCTACCAAGGACCCATATAGACTTTGACAGTCTTTCTTGAAGTGCCTACAATGAGCCAAAGTCCAGCATCTGTTTGATTTCCAAGTAGCAGTTTATCTTCAGACCACTGTTGATTTCTAGCATACTTTGAAGAAGAAAAAATGTACATTGGAGCAAATGACTTCAATCCATACTCTTCATCTTGATTTTATTGCTCCCGCTAAACATTACTGTACCTATCAATAGACAACACACTGAAGCATTAAAATTGATAAGTAACTGAACTGGACCCTTTTTGTCAACAAAACCCATCAAAGAACATGTGTTGTGCAATGTGAGTGCATCTTAATTTAACTACACACAATTTAGATTTATTACAAACATCCAATATTAGGACTGCATATTTATGGTTTTATTATTTGCCTAAATACTGATAGCAACGATATGCATTGCTTAAAAGAGTTTTTGCTTCACTATATGTATGTATGTATGTATGTATGTATGTATGTATGTATGTTTTTTTCATGAAAATGAGTTAAATCAGAAAACAGCATTGAGCTTAACAACATTGTTTTGAATTCCACAACATAGTATTGTCCCATATTTCTGACTATATTATTAAATATTTAGGCTAAATCTTCTAACACAAAATATTTAGACTTTGTTTTAATTAAATTATATATTTTCCTGAATTTATTTGCCCAATTTTTTTAAGAATACAATGTGATGAAGTGGTTTATCACAGGTACAGCGATGTCTACCATTACAGGTTCATGTAGTTTCAAACTGATTTTATAAAGAAAATAATGCTGTTAACTTCTGTTTTGTTAGAAAAAAAGAAATAAATTAGAAATGATCTTCACCGATTATATTTGTTAACAACAAATTACTATTTACATACTGGTGTTGAACGTTCCAGTGGCCTAGTGGTAAGAGCATCCACCTCATATGCAAGAGGTTGTGGAGGCCTTGATCCCTGGCCAAGTCATACCAAAGACATAAAAATGGTATTAACAGGTGCCTCATTTGGTGCTCAGCATTAAGAGGTTAGTGTGTGGACTGGTTGTCCTACTGTCAGGATAATGTAACTGGGTGGGATGTCTGCGGCATGATACCTCAGTGCTGGACATCACTATAAACTGCCACACTTCAAACATCATAGCAATATGACTGAAAAATTGTTCAAGGTATGATAATGTTTTAATTTGAGTTTCATTTGAGAGATGACTGTTATTTAATGATATTAAATTGTTGTTTGACTTTGACATTTTGTGTATTCATTAATTTAACTGTCGGCACCACTGACTGGGGACTCTGAGCATTGCATCTCTCTATCACTTCGTACATTTCATTTCATTATATACTATACATATATGTGTGTGTGTGTGTGTGTGTGCGTGTGTGAGTACCTAGATACCCTAATTTTAAAAAAAATGCAATATGAACATACATGGGGGTGGGCTTAATTTCAATATTTGTTTCTCTGCAGTAGTTTGTTTAGGTGATGTACTAAAGTTTGGCAGTGAGTAAATGGTAATCACTTGTGTCAAGAGCATAGAAACCAAGCACAGGATACTAAAACATCAATGTAATTTCTACAGAACTATCTAGTATTTCGGAATGGGATGTCTGTAATCAATCTTTTACAGTAATGGTACACTAGTTTCTCATATAAAAGTCTCTGTATTATATGCCATAATTATTCTTAGATGATATCCTTCAGTTTTTTTATGCTTGAAAGTCCTTTTGAATTCAAGTTATGTCTGTACATGCACATTTGTACTTGTATAAGTTTAGTACATTCATAATATATAACAGGTTAGTTTTACAGTGTATGCAGTTGTGTACATTCATCTGGGTATTCATATAAAGGGTATAATTATTTCTATGGTAAATGAACACATTTTAAAAAAACTGAAAATTTGATGCATTTAATTGGTGTCGAGTATATTTTATTTAGTTGTAATAAGATGGCTGATGATGCACATATGTGATATAAGCATTCAAGGTTGCTTTTGATGAACTAGTATTTTAGTCTTAAAAACCTTATTCTGTTTCCAGAGCCATTTTGTTTTACATGTAATTGAAATTAATGAGCAGTATCTGGATAGAATAGTATCCTAGTGTTTGTAGTTCTGTTGATATTTACAAGCCAATCTATTCATGAAACACTGCAACAAATTTTGCTTTCTCAACTCAATATGAATATGTGTTATTTATCATTTAACTTAATGTGTTACTGTATATGCACAATTAAAATCATGTTCACCAGTGTACTTTTGTTGTTTACATCCTTTGCATCCCAAGACAATGCTAGTCAACTTCAATTCATCCTATGTTTTTAATAAATAGTCTCTTCACAGAAGCTTTCAAAGCATATAGTCTCTTCACAGATGCTTTCAAAGCATAGCCATATATATAATCATTCTTTAGTGGGTAGGTAGCTAAAAAAATGTTTAACAAAACTTGTTCATGCAAAATAAAAATTGCATACTACAAAAGAAATGCTTTATACAACCTAAAATCAACATAAATTATATTATTCACTCATCATATCATTGGATAGATCACCCAAGTCTTCCTTGAGTAAAGCCATGGTACTGGCCAAAATTATTTATTCATTATACGCCATACACAACAGCTTGGAATGACATGTCTGTTGCCAGTACTTAGGTATCCGTTAAGTCTATAAAATAAACTGCCTATTAGCAGTATGCCTTTTCCCCCTATTGTAATCATTATCTTCTGCTGCCAGGACATCTTGAATATTCCTCCGTGCAACAAGGAGCACGACTTCATCTAAAACAACCAGGTCAAAGTCCTGCAGACATTTTTTTTTAAAATTGTCAGTAAACAAAATTCCAAATAAAATAAATGCATTAAATGTTATGTGGGCAAATATTAATTTTTGTGTTATGCAATGAAGCAAATGTGTAACTATAAAAACAAATGCGCAAATCACATCGACTATCAGATACGTGAGAGTGAGGTGGTAATGA
Source organism: Unio delphinus (assembly GCA_029339505.1). NCBI lineage: Eukaryota > Metazoa > Mollusca > Bivalvia > Unionida > Unionidae > Unio > Unio delphinus. The sequence goes on from JAQISU010000130.1 coordinate 1,033,480, forward strand.
AATGCACAAGGAAATCAACTTTATTCTGAGCCTATGAAGCGACTTTAGCAAGACCTTTTAATAGCGGTTATGATTACAATGATACAAATTATCATATTTTTAGTTGGTTTATCTTACAACGTAACACAATCTCACAAACACGACAAGCAAACACTTTCAAGAATGACCCCTTAAAGGAACCTCTTATTGTCAGGATTTTCCATCGTATTGACTTTTTTGCCTACTTCTTTTTAAGTTATCATATATAATGAGAAATCTATAAGCAATACATATATTGTGGGTGACTATAAAGATCTAAGGAGAAGGACAGACGAAGAATAAGGCAATAATTACATCAAAAGAGAAACATATGCTTACCTCGACTTCACGTGACACTGCGACTACGGAGAATATTGGTAAATTCTGTTTCTGCATAATTAATTAGCAATCCGTACAGAAAATCGTTATATTTTCATTGATGAAACTTACAGATGTACATTTTTTGAAACTGAATGACCTGTAATTACTAATTTTTTTCGACTATACTTTTCATAATATCATGCATTTGCAAGAACAGAAAAGTCGAAAATCTTAGGTTTTATGCCTTTAATAAAAATAAAACTTGTTATGGAGTGCAAATGAGGGTAAAGGAAAACACTAATAGAGATCCTTGTTAAATAACTAAAACACCAATTGTTCTCCACCTTCTGTATGGTTTATAATTATCTGTAATTTTCTAATCTTGAGACAAGTATTTCAGAACAATCAATGGTTCAGTTTTCCAATAAGGAAGAGCGTAAATAACATCAAGCCAAATGATATGATATTTTGAATTATTTTATAGATTTCTGGCAATTTAGCTTTTCCTAACTTCAGTAACAGTATACCTTCAAAATTACCAAATATTTGTTTGAAAACTAATTAGTACTTAAAACCTTTCTTCCTTCGTCAAAAGACGCCTAATACAGGAAAGTTTTATACAACACGAATGCAAATGAATCAAATTAAAATCCCCTGTCCATAAAGGGAGCTATAAAAGTATCCTTTTTTACCCTTGCTTTTGCCACCCCAAATAAACCTGAAAGCTATTGTATTCAATTTTATTTTCTATATTGGGTGATGGATTTGATAGAGCAGAAAGAATTTGAATATATTTTGGCTACATCGATACTTTCATCAAAGTAATTTTTCCCATTTGAGACAAATTGATTCTGCCCCACCAGCTGAGCAATTTCTTTATTTCCTTCAACTTTTTTTCTTCTTGTCACTTTCACGATATTATTCTTCTACTGTGTTACATCTAGATTCTCATCATACATAGCTTGAATTCTAATAAATGTCCGACAGTTCGTTTTATGACATGCTTATTTGCCTGTTTTGTCAAGGTTTCATTTCACATAAAATATTTCGGTTTCTGGTTTGTTTTTATTTTCATTTACTAATATTTTCAAAGTTCTTTTGTTTTTTTATATGCAAAAAATATATTAGAATACCTTCAGACATATATAATTTGCAGGTTTTCATAAAGATAATAAACAACAAAAATCTGTGTTTAGCTTCTTTTCATTATAAACAGCAGGATATGGTGAATCATACTTAATTGTTATTTAATTAATTAATTGTTACCATGGAAACCCTATAATATCTAAAGTTTAGTCCATGTGCTCCACTTGATAAAATTACATACCACAGCAGAGCTTTTTTAATCAAACTGGATTGGCTAAATTCGAAAATTAGTTCCCTCACCTTGAGCCTTCTCAATCATTCCTAGATGATTGTTCTCTGAGAATTCAAAATAAAAAAAATAATCACCTACCTGAAAATAATTGCCAGATGGCAAGAACTACATGCTATCCAAATTTACAATAAATAATGTAGTCAGTTATTGGCTAATGTTGTCATCCTGTCTCTGTTTGTATTTAAAAAAAACAATAAGCCTTACACTAAATTGTACAAATGGGTATTGGCAGCTTGGGCGAGAACAATGCTAGCTACTATTTGCAATGGATTCCGTAAATGATGAAAATCTTCTGAAGTCTACTTATTTAGCTCCGAGTTCAGCTACGACTGAATCAGATGCAAATGTAATGAATCATGCCAAGATTATGCCTGTATTTCAAGACAACGGGTATGATGAAAGTTTTTAGATTTTTAAAAATTCAGAAGAGTTGTGACCCAAGTACGGCAGAATAAACTTATTCTAGCATATTTATATTATAGCGTCAGAACATTTAAAGTTGTAATATCATAGGTATTAGCAATTATTTTTTTTATTAATTTATAAAATAAAGGTCACAAATTTTTCTAATTAATAAACTTTATATCACTCAATTTTTAATAGTATTGACATTGATATACTGTGCCATAGAAATTCATATTATCAAATTATTTCTGGCCATTTAAGATTTTAGTACATACAGCATCCATTGCCACTGATAATAAATTAGTAAGTTATTAAATTAAAGATGCTGATTTTCTCAAGTTGAGCTCATCTTGTTATTATGTCTTTATATCTCAAAAAATGGCCGTGAAATGTGAAACTTAACTAAATTATCAACATTACACTAATTTACTATTTTGAACTTGGTGCTTTGTTTGAAATAGGAAATCTTTTTATATATATGAGTAAAAATGAAATTGCATAACATGCATCACATGTATACCCTATGGAGGGGGGGGGGGGCGGGTTGTGCATGCATGTGTGTGTTTGCAGGGTAGGGAAGAAGTTTGATAACCCATGTGCTATATTCACAAATTTAGTAGCATTGCACTAATTTTCTGGAATATGTGGATATTATGTAACATATATTGAGCAATAAAATAGACAAACATATGCATTTACTAATAATCAATCCAGATATGAACTATTAGGTTACAAGACAATGGACTACTGCAGTATTTTGCAATGGATTGACCAAAATCGCTAAACTAGTTGATGTTGAATTAAGAGCCATCGAACATACATTGTCAACAGAGGAAAATGACATTTTAATAACACAAATATATCACGTAAAAAGTATTGTAAGATAAAGTATGAAAAGACATACAAGGCATGTCATGCTAGAGACAAGATTTGTTTTACCCCCAGACCACTGACACATTCATGTTTATAAAAGAAATAGCTTTTCAAAATCTTTGGAAAAAAAGAAACCCACCACTTCTGTATATACCTGTAATATATAGCATGAATAGGTGGTAAACGGTCCCGATTGGAGCTGATGTACCAATTTTGGGTCAGTTTAAATAGCAGTAATTTAAATGCAAACAGATCGGGTATAAACCACCATTTCATATATCACATAATTGGGTGACAATAGCTAGTATGATGTGTTAAGTGTTTTGAAGACTGCAGTGGGTGATCCCATTTTGCTGATTTGCATAGGTAAGTTCATGAAGTTTAACAACCCAGTACAGTGGGACCCCGCTATAACCCGAATTCGGATATAACCCGGTCGTGGCATGGCTCCCGAAACTTCGGGTAATTTATTACAGGTATTTTTCTCAAAGACCAAAAAAAAAATTTTTTTTAAGTATGAAAAAAGGCAAGAGTTTAATTATCATTCTCATATTCGTCTAAACAGTGGCAGTAAGAAAAAGAACGTGTAGAAAATGTATTAGCAAAATTTCTTCTAGTTTTGTGCCAAAATAAACGTCGGAAATACGAACCAATTGCTGGGCCTACTGAGAACTTTGGTCTTTGTTTATTGTTGAAAAATTACAGCTCATAAGTGTCAATATTATAATTACTGATTCCTGAGTAATGAAGCCATCGTGTCAACTTTGTGTTTTTCTTGAATGCATTCTGAATACAATCGTTGCTCTAATAATCTCCGATATATGTTCTCTTAATTTCATACACAACTAAGCAATAGCCAATGCGGGGGTTGATAAAAGATTCTCAACAGAATGTATAAATCAATCAATTTAAGTACATTGTTTATCATCAAAGTGAACAGCCGAGCTAAACAGTTACATAATTCAGTGGATAAAATACATCCAGTTCTGCCTGCTGTATTAGAGTACATCAAAGAACATGACGCAATAGCTGTGCGGCAAGTTCAAAGGACTTTGACTAGCAGCTTGGGTGGGAAAATGTGCTGAAATTTACAATGACTGAATTCAGAGACAGAAAGATCCTGAGATGTACATGTAGTTATTATAAGAATACACTTTAGCTTCCATTATTTAATCTACGGACATGTACTATTTCATCATTCATTACGTACACCCGTTACGTAATTTTTTTTTATTTTCTTTTCATTGAATTCAGTCACATAATAATCTGTGACAAAATTATTGAATATTTTACATCCTTGTGTGGATATTTTCGATGGAAATATTTGTATTATGGATTCAGTGAATGTTACAAGATTCGCTGGTGAGTACATGGTGTTGATACTCTTTTCATGCAATAGATTATACATGCATATATAAATTAGACACGTGTATGTACCAATGCATGGTTCTCTGAATAAAGTAATATATTAAATCTGCAATTTCTGTTACTACAGCAAATGTTTTTTCTCATTTAATATATATTGATCAAAAATGGTAATTGTGCCATGCATTTTCACACCCGTCTTTATGTCCCCCCCCCCCCCCGCAATTAAATCCAAAAATGTGTTGGTATTGTACATGGTTGCTTATATAACACGGTTCAGTTTATATGTCTCCCAACTACCGTTTTATAGCGGGGTCCACTGTATTGTGAAAAGATGCGCTAGATATGTATTGAAGAGCAAAAGTTATTACATATCATTGCCATGATTGAGAATGATTAAACCATCTGTATTAAAGTTGATTGACAAGTTTGTGGTGAGTGGCAACTTTTCCTTGAAGTCTGATTGTATTTCATTTATAAAATGCAAGACATGATTATTTCAGTCGCTGAAATAGCGTTCAAGTTTGATTAAATTTTTACATATATCAAGCGATAATCAGTATGTTAGATGACTTCATTGCAGTTTTTGATCAGAAACATCAAGCGATATTCAGTATGACGTTGCTATTTTTGGTTAGATATATCAGGAATTCTGGATAAATGTCAGCCATATTGGATAACACCAAATAATCATCTGTATCATTATTTTCATTTTCACTCAGAACATGACTTTCCTGAATGGGATTTTCTATGTGTCTCTGATCTTCAGGTACATCAGACATACTAAAGCCAGAGAATGATGCAGAAAAGGTGGAGCTGAGTGTAATGAGTAAAGAACCTTCAAGGCTGGTATTTAAATGTATCCATGATTCTAATATTTTGAGGTTGTTCATAATAGTAAAAGAAAGTATAATATGAAATCCTTGTATATGATTAGCACATATCCATACACACTTAGCAGCTCCTTTTCCGTTTTTTTTACTTGTTTGGGAAAAATTCGAACCAAATAATATCAATAAGCTTCATGAAGTTACACCCTGATTGAAGTATGTAGAGCGTGCAAAATGCTGATTGAATGACTAACATATGGGTGAAAGAAATGACTGTCATTACCCCAAAAAATTTTAAGAAATGAATTATTTTGTGGATAGATTGATTAGGCTCTCTTTCTAAACACAGATGAAATGCATTGACTCTGATTGACATGGCCACAAAATCAAGGAAACAAATGAGGAAAAGTCGAAAGATGGATTCACAAACACATTTGTATTATTTAATGGTCATCTACCACTGTGTGGCTGTCAACTAAAACTGATCCAGCTGTTGGAACATGCTTCAGTTTCAATATTAAATGGAAGAAAATCAATTACGTAAGGCGTCAAGAACTATAATTATATATGCATCATCTATTATTCAACTTTTCTGAGATTTTGTCACTTTCAATTAAATGCTTAATGCAGTCAAAAATGTATTGAGAAAGTAGAGCTTAACTGTTGCACTAAATATATACCTGTAGACCCTGCAGTAATATTTGTTTTTATGTATTCTTTAATTAAATGATGAAGGCATGCAAACCATGAACTAGTGGATAAATATTTGTTTGTTTTTCTACACAAATGTGATTTCATGTGATTAAATCTGACTATTGCTGTTTTATTTTCCACACAAATGTGATTTCATGAGATAAAATAAGAACTATTGCTGTTTTATTTTCCACACAAATGTGATTTCATGAGATAAAATAAGAACTATTGCTGTTTTATTTTTCCACACAAATGTGATTTCATGAGATAAAATAAGAAGTATTGCTGTTTTATTTTCCACACAAATGTGATTTCATGAGATCAAATTCTAACTTATAACTACTGGCAATGAAATAGGGACAATTGGGCATGCCATTAAAAACATGGTCCTGAATCTATAGGGACAATTGGGCATGCCATTAAAAACATGGTCCTGACTCTATAGGGACAATGCGACTTTAACAACGTTTGGACTGTCTAGGGATAAGGTGAATTTAACATGAAACTGTCAAGGGATGGGGGGGGGGGGACTTGAATATGGGTGGGAGTGTCTAGGGACAAGGATGGTAGGGGACAAATAGAGACATAGGCAGACAGACAGATACATACAAACAACTATACAAGATAAAGACAAAAACAAATTTGTGCAAAGAGAATATACATCTTTTCATGATATATGAGTGGCCCTGAAAAGAGCCTAAAGGTTGCTTCCAAAATCTGTCATTCTTTCTTTTCCACCAATTTCTCATCTTCTACAGGACATTTCTTCTTTTCCTCCTCCTATTCCTCTTTTTTTTTCTTTTCCTCTTCCCATTCTCCTCCGCTTTCATTAACTTATCATTATATGCTTATATCAACTCCTTTTCCTCTTTTTTTCCTGTTTTATCAGTTAACATTTCTTCAGTTTTCCTTAAATTATTCATTTCCATCTTGACTGTTCTGGGACTGTAGAAGCTTGTCTCAATCTTTACATGCCCCTCTTCCACATAGATCATCTAGTACCTTTCACAACGTTTGCGTTTTTTTCCATTTGGATAGTCACCATCGTTGACTGTTCAATGATGAATGGCACAATTGATGAACAATGTGATTTATATACCTCACACATTGACGTGAAGGAAAACATCTCTCACACCAACTACACATATCACATAACAAACAACCCAAAGTGTTATTAGCTCTTACCTAAAAGAAACTTTTAAAAAAAAATAATTTTAACACTATTACCAACAAAAACCACTCTTCTCCATACCTACACAGTGCAGAAGGCAAGTTTTTTTCTATTTAAATAAAAACTATTAGATCATTAGAGTAGCGACAAGGCTTTTATTAAAGAAAAAAATACACAACAAACACTAAAAAAATGTGTAACTTGATTAGCCTCTTTTCTAGAGATCTGATAAGGGCTGTCTTTTTAAGTTCCACAAAAAAAACTAACAAATGAATGAAATTTCAATTATAGTGCTTTGACCACGAAGGGTCATTTAGCACCGTTTTATCCAGCAAAGGCTGGTTATTTAATTACTCCTGGGAGAAGGAATGGTGCCACATCCCCCAGGCTTTAAAAAAAACTAACAAAACAGCCACAACTAAAACATGGACAGCACCAACCTAAAATAAACCCTCATTGTTTATACCTACAAACACTTTATGATCTCTAATACATACAACCCTACATCAAACACACACTATCAAAGAAGCCAGGGAAAAGAAGTGTTTATAGATACACTTGTATTCCTTTACCTACAAATGAACTAAGATACCAACACATGAATTTGGAAATAAGAGTAGTACATATGTTCTCGCGATTTTTGGGGGTTGCCCTGAAAAGGGTTGTTTCGTTTCTAAGGGAATTTTCAATCTCTCCTAATGCCTAGGATATTGAACTCATTGGTGTCTACACAGCAGTCAACAAAACTTCTTTCTGACAACCGTCGTTGTTGCTGCTGCTGCTGTTGTTACTACTCCTACCAAATGAGGACCCTGTTAACCAGGCAATGAAAGCGATCAGATTATTTTCTGTGTTGCTTTATCTTGTTCCCTCGGGCCAGCCATCATTTTCCTTTGTCCTGGGTTGTTTGAAGTTGTTTCTCGTCTGATGTTTTTTTCCAGTTTTGGTCCAGCGGTGATCGTCCTTTTATCCAAATTCCCCACCCACAAATTGGTTGAACTCTATGCTGTTTTGAGTTAATAGAGTATACAGCCCCATACGCACCAGCGTTTATAGTGTTGAGTTGGGGTCTGTATGCCTAAAGTTAGATAAAATTGAATTGCAGCCTTGTGCTGTGGGGCCTGGTAGTCTTGGGCTTTTAGACTACCTTATACTGTCTAAATTGGGACCATGATATCGGGACAGAATTTTATGATAGTCTGGTCTCAGACCATTTACTTATATATAATATTTGGCCTTGTGATTTTCGAATTTGATTTAACACACATTCATACTTGTATTTATGGTCATCTGCAGCAGCATAAGACACCAAGCGTGATTGGACAGTTCTATTGACGTCATCCTGGTTCCACGCGTACATGCTCATCGGGACTTCTGATTTCTAGACAAGTGGTAATCAGTCCACACACTCGTCTTTTGAATGTCCAAATTGGTAAGGAAAGAAGGAACCCGGAGGGATATGCCAAACTACCAACAACATCCTGGTTCGTTTTGGTTCACATGTTTCAGAAATTTAAAGCTATCGCAATTTGGAATAATGCTTTTTAGTATGACTTGGATGAAGTGGGATAGCTGATCTGATTAATTTAATATTTCGGCTGTAATGGGCATTGATAAGGTCGGTGGTGGTCTTTCTAAAACAAGAGAAGCAGTTACAAGTAGAGGGAGAGAATCTTCATGTATTGACATTGTTGCCGCATATATTAGTATTAGCTCTTATCTCCTTAGTGTGAGTGGTGGTTCTCCTGAGAGTATCCGAAGTTCTTCTTTGGGGGTATTTTGGTGGGTTCCTGTACATATCTGTAGAGTCTTGGATTGGATATTGTCCAATATGTTTAGAAGAGTGGGGTTGGCTGACGCATATACTTGGCACCCATAATCCAATTTAGACCTAATTAGTGAATTGTATAGGGTAAGGAGGGTATCTTGGTTGACTCCCCAGTTAAATCCTTAAGATTCTGGAGAAGGTTTAAATCTTGGCTGCTCGAAAAAGTTCGGTGATGTGGTAGTTCCAAGTGAGAAGTTCGTCGATAAACATACCTTAGAATTAAACTATTTTTTTCAAATTGTATTCCTTCACCTTGGATGTATAGGGTAAATTATTCTCTAGTGGCATTTGATTTAGGTGAAAACATTACTCATACAGTCTTTCCTTTGAAAATTTGGAATCTCACTTTATCAGCGCAGTGGCTGATTTGATTTATGTTCATTTAAGTTTCCGTGATGGTTTTGTACCCTGATGGTTTTCACCCCTCCCATATGACACTGTCATCTGCAAACTGAGATTTTTTTTCAGTCGACAGAGCGCTCTAGGTCATTGATCATGATGTTAAATAGAGTGGGACTTATGACACCTGCCTGTGGAGTGACGTTCTCTAGAACAAAAGGGTCAAATTATTTGTTCCCTATTATTGTTCTGATTTGGCGTCCATTTAGGAAATTGGATATGCACCTATGCATGCTGTCATTGATACCATAATGGTTCAATTTTGCAATTAAGTCATTGGTCCACACTAGATTAAATGCTTTCTGCAGGCCAAGCAAAAGCGCTGTGAGGTTTTCTCCCAGAGTTAAAGGCTACTTTAATGCATGACGTCATTCTAAGTAGTTGATCTAGGGTGGCTCCTTTATTGCAAAAGCTACTTTTGGAGGTCAGGTTATTGTTTAATGTTTGAGACTGTTATTAATCATAGTTTCTATCACTTTGCAGATGTTGTCTGTAAGGATATAAAATACAATTTCTGCTGGATCATTGCCCATTTTAGGAATCGGAATTTGAACAGCTTGTTTCCATTCTCGTGGGATTGTTCTGGTTTTCCATGATGTCTTAATATGGTCAATAATTGCTATTTCAATATTTTCCGGATTAATTCTGGTAAATTTTATATCCCAAATTTTCTTCTTCGAATGAAGTTGATATTTTCACCTTTAGCACCGTTTCCATTCTTGAATGCTAAAGTCTACGATTAGTGAGGTATGTTTCTTTTCCGAATCGGAATGCCAGTTTTGCATTGCATTTGAGATCAAAGTTTGAGCAGTAAGTTTGCCATGAGTTTTCTTTCGCAACGATAATAGTGAGCTTCGCTGTTTTTTCCTTGAATTTGTATATGAGAAAATCCGAGGATAGTCCTATATGTATGACTCTGTTTATAGCTCTTGTTTCCTTCAGGGCATTTTGCATTTCTCATTCCACCAAGGAACTGACGGTTTTGCATTTGCGCCTCTTCCTGCCCTTGTTATGACTGTTGTTAGTCTTTCTTGTATGTTTTATATTGTATGTTGCCCTCTTGAAAAATTTCTGTTGGCATTTGTCAGTATAGAGCTGAATGTGTCCCAATCGGCTTTATCAAATCTCCACCTTGGGAATTAGGTGAAGTTGGTAATTTGGGTGGTTAGATTAATAGTAATGATGATGAGGATGTGGTCACTTCCTAATGTATTATTCTCATCTACTTCCAAATTTATCATTGTAGGTATATTGGAGGTACAGATAGTTAGATCTATGGCTGACAGTGAACCAATTTCTGAGTCGATTTTGGAACGTGATAGATAATTGAATATCACTAGGCTTGAGTTATAACCCATTCCTCAATTAATTTTCCTCATTTGCTTTGATGAATTCTTTCCCATATTTTGCTGTGGGCGCTTAATTATCCACATATTAAGAGTTAATTGTCACAACTGGACTGTTGGACATACATTTGTGAAGAGATAGGGTGATTTCCTCCTCGGTCATAAATATTGTAAACCTCGAGCACCATTTGTCCTGTGTTAATTATTTATTAGGGAATGGTACTTGAGTGTTTCCAAGATGTTGCTTATTTAACCTGCTGTGGAATTAGGGAATCACCAACAAATGACGAGTCCCCCTCCTTTCATGAAAATACCCTGTATTGATTTTTGGGGTTATGTTTGGTAGCACATGTTACATGCTGACACGTGTTATATGGTAGCACGTGTAAAATGGTAGCATGTGTTATATGTTTCTTGTGATCATATACGATCTGGTTTGGTAGTTTATTTATTGTATTTATTAATTAAAACTATTCTGCAATATTCATTGTCAAAAACTTTGTGTAATGTTTCTCATTTTAATTCATGTTAGAATTTACCGAATAGTTTTTAATGTAGTAGGGGTTGACAAGAATTTTACCATGACTACTACTGTTGTATATCTGTTCGTCCTCCAGCATCTGTCCGTCTTCGAGAGACAATGGTGTAGCTTCCAGTTGGGTGCGCTATCTTTGCAGTGAGGTTTGTGTTTCACGCTTCCTCTACTTTCAGAACGCTCTGTCTGACAACAAGGCACCAGAAAGAGAATTCGTCAGCACAGCTTTCACAGTCATTGACGTTGATTGATGTTAGTCATCTTCATATCGTTCTTTGTAACGCAGACGTGGCTGTGCAGTCAGTCGTGCACCTTCTGATAGCCGTATAGCAAGTCCTTGGGAATGCGACGTGGGTTCATTCTCCTGATGTGACCAAGCCTGCATAGGTTATTCTTGCTCAGAAAATGCTTTCATACTGGCTCATTCCAGAACCTCTTTGTTGGGTACTTTTTATCCTGCCATTTGATGCACAGAATGCGCCACAGGCATCTCATGTGCAAGCTTATGTGTTTCCTCTTGTGGCTTGCGTAGGTGTCCCATGCCTTACTGCTGTAGATGAGTGTAATGAGCACGCATGCCTGGTAAACACGCAGTTTGGCCTTCTCAGTGAGGTTGGGGTTGTTCGTAACCTTCTGGTTCAGTCTGGCCATAACTGCTGCTGCCTTGGCAATCCTGCTGCTCACCTCGGCATCAATGGAGAGTGAGCTGGAGATGGTTAACCTAAGTATGTGAAAGTTTTCGACAACTTCCAGGTTGTACCCTTCGATGGCGATGGCAGGAGGGAAGTCTGCGTCCTGCGTCATGACTTTAGTCTTCTTTAGACTGATGGTCAGTCAAAACTCCTTGAAGGCATGAGGGAAGTAACATACCAGCTGATAAAGTCCATCTTCTGATTGTGATGCCAAGGCTGCATTGTTGGTGAAGAGCAATTCATGGATGTTGAACCTCTGTGACTTTAGTTTTAACACGGAGACGGACGATGTTGAACAGCTTGCCATCAGCCCAGGTATGGATGTACACTCCCTCGCTGCAGTCCTTCAAGGCATACTGGAGGAGCATGGAGAGGAATGCGCCCTTGCTTCACTTTGCTCCAGGCTGGATAGGTCTCCGATTTTGCGCCATTGAAGCACACTGCTGTGCATGTACTCATGGAACAATGTGACGACAGCGAGCAGTCGTGGGGGGGGGGGGGTCAAATGATCTTCTGCAGTAGCTTGAAGAGTCCTCTCCGACTGACCAGGTCAAACACCTTCGCTAGGTGTATGAAGTATGAATGTCTTTACTTTGGTAGCCACCGCTATACTATGACTCCTCGTCTTCACAGCTGTTGCACCCCACTTCATCGTCTTCGTAGTTTGCGTCATGTTCCAACAATGGCAGATTGATTCACTGTGCACATACGCTAGCATACATATAAAGGTTATGTGATATCTCTCTTCTGATTGGAAGACAGAGTTCGCGCTGTGACCATTCCACTGTTCTCGTCACAAGATGTAGATAGACTCACGTAGAGTTGTCTACCCTCATATTGTCGATGCAGCTCCTCCTAGCTTTTCCCACTTATGTCAAATCATCATGGAATATCACGAAGATATTGATTATATGTGGAGAGGCAAGGCTTAATCTACTGTCGGGATGTCAGACTACACAGTGTAATTTTCAAGATTATAGGCATTTTGACAGTGTGCAGAGAAACAGCAAGCTTTTCAAAACAATACAACTTTATACATTCTCAGACACAAACTTTCGGGTGTCATCGTCCATTATTAAGTCCTTGTTACTGATCCTACTACTCTAACAAGAGTAGCGTTATATCAAACAATTTGACCAATATCCCTGATGGTCATTTTAATATTTAAATTTACACCATACCGTATATATTACAGTGGAAACTTTCATAATCCGATATGAAAATTTAGCTAATACTAATTAGTTAGTTAGTTTTGCCCGTCACCCCTGCCAGGGTATAGGCCGCCCACAAGAGATCGCCAGATGCTTCTGTCCTGTGCCATCCCCTCAAGCTGACTTCCGGCGGCTTCTTCTGCCTCTGCTGCCAGTCCTTCAAGGTAGTTTCTCTTGTCTATCTTGATGGTTCTTTTCACTTCTCTGTGGGTGTCAGTGTACTCTTTTTGTGCCTTTACTTTTTTAGTTCTTGTCTTACTGTTATTTACTGCTGCTTTTTCTGTTTAGGCTCCTGGATTCTGCACAGTGTTTTGACTGCAATCCATTCTTTCTGCTGGTGCTTCATGGGGCCTAGTACCTCGTGGCCCTGGTACTTCTTGGCATATTGATTTTACTGCCTCCTTAACTTTATGCCATCTGTTGTTCACGCTGTCTACCTCGTCTTCAAGCAGCTCTTGTAAAACTTGGTACTTGTTGTTAAGAGTAAGTCTGTATTCTTCTTTAGTATTTGCATCTTTCAACAGGCCGAAGTTATACCTTGTTTTCTTCTCTTTGGGGCCCATCCAGTTCTTCTTCAGCCTAAGTTTCAGCCTTGCAACAACTAAGTGGTGGTCAGATGCCACATCCGCTCCCCTCTTCACCCTCACATCTTGCAGGGATCTTCTGAACTTCTTGGCTGTGCAGATGTGGTCAGTTTGATTTTCTGTTACATGGTCTGGTGATATCCATGTGCTCTTGTGGATTCTCTTATCGGTAAAGATGGTACCCCCGATGACCAGGTCGTTCAGTGCACAAAGGTCTGCAAATCTCTCTCCATTTTCGTTCATCTCCCCTAGGCCATGGATTACCATGACTTGTTCATACCCTGTGTTGTCTGACCCAATTTTGGCATTGAAGTCACCCATGACGATGTTGATGTCTTTGTCTGGGAAATTCTCTACTATGTTCTGTAGTCTGTTGTAAAATTGGTCCTTATCTTTTTCTTTGCTGTCATTTGTTGGAGCATAGCACTGTATGACGTTCATCTTTATTTTCTTCTTCTTGGTCGTAAATGTTGCAGTGAGGATTCTGTGTCCATGTGGTTCTCATCCCATCAGTGCATTATATGCTTGCTTCGACAGCATGAGCCCTACCCCTTGTGTATGAGGCGCATTTTCATCCTCATGTCCTGAATACAGTAACATCTCTCCTGTCATCAGTTTTCTTTGTCCTGATTGAATCCATCTCGTCTCGCTGATGCCCAGTAGAGATATGTTGTAGTTTCTCATCTCTGCTGCTCCCTGTGCTGTTTTTCCTGCCTTATACATTGTCCTCGCGTTCCATGTTGCGATGTTAATACTCCTGTTTGATAGAAGGGTGGTCTGCTTTATGGCTTCCACGAGCTCGCGGCTTTCACCACATAGCGTCATACGTCTTCCAGGAGAAGACCCTTCCTCCCACAGGCTTTCAGTTTCTGTTTTTTCTTTGGTCGACGTTTTTGTAGCAAGTTGGGTTTTACTGGGTCGGGTTGCTAGCCCCATGCCCAACCCTCCCTCTTTTCCACCCGGGCTTGGGACCGGCGATGGCGGAGTTGCTAATACTGATGGCAAAGACTAACTAATGAATCGACAGTGACGACGACTATGAAAGAGTAAATAAATCTGGTGGAAATTTATACAAATGAAACGTTATTAAAACACTAAAGATCAAATACCAAAAACAAGTTGTCTTTTAAGGGAGGGAACTAGAAATCACATAAAGACACATTCTGGAAATTTATGATTCAAAACCTGTGATGGAAATTAATGTCCTTAACTCTCTGATCGCCAGAAAAAAATTCAGTTGGAGGAATCAAAATAAGCTATATTTATTTATTCTAATCATTTTTCAATTTTTGGGAAACATTATTATAAGGAAACACTTCAAATAAAGACAAATTATTGTTTATATATATATATATATATATATATATATAAAGAATGCAAATCATGTGGCGAGTAACAGAGCACTATATCCAGCAAAGGATCGCGTTTGTCGGGGATTGATTACGATAAATGTAATAAACTGAATGAATAGCGCAAAACTTGTTTCTAACTTGTCTTCTAACTGGATATAGTGCTCTGTTACTCGCCTAAACGCTTTCAAGCCGAAGTGCGTCTTTTTCAAAGAGAAGACAAAGAAATAAAACAGAAACCTTTTGTTTCTTGGAATATAATCAGGTTATCGAGTACAACGTCGAAATCCTTAGCCAACTAGCATGACAATATTTTCCGACTATGTTCAGGCTAAGAGAGAGAGAGAGAGAGAGAGAGAGAGAGAGAGAGAGACCAGGTGTGTAGGATCTAAAACAATAATCAGGTTGCAAGTTTTTGCGAGTTTAGTAAAATAAACTTTGTTTGCTATTATTTCATTTCGTTCGTCTGTGTACACCGAATTTCTTTACTAATGCGCCAGAGCGATTCTATCTCGTTGAATTGAGTGTTGCTGCAAATACAAACACTTTCTATCTTTTTGCGGTGTTTATTTCTCAAGTACATAATAACTGTCGAGTTCAATCTCAATATTTTCTGCACTCTTCATGGATTGCTCATTGGCTAAGGGACTGGGATGAATCAGAATGTGTATGTGTTATTTTTTTTAAATGTCGCAGTCATTCTGAATTTTTTTTTTCGTTTCCTTGGCACTTATTTAATAAACATTATTTTAGAGTTAGGTTTCCGTCCGTCTAGAATGACAGTACGGAATGCAATACAAATGAAACGTAAATTGTTGTATTCATGCACACACGTGCGTATATATATATATATATATATATATATATATATATATATATATATATATATATATATATATATATATATATATATATATATATATATAACAACTCATGGAAAGAAAAGGTGGGGATAGTATGTAATATAAACAACGGTCAACAAAGCCGTATTATTTAAAAGATGTATTACTCAAAACATGGTGCAACGAGAGGTCAATCAAACATTTTTGATTCTCTTATTTCTGGGAAAACTCTGTTCAAGTAGTAATGTGCGCATTGTCCTACAGCTCGGGGCACTCTAAAAGGAAGTCTTTCAGCGTCTTAGAGTATCTGGAAAGATTGAAGAAAATTTGTAACTTGATATACAAGCACGATATATATATATATATATATATATATATATATATATATATATATATATATATATATATATATATATATATATATATATAGACACAAATAGCTAATATATCTCTGAGATCACGGAGTAAATATTCAGTTCATTATCAATGGAGGTCAAGATCATTTATCACTTGGAAAGTCCTAAACGTGTTGACAAATTTGAATGTTTAATAAAGACTATATTATTGTCTTAACTGTATATATAATGTTCATTACTTGAAAATATCATTCTTGCGCAACTAAAACAGAATGGGCCTTATTGTAGTGTTCAGGCTCTCTCTCTCTCTCTCTCTCTCTCTCTCTCTCTCTCTCTCTCTATATATATATATATATATATATATATATATATATATATATATATATATATATATATATATATATATATATACGTACGTTTGACAGTTCCAGTTGAGGACGTTATAATATTTTCCAGTTGAGTTCCAGGAGGTGTGAAATTGGTGTATCATATCTTCACAATTTGTTGTATTAGTATACCTTAACGTTTTGTACTGCCAACAGCAATGAAAATTCGGGTCTTCGCATAACTGTTTTTTCTGTGAAAATTAGACTGAATTTAATAGATTTACCTAGGCATCATAGATGAGTAGAAAGAACTGAAATTTGATGCAAGTGTACAAACATGCAGCACCTACTAAACCGTAGATAATCTGAAATACTTTCTGTATTAATTAGCATATCAAGTGCTTTAAAATTAATTTTTTTTAAAAAATTACTTGGAAAGAATTATCTGAAATGTTTTTCTTCGGCTGCAGTCAAGTTATTATGTTTATACCATAATGGTTTGTACATGCAATATATGTTGAAATATATTGTAAGCTGTTCGACCTGGTTTTTTTATTTATTTTTTGTTACATAGTTTGATCTCGGACTTGAAGAACATAATGCAGACACTATATAAGGACACCTTTCTGTGCACATGAAACTTTTCAGTTGTGCTTTCTGAAACTCAAACATGCTTTACTTTGATTTACGTTTATTTATGATTTATATTTTATTATCTGTCATGTAACACTTAAAAAGTCCATGTTTTCTACAGTGCCAAAAGCTTCCAAACAGATGTCACAAGCGTGAAATCAAATCTAAACCAATTTTGTTTAGCCCCCATCTCTCTCTCTCTCTCTCTCTCTCTCTCTCTCTCTCTCTCTCTCTCGCAGTAGGCATAGATGTGTTTGTAATTGAAGCTATCTTTAATTAAATAAACATGTAATCGTATTGTATATTTCCCAATCATGGCAAGTCTGATATGGAAATAAATTAAACCATCTTTAAAATTGATTTTTTTTAAGATAAAGGTCATGGCAAAACTTACTGGAAAATTCCAGGTACCCCAATCATAGCAGTAACTTCCGATCTGGACAAATGCATGATTTATCCCGTATTGTACGTCAATATCTATAACTCTTTTCCTGTCTATTGCCTTCTTGTACAATGCATCACTTTTTGGGCTACTGCATTTGAAGAATGTTTGGAGTGTTATACTCAACGGACATGAGTATATATTAAAAATCTCTGAAACTGCGTCATTTTCTGAAAAAGATGCAAGATTTGGAGGACACAAAAACGAATTTTCAAATTGTAGTTTTGGCTGTCCAGCAGACCCTTGACCAGTTTCTTTCACTCATATCTTAAATTCCACAGGTAAGTTTCAGATTTAAAATAGTTATTGCAATCGCCTCAGTCACAGTTGTATTTATAAGCCGTTTGCCGGGTAGTTAGTAATTGTAATTAAAATTGTTAATTACAAACACTGTAGATGCTACAGGAAACAGTATTACTGCTGATATAATGACAACAAATGAATATACACCAACGCAGAGGTTAAAACGGCTAACAGAACATTTCATCTTTGGGCGCAACCGAATAATAATCTTAACATTTTATACATAAAATATGATGAATATATAATTCATATGACTTGATTGATACAAAGGAAATTCCCTATTACATACTTCTGAAAAAGCTGACAAATGAAGACCTGGATGATTGTCAAAAGTTCGTTTGATATATACACATTCTAAGCTTTAAACAAAGTCAGGTCTTTAATTTATATTGGAATAAAGAAAATGAAGATATTATCAAAGGGAAAACCAATGTCTTGATCTAAAATCCAAGTAAACGGGTTACGAAAAATTTCGTTCAGTTTAGTTTACACTCAACGATAAAAATTAGCTATATAATATGTTGTTTTTTTACAAAATGAACCTTGCAATATACAATAAATAAAAAAACTTATACACAATATAGATATACATAACGATGGATATATATATATATATATATATATATATATATATATATATATATATATATATATATATATACGTTCACACAGTCACACTTGACTACTAAGCAGCGGGTGGTGCATGGTCAAAGATGTAAAGTAAAGACGAAAATGATAGGACAGTCAGAAGAGTAAGATATATAAGGTTAGGCAGATATAAGCAAAAGAGTGTCAGTGTACGTTTTCGTCCCTTCATACTCATGCCAATCCGGATACCGTAGCGGCGATGAGATAGTGAATCTTAACCGGCATAGCCCTTAGAATCACTAGGTCTTACTAGTAGCTGACTAGTTCATTAGAATGTGATACTGGAACGCTCATGCATGTGAGATACAAAGTCGGGGGCTTCTGTAATTATTGATGGTAATTTATTACAAGTTCCTATTGTACGTCGGAAAAAGCTGAACATTTTGTCGATGCTGACTTCAACTGGAACTTTTTCCTGTTGTTTGCCCTAGTTTGGCTATATGCAAGGGTCAGGTATTTGTCCGCTGGTATGTCCAGTAAGTTGTTCTCAATCTTGTACAACAAAGTCAGCTAGGCGTTGGTTAGCCTGGATTCCCACTGGATATGGTTCAACATTTCCAACAACTCTTCCAACTCCGTCATCACTGTTTTTCATCTGGTTATCTTTGGCCGTCCACATTTAAGCTTACTAGCTGGTGTCTATCTGAGGGCTAGCTTGGTTGTTCGTTGAATCCCAACATTTCTTTGGTTTCATTTTCATGCTCATTATTGTACCCCACAATTCTTGTTTCACTTTAATGTAAGTGTTAAGGTGACAGGAGCTAGTTTCGTAAATTGTCCCTTGGCAAATTTCTTAACTTAAGGCTACGGTGTGACTTATTCCACTATTATTGTTACTAATTACATATATGGACATATTTGTGAACTAGGTGGTTCAGGCTTGTCTTGCTCTTGAAGTGGATGTCAGGCATTGTTACGCTGCAGTACGAAAATAGTGAAATACCAATAGTTGGCTAGGAAGAAGAGCTAGCCTCCCATAGCAGTAAACACGTGGGTTCGGGACAAGTAGAATTTCACAAAAAACGGCTCGGATGACAAATATTTTCGACTGTATCAGCCTGTTTAGTGCACACTGTTTTGCAGAATTAAAAGGGCTTGTTGTTGCACTGTGACTATCAAACGGAGTTCAACATGACCGTCGGACGTGAAAATTGCAGGTATACATTTGGTGTAGGGGGGGATAAACTTCTTCAGCTATGAACTGTCATTGACCTCTTTGGTCAAGTGGATAATATTCTTACGCTTTGTTTTAAAATAGGTATCTCATATAATGGGCCTATTTGACCGCACTTGTGTATTTTATTTTAAATGATTTTGTTTATACTAGACCCGTGATTAAGGCATTAAATTTGTACATACAAAATGGCCAATATTTGAATTGTTTAAGTTAAAACTAGATACCATTGCATAATGTTACAAATCTTGCAGACGGTTCTGATGGTGTTACCGCAAGTGAAGTTACTAGTTTTTCAATATTTGTTCTTTTCTGCACACGTTGGATAAAACGAAAGCTCTTGGCACGAACTAACTAAAACTCAATTTGGAAATCAAAACAATATTAAAAGTAGAAAATAAAACATTGTTATGTAAAAACAGACAAAAAGACGGCTGAAATCTCAAGGAAAAGCGTTATCAAAACAGTTCTAGCAACAGCAAAAACATTATAACCATTCAAACGTGAAATAAATTGTTTGCTATATTAGATTGTGGAAAACAAGACAATAAACAAATGTATCCTATAAAGAATAAATTGTACAGAAATACCAATTAGAGTCCTCCATTACACAAAGGCAGCCATTACATGTTCCTGAGAATATATAAATGGAAACAGTAGACACCAGTTATCAGATAACAGTAAATGTAATAGAAGATAGCAGCAGAGAAGGAGAATCCGACAACTTTATAGAAGCGTCTATTTGGCAAACCAAGGCTTCCTCCAAAATCGAAAAATGATTTTTACCTCCATAGCAGAAGAGGAGAGGGCGAATCCGACAACTTTATAGAAGCGTCTATTTGGCAAAACAAGGCTTCCTCCAAAATTGAAGAAAAAGTTTCCTTTGGAGACGCAAAGTCGTTGTCGCGCTCTCTCTGCTCCTATGGGGGTAAAACTCTTTTTACGATTTCAACCGAATATTTGATCAAGTCCGACACGATATCTTGATCTCGGGGCATGCAAATTTATCGTTACAAATCCATGTGGGATTGACTGATAGTGACTAAAGAAATTTCTAAAGAGATTATGATCCATATCACCGCCGCACCAAGTTTGCTAAGTATTTCGTAGCGTATGTGTGTCTACTCCATTAAATACAACAAGAATATTGCAGTTATCTCTGATCACTTTTGGTATTTGAGTGTATCGTTGAGTGACATATATTACATCGGTATTGTTATGCCTACCTCTGGAAAATATGCTAGCAGGATTCTTTTGATTGTCTAACATGACATCATCATATACAACAAAATTGTTAATACTTCGATCAATGTCATCAATACTCTGTGCTTAATCGATATCGGTTATAAATTCAATAATATCCTCATCGATTTACGATTTTGCTTTCTCGTTAAAATCCTTTAACACCTCGTAACATCGCTGATCGTCTACACTCGGGGCTACTAAATACAACTTGTCCCATTTCATCCATCTCGTTATCAAATTAAGTAGCAGTTGTGTCTTGCCACTTCCAGATGGTCCGATTATAATCATGCGAATAGAATTTGGTAGCGCTGCATGATGCTTTACTGGTTCTCGTGATTTTGTCGCCAAAAAATCAATTATATTCATGTTATTATAAATAAATTATGGATCTATATTGTGTGAAATGTAAGAAGCGTACTAGCAAAAACGACTTGACGACGATTACAACTAAAAATAACAGATCAGCACTTTCTGGTAAGTATGTACAATGTGGCACAAAAAAAAATTTAGATTTGTTTCTATGAAATCTGGAGATGTTTAAAAAAAACGAGGAGATGATATTGCAACCAAGTTAGTAAAACTCCCAGGAACACCATGGGCAAAACATCCAGGAGAAAAACACCTTCCAGGATATAGTTATTGTGGACCAGGGACCAGACTCGATATCAGACTCGATGATCAAAACCAACCTTGACCCGGTGAAAACCTAATAAACGCCATTGAAAAGACGTGTCATGCTCATGATGTTGCTTATAAAAGCAGTAATCTGCAACACAGACATATCGCAGATGTGAAATCGATTCATGCGTTGAATTATATCACTGATAAATCCTTCAAAGAAAAATTGGCTTCATGGTTGCTAAAATCGGCAATGAAAAGTAAATTGATGGTGGGTGCTGGTAATTAATAACAACATGGAATCTATTTATTATTCTCCAAGAAGATACTGGAGGGGTAAAGCAGCAATCGGTAAACTCGCTAGCGCCGCAAAGGTGAAAAATACCACTGCAGCGGATTGGTTATCCAAACAGGCGATATGACAAATTTATCTACCACCGCCTAAACAAATTAACTTCTCGCATTTTGATGTCAGCGCACCTAATGAGGTTCATCAGGCTGATATATTATTTATGCCGCATGATGGTGTTTACAAGTATGCGCTAAACGTAGTTGATGTTGCGAGTCGATACAAACAAGCAGAAACTCTAAAGACAAAACATCAACTGAGGTGGCTTCTGCATTTGAAAGGATTTATCAAAGGGTTCTCTGCATTAGCCAAATCTATTACAATTTGATCCTGGCAAGGAATTTCAGGGTGCAGTGTTATCAACAATGAAGAATCATAATGTCACCATCAGACGAGGACATACTGCACTACATCGCGATCAGGCAATTGTTGAACGATTTAATCGGAAACTTGCTGAGCGGTTATTTGGATATCAATACGCGAAGGAGTTTATTCAGGATAAACGATCTCGTGAATGGGTCAAGAGATTACCGGGTGTAATTACCGCGCTAAATAATGAGATTACTCGTACAATTAATATGAAACCTAACAACGCGATTATAAAGAAGTATATAACTGTAAAACCGCAAAATGATTTTTCAAAACAACCAATACTCGGCAATGTCACTGTTAGGTATTTATATGAACCAGGAGAGCTTGAAGGTGGCAAAAAAAGAGCTACTGATCCTATTTGGAGTGTCACTGCACATAAAATATCTAGCATAACACGATCTGCGGGTAGACCGCCAGTCTATAGATTGGATTCAACTGCTCCTCAGCGATGATTTACTCGTGAACAGCTACAATTGATACCCGAGGATACTCAATTACCGCCGCGTGATCTTAACTAGCACCTCTGCGTCTGTTGCACTCAAGACAAGTCAGCATCACATTATCTCTGGTATGACCTACGCTGCTATTTTTTCTGTCTACGATAAATTGGCTGGGGTCTTCATCCGACCAACACCAACGCATTATACAATTGCAACTCGCGCAGTGATTATTCTGTTGTTGTTTCAGTGTGATTATAAACTCCGCATCAATGTCAAATTGTCTCCTTTTTTCTTGTTGTTTATAACCACCGAGTATTTTTCTTATTATATCATCGCTGACAATATCACTTATTGTGGTGTCATTATCATCTAAAACAACACTTCGAAGTTGATTTATTCTGCGTACTCTGGACACCGCAAGATAAACTAAATTCGACCACTCGATGCCATTATCTATGATCCAAACAATTGTATCGGATATAGTCAATCCCTTCGAAGAATGTATCGCCGCTGCGTATTTTAGCTTCCATGGGGATTTATCAGCACGCAATGGATCTTCGACAACACTGATATCAACCAACACAATATCATTTAACACGAGAATTTGTTTTTCACTTTGTCCAGGAATATCATCTTCGATATCTTGACTTCGTGTATCCTTGGGTCTATAACACAATGGCACTGGAAGTGTTGCAAATTTTTCTTTATGTGTGTTAAATAACTTCATCTGAAGTGTATCTCTGACTATCTTTCTACTTGCCACTATCAAATCGTTTGGTCTCCACGCTTCCCAAAAATCATTTAATGGGGTTCCCGAAATTATTTCACGTGCTATTTCACATTGGATTCTATCCGGTTGTAATCTGATTAGTTTCTTGGTCTCGCGTAATTCATTATCAAGTGATCTATGATCAGTACTAGTTTCTTCATAATAGTCTACAAAATTCTTCAAACAATCATGTGGGGATAAACCGACAAATGGTGGTGGTTGACCAAGATCGCCACATATTATCACACTTGTATTCGCTAGCAATAACCAATCGAGAAGCCTTTGTAATACATCTAACGACACTGTGCATATCTCATCCCAAATGATGATTTTAGGAATATATTTCTCGCCCATTCGATCAGAAGTCCATTCGTCACCTTTCCATCGAAAGAAACTGTGATAAGCGCATGCATTAATTCCTCATTGTTTCATCTCTCTTGCAAGTATGTGTGTTGGTGTTAGCACAATCATGTTTGATTTCCCTCGAAATAATTCGATCGCACGAGTCGTCTTCCCTGACCCACCACAGCCGTTAAAGTAGCTGGTTTTATATCTACATATTGGATCGGAACACGACGGTGCATTAGATAGCTCTGATCTCTGATTATTTTTCAAGTAATTGTTTTCAATTGTAACATCTGCTGATTTAGAATAATCGCGCAGTTTTTTCTTTTTAATTCTCCATGATCCCCAACTCTCGTCTGAATTAGTGAATTCAGCCACTGCTTCTTTATGTTTTACGTCTATATAAAATGAATCAGTGGCGACTCTAACTGCGGTGTCAGGAAATCTATTTATCATCGAAAGTAAAATAATAGAAGCATAAGCCAGCATAGACGACCTTAAGTACGTATATTGAGGATTTCTCCATCTGTGTATGTAACAATTGTACCTAATTTGGTTGCATCGGACAAGAAAGCGTCTTTACGATCGAGGAATATACCCCTAGATGTTACATCTGCAATTATAAAATCGTATTCAGCATCATCTATAATAAACCGCGAAGAATATCGTTTGTGGTCGTATTTTCCACCTTGTGTGAATTTACCAATTATTCTTCTTCCGAAATCTTTTGCGTGTTTATTTCTAACTTCAAAGATTTCTTTGGACCATTTCACGATATATTCTTCGTCTAAATCGGGAAATTGTGTTTTGTTTTCGGCGATTATACTATGTACACTATCGGGTTGTGAAAACCAGACTTCAGTTTGTTTCCTATATGATATAATTGCTTCACTGATAATCAGCGATATCAACATTTCAGAATCAATCATATACCGTAATAACACTATTGGCAACCAGTGTTTTTCAGAGATGTGTCTACCAAACCAAACATAACAGCATGGATGAGGTCCTTTGGCCAATTCAAATGATACCAGACGAGTGAATCCGGTTAAATCTAAATCGGGCAGTGGTCCATTAATGGCAACACGGGTCATCTCATGTGTGGGATGTCCAAATCTTTTGAAGTACTCAGAACACTCTCCATATCCAAGAAAACTCCCTGGATAACACGCAAGCATATCAACCGAAATAATACTTTTGGGGTCGTATTTTGTATTCCATAATCCACCGTGGCCATATGCCACGCAGCTTGATTCGAAATCGTAGAGAAATTCTGCGCGTGTTGGTTTCCTTAGATTTCTCTTTCTCGTGAAATGAGCTGCAACTGACGGAATTGTAAAACAATTTGTTAGTAATTGTTCGTCGTAATCCGTTGAAACCACTAGCTAGTTTTTTCATCTCGTTGTGGAGGGCTTCAGTACGGTATAATTCTTCATTGGATCTTACAAACTGATCGAATATACCCTCTTCGTCTTGAAAACTGTGAAGTAACCACACTGACACAGGATCGTTTTTACTTAACTCGTAAATAAAATCAGATAAATTTCCCGTGTAATATTTTATGGTTCTATCCCGCGGAAATATTGTTACCGCAGGTGTCCACGCGTGTTCAATATGGTCAATAAATTTGATTGGAGCTCCTTTTGATTTATATTTCGATTCGTGTAATACCTCTCTTGTTATCGTCATTACAGTTATTGGGAATCTTAATGATGTTTCTAATTTAGCTATATCTTGAATTTTTGCTCCGCTCTCCTTCACTGTTAATCCGCATTCATTTTTTTTTGTGTCTTAGATCCGTCAATTAGTTTCCACGCATCGCATTTGTAAAATGCTCTATTATTCGTTCTGCTACACAATTTATTCTTGACGAAGTCAACGGTGACAATGTCATGGGTTTTAGTTTTTCAATACTCGGTTTCGCATTTATGGGATAGATTCCATAAACAACCACGGTTACAGGATAGGATCTCTCGTAATACGGTTTGTCAATCCCAGTCAGAATTCCTGGTTTGGAATCCTGACTCACAATGACATTTTTCTTATTTTTCACAGTGGGTTTAAATTTGTCGCGTATAATCCAATTCCCCTTTTCTGAGCGGATAATGAATCTCACTCTAAATAAAATACTTTTTCTTGTCAAGATGTGAGATTATCACTGCTGCTCTTTCGTCGTTCATGTTAGCACTATCATCAATTCGAAATGTTGACCAACAGTGAGATGCTCCATCGCGCTTGAATTCATTAAATGCATCACGGATTCTACCTATCATGCTTCTATTACTTATTAGACTCTTTGGTACATCAGCAGAGACTCTATCGAGATTGAATTTAACATTTTTCCAAGG
Organism: Unio delphinus; assembly: GCA_029339505.1. NCBI lineage: Eukaryota > Metazoa > Mollusca > Bivalvia > Unionida > Unionidae > Unio > Unio delphinus. The sequence continues at coordinate 1,059,688 of JAQISU010000130.1, forward strand.
CGTAATTTTCGATAATCTCTCGAACTCCTCCATATTATAATTAAAACAAGTAGTTTAATAACGAATTTATTATATAAAGAATCATTGCAAATGGCTTATGATAGAATCAGTAACCGCTTGTAACAATTCATGCAGAAATGAATTCTGCGGATATCGTTACGTCGTGGGAGTTTTGGACCCTAGTATACGAGTATACGATGTGGGGTAGGTGTGCGTGGTAAGTCACAGTTATGTCTCAAATGTGGTGGCAAGCGATACAGAGAGACAAAGCGTTATTATGATAAGAGAATCAAAGATTCCATCAAAGATTCCATCAATGACTATTACTCTATCAAGAACAAAATCATGAGAACAGCTCAAGACTACATTGATAGATTCTCAAGTAATAATTAAACTAAATAATGAATTAGACAAATGGTATATAGTATATAAATGAACCAAGAATTTCAACCACATCCCGTGATTACCAATTATTAAGTATCTCGTGACGGTATTGTCAGACACCGCAGACTAAAGAAACCATTAGGGACGGACAATGGTATGGGGCATTCGATGTTTACTGTTGCAAAGACAATGTATCTTAATCATAGATTTGCTTTCGAATGTTTTCATGGATTGATAAAAGATGGATTTGTAGTTGATCATATTGATGGATGTCCCCAAAACAACAGATTGGATAATTTACGAGCTATCACACAATGTCAGAATACCAAATGGGGAGGGACTGGAAAAAAACTCGAAAAATGCAAGACCCAAAAAATCATTTAATATAGAAAATAACGAAGAAAGAGTATTTAAATCAATAAATTAAGCCGGTAGGTATTTTGATATTTGCGAACCTTCGGTACGAAAAGTAGCAGAGAATATAACTAAATCCGCTTTTTCTACAAAAAAATTCAAAGCAGAATTCAATTTGTTTACATCTTAATTATTATATGTAGTATTAAGGGGAATAACTCGTGTGGGCTTGTGTGTATACGGTTTTGAAACAACGATAACTATTTAGTTGTAGTCACGTATCTCAATGGGATATTTTATGACTCATAGTCCGACTGAATGGCTTATTGTGTTGGTTTGACTAGAAAATTTATAATTTTGTCTACGATTTTTAATTACAATGTAATCTACGATTTCCATCTACGATTGATATACGATTTTTATCTACAATTTGTTAAATTCTTTACGACGAATACAGCAGTTTAGCTATATATCGTATTCAGAATTATAGACTTGTAGATTACGAACACTAGTGTATTGCATACACGGATGGGATCTCGTATTGGGGCACATCGTTCGAATCTCGTGGCAGGCATTATTGCCGACGGTACCGATTTGGAAGGTTTTCTATATAATTGGGGCTTTAAGCCATTCGAAATTCAAACCATGAAACCACCATACGTCACACACTGTCATACGGTGTGAATGTGATTTTGCATTCAATCCAGGGTGATTTTGTTAGGGGTACGGTGGTTTCAGCTTGAATGTAGAACAGCCCCGTGTGTGTATGTGATGTGTGTATATCATATCATTTCATTGTAAATACCATATCATTTCATTGTAAATACCATATCATTACATTGTAAATAGCATTATGTATATACTTGTAAATACCATGTAAATACATATCTATATGTAAATGTGACGTCCATTCACCAAGCATACCTTCTTCGAGTTCTAACCCGTTATTTGACGAGTTAGATGTCCTCTTGGAGACTATGTTTCGTGGTACCTCTAGGCCCGATCATATGTGAATAACACCTGACGGGTTCCAAATGGGGATGTGTTGTCTTGTGTGTATATATCAAATATATGTATATATGTATATATCAAATATGTAAATATGTATGTATGTAAATATGTAAATATGTGTATATCAAAAATGAAAACGGGTCAAAATTGACCCCCAATTATTTTGTTTATCATATTAGATATATAATATTTCATATAATGAATTTCGAAAATATGAAGGTCATTATTAACGAGATTTCAAATTTGAAAAATGAATGAATTCTATTGTCAGATAAATTAGATTGTGATCGGATTTTTCTGATTTTCAAGATATTGATGATATCGCTCGGAATAATAAATATGTGTTATCGAAATCCTATTCTTTTATAAAGAGAATTCAACACACTATTTATGACTCCCTCGCATATAACAATGACATCAACAAGTTTGTCCCGTTATTCACTGCTGTCGAAAGGGTCAGACGTAAATTGGGGCAACAATATGAAATCAAGCGCACAATTAACTCGAAAATCAATCACTACGCGGAAGTTTGAACAGAGTGTCTGGGGGGTGGGTGGGGTGAGTTTTTACTTACAATTTAGATCGTATATTATATTTATAATGTTAGGTGAAGCCTTAACAACTAAATTAGCACGCGAACGATTAGCTGCGATTAAGAAATTTATTCCGACTCGTGATTCCGTTTGAAATAAGCTCCAAACGAGACAAGAATTTCAAACTTATTTCACAACGGGAACCGAAAAATTATTCAAACCAATAACCACTTCAACGGGAAAAGTCGTATAGACCACTGAAAAACCCATATGGGGAGATATTCCTGAGGAACAACGAGGGAAAACACCGGCCCTTCTTCCTATACTTGAAAAAATAGCAAAGAGATCCAAGAAACAAAGGAATCTTTAAAAACACTTCCTGGTGATATAATAGCCTCTGCACGACTTCAGGAACAACAAAAACAACAAGAACGAAAACAACGAGAACAGGAATAAGAGGGTGATATTATTGAAGAAGAAGAGGAAGATGAACAACCACAAGAAAAAGAAAAAAAGGGGTACAAGAATTGCATTCAATAATAAATTCCTTCCGGGTAAATTAAATAAAATAAGAGATATGAGATTTAATAGTACTGAAGAATAAGCTGATTTCGTCGTTAATAGTTTTCATCAGAAAAGAAAGTATATCCACGATGATTATAATCTCCCTGATAAAAAAAAATCATGGTATAATGGACTATATCGTGTGTTTACAAAAATAGGTAGGATATCGTCTGATGATGATAAAACATATAAGGATTTTATGGAGAAAAAAAAGCTGAATCATCTACAGAGAAGCAATCAGATCCTGGATTTCTTAGATTAACAGAACAATCAAAACTTTTTGATATAAGACAATCCTCTTTGCAGGGTGCAACTGGTATCACTAAAAAAACAAATGGAGATGGATATCAAGGGGGTTTAAAGGTAGTGGTCTAGTTCGTTATGCTAATAGTATTCTTGGGGATATATCACGATTAGAAGTTCTCGTAGGACGGAAACGAGCTGGAAATAACTCACCGGAAATATTGAGGCAGCTGATATCTGCAGACGACTATTTGAGAGTGGTATCATGGATATTAGTGTATATCGAGAGTTTATTGAGTTACCACAGTGATTAAATCACCACATTAGATAAATTGTCATTTAAATAAGATGATCATACACTACAACCACAACAAACCAACCATGGTCTATGTAGTAAATTCAAGACTTCCTGTTTATAGAGCGTACTATGAAGATGGTCTCGGCAATACCATTGCAAGGTTATTTGCAAGAATGGCTCCAAAAATAGCACCAAACGCAAAACAATTATCAATGAAAGCTTTTGATATTATTCGTGATAAGGGTATTAGCACTGTTGGTGATGTTGCCGGGAAAGCGTTTTCCGCGGCTAAAGAAGTCATTGGTGACTTTGTCACCGGTGATAAAATCACTAGTACCACTATCATCTACGGAAATTATGCCCGCGAGTATTAGAAAAATAATAAACAATGAGGTGGATCAAAAAATAGCATCACAGAGCAACGCCCAGGATAATATTACTGCAAATATGATACCGGGAAGTGGTTTCAAATCGCGAGCGAGATCACGATTTAGATCAAGAAATATATTATAATATGTTCAAATCGGCTCCTGATACAGCGTTCGATATTTACGCACCAGTACCCAAGAATGATTATGTACGCGATTATCAATTATTTTCCTATAAAGCAGTACAACCAAATAGTCGATCAAGAATCGAACTTCAAGTCCATGATACCAGCAAATACTTTCTACCCGCTGAAGCCTTTGTCGAAGTAGAAGGAGATATTGTAACAAATGTTGCAGCTGATGATACACCATATCCCCTAAATATCGGAGTTGGTTTTGTCAATAATGGTATCATGGCGCTATTTGAGAGTGATATATATATGATTGATGGAAGAGAGATTGAATCCATTGAACACGATGTTGATGTTGCCACAAAATAGTGGGGTTAGCAAGATATTCCGATGATTATACAAGATCGGCAGGTCCATCTATGATGTTCTCTAAGGATATTACTGATCACGCTGAAAACGTTCAGTATGAAATAAGACAACCAAAAGATCCTAATGCTGATATCGAAAATATGATTATAAATACTTATCCTGATTACAACTAGATTATTTTCATGCGCAATTCCACTGCATCATATTTTTGGATTTTGCAGAAATATTAGAAACGTTATCTATGGAGCGAAACATACAGTAGTACTCGTGAGAAAAGGTGATGATAATGATGCAATCTGGCGTGATATTGGTGTTGATGCTGCTTAAGTAAATATAACAAAACTATCACTGTGGATGCCAGTAATAACTCCATCAATCACCGCAGAGGAAAAATTACTATCATTTATGGATCATGGAGGAAAATCATTGCTAGCATGGCTAACAACAACAACGGATACTATGAATTCTTCTGTTAACGGCGTATTTATTTGGCACCTGGCATCAAAACAGGGTGTTGCTGCGCCGCGGCATATATTTGTTGCGTTACAGGATAAGACGCGAGGTGGTCTTCAAGAACGGAGTCATATGATATTTGATCAACTCGGTGTTTCTGAAGTCTCGCTGAGAATAAACGGCCAACAGGAACCATCTGAGGATATTTTACTTAATTACGATCAAAACCGAATAGCACGCGCGTATCATCGTTTGCTGACATTTATGGGACGTGATAATAATGTAGATACCGGTCTGCAAATATCACAGATGTATTTTATAAAACTATATCCCATCTACTACTTTTGGTTGGAACATCTTGACTTAACCAGACAATCCGTCGTTGACATACATTTCCGAGCTCGTGTATCTCTTGTGGTTGCTCCAGATCCGCTTATCCCGATTTACAGAGCAGTTGCTGTTATTCAGTAACAAATCAATGCTACTCGAAGGTGTTTGAGATTATTTGATGCACCAGTGGAAAACATGTAGACAATTAGATCAATCTGTTATTAAATAAAATGTCATATAGTCATGTTAGTGTTACGTTAACTCCTGGTCAAATTTAAAAAATTGCAATCGGAATTAGCTAAAAAAAAATGTGGAACCAAAATATCGCTGAAGCACAGTCAGATGTATGGTGGTAAGAATAAACTGTCATTGACAGCTCGTCAGATAAAACACTTCAATGATGCCATCTAAGATAAACAAAAGGTGTTCAGGTCACTCTCTCTGCGGCCGCAATTAAGAACATGATAAAATCAGGTGGTATATTCCTACTTTTCGCTGCGTTACCAGCGTTGATTGTGGCAATGGCCCCAGCGGTAGCAAAAGCCACCGCGCTACGAGCCGTTGGTACAGCGGCAGGGATGGCAGTAAAGAAAGCTACCGGACAGGGATACAAAAAAAAAAAAAACGATCAGGAAAGGGTATTCATGGTACAGCGGAAACGGCCTGAGACTAGGAACAGTTTACTAACAATAGTTCCCATGTCAAATTTTGGTTTACTCGACGATGCTAAAAGAAACTAGCGATAAAAAGCTTTAGAGGTGTCTTTATGAGAGATCAATTACCACAACAACCAAACAACTCTGAAACCGGTATCATTAATCTCGATAACAGCACTGGACCTGGAACTCACTGGGTTGCATACGCGATTGATCCGCGTATGATTGTTTATTTCGATTCATATGGGTTAGCGCCGTCTAAAGAATTTATGCGTTATATAAACCGCTTAAAAACTCCTATCTGGTATTCCACGCTACCAACACAGAAAATGAATGACCCACCAATATGCGGCATAGAAGTATTAAATGTACTCAACGCTATTTCATCACCGGGGAAACCACCCCATAAAACCGTACACGAATATACAAGTAATCGCTTTTTAGAGAGAAATTATATAAAATAACACGATTGATATTTGGGGGAGATCTCTATCAAGCCTGAAAAAACCCACCTCGGAAATATCTGCAACCGGTGATGTAAAAAAAAAATCGAAGATGAAATATCCGAGATGTTAAATCTCGCAAGTGTTGATCCCAACGAAATAGTTGTACTTAAGATCGTCAGGGTAAATTAAAAACTAGTAATGTTTCCCTTGATGATATTTTAGTTAAACAACGCGGTGTAACGGACAATTTTCGATCAGGGTAAACTTAAACCAGATGTTCTCATTTCAACTATTGTGGATAGAATTAACATTTTAGAACCATTAAAAAACTACGCCATGAATACAACGATGATATAACTAAATTTAATCGGTTTTCTGAATTACAAAGAAGTATAATTGACAATATTGACAAACCTTTAGTAGATTTCTTTTTAAAATCCACCGGTGACCGCACCGAAACTCACAGAGATAAAAATAGCTATGTTAGAATTAGCAACTCTAAAATCTTGGTATGAAGATCATGTTGAGAAGTTTTCAATTTTTTGTAAAAATCTTATTGAGAAATTCTTTGGAACCTCATTAGATAAACTCGACATAAAACTCATAGATGTAAAAATAAATCCATCGAAGAGATCAAAAAGATCAACGATGTAATCAAAGATGATTTACCGAGGATGATAGAAACACTTGAAAAAAACAAAGATTCCTCATGAGAAAATCAACAACGTAGTATACACGATTCAACACGGATCATTTACGTGGACACCACAAAATAACATATTAAATATCACCGCGACCGTCAAAGGTATTTATCGATTAACACTAGTGTCGCCGACTCAATTTAATATTTCATCAACGAGTTCATCTGGGGTCAACAATATGATATCAACTGTCATCGACAAAGGAACAACTGAACGATTCACAATAATATCCACTGATAATAATTTGGCTAGGGTTTCAGTAACATGGTATGTGGAATTCGTAGCAGAATTAAGTAAACAACTGAATTGAATTTGCTGACGAATTTAACACTAGCAAATTTAACGCCAGCAATTTGAAATCTGTTATAATAAATAAAATGGCATCATTGGCAACGTCACAGCAGTATTGTTATGATCAGGTCAGAGAATTTCAAACTAAACTCAAAACACTCACTGAGGAGTATCAAGTAAAAAATAAAAAAAATATCGACGAAGAATCACCGCAGTTGATGTCACCTTGTATTCTGTATCAGGTGTAATTACCGGAGCCGGTATAATACTATCCTCGGTAACAATGATTGCCCGAAACCTGTTCCAATTTGTATATCAGCAGCGACAACAATCGCGGGAATTATTTCAATAATAACAAAAATATATCATCATGCAGCCAGCGTAAACTGCAGGATTACGTAGTTAATTTCCATGTTATGTCAACCGCGTACTCACAATTATCCTCAAATGATATCGTCCTCCCTCGATGATACATTAATATCCGATGATGAGTTTCCCGCGATGGTACGTGTTTATGATTCAGCGATGTCAAAATTAGAAAAACAGCATGAGTATAATAACAATGGCAACATTACAAGAACTACTTCAACGAATAGCGGAAAATACCACCAGAGTGAAAACCAGCATGATATCAATAACCTCAACAAACTCTGAATTCAGTGTGTCAATTTCCCTACTGCGGTTTCAGTTAAGGAAATAGCACTAGCAAAATTACGAGTGTATCACAGTTAAACTCACCCGGATATGTCGTAGATATCTATATATCTATAAGGACAATACTGAGTTGGCCTGAAATCCCACTTTGGACATCCTTGCAAATAACAACAGAACCACAAAAATCCGACTATAATTATGATAAGAAATCATATCATGATGCAATGATATCATGCGATACAAATTTTGGAGTTTTAGATCTATTTAGTGGGCGGATAGAAGAACCAAGCGGTGGATGGTTTCAACCAATCCTAGTTAAAATTAATGAACACTTTATAAAAAATAAATAAGGAATTTGAAATACATAAAAAGATATTGCGAGAAAAACTTTCCAAAGAATCCCCGCGAGATGAGATCATCAAATACATAGAAATATGTAATCAAATTATCGCTGATATGGAAGATTTTAATTTATATATTATTCAAACGGTCTTAAATGCTGTAAATCCTAAATCAAGAACAGAATTTGCAAAACATATAATATACGCGTAGAGAATATTTCAGCATTTAAACTCCCCGGGTATAATGTAGATCAATAAAAAAATCAAAAAACGATCTCCTCAATGAATACTTTCCACGAATACTCGCCGCATGGAAGAACATGCCACAACAAACAAATATCCTCAAACATAATAATGACCCAGATGGTGGTGGTAGGCATATTGCTCCACAAAACTTCAATATATCTTCGGTAATTGCAGTGAATTTAGTATGTGGTGTTATCGAAGGAAGTTACCAAATAAATCTCGAAAGATTAATGAAGCCCACCTGGGATATATTTTATACTCATTTGCACCAACAGCTCCACCCGGATTTTAATAATTGAGAATCCAACTAATCCAGTGTATATGCGATGTCATAATGATTCGTTAACGAGAATTAATTTCAAACTCACTGACCAGTCCAATAATCTAATTGATTTACGAGGTGAGGTTTTACAAATTAGTCTGTCTTAAGACTTTCATTGTCAAAAGATTTTTACTCCCATAGCAGCAGAGAGAGCGCCGCGCTCTGAGCGCGACAACGACTTTGCGTCTCCAGAGGAAACTTTTTTTTTCGATTTTGGAGGAAGCCTTGGTTTGCCAAATAGACGCATCTATACAGTTGTTGGATTCGCCCTCTCCTCTTTTGCTATGGAGGTAAAAATAAAAATCTTTTTTTGATTTTGGAGGAAGACTTGGTTTGCCAAATAGACGCTTCTATAAAGTTGTCGGATTCGCCCTCTCTGCTGCTAAGATTAACATTGAAAGATTTCAAAGACGCGTAAATTTTCACTTACAGTCAATGTTTTGTTCTATATATCATTGATCCTATACTAAAAATAATACTGAATTAAGATTGAATTCAGTCTAAAAAAAGCAATATATCGAAAAGTGGTCACACGTTTTGCGTGTTTCTAATTCCAATGTACCTCCTTTCTGCCATCTTTCAGCAGATTTCGCCAAGAAAGCCTGCTCTTTTAGGTAGCTCGACTTTTTATCGTTTGCATCTTCTGTCCGACAGAATACGTAGCCCCATCTTTGCGAGTCAAAAGTAGAAGTATAGGGATACTGTGTATATTTAATCTGCATTTTATGTTACTTTTTAATTCATTATATGAATTGCATGTTTTACTTGATCATGTCCGAAATGAAGTTAAGTTTCTACCTGACTTGAACCTATTATTTTGGTGTCGCAAACAACATGCTTAGTCCAGTCGGAGTATAAAACATTGGAAATTCTCCATCAAATGTTGGATATACCTGTTGTTTGCAATATTGTATTTTGTACTTTTAGAAATGGAACTTCTGATTATAACCAAGATTGTATCTTTTAAACATTTGAAACCTTCCTTAATGACATTTTTCTTTAAGTCACTATTCTTAGCAAATGCTAATTTTTAATTGCGATCACGCCGGTAACTAAATAATCTTGTCTATCATGTAATTGTTAATTCGTGTTTTAAGATCTGTGTAGAATCGGTTGCATTATTATTGTCCCCAGTATTTGATCAGAACTGGAATTTAGGTATTCAAATCATTAAACATAAAAGTTGTCAAAAACAAAAACATTATTGGAACTAGAGTCTAGTATTTATCATGAAATTTAAAAATGATATATTCTTGAATTGTATTATTGTGAATCAACAAATGAATGTTGGCACATCACTACGACAAAGACCATCAAGGCGCATCAATATTTCCAGCAATTTACTTAGTTTTGAATACCACTTTAATTTATTCGGAACTTTATACATTAGGACGTCTGTTAGAAATGCCGTAAGTTCATTCAACATTTTCACTTTGTATTCAAGAGAATTTGAATTTCAAAAACTTGTTGGTTTTCGCTTTTTCTATTATTTAATTTCAGATCACAGAGTCGTAATACTATAGGGTGTCAACACGGCTGACACATGTTGATCTTGCTATAGTAATGTTTTTTTTTAATTAAAAAAGGTCGTTGCTGTTAAAACAGTGCTCTTCATTTTTCATCTTACTATTGCGTTTAAGACTTATTGCCATAACATTTGTTATTCTTGAGTTCTTTTCATTTACGTCTTTCAAATGCGAAATCGTGGCCATTTTTAATAAGATATCTTGCTCGACACGTGACCCTGACCTTTAATAACAGTTGGTGGAGCATATTGTCAAAGCAAAAGGCACTACTTTCTGAAGGTTGGCTTGTAAGTCCTGGCATGTGGTTCATTTGGTAAAATTGGTGAATGAAGGAAGATCTGAACGATTTTTAATCTGAGGATTGTATCTTTTGATTGGAAATCACAGTGGATTTGTTGTTGATCTTTTAATTGTCTAAGACGTTTGTATGGAAAACACATCATATAAAATGACCATGATACTGGGAACCAAAATTAGTCTGAGGAACTTACCGATGTGTAAAACATTTCCCATTATTATCACGTAACAATTTATATCAAATCACGTTGTTGAAATCTTTGTTGATAATTATTATTTCGTTATGAAAATAAGAGTGAAAATATGTGTGTTCGCATGTGTGTATTGATGCATTTTTCATATATATATATATATATATATATATATATATATGTGTGTGTGTGTGTGTGTGTGTGTGTGTGTGTGTGTGTGTGTGTAAAGCAGCAAAATGGTACCTCGTGATATTTTGTTCAATTCGTTCATTTTTGTGTGTAGGTCTGTCACGGATAACTGAAGGTACTCAAGTCGTTCTGAAATGAAAATATATATATTTAACGAAAATTGTTTTCACTATTAACATTGTTGCAACTTGGCCCATTCTCGTGTGTTGATCAATTTAGACACGGAATAATAATAATAATAATAATAATAATAATAATAATAAAACAGCATTGGCTGCGGGACCAAATAGCAAAATATAGTACAAATAGGAGACATAACAATTCTTAGTCGTAGTAGGGTTTAACGCCATTTTTCAGCACAATATAGGCTATGCATGGCAGCCAGTATTAATTTTTGAGAAAGAACCCGGGAAACCCTCGAAAAGAACCACGTACCCACGAGAAGCTACCGGCAAGCTTTCTCACATACCCACTTTGGCCTAATCTGAGACTCGAACCCACGCAGACAGAGGTAAGATGGCAGTGATCCGTAACGGAGAGCGCATTAGACCACTCGGCCACTTGGGGCTCTTAACAATTCTTAGATTAACACACTTGTTCTATTTTTCTTAAAATGACAAACAGCAACCTTATGCAGGAGATTAATATTGTTACTAATTATTTACTTACAATTATAGAAGTTAATTTCATCTTGGTTACCGATAAATAGGAATGTGTTACGTTAGTATACCTGGAACATCTATAGGTTCCTGTAAATGAAACAGTCTTTCAAACCAGGATCTATTGTTAATCTAATTTAAACATTTATGGACTTTCAATTTACATAAACATAAATGCGAAGCAAACATTGTATAAAGAGAATGTGCTTTGTATCACAAACTCAAAACTTGCTTTAAATTTTGTTATCAAATCGTTGTCTTTATTTATCTTTTTTTGATAATCTTGTGTATCACTTAATGCATACTGCGGTAACATATTTAATGTGTAAACGAAACTGTTGCTGCATCGAAAACTCAAAAGTTATTTGTTATTTATCATTAAATCGTAATTGATCTATTTCATAGTAATTCAGTAATTCAGTTTTGACATTTTTAAATAATATCAGACTGCATTTGTTCAAAGGAATAAATGATATTTTGGTCTTGCCTGCTTATTATTATTGTTTGGAATATGAGACCTAATTACCCTAAAGGTATAAAGTATTATTTTTATACTCAAGATATAAACTAGAATATACTCCAAGTAAAATTACGGGTCACATAATATATATATATATATATATATATATATATATATATATATATATATATATATATATATATATATATATATATATATATATATATATATATATATATATATATATATATATATATATATATTGGTCATTTTCTTCATTAACAAGATGTCACTATATTCTGTAGAAACATCTAATTAAAGCAAAGTGCTGTTAAAGGTATAAAGGACAAATAACAAGTTGAATAACAAGTTGTTACGTCTATTAATACTAATGTCTGCTTTTTAACTAAATTCATTTACAAATGGCTTTTTTAAAAATCAACCTCTCTCTCTCTCTCTCTCTCTCTCTCTCTCTCTCTCTCTCTCTCTATAATCGATCGAAAATTGATCCAAATTAACTACTAAGTATAGTCACATTCAACATCAAAGACTATTATGGTTTAAATAAATTACCAATTTGACCTGTAGACACACGGTTTTCGGGAGTGGGGAGGTATTACAGCGTAACTTTCAATTAATTTGTACATGGACAATGTTTCAATATCAATACACTAGGGGGATATAAACTGCTAGTCAGCAAGTGGCAGCTTATTGCATACTGTTTTTCATCAGCAATGAAGATAATGTAAAATTTGAACCTCCAATTAAAATGCATACTGTGCGCAGTTTATTTAATTCAGGCTGTCGACATTTTTCGTCAGATGTCAAAGAAAGCTCGTACCATTCAGCCTCTTCCAGATAGGACAATACAACAAACGTTTATATAATTCCATAGACAATATTATTGGGATTAAAAAATCTTATTAAATTGAGAAATATTTCATATTTTCTTTAACATCTTTGGCAGAATCATTGTTACTTTTGTGTCCAGTATTTGATTTGGGTGCAAGTCTTTATTCAAATATATATATATATATATATATATATATATATATATATATATATATATATATATATATTCTAAGATACAAAAGGGAGATTGAGAGTCAGAGGTTCTTTTCTAGAAAATTCTAAAATATCAACCAGATAAAATTTGTTACTAGAATGATAACTAAGAATGTCATCAATATCAGGTATCCAAGGCCTTCTCATGTATGTATGTATGTATGTGTGTATGTATGTATGTATGTATGTATGTATGTATGTATATATGTATGTATGTATGTATGTATGTATGTATGTATGTATGTATGTATGTATGTATGTATGTATGTATGTAATGTAATGTAATGTATGTATGTATGTATGTATGTATGTATGTATGTATGTATGTATGTATGTATGTATGTATGTATGTATGTATGTATGTATGTAGGTATGTATGTATGTATGTATGTTCAGATCAGACGGAGACATGCATACCATTTAGCCGTTGTTCTGCGTTTTGAATTTTCTCACTTATCCCTTGTAACTGGAACTGAGCCTTTTCTGGAAGGTCACTCAGCTGAAACGTAATGGTCGTATTATTATTATTATGGAATAGATGCGAAGATACGTACTATTAATTCAGAAGGATGCAGAAATATAACTTCACAATTAGTCATTGTTGGAATTCCATGTATTTCTACCCTTCATCCATTGTTCATGAGAACAAAGAGACAATGAAGAATATAATATTGTGCATATACTGGCCGTTTCATGAATATCACGTGACGTACAAAAGCACATGACATTACATTCAATGTAAAGCAAAGAAAATATTTTCCTTAGAAATACCAGTCACTATTTCGTTTTTCACATGAAGCTAAGCTTGCACAGTTTGCCTATAATGCTGTAGAGGTCATCACCCACGAAGTGACACAACTATATGTTTTTATTCCACTTTATAACATTTCTGATATATTGAAAATCATTATTTCTGTGATACTTTTGTATGATATCAATAATTGTATCATTATTTCTGTAAAAATTTTATATGATTTCTATGATGGTATCATTATTTATGTAACAATTTTGTATGATATCCATGATGGTATCATTATTTCTGTAACAATTTTGTTTGATATCCATGATTATTTCTGCGGCATGATTCCCCAGTGCTAGACATCACTATAAACTGCCTCACTGCGGTATGCGATATGACTGAAAAAAGTGCTAAAGCTATGTTAAAAATCCTAATCAAACAAACAAAATCGTCTTGTTGTTTTTATTTTTATTTTCAGCGGTTTGCAGACCATGCGTTCTTATATTTTATGTTGTCACGATAGCATCTACGATTCCGTCATCTAATTCAGACTCAATTAGGTTTAGGATGTCTTCGAATTCTATGGTCAACATAGTAGATTCTCCTATAAATCTTTCAATCGTGTTAATGGTTTTGTCCTATGTCTGCCATTTACATAACATTTGTGACAGGTCTAACGTAAACAGGACTGGTAATTTTTCCGGACTGGTTTTCATATCCATGGGAGTTTCTTTTAATTCCCCGATACTGTTATACGCCGTTTTCGCCTTTTCATCGTCTGTCGCATCAAAATTATGCGGCGCAAATAAGAGTTTAACAAGGTCGCGAGCAATGCCAACGAGGTAGATAGATATTTAGATATTCGACTGTGATGTTAAATGGAATAAAGCTATTTTTAACTTGCAGTTATGCAAAGTTCTTCAAAGTTGCAAGACGTTCTCTGTCTCCCTCCATTATGTGATTCTGAGGAATATTCAGCAAGGATGCACGAAAGACTCGATGGCAAATTGACTTGATGCTATTGTAAAATACAAAATACGAATCTGCGATAAAATACAAGAACAACAACAACAGCGATAATAATAATAATAATAATAATAATAATAATAATAATAATAATAATAATAATAATAATAATGTGTCTTTGGCGATGTACTGTAGTTTACTTACTTCTTCTGAACAACAGTCAAGACTTCGGATCTCGATCTGTTCCTCTAATATTTCGCTGATGTTTTCCAGCGGGCTAGATTCAATCTTCGATTCAGCTTCTGTAGCAGCTAAAAGACAAAGTAAGTAAAAGACAATCATCTTAAGCTTAATTAACTTCGTAACAGACCCGCACGGAATGAAGAAAAATAATGCTTGCACTCCTTTGGCGAGCTGACCTTATATACGTCAAAATATACCGTACCATTTGTATGCCACGAGCAACGAATCCGTCGTCGAATAATAAGCATTTATGATAATTAGTCTACCCTACAATTGTGGATTTGTTAAAACGATGGGCATAAAAGCGAGATCTTAATTGTTAATTGTAACGAACAATATCCAAGGCATATTGCACGCGACTACGTACACATTTGTAGAATGAGATTGTACTCTAAAGGTGACTTGTATAATATGTTATAAAAACTGTGGAATCACAACAACTGTTTAATTTTAGTGTCCCTTTTGATCTGCCTTGAAGGCTTATACATGAATATATTCAAACTCAACCTTGTTTATAATGCATACATATAATTCTGCCTCTCTAAAAACCCCTATCGCATCATACGAAAGTGCTGTAAAACGAGAAGTTTGAATTTGTTATATTATGTTCTCTTTTAATATGGACTTTCAAAGACCTGTTTGTGCAAAGTAGATGCATTTGCATCTGTCTGTGAATTATCGATTTGGTGAAATTATGTCAGTGATTTTCAATCCCTGTATATACCTAATATGAATCTCTGATGTTATGTTGTAACAACTAAAACTACAGTTAGTCGTACAACATGTTCAATAATGCAGCCGGGGTAGATATTGAATCACAGATAATAAAATTATCAACACCACAAATTTAATGTGATTTCGAAAACCTTATATATGAAACAAAAGTGTTCTTAAAACCTTTAGAAGGTATGATATATATACCATGTGTTTGGCTCCGTAAAATTGTAGAGGTAAAAGTTTAAAATTATATAAACAGCTTAGGAAGAATACTTGAATTTGTTTTTTGAGACATAAGTTATGTATGTTTTTCCACTGCAGTACTATATAAACTAAAGCCAAACTGCTCTCCGAATTGAATATTTTAATGGAAGAAAACAAATTTATTTATTTATTTCCATAATGCAAGCTAAGCTTTGAGCTATTTTTGCACTTGTTTCAACTGCAAACTGTTTTCTAACAAGAAGTAAAGACGGCGATTTTCTACACCAGTGACAGTAGAAATACTTTGCTTTCATTGATGCAATAAATCAATAATGATTTATCATGGCCAAACTATATAAACCTTTGTTACTATTTTTAGCATTAGCATCATGCCTGCATAACTAGTAAGCAAGTTGATACATTCTCAACCAATGTAATGATATGCAGATATACTGGACGACATGTTGGGATTCATGGCAAAATGCATGTTTGTAATACCATGATGAATCCCAAGTTATGTATTCTAGACGTTTGCGTAGCGACCTGCATATATAACATGCGTATGTCATACTGTTATAAAATGCGTACCAGCTATTCGAAAAGTATAATTTATAATTTGAGAAGGATGACAGGTCAATTAGTTTCACTAAAAATGGACGGCTTGTCCTGAGTGAAAAACACCTTCGAGAGAGATAGTAGAACATTATTACACATATAAATCTTTTTTTTTTCAATTCTCTCTTCTGAGATATTTGGTCAAAATCATAATTTTTTTAAGATGTTAATAAAGTCGAACTAATACATTTTTATTCTATAACGATTACGTTTCAAAACACAGTATTTAATTTATTTTTATTTTAAATACATGAACTCAGTTTGCTCATATTGCCCGATTAGACGACCTACATATCTATATATTTAGTATCGGATTTCTTTATTATTCAATATCTAATTGCCCGATTAGACGACCTACATATATTATAGTATCAGATTTCTTTATTATTCAATATCTAATTCTGAAATATAACAGTCGAGCGTATGGTTAACAAAATGATAATACTTGTTACCTAAAGGAAAGTTTACAGGTAGAACATTCCATTGAACTGTTTTGTAAAGAACTAGTTCATTCAAGACACTCAGAGGTGATGTTTAAAGTAAGCAGGGCCTAGGGCAGACCATGACCGCGCGACCTTAGGTCTGATGCGCGAGGCCGCTCAAGAGCTGGACATGGGGCAGTCGTCCCAGGTGCTACCCCAAACGACGTTAAAAATTCTACCTCTACTAGATTATAGAATAGTTTATTCAGCTGTAACATAAATAAAGTATACGGCCGTTCCAAAATGTCGTTGCTATAATATGATTATATAATTCATGCATTTAAATTGATACTCTGCTAAATCTCTTTTAAATTTCAGAATTAGATATTGTAAATTTAAGAATCCCATAACCGAATATTTCGTCATCTAACCTATGTTCAATTAAGCACTGCAAATTAAAAACAATGATATTGTACTTCCAACTTTAACTCGTTTTAGAATTATAATTTATTACTTCGATTTTATTAACAATTTACACTAATTTATGAAATTACATCCGCAATTGGAAGGTGCGAAACAAATAGTAAATACCTCAGTAGTAGATGGGGGTAGTTTAGGGTCTAAGGAAATCCAAGTCAAAAAGTCATGGGGCTGTTTAGGGTCTATGGGAAATTTAACATGTGGCAAAAACCTTGGTGTAATGGACAATGGAAGTCCGAGTCGAAAACGTCTCCCGCACCAAGGGTTATGTGGGAATGTAACATGAGTGAGCATGTATAGGGTCGTTGGGAATTTAACATGGCAATGGCACCTGGGGAATTGAACATAGATGACTTCATGGTTTATTGTATCAAAACTATTTATAGGGCTAAATGCATTTATAGGGGCAATGGTTAATAGGGACAAACACAGACATAGAGAAACAAATAAATGCCAATTCAAACAAAGAAGATGGAAACACACAGACAAGAGGACAGAAATGTTAAAAAAAGACTCACATTTAGAGAAAAGACTCGAAAAATAAAATTATGTTGTACGTGTTTTAAACATTTATTTGAGTATATACATGGGCTCTCTGGCCTGTACTTTGGTCTCAGCACTATCCATTTAATACATACACATTTGGACATGAAACAAACCTAATTATTAGTTTCCCATCACGTACTCTCTTTCATTTTTAAATATATCAAGTGTCATCGTCTTCTCCACATGGAGGTACAACGTATGAAATATAAATGGTCACTTTTCCATCGGTGATGTCAAATTGTTCTCTCATCATCCGCGTGTCTTCAATAGTCCTCAAACGTTTGGAAGAAGTTAATAATGCAGGTGTGCAAAACTCGAGATATACAGGCGAATTCAAACTGTAGTCATACAACGGTGGATGGCAAAATCAACAACCAATGATGGTGTAAACAAATAGAAGAGCATGTGGCACTGCAACCCGAAATGTGCTCAATACTGATAGGAACCAAGACCATTCAAAAGGCCAGAGATGCTTGCGGGTGATTATAAGGAATTGTCCTAAACATAAACTTTACATGGACTATTTTCGAGACCGTCGTGAATTTGCACACACGGCAAATATAAATTCACTGGGTTTATACCGATTCACCCGTTAGATACTAAATGATGGATACTGCCAGCTATCATCATCACTTTCGTGCTTGGTCATCGCACTATTGTAAACCAACTTACTACTAATGGTGGTAAACACGTCAAAGCAAATTCTGGTGGCAATTCCATATCTGCTGCGAGGTTTTGGTCCATGAGGTGATGTTTTCACAATGTATTGGTTGCTTTCTAGTATCAATTAGTGATTAAATGTTAAATACATGGTTCAGTGGCATGACTATGTTTTCCAATTTCCAGCTGTACAGGTACATACAAAATACTGAAAAAAATTTAAACCGAGAGGTTGTACGGTTCTGGCTGTGAAACCATTTTCTGTGTAACAGTGAGAGTCTTTGGTCGAATTGCATTGGCTGATTTTTGTCCACTCGAGCCTTTTACTTCATAGTTTAATGCTGCTATGACTAATGAAAACCATTCCTGTGACGGCTCTGTCTTTCTCAACAATTCATGTGCGTATTGAATCACCGTTCTGCAATAGTGCGGTCGATTAATTCATTCCACAATTTCTCGACTACAGATTTACACTGACATACCACTGAAGTACTCGCACATGGAGTTCGGCCAGCATGACATCCACACATGTTACTCTTTACAGCCCTAACAACTGGAAGAATAGCTGGTAAAATATTATGGGTTCCAGCCTTAATCATCGAAATTAAACAGAAAACCGCAATCTCCCACCATGTCACCACGACGTGGATGTGGGTTATTTTTTAATAAGAAAAAGTAAAAATACCATTAAAACAATTATTAACATATGAATAAGAAATTGTTTACTGGAGTTTCTGTACGGTTATAACGTCAAAGTTTTGATGCCGGTCTCTGTCGACCACAGATTATTGTGATATGCATCTGCAATATGAGGAAAGACGTCTGCATAGGTAAACTGAACTTCTTCAGAAGACTTTTAATGGCCAATTAACCGTAAAGAGACCTAATTTGTCAAATATCCTTTTAATTAGGACCTCGTTATTGTCTCGAGTTTTAAGCTGAAACGCCAGAAACACGTTTTTTTTAATTGCAGTAAGATCACGCTGAGTGTTTTGTGTTTGGCCCACAAAATAACCTTTCCATTATCTGTAAGAAAACCAAAGATATGACAGTAGAATAATTCTCAAACATCTCAATGAATGATCAATTAGTTGTGATAGACGCAGTGCAAAACTAAAATTGAAATCAGGAGTAGGAAACGATACAGTTTCTAAATCAGCATTAGCATTGCAGCAGCAGTGCGAAACAGTCTATTTAAATGTGGTATACAATCTGCATGATTAGTTACATTTTTGACAAATATATTTATTTGGCCAGCTGTTCACGTATAATCCTGACGAGTCCTAGAATTGCTGTGACTACGTCAAAATTGTCCAGAATTGATTCGAGCTCTTTTTATTCGATGGAATAACGGGCACATTATTATACATAACTCCACTGTTAACATAACACTCTGGGTATTGGTATCGTAATGAGCTTTCTTCTTGCATAAGTTTTCTTTTAACTTCCATCATTGCCTCACATGGAAGGAAAAAACTAGACTCGTCGTGTGTGTGTGTGTGTGTGTGTGTGTGTGTGTGGTTTGGATTTTTAACGTAATTTTAACCATAGTTCAGTCATATGGCTACGATGTCTCAGTGTGGCAATTCATAGTGATATTTAGAATTGTGGCCACCAACACGTTGCATGAAGTCCCACTGATTCCCATTATCTTGACACCAGAAGGACCAATCCTAACACTAAACTCTTAATGCTGAGCACCAAGCGAGGCAGATGTATGTACCATTTTTATAAGTATTTGGTATGACTAGCTAGGGTTCAAACAGACGTGCTCCCACCTCCGAGGCGGATGCTCAAACCAGTTGGCCACCGGAACGGTCTTTCTTTAAAATGCTATCTACTTTTATTGATTTGTATCACTGGCGAGATATAAGTAATTCTGGAAACACCCCTGATTTCGAATGACTAATACAGACGCTCCCATGTCAAATGTCAAAATAGGCGTAAATCTATACCACATTGTCAGATTTGTAATCTGACAATCTCTGCTGAGCACCCTCGCTAATAATTTTACTAACTTTCAGCGGCACTGCTTCAGTCCATGGTAATATAACTGGAACAGCCAATGATGGTTCTCGTGTTTTAATCAATGGATAGTCTTGAACTACAAAGGAAAAACGAATATTGGTCAGCTAATTATTATGGTATGGAAGACACAGAGGTGTTACATGTATAATTTATATCAATTCACTTTGTTAACGGTTGGTGAAAACCTAAACAGGATATAACCCTGAACAACTACGTCTGTCCTTCAGGACGTTACGTACCTAGGGGATGGAGGGGGTCACACATTTGTGACGATGTGTGACGAGCGGGAGGAAGGTGTTTAAAATGTGAAGTCACATCAAAAATCGCAACTTTAAATAAAAGTACGTCTTAATTTTTGGATTGCTTACAATGATTCTACCAGAGCTTTTCATTTTGTGGAATGCATAATGATTTTTTTAATTCTACTCTCTATTCTTCTTCGTTCTACTACAAAGTTTTAAAGTCTTTTTTATATTATAATTACTTT
Source organism: Unio delphinus (assembly GCA_029339505.1). Classification (NCBI taxonomy): domain Eukaryota; kingdom Metazoa; phylum Mollusca; class Bivalvia; order Unionida; family Unionidae; genus Unio; species Unio delphinus. Next base: position 1,080,877 of record JAQISU010000130.1, read on the forward strand.
ATTTGATAATTATAGGAGAATTTGAGTACAATATTCTTAACATCTGCAGTTTTAGCTAGACAACGACTATTTTCAAAAGATTGTTATGCCAATTTCAGCTTTCCAGTTTTCTTTTTTAATATATGTTTCCTCCTACAATATCAGAGTGCAGCGTTACACTAAATACATACTACAATGACAATATAGTGATTTGAAACATGTTAATTTTAAAATAGGAAATACGGCTTTTTCTGGGGAGGCGGGGAGCAGAGCTTTGTGACGTTATATTTGAGGGGTCTGACTTTTTATGACGACATGTGATGAGAGGGGATGAAGGTTGGGGTGGGGGGGGGGCTGATGGTCAAAAATCGGTAAAATCGTAGGACGTCATTTATGGATGACCCCTTTAAAAAAATTGCGTGCATATCTAACCACTTCAAACAACAAGCACGACAGCGATCGGTCGTATAACCACGATTCGGGGAAAAATATTGAACTATTTACCAACGCTAAAAATACAGGCAAACGTCTTCAACGTAGATATCAATATCACTACAAAATTGCTTTACGATACCGAAAATACGCTGGCAACTTTAAATAGTTCCTTAGAAACCGTCTGGCACGCCTAACAATATTAAACGCAAGCTTATAATATAATAAACACATAATGGAGCATAGATATATAACTCAAAACAACTGTAAACAGTACTTTCATCTAACTTTCTGCCAATTTCACTCGGGTGATAAAACGCTGTAAATGTTGTGAGTGCATAGTAGTATGTTAAATAAAGAGTTCAGAGAACTGGCTTGTCAAGTAAACAACACCTCACGCAGTGATCTATAAAACCATCTTACATGTGGCGGTCAGATAATCTAATTATAACTTACACCACACGAGTCTGACGTTTTATCAATAAAGTACGACGAAATCTCTGACAACACGAATTACCCTTATCGGTAGTATAAATAAACACAAGGAATGCAAGCGTGAACACAACCCTTCGCTCAATTCGACTTTCACTCATGAGTCTTTAATCGCTTCAGAATCGCAAGAAGACTGAAAAACTACACATATGCATTCAGAAGACCGTGACGTACCATCGCATAACTCTTAAATGACCATGTCCTGAATCCAATAGGCTAATTAACCTTTATTTTCACCATTACGGTCACAATCCCTTTCTAGCAAAATCGATGTGACGGAAGTAGCCCATTCTACCAGTTTCTACCCTGTTTCATCCAGCTGACGTAGTGTCTCCACTGCAAATTGTCTAATAGGGTTTACACCCTTAGCTTTTGACTAACCAAAGCCGACCTTCAAGGAAGCAGAAGACTCATGGATGGGCGGGAGAGTCCATTTCTCGAACACATAAAGCATCTGCTACTGCCAATCATATTTTCATTTGGCTTTCGAGTCAAAACGTGGGATATTCTTTTGCACTTTATATCACATTTCCTAATTAAAGTACGATCGTTCTTTCTGGATTTTGGACCATAGTAGCACGTGATCATATGCTTAAGAAATGATGTATCGTCGCCCAGAATAACCCGACGCGCAGAATCAGCCAACATGGTGCGTATACCTCCAGCCCTAAAATTGGAGGTATCTTGCAACAGAACTAGTGGAGAAAATGTTTAGATTAAAAGTACTGTTTGATTTAGTTGACAAGGTGATGAAAACAGCCTGTAGAATCCTGATCAGTTTGCGTCGACTAAACACCCTTTGTCGTAGGACTGCACCCAAACGTTTGACGTTGTAATTACCTTAGGAGTCGGTATTTGAACTTCCGGTGATTTAGCAAGTTTTGAGTTGTTCCCCTATACATGTTCCACAGTTTACATTCTGCCTTGATTGTTTTATTTGATAAATTAGGGCCTAACACCACAGATTAACAATCGAATTTTAGGATTCCTATTTTATATTGCTTATTTGATTTAATTGTTTGTTTGTTAGCTTTAATATTTTTATTACATTACCTGCTATCGTAATGTTCGAGCATTACTTAATGGAGAAAACTTTTTCAATGATTCACTAAGCTGTTTGAGTTATCTCCATGTATTGTATTCATTTATAACTAACTACATTTTTGGGGTTGTTCTCCCCCACCCCAACCCCATCGTGTTGCTGAATACATGTATAACCAAATCGGTATTTCAAAACTAACGTATCTTACTGAGTATATTATAACACTATGGGGAACAAGACAGGGAAAGATTTCGTCAATGACAGTCATTGAATTACGTCTAATAATATATTCCAATTAATATCAAGGGAAATAACTATATCATGACTCTATAATAAACTATATTTTGCTTGTTTCTTTTTCGCTGTTCTTTTATGAAACATTATCCCTATATTTATATATGAAACTATCAGGTTTCTTGCTTCATCTAGAATTTGTCAGCGATAATAATTGTTAAAAATACAACATCAAATAAACCACGCAAAATTACATAAGCTACTTTAGGATTCTTAAGTATTAGTTAGCTTATATAGCATTAGATCTATCAACAGACATGCACACCATCTCACCATTTGTGGTGGTTGCTGTTTTGTACTCTCCATGGGTTGATTGTTGGGTGCGTGTGCTTGTTTCTTGAACGTAGGGAAGGCCACGTGTATTATTATGCAGTCTACATAATTAAGTTAGTGTTGTGTTGTGAATGTAATTAGGAGTATACACGTATCCGCTGAAATTGATAGAATTGTTGTTGGCAATCTAGGAGTTCACATGGGGGTTATGTTGTGTACATATATTTTTATATTAAATATATATTTATTATATAATGAAATACGAAAATGTTAATGTTATTTCTGCAAATAGAAAACTAAAACGTGACGGTATACAAATATATGATCAAGTAAATCCTGAAAATATTAGTGATTTTAAATTATTGCAACAATACATATTTGAAGATGTATATATACTACGATCAGAATACAGATTCATAAAGCTCATTCAACAAGGAATGTCCCAATCCTTGTCTACAATGAAAGAAGTAAAAATGAATAAATATGTATCTCTCTCACACGCAATGGAGAAAATTATAACAAAATTATTTCATGAATACGAGAAAAAAAACTATTAACACTTGTATACTACAATTATGAAAGATTATGTCACCGAGTGTCGGATTCTTTGACGAAATCAAAGATGATTATGAAAGGTAAAACAAAAACAGCAACGAAGTTCTTCACGAAGTGAAAGATTATTAATAGCATGTGTAATATTTATTCTGATAATATTAATTATGTACTTTTTCTGGTTTTGATTAGATTTTCATGATTTGAGTATCATTTGCCAATAAAATTATAAAATTATTGAAGAATTCTATAATAATATTAATTCTATTAATATTTGTATTGAAAATATTTATTTTGTAATTTTCTGTTTCAGTAAGATTGTCATTATTTTAAGTACCATATACCCCATCAAATTATGAAATCAGTGAAGAATGAAATTATAATATTTATTCTGATAATAATATTTTTTTTGCAATTTTTTGAGATACAAAATATTAGAGAGTTCATGCTTGACCTCGTCAAGAGTCGCATATTTAGATAAGTCACCTCGATGAGTCAAGAGTTGCATGTTTAGAGTCTTACTCTGAGTATATATTCCGTAAATATTTGCCATTATATTTTGAATACTTGTTGAATGTGTATTCATGTCCAACCGTATGAGGTGGAATAACTGTTGTTTATAAAGATACAGCGTTGAATATAGCAAGTACTTCACGGCCACATATTGGCGGATCTGTCATTGTTTGTATTGGTAATGTTGAATACCAGATTGGATTATTTTGAAGATGAGTGCTTTGCACTCTTTTGACATATTTTTTTTTTTAAAAATGGTGGTGCCAGTCCATTCGAATGAAAACAAACAATTCCGATAGGATCAATCGCATATACCAGTGAGTAACTGGAACAGAACTCGCGTCAAGATTAAAAATACCGGTTTCAAAATTATTTGTGTGCTTTGGTAAGTGGTCACGCATAAAAACACTTCTTACTCTTAAGAGTTAGTTTTGTAGGGACATTAATTGAATCAAAATTTGACATCGGTGAAAAACTATTGCTTTTTTATTAACGAACTGTTCCTGGAAGTCTCAGACACTTTCCTTACTAATGTGGGGTTCATGTTTGTCAGATATCCTTCCCTTATTCTTTAATCCCTTTCCTGTTCTTTCTTAAGTGAAATTTCAGCAGTGGTTTCGACAGCACCATGTGCAGCTGCCTTTGCAACTGCAGGTGCGGCTGCGTAAACTTACGCTGAAATAGCAGCAAGAAGCGGAAATATACCACTTACTTTTGAAATATTTTGAATGGCTCCCGCAGAAAGATCAAACGTGACGCCAGTATTTGTTTGTTTGGCTTTATTAAAATGCTTCAGTTGACGTTGTGTAAATTATAATTGATTTGGACCAGTTGCGATTTGATTTCACTTTGATTTTCACATTATTTTTTAAAATGGTAATTGAATCCTTTTACTTTGACCCCCGAGTCAAACTGGCACAAACATGACGATATGATATTATTATTATTATTACTATTTTTAAAAAAATTATTATTATTATTATTATTATTATTATTATTATTATTATTATTATTATCATCATCATCATGAGTGATTTAATTATAAATTGTAACGGTTACATGTTTTCCACTGGGACATCTATAAGTTTCATTCTTCCACCAATACCTTCAATTTACATTGTTTATTGCTGCGTATAACAGCAATTCCTCTGTAATTAGCAATAAGACCAACATCTCTATTAACGGTTACAAGGAAGTGTATATCAACATAAGAATGTCTAGCTAAATCAAAATGTTCCAGCGAAAAGTAATAGATCGGATAGAGATTTTAAAAACCTAGTAGTGATATTTGCAAACCATTATCTATATTTTGATCACGTCCCATAATTTAAACAAACGATGATAAACACGTGCTATATGATTTTGTTCAAAATTAAGTAAAATATCTTCATATGGTTCTTGATATCCGTTTATTCTTAAGTAAACTTCGCTAACTCCAAGTCACTAAAATATTTCATACTTTATTTCTGAGTATTTACTTGTGCAACATTTTGTAGTGCAATAAATGTGTCGATGTGCAGAAACACCTTGTTGTGATGCTATATGTCAGGTATTAAAAAACATTCATTGCGCTCTGAACACTATATGTTGTCACTGTTAACCATTACTGACATCCGCAATGAAAGTTTTTATATTATTACTTTACCAGCAGTAATCGCGGCAGGTAGCCAAATTACAACGTTGTCATCATCTTTTCGTACAAGTAGAACTATATACTTAGCACCGAAAATGACTTTTCTAACATTTCTGCAAAATCCAAAAATATGAGAGTGGAATTGCGCATAAATCGATCATCAGGAGAGTCAGTAATGTCTTTGGAAAATATCATTGTCGGACCGGCTGATCTTGTATAATCATCTGAATATCTTGCTAAACCCATTATTATTGTAACAACGTCAACATTATCCAGAATTATTTCCATCTCTTTTCCATCAATCATATATGCAGCACTTCTATATGATGCCATAATATCATTTTTAACAAAACCAACTCTGATATCAGCCCCATATGGTGTATTAGATGCGACATTTGTTATAAGTTCTCGTTATTCTTCGATAAATGCATCAGCGGGTAAGAAATATCTACTTGTATCCTGAACTTGTAGTTCCATTCTTCCACGCTGATCTGGCTGTCGTGCGTCATAAAAAATACTATTGAAAATCGCGTATAGATTCGCCTTTTAGTACTTGTTCGTCCATGTCCAATTCTGGATTGGATACATGTTTAAACATTTTATTATAATTATCAATGATCTAAATCATGGTCGCCTTGACATTGCCAAGAGAACACGAAGACCACTTCCCGCTATTACATTTGCGGCTATATTTACTTCTGCTTCACCAGAAACTGTGCTAGTTTTTGATTTGCTGCATGATTTTTATTAATTTTTTTTTCGGACATTTGGTGGCTTAACTTTATTCGATGGTAAAACCATCTGGGCCATTTTTACTAGTGATTGTGATTTTCGTTGCATTAATCGTGCTAGTTTTTCTTTGATAGCCGAGAAAACATTTAAACAGCAATATCACCAATCACGTCAGGAATCTTTTCACGAGCAAGATCAATATATTCCATTCTCAACTGATTGCAATAGATATTTGTTTTGGTCCTACCCTTGAAAATAAACCTTGAACAACATAAACAGGGTCCATCATTGTCCATGTTTCGCATTATGTATAATTATCTAATTTGTTATTTATTTATCTAATCGCGGTGATCTAAATGGCTAATATAATTTTTATGACAATCTTTTATGGAAAGATTATGGTTTTTTTTCCTCATAAACATATACTGGGAACTCAGGCGATAGAAAGAAGAAAAGAATGAGTTCCTAGATAAAGGATGTCACCAAATGATGGAAATGTCTTGGGGAATTCACGTACGGAATCGTATCTGTAATGAAGAGACAATCATATTGCTTATCTTGCCGATGCAGGAACTTTATTTCAATAAACACACACACACACACACACACACACACACACACACACACACACAAATATATATATATATATATATATATATATATATATATATATATATATATATATATATATATATATATATATATATATATATGTATATATATGTATATATATATATATATATATTACTACATTCTAGAAACATATATAGACTTTATTATCAAAATTCATGAAATACATATTATATTTTCCTTATTAAGCTTTCCAACATCATTCATTCGTATAATTTCTGCATTTTAGAATATTATACAAATAGTTGATTCTCAACTAATTTCAAGATAACCAAAGAATAAAATGTAATAACTGTAATTAATGCAACAATTAATTTAAAGAAATGTATTTTACTCATTTTAAAATAGAATATTGATTTAGAATATGTTGCTTGATATTATTCTTTCTTGCTTAAGGAATACATTATTTCCACATTAAATCTAAACAAGAAGTTGGTAGCGAATTCATCTTTTACAATAAAAATTACATAACTATAATTAAATATGAATTCTTTAAAAGATTAAACATCCTATTACAATATATTATAAATGAAATAATTAAGTGAACAATGTTACTAGCATATCAATTTTACCATTAAAATCTCAACATTAAAAGTACTTTTTCCTCAAAGAAGTTTTCGACATGTACAGTTCTTACCTGTAATGAACAGACAGACATATTGCTTTCTTGCCGGTGCAGGATGTGACTTTGGGCGATCTGTGCTGCTAATTTATACGCATTTGGCTCAAGTCAGGACCAGATAAGGTCATACTCTTAGTATACAGGCCAGCAAAGATGTTTACTCCTCATCAGGCAGGAACCATTTTGTTTTACGTCATAAGACATAGGGTAAGACTTAGTCTTGTGGTTTGCTTATATTCGTCTGGCGCCGTCACGCCGAATATGATTATCCGTTTGTTGAGAACCATTTTGTTTTGCGTTACTAGAGAGATGTTCACAGAAAGTTAATCTACTTTTAGTAACCGAGATGGAAATTCGAAAATGTGTGGTGTACATTGGTATAACTTTAGTATGTTACTTATTCTAAACAACATGTCGATATACATTGTCTATTTTTCGTCTGCGCAGCAACCATCTTCATTCCATTAACATATACAGCTGTGTTTTCAAAATAAATGAATTTAATCTACATTTTAAAAACTTAATGAATAAAACATTACTTCAATACAAATTTAAAGAAAATGGCAATCTTTTTAATTTTACAAAAAATCTATCCTAATATAATAATAATAATAATAATAATAATAATAATAATAATAATAATAATAATAATAGTAATAATAATAATAATAATAATAATAATAATAATAATAATAATAGTAATAATAATAATAATAATAATAATAATAATAGTAATAATAATAATAATAATAATAATAGTAATAATTATCAGTAATTTCATCGATGAGAGATTGATATACATTAATGTCCATGATACCATCGGTAAATAATCGCTGCCAAATATCAGATATTTCATTAATAATTTCTGGATAATTATTTTATGCAAGTTTTCCTCCAATCGATGTACGTCAGAAGAACATTGTTACGACAAGCGACAAGACCACTGTCCATTAACTGTTAGGAGACCACTTCAATTAGCGCCAGTATCAGGGTCATCGTACAAATTTTCTTTAGGATATATTTCAATAAATCATTTTTGTTTTCTTACATCACTAAGAAATTTAGAATAATCACTGTCTTATGTAAAAGGTTTATTTTGTTTGTACAGGACATACATATTTTATCCAATCATCTTCACTTTTCCGATAAAAAATTTCGTAAGATTTTTAATTTCTTCTTGGACGAGAGATTTTAAACGATACATTTCGCCGTTAGGTCTTACAAATTGATCATAGTTTTAATCATCAGTCAACTTACTTAATTTTGCAATAAAGTCAAATATATCATTTATCAGCAGACTGGGCGAGCCCGCCTTTTTGCTGAAACGTCAGTTGCTTAAAAAATAAAGCTTCTTTCAAAAACTGAAAAAATATAAGGTCAATAACGCAAACAAAAGCCTCTAACTTACCAACACTTTATCTAATTATGTTAGACTAACAAAATTAGATAAAGTGTCAGTCAGCTATAGGCTTTTAAAATCTCTCGTCCAAGAAGAAATTAAAAATCTTGCGAAGCTATTTTTATCACAGACTGACACTGCTGAATAATTACTTAATAAATGATTGCCACTAACATCAGTTGCTGCTCAGTTTGCCATAGAAAAGAATTCATGGAAACCAGCACGTTTGGGATTCTTTAAAGATGTTAAACTTAGGTGTGTTGATTATGGTCACAGTGGATTGTGGAACACTAAGTATGATTACAACGACGTTATTTCAGTGGATATGTCGACGTATTATCCAAGAGGTTTTCTTGATTACGGAGAATGTAATGAATCCTTCACGCGGTTTGGACATCCTACAGACGAGACGACAAGAGCATCAATAAACAGACCCTTACCGGATTTTGAGCTTACAAGTTTTGCTTGTAAAGAGTCATTTGAATTTGCTGAGAATTTACACTCGATTTGTTACGTCTGGTTTGGTAGACATCTTTAAGAGAAAAAAAATAGGCACCTATAGTTTTATTAGGATATATGATTGATTCTAAAATACTGATATCGTTGTCAGTCAGTGAAGCAATTATATCATATCGGATGCAGATTAAAGTTTGATTACCACAACCAGAGGCACCTGACGTCGACAAGGTCATCGGTGAGATCAAAGAAAATTGCCCTCATCTCGGTGAAAACGAGTTTTCTGATTTTTGTAATACTATACCCAAGATCATAAGTAACAACGAGGAAACAATCGCAAAGGTTCTTCGCAGAACAATTACTAGTACATTTACTCAAGGAGGATCATATGATCACAAAAGACATTGTACATGATTAATTATAGATGATGCTGAACTAGATTTTATAACCAACGATACCTCACGCAAGAATACGTGTATAGGTAAAGAAACATCTCTTTTGTCAAACGGAAGTAATTAGTTGTACGTTATATTGATAGAGAATCACCACAGTTTAGACATTTAAGATCATCGATGCTCGCTTATGTTTCAATAGATTTTATATCGATGATAAATATATTTCCTGACACCGCGGTCAGAGTTGCCACAGATTAATTATATATCTCGTGAAAATATTAAAACTTACAGGTACTGGTTGGGGATCGTGAAGAATAAAACAAGAAATGTTACACAGTTATACCGAATCCGCTTATGTTTCTGTTAAAGATATTTATCATAAACGTAATCAGATATCTTTATCATCAGCACCATAAACTGTTTATCTAAACGGTCCTGAGGATGCAGTAAAACAACTCGTGCTATTGAATTATTCAGACAGAATTCGGAGTTAGTTGTTTTAATACCGACAGATTTCCAAGCGAAATGAAAGAACGGGGTGTAAATCATGTTGATCTCGCAGCATTTCGAGTCAGAAGAATATCTTAGTTGTAGAGGATTAATGTTGATTTTACAGAAAAAATAATCAAACTGCTGCTGACACCAACAGCAAAGTTGTTAGCGATGATATAGTACAAAACAAATTGCCTATAAACACTGTGACAAAAAATAATCGCGACTTTGATCTTGATGCTGCGTTTATCATGTTATAAAAACAACGAGAGAATAATCATTATGCGAGCTGCAACACAGTAATGTTGTGATAATATTCAAATAATGATCAAAAACACCTTAGACAGAATTATTAGTAGTCTTGGCCACAAACGCGAAAATGTAATGCTGATCTGTCTTGAGTGTAATCAACGTCGAGGCGTTAGTTAAGTGAAGACGGTGGTAATTTTGTATTTTCAGGAATTAATTATAATTGTTTACGTACAAACCCATCTAACACACAACGTTTTCACAACGTTGCTATATGGTTGTGGTTTGGTTACGTGGGAAAATAACGTTTTCGCAACATTGCTAAAACGTTACATATGAAAATGAAATTAAAATAGTCATCTGATCTAAAAGATATAGTAAATTACAAATGTTATGTAATTGCATTGATCCTAATACTATGGACAATAATTAACATAATTATTCGAAAGAAATTATATAACGTTTTTACAACGTTGTACCAAAGAATACATTTTTTTTATTATTACAGACATTGGGGTGAGGTGGATAAGATGTAGTGCTTAGCTATTAAATGTCATGGATGTAGGTCACAATATGTATAGAGATGAACATTTACAGGTGTTTTACTACATATACTCCATTGCATATTTTTTGCCTATTTTAATTACATATTAGAGTGAATGTTATTTATGAAGTTAAATGATTCACGGTGGTTAATTTATTATATAATTGCTGTTAGTACATTGTGTTGCATACTTGGTGTTAGCAAATTGTTTCAAGTTAGAGCAAACAAACTTGAATGCAAACTCATGACAAAAAAAACTATATTAAATCATATTTTGTCACATTATTATTATAATGATTATTATTATTATTATTAATAATAATATTATTATTATTATTATTATTAATATTATTATTATTATTATTATTATTATTATTATTATTATTATTATTATTATTATTATTTTCAGATATACTACTTGAGCTCCTTAAGCGAGTGTAATATGAGGTATAGTGTCCGTAGGACGATGAAACGGTTACGAACAGAAAGTCTCTGGTCAGAATATAGTCTAAAGGGAAAAAAAGCATTTAAAGACCTTGTGATATGCCGAATTTTGATCAGTACGTATGACTTTATTTCAATTGTCTATGTTTTTTTAATTACTCGCCAGAGATTTTTCCATGAATGGATAAGGTACGACATGTTTCTTCACGCAAACTGCAATTACATCTATATGGAAGAACCTGGGACCACATTTCAAAGTACATATTTTATAAATACTCCATTGATTATTGTTGGCATTTAGAAAACTGCAATGCATTCTTTGTTGTGAAACTTATTTTAAAATATTGTGTTTCTCTTGCAGAAGCTTTTTTAAAAGATAATGGCAAAGCGAAAGAAATTGAAATTGAAGAAGCCATATCGGAGAACTTTAAATATGTACCCAACCAACGTGGAGGAATAAAATAAAAGGTTGGCCATTTGACTCTTATTTCATCAATATTAGATTAAGTTTTTTAAAGCATTGTGGATGCATCTCTAAATTGCAAACAAAATCAGCTTATCATAGTTTCCAGGACTATTAAAGCTGGAGTACAGCTAACTACAATTTTCATCCATCTTGTATGATAGGACAAGTACTTCCACTTCCACTTGGAATTTTTATTCACATGTAATATTTGGACAAAATAAATTCATCTTTGCACACATTGATTTCACCATCCACATGCCTGAAATGACACATAAGTACAAAGTTATCTTGTAACTTGGCTTAACAATAATAAGGGAAGCACATGTAAGCGGTGCTGAGATGATATGTGACTTTTAAATTATATTTTAATTTGCAGGTCCCAGAGCAGAAGAAGAAAGAGATAGTGCAGAAGTAGACTAATTCTGAATGCTAATCTTAATTCAATCTAGAAAATAAACAAACATTGATATTGAAATATATGTTGTATTGTTTCCTTTTTCCATTTTGTCTTTTAAAAACAAATGTTTGAACCTTCAGTCTGCAGATTCAAGGATTCCTTATCAGTTAAAAGTAGTGTGGTTTACTCATCTACTTTCACTTTACACCCTATTACCTAATTTTTTTTATCATATCCCCATTGTAGTAGATCTCCCCAAATCCCTGCATACTTGGTGAACTCACATGTCCATTTTAAATCTAATGAAAGGCGCTGCTGTAAAGTCTGTTAGAAAAACTACCTAGAAAGAGGATGTCATACAGTGAACAGAAAGCAGTGTTTGCATATAAACCGTGTTAGAACACCTGCACTGAAACTAATTGCAAACTTCAGAATGAACGTATGATTTTTTATTAAATTTGTATCATTACTTTTTTTTATCTAAACTTCTTTTTAAGCGCATGAAATGATAAAAAAAGATTCTGTATTGTGAAGAGTGCATTATTATATGTGCAACTTTGAACTGATTTGTGAGAGTTGTCAAGCATCAACGAATGCAGAGTGATATTCCTATTAGTATTATGTTTATGGTCAAATGACTGGTGATGTTTGGTTTGTTATGAATGAAAATGGTGCAGAACTGGCACTTCATGAATGCTGTCACAATGGCAGTTTTGACATTCCTGCTATCGCAACTCCTAGCTGGATGGTAATGTTGACATTTTCTTAAATGTCGTTTTGTTTGACATTCTTGCCAAAAGTGCCAAATATGTGTCTCAGAAACACAAGCCGATTTCATCAGATTTCCAGAGAGAATTTCAATGTTGCAAGAATGTTGTAGGAAGGTTATTTAATAACGTTAAACAACAACGTTTGAGCAACGTTCCCACTTGTTCACCAGATCACATTGCCACAACATCATTTGACAATTGTTACGTACATTTGATTTAAGTTATTTTTATTTTAATTGTTCGTCAGATTCGAATTTGACATTTTAAGTTTAAGATTCATTCATTGTGAGATATTTTGTTTTTTTTTAAAAAGTGGGATGATCTGTATTTTACAAATAAACACCAGATGTTGACCTCATTTCTGACCTGGCTTCAGAGTTGTAAACAAGCTTTAAAGATAATTGGTTGATTCCAAGGACATTATGCAGCTTTGTTATAAACATCTTTCTATTTTTAGTTGGGTCATACGGTGTGTACGAGATTTTTTGAACGTAAATTTGTTCTAAAAGATTCTAAAGATCACGTGACCCCTTTCTTGTTTACGTAAAAACAGGTCTATAAATTATGTTTTGGAGCGAACTATTTAGTAGAACTTGGGCTGTTAGAATATTAAGTTGTGTCGTTTTCAGTTATTATAAATTACCTTGTATTGGAAATTATTTCAATTCGTTTGGATCAAGACGATTTATTTTGTTATTTATCTGGGGAAAAAATTGTGCTCATTGAATTTCATTACCAAGAACTGACTTCATCACGTGACATCGTCTTCCATCTTGGATACTTCACTAAGATTCGAACTTGGAATTATTTGGACATTTTATTATCAGGACTTTTGCAATTTCTCTAGTGGATTATATTTTGAATTATTTTTGGATTAATTTTGGAATTGATTCTTAAAACCGTAAGTTTATTTTTCTTTTCTGAAAAATATTTGTGCTCAATAAATTGTTTATTAAGTTTTTACAAGCTTGCTATTCTCACTTTTTCTATGTTACTGTTTATTCGAGCCTAAGCATGTAACACATTGTTTCCACAACCTTACTACAACATTGCTGCAACGTTGTATCAACGTGGAATTGTTAGCTGGGAATCCTCGTTGATGATCAGTTGAATCTAATCTGTATATTTTGCTTTTCTACCTGTAGATGTAACGCTGGAAATTTCATGTGTCGTATACTTCAAATAGGATCAGTCGTTCTTTTATTATCACCTTCAAGTTTGCCGAGTTCATATAAATACCTCACAGTCACATAACCTAATACTGGTTGGTTGTAAAATCATGTTGTATTGGTTTGTGGGTTGTTGCTTTTTTTCTTAAATTTAAAAAATCGCATTAACAGGTTTCATAGCAGTTGCACGAGGTACCTGATTATTTTCTATGTCTATCTATCTATCTATCTATCCATCCATCCATCCATCTATCTATTTATCTGTATGTCTATTTATATATGGTTGTCTGTATGTCCCTCCATCCATCCATCCATCCATCCGACTAACCAACAATCCAAATACTTTAAAAATAAACAGCACACAAAACTTGAAAAGGGTTTTTAGTGCTAAGACATTTTGTAAAAGATAGCAATGGACCAGTAAATTTCGCTGAAGCAAGAAAAGGGGATTCTCTAATTATCGCCATGAAAGTTTAACAACATAATATGCTAATTCAAAATTGTATACAGAAGTATTTTGGCGCATGTTAAATTCCAGTCTACAAGGAAGCAGAAAAACGAACTGATTTGGCAAGTTTATCAGGGTCGAAAAGCAGATTCTTGAGAGTTTGGAAAATCTAAGGTGATGGAGTTGAGTTAAAAAAATAATCTACATTCATTTTATATTGAAATGAGAAGAAAAAAATTGCTGTACTTCTTTGCATTTTCCTATGTACATTTTACATGTTTATGTAAAGGTAACAAAAATACAGAAATATTTCTTTTAATGTGTAACGACCGGAAATATGGGAATATTTACATGGTCGTGCATTTCAAAATGAACGCAAGCGTTAACGTTTGGGTACTTACCCCCTTATTTTGGCGTAGAACTAGGTTTAGTGAATTCTGGATACGTATACTATGCTTCTCTTGTTTTTCCTTTTATTTCTAAGTCGATTGTCATTAAAATTCCCAAACACGCAAAAAGGAGAAATACCAAAACAAATCCCACAAACAGCGTTTTTTCTCTTGGTAAGACAAAGCCAACGTCAAATATCATTTTCGTAATTAAGTATAGAGCCTTTGGATTATAACATCTACCGAAAGAACTGACAGCTTTTTTTTTCTCTCAAAGATATGACTTGCTAACTCGTAGTATTCTACAAATTTATAATCAGGATCTTGACAGTTAACATCTTATCACAGTAATAGAATCTGGTCAACGATAACGCCCTTGTATTGTACTCTACAATATAAAATATAAATCAGCCTTTGTAGTTTAGTTTTGTTGAAGTGAAGGAATATTGATAAGCGGACTTAAACAAGTCCTGAAGAAGATGAATATAGTCTGTACTATATGGTTGTATCATTTCCCGTGTGAGATTTCCTTCCTGCCTTATCAACCTAATAATAATAATAATAATAATGAGGACTATGTATAGCGCCTAATCTTACGAAGCTCTAAGCACTTTACACCATCAATAATGATATGACTACACTACAGAACAACAAATGACAAAAACAATGAAATTGGAAAACATAAAAACATAATGAAAACATATAAGATACAAAACATGATTAGGTCGCTAAGTTTGTTCCTGAAGTCGAAACAAGCGAGTCTTAAGAGCACTCTTAAAAGGGACCACTGTGTCTTTGTGTCTAATTTCAATGGGCAATTTGTTCCATGTCGCCGGGCCCTGGTATGCAAACGAACGTTGTCCATATGACTTTGTCTTCACCTTGGGAACAATGAGTATACGATTATCAGAAGAAGAGCGTATCTAGCTGGTGTATACACATGGGTGAGGCTGGATAGGTATGTTGGACTGGAGTCTGTCAGTGAAACATAGCACAGAGAACAAATTTTGTGTTTGATTCTGTATCGAATTGATGACCAATATAGGGTACAGAGCAGTGGTGAGGTGTGCTCTGATTGAGGTACTCTAAAGATGATCTGTGCAGCTGTGTTTTGAACTTTCTGAAGTTTCTGGAGTAAATATTGTGATGAACCAGACAGAATTGAGTTACAATAGTCCAGTCTTGAAAGTACTAATGAACACACAAGTGTTTTAGTGGCATCAACTGAAAGATATTTACAAATGGAACTGATGCATCTCAATTCAAGATATGCAGCCTTGCATATGTTCATGACATGTTGGTGCAATGTGAGAGTACTGTCTAGAGTAACACCTAAGTTCCATACTAACTGTGAGAATTTAATGCTGGTGTTGCTGATATTTATTGTCTAAGGTAAAGGATGTGAATGAGAAAGTCTTTTTGTTATGATCAGAATAGCCTCAGTTTTATCATCATTCATCTGCAGCTTGTTACATGTCATCCATGATTTCACATCCGAAATGCACTTCTCTACTCCATGGATGGTAGCATCAACTTCAGTTGGGTGGCTAGACTTGTATATTTAGGTGTCATCAGCATACAATTGGTGCGACACTGGGTGATGATCTATGACACTTGAGAGCGGCTGAGTATACAGAATGAAGAGAACTAGCAGCAGAGAGGGTGAACAGACCACCCTTTTCCGACAAAAAATTGATTGAATCCTCAAAACGGAAAATAGAGCCTTCCTACGAAATCTCATATTTTAACACAAAAAAAAATAAGTCTCCATTTAGCAAACGGAAACTTTACGATTTTTCAATCAATTTTGGTCGCAACGATGTGGTCATCACCCTCTCTGCTGCTGCAAGTTAACAAAAATAATAAATGATTTCAACCAAATATTTGATCGAGTCCGATACGATATCGTGTCCGAGGATCATGTAAATTTATTGTTATAAATCCGTGCGGGGTCGACTGAGCGTTACTAAAGAAATTTTTAAATTGATTAAGTCCATATCGGAACACCATGTCTGCCAAATATTTCGTAACGTATGTGTATCAACGCCGTTAAACACAGCAAGAATATTACAGTTATCTCTGATCACTTTTGGAATCTGAGTGTAGCGTTGAGTGACATATATCACGTCGGTGTTTTTATGCCTGCCTCGGTAAAATATTCTAGCTGGGTTTTTTTGATTGTCTAACATCACATCGTCGTATACGACTAAATTGTTAATGCTCCCATCAAGGTCATCCACGGATGGTGCCTCGTCAATATCAGTTATAAAATCAATGGCGTTCTCACCCTTAATTTCTGATGCATTCTCGTTAAAATCCTTTAACACTTCATAGCATCGTTGATCATCTACGCTAGGAGCAACTAAATACAACTTATCCCACTTCATCCATCTCATTATTAAATTGAGCAACAATTGCGTCTTGCCGGATCCAGATGGCCCGATTATAATTGCGCGGATAGAGTTTGGTAGTGCTGCATGATGCTTAACTGGCTCTCTTATTTTAGTCGCTGAAAAATCAATTATATACATATCTCTATACATAAATTATGGATCTATATTGTGTAAAGTGTAAAACGCGTACTAACACAAATGATGTGGCGACGATTACAACTAAAAATAACAGATCAGCACTTACTGGTAGATGTGCAACATGTGGTACAAAAAAATTTAGATTTGTTTCTACGAAATCCGGAGATGTTTTAAAAAAAAACGAGGAGGTGATATCGCAGCCAAATTGGCAAAGCTCCCTGGAACCCCATGGGCAAAGTACCCCGGAGAAAAGCACCTTCCAGGATATAGCTACTGTGGCCCCGGAACACGATTAGATATCAGACTTGATGATCAAAATCAACCCGATCCGGCGACTATCCGATAAACGCTATTGATAAGGCGTGTCATGCTCATGATGTTGCATATAAAAGCAGCAATCTGCAAAACAGGCATCTCGCGGATGTGAAATTAATTCATGCGTTAAATGCTGTTCCTGATAAATCTTTGAAAGAAAAATTGGCTTCGTGGTTGGTAAAATCGGCTATGAAAGGCAAATTGATGATGGGCGCTGGTAATTAATAATATGGAATCTATTTATTATTCTCCGAGGGGATACTGGAGAGGTAACGCTACAATCAATAAACTCACCAACGCCGCAAAAGTGAAAAAGGCCACTGCGGCTAATTGGTTATCCAAACAGGCTATATGGCAAATTTATCTACCGCGTCCTAAACAAATCAATTTCTCGCATTTTGATGTTACCGGACCTAATGAAGTTCATCAAGCTGATTTATTGTTTTTACCACATGACAACGGTTACAAATACGCGCTAACCGTAGTTGACGTTGCGAGTCGATACAAACAAGCAGAACCGCTAAAAACAAAATCATCTCCTGAAGATGCTTCTGCATTTGAAAAGATTTATCGACGAGGCCCACTACGCTGTCCAAATCTGTTATAAGTTGATCCTGGCAAGGAATTTCAAGGCGCTGTTTTATCTGCGATGAAAGATCACAATGTCACCATCAGACGGGGGCATACTGCACTACATCGAGATCAGGCAATTGTTGAACGATTTAATCGGACGATTGCTGAGCGGTTATTTGGATATCAATACGCAAAAGAATTCATCCAAGAAAAGCGATCCCGTGAATGGGTCAAAAGGTTACCAGCTGTGATTACCGCACTGAATAATGAGATTACTAGAACAATCAACATGAAACCTATCAACGCGATTAAATAGAAGTCTATACCTAAAATGGAAATTCGAAGAATTTCACAAAAAGATTATAGCGTTTTCTTGGTAGTAATGTCACTGTTAGGTATTTATATGAACCAGGAGAACTCGAAGGTGGTAAAAAAAGGGCTACCGATCCTATTTGGAGTGTTACTGCACACAAGATATCTACTATAACACGATCAACTGGTAGACCTCCAATCTATAAATTGGATTCAACTGCCCCTCAGCGGGGTTTTACACGCGAACAATTACAAGTGATTCCTGACGATACTCAATTACCACCGCGGAGTCTTAACTAGCGCCGTTGCGTCTGTTGCACTCAAGACAAGTCAACATCACATTGTTTCTGACATGACCGAGACTGTTATTTTTTCTGTCTACGGTAAATTGGCGAGGATCTTTATCCGAATACTGCCAACGCATTATACAATTGCAACTTGCGCAGTGATTATTCTGTTGTTGCTTCAAAGTGATTATTAATTCAGCATCAATGTCAAATTCTCGTTTTTTTTGTCTTGTTGTTTGTAACCGGAGAGTTTTTTATCAATAATTTTAACATCAACGATGCTAGCATCATCCATTGTGGTGTCATCATCGAAATCAATTCTTCGAAGTTGATTTATTCTTCGTACTCTGGATACTGCAAGATAGACTAAATTCGACCATTCGATGTGATTATCCACCATCCAAACAATTGTATCTGATATAGTCAATCCCTTTGAAGAATGTATTGTTGCTGCGTAACCTAGCGTCCACGGGGAATTATTAGCACGCAATGTATCTTCAACGACGCTGATATCAACCAGCACAATATCATTTAACACTAAATTCTGTCTTTGAAATCCTTCGGATTTTGGTCTTGGAATATCAACTTCTATATTCTGTTTTCGTGTATCCGAAGGCCTATAACACAACGGTACTGGAAGTGTTGCAAATTTTTCTTTATGCGTTTCAAATAACTTCATCTGAAGTGTGTCTCTGACTATTTTTCTACTTGCAATTATCAAATCGTTTGGTCTCCACGTTTCCCAAAAATCATTCATGGGAGTTTCTGAAATTATTTCACGCGCTATTTCACACTGGATTTTATCCGGCTGTAATCTAATTAGCGCTTTGAACTCGCGTAATTGTTCATCAAGTGATCTATAATCAGTGGTAATTTCTTCATAATAGTCTTCAAAACCCTTTAGCCATTCATGTGGGGATGCACCGATAAATGGTGGTGGTTGGCCGTGATCACCGCACATGACGACTTTTGTATTTTTCAATAACAACCACTCAAGAAATGTTTGTAATATTTTCAACGATACTGTGCATATTTCATCAAAAATTATGATTTCAGGAATGAATTTATCACCCATTTGATCAGGGGTCCATTCATCGCCTTTCCATCGAAAGAAACTATGATAAGTACAGGCATTTACCCCTCGTTGTTTCATCTCTCTGGCGAGTCTGTGAGTTGGTGTTAGGACAATCATGTTTGATTTTGAAACGCTAGCGTTTCTATGATATAATTCAATTGCACGAGTTGTCTTTCCTGACCCACCACAACCGTTAAAATAAACTGTCTTGTATCTACATATTGGATCAGATACCGGTGGTGCATTAGAAAATTGGGATTGAATCTCATCACACTTTAAGTACTTTTCATCCATGGTAACATCTGCCGATTCACAATACTCATGTAGCGTCTCCTTTTTAAATCTTCAACATCCCCAATTTGCGTCCGGATCTGTGAATTTAGCTACATCTGATTTGTATTTCTCGTGGATATACATAGAATCAGTGGCTACTCTAACTGCGGTATTAGGAAATCTATTTATCATCGAAAATAAATTGATAGAAGCATAAGCTAGCATAGAACTTCTCAAATGCGTATATTGCTTAATATATCCATCACAATAGGTAACAATTGTACCTAATTGTCTTCCATCGGATAGGAAAGCGTCTTTACGATTTACAAGTTTTCCCTGTTCGTTAAATCCGTTACAATAAAATCGTATTCAGCGATGTCTATGATCAACCACGAAGAATATTTTGCATTGTCGTATCTTCCACCCTGGGTAAATTTACCGATTATTCTTCGTCCAAAATCTTTTGCTTGTTCTTTTTTAATTTCAAATAACTCCTTAGACCAATTCATGATTTGTTCTTCATTGAAATCTGGAAACTGTTTTCGCTGTTCGTTAATTATATGATCTAGATCGGGTTCTGGTAGCCAAACTTCTTTCTGAGCTCGATAGCATATAATAGCTTCGGAAACAATCAACGATATTAGCATGCCACAATGAATCATATATCGTAGTAACACTATTGGCATCCAGGCCTTTTCAGATATATGTCTACCAAGCCAAACATAACTACAATGATGTAACCCTGTAGCGAGTTCAAATGATATCACACGAGCGAATCCGGTTAAATCAAAATCAGGTAATGGTCCATTAATCGCAACACGAGTCATTTCATGTGTGGGGTGTCCAAACCGTTTAAAATAGTTACTACATTCTCCATACCCGAGAAAACTTCCAGGATAACACGCGGATATATCAATTGAAATCATACCGTCACGATGGTATTTTGTATTCCACAGTCCTCGATGACCAAAATTGACGCAACTCAATTTAACGTCCTCGAGAAAATCACTGTGTTGGACGCCATGAGTTTTTTTCTCTTGCGAAGTGAGCTTCCACTGATGGAATTGTGAAGCTATCCGCGAGTAGTTTTTCATGGAATGAAATCTCTTTTGGATTTTCCGATGAAAATGGAAATTGCAGGGCAAATTCACTAGCGATTTTTCTCATTCTGTTATCTAATTCTTCAACGTGATATAATTCACCATTTGGTCTTACAAATTGATCAAATCCTATTTCGGGATCTTCATCACTTCTAAGTAACCACACTGACACAGGATCATTCTTACACAGCGTGAGAATAGCATCGAATAATTTCTCATTATAAAAAACATCCCCGACGAACTCCTTAGGGATATATCTCACGGTTCTATCTCGTGGAAATATTGTTACTGCAGCCGTCCACGCGTGTTTGTTATGATCAATAATTTTAATTGGAGCTCCTCGCGATTGATATTTCGGTTCGTATAATACTTCTTCGGTTATTGTCGTTACTGATATTGGGAATTTTAATGATGCTTCTAATTTAGCTATATCAGAAATCTTTGCACCGTGCTGTTTCACTGTCAGTTCCCATTCGGTTATTTTCCTACGTCGCAGATCAGTTAGTTTATTTCCTCGGGATGCATTTGTGAAGTGTTCCATTACCCGTGTTGCTACACAATTCAGTGAACTAGAATATTTCATAGGAGCTAGTTTTGCAATATCGGGTTTATCATTTAACGGATATATCCCATAAACAATTGCTGTTACAGGATAAGATCTCTCGTAGTATGGTTTGTCAATTCCAATTAGAATTCCTGGTTTGGAATCTCTACTTACAATGACAGTTTTTTATCCGTGAGGATTGGTTCAAATTTATCCTTGATAATCCATTTGCCTTCGACGTCGATAATGAATTTTATTCTGAAAAAAACACTTCTGATGGGAATTGCTTTGCAATTTACCCTTGAATTTCCAGCCAAGATGTGAAATTATCTCAGCTGCTCTTTCATCGTTCATAGTAGCATCGATTTTGGGTACATTGACATCTTCATCAATAATTCGAAATGTCGACCAACAGTATGCTGCACCGTCTCGGTAGAATTCATTAAAACACTCCCTGATTTTACCTAGTATAGTTCTATCACCGATTAGACGCTTTGGTGTATCAGAGACTCTATTGAGATTGAAATTAGCATTTTTCCAAGGCTTAATTTTCGATAATCTCATGAACTTCTTATCGAGATTGAATTTAGTATTTTTCCAAGGCTTAATTTTCGATAATCTCTTGAACTCCCTATCGAGATTGAATTTAGCATTTTTCCAAGGCTTAATTTTCGATAATCTCTTGAACTCCTTATCGAGATTGAATTTAGCATTTTTCCAGGGCTTAATTTTCGATAATCTCTTGATCTCCTATCGAGATAGAATTTAGCATTTTTCCAGGGCTTAATTTTCGATAATCTTTGGAATTCTTTCATGGTATAATCAATGAATTTCGTATTTTTCCAAGGCTTAATTTTCGATAATCTCTTGAACTCCTTCATATTATAATTAAAACAAGTATTTAAATAGAAAAATATAGTATAATGAATCACTGCAAATGGCTTATGATTGGATCAACAACCCCGTGTAACAAATCATGCAGAAGCGAATTCTGTGGGTATCATTTACAAAGCGTTCGCAACGGTTCCTTCGGCCCTCTCCCATGCCTCCGATGTGGGGTGGGCGTTAGAGGAAAATCACAATTATGTCTCAGTTGCGGCGGCAAACGATACAGGGAACTAAAACGCTATTATGACGAACGAATAAAAAATACCGTCATTGACACTAACGATGACAAAGTCATCAAAACCCATCAAGATTATATCCAAAGGTTTATAATTAAAGCAGATAATAAATTAGATAAGTAGTATTATTATACAAATGAGCCAAGATTTCAGACCCCATCCAGTGCTTGTTAATTACGAAGCCTCCGGTGATGGTGTTGTCAGGCACCGCAGACTAAAAAAACCGGTTGGATTTCTGAATAATATGGGATATTTGCTGTTTAGTGTTAGAAATAAAACATATCTCTGTCATAGAATTAGTTTTGAATGTCATAACGGATTGATTAAAGATGGCTTTGTGATTGATCACATAAATGGCGTGAAGACTGATAATTGTCTTGAGAATCTTCAATCCATCTCGCAGCGCGATAACCTTTTAAAAAGCAACGCTGGAAGGCACTCAAAACACCCTAGGGGGATCAAATCGTTTGATTTAGAAACCAAAGAGGAGAAAATATTTCAATCAATAAATTAAGTCAGTAGATACTTTGACATTTGTAAGACTTCAATACGATTTGTTGCAGAAAATATAATTAAAACTGCTCTGTCAAAAAAGACAGGTCACAGGATAAAATTCGTATACACCTGAAACGATTCAAGGGAGATAAATCCTTTATGTATAAGTCCAACCACTCATAACACTCTACTCACTAAGTTCCCTTGTATTATGACCGTCAAAGGTATTTGTCGTCTGCTATAACCTGTAGATAGGTATAATTGACATGTGAGCGCCCACGTGACTGTATGAGTTTCGGTAGAGCTGTATTTATCATTTCTAAAACTTTTTATTGTCGCTTTGGCTAAAACTGCATTATTTAAACAGTTGTATTTATTTAGACCATCTAAATTCAGCTATTAATACACTTTTAGTACAGACGTTTTTTATAATCCAGCGCATTACCTATGTTCGCTCAGCCGGAACGAGCATGAAACACTAGTGTTTCCCATTCATTGAAGTAGGTGGGCGTGGTAAAAATTCCTCTGTATACAGCTCTTTGTGATTTAATCGATAATGCATTTTATCTAGAGAATTAGAACAGGGAAAATACACGCTGTTATCTAACAACTGTATTATTTTGTTTAGTGTTTTATTTAAATATTTGTCTGTTTTAAATGTTGTGAAACAGTATTAATAAGTAATTTAAGGAAATAAAATAACAACACCCGTGAATCAACGCTGTTGTATCAGTCACCTTATATACGTTTTGACTCATAATAAGCTTGGGGCTTTCGAAAGCCAAATCCGACCAATCAAAACTAACCAATGCCATTAACACGGGCGTGTGGTTGTCTTTTGTCAATCATGCAACCGGGTTAATTTAGTTTGGTTGCTTTTGATTGGTTGGATTAGCCGTAGAAAATCTGCCCCGTCGTTTCATGTTTGTGCTGTCTTGTGCCGTCCCCACACATCATTACATCACAAATTCCATCATCGTTTCATTGTATATACCATCCTTAATTAAGTTAATTAAGTATATGTATGCCTTCAATCTGCCGCAACACTCGAGCGGAGATATATATGCCATTGTGCCGTCCCACATCATTACATCACAAATTCCATCATCGTTCCATTGAATTATAATCCATCCTTAATTAAGTTAATTAAGTATATGTATGCCTACAATCTGCCGCAACACTCGAGAGGAGATATATATGGCATTGTGCCGTCCATTAATTAAGTTAATTAAGTACATGTAGTACGTCACCTCAAGCATATCTTCTGGGCGGTCTAAGATGATGTTTGTCACCTTAGGCCTCCCGCCGGAGATGTATGTTTCGGGTCCCCTTGGGCTTATTTGGATGTGAAGGCAACCAAGGAGTTCCGAGGATGTGTTGTCACATACCTCTGAGTCTCTTTCACGTTATTTGACGCGAAAGGGGTTTCCAAATGGGGTTTTCAGTACAGCATATACATGTACTTAATTAAGTTAATTAAATAACCTCTGGGTCTCTCTTACATCATAGGGCTCCAGCGAGATTGCCAAATGAGTGTTATTTTTTTAATAATTAGAGGTAAAATGTATTATATTATATTTTTATAAAAATATGGATATCAAAGATGTAAATTCTATAATTGCTGAAATCTCAAATTTGCAGAATCAAGGGATAGTATTATCTAAAGATCTCGACTGCGACAGGATTGCCTCGGAATATGAAGACATTGAGTATCAATCTAGTAAGGGTCGTTATGTTTTACCTAAGATGTACAGACTCGTGAAAGGAATTCAAAAGTCCATCAATGCCTGTTTGTATGGTAACGACATTAATGCATTTATAACGCTATTTAGCACCGTTGAAGCAATACGTCAAAAGCTCGGCCAAGAGTATCAAAAACGAGATGAAATTGGTTCTAAGGTTCGTGATCTTAGAAAAATATTAAACGAGGAAAAACCAGTATCCTAACCACGTGAGCGTTACTATAAAAAAAGGCTTTCAGTAAATTTTCAGTAAAAAATTATTTTTTTTAGCGTTTTTTGTAACACTCACATAGGATTTTCTCCTGAAAGAATACTCAGCAGTTTGGGCTTGCTCATGCAGTTATGTGCGTACTGGATGATCTGGTTGTGGTAGCAAGTAATCACCGCGACGCCTCCATTTTCACGTAGTTGTTGTTGCCGCGTCGTTAACAAAAATCGTTCATCGCCGTTCTCAGATATTACAATTCTGAAACCCCCAGCGATGTTATTTCTGAAACACTCGCGGATAGCGTCGTACAGTTTAACCTTGTCGGAGATGGATACGTTAGCTTGATGGTACATTATTTAATAGCTCAGCTTTTAATTGTGATAGTTTCACATTTGAAAACTCAGTTCACAAACAATATATGGTAGGTGAATCGCTTACAACTAGATTAGCCCGAGAGCGGCTAGCGGCAATTAAAAAGTTTATACCGGTTCGAGATAGACTTCGCGAGAAACTTCAACAACGACAACAAGCGCAGACTGACTTTTCTGTGTCAAGTGAACAACTGTTTACTCCGATAACAAGTGCGACCAAAGATGTGAAAAAGTTAACTGAAGCAGCGATATACGGAGATATTCCTGAAAAAGAACGAGCAAAGAAGGCGCCGCTGTTTGATACACTTGAAAAGATAGCAGCAGAGACCGAACAAACGCGCGCAGGGATACAACAGCTATCCAGTGATATAAAAACCCAACACGAGTATGAACGATTAGCTGATATTGATGATTCTGCACCTGAAACTCCAAGAGTTTCCACACCTGATCCACAACCTGTTAGTGTCACCCCAAGAGGTATTTCCTTTATAGACAAACTCACCGAAGGAGCTATAACAGAAATCAAATGATTTCCATTAATAAAACCCGAACATTATAAGGTTTTTGGTAATTTTGCCGCCCAAAGCTTTAATTCTAGAAAGGACTTTTTAAAAGACGAGTATAAAAACCGTAGAATAAACCGAGATGAATGGGCTGATTGGTTGTATAAAACGAATAAGGGAATTGGCCGTTTAAATAAAAAAGAATTGGGTTATAAAGAATTTAGAAAGGGAATTGATGAGTATGATGAAACTGGTACAACTAAAAAAGTTACTGCTAGCGGATATTCGATTGGAAATCCTTTGAATTTCAACGCAACCGTGACATGCCCTGGTAACATCCTCAGTGATATATCACGGTTGGAAGTACTTATGGGTGGAAAACGAGCCGGAAACATCTCCGTTGAGATAATTAATGAAGCAGCTGATATCTGTAGACGATTAGTTGCCGGCGGTATCATGGACATTGATGTATATCGAGAATTCATTGCTGAATTAGTTGAAAATCACAAAGATGCCCATGGTTATTACAGCGATTGATCACTAATTGAAAAACTACTAGTTTTATAACAAGAGGATCATACACTACAACCATGATAAACCCGTAAGCGTCTACGTGGTGAACTCACGATTGCCTGTTTATAGAGCATATTACGGAGATGGTTTCGGCAGTACCATTGCGGGGCTATTTACAAGAATGGCCCCAAAAGTGGCGCCATTAGCTAAACAATTATCAATGAAAGCCATTGATATTATTCGTGATAAGGGAATCAGCGCTGTTGGAAATCTTGCCGGAAAGGCATTTTCTGCCGCGAAAGATAAAATAGCATCATTGGTGCGAAAGAAACCAACAGTGCTGCCATCAACTACAGTGATGCCTGCAAAAATCAGCAAAGCAATAAATAGCGCAGTGGAAGAAAAACTAGCGTCGTTGGCTGCTTCGGTGACTTCGTCGCCATTGACGGCTTCACCGGTAACAGATAGCGCTATCATGAACGCGATAGCAGGAAGTGGTTTGAAACGAAAACAAAAACGACGATGATTACAAAGAGTTTCACAATTGAAAACACTAGTATGTTAATAAAATGTTTAAACGAACAGCTGATCCCGCGTTTGATATGGAAGCCCCAGTACCCAAGGACAATTCCGTCCGCGATTATCAATACTATTCCTATCATGCAATACAACCCGACCTACGATCGCGAATTGAACTTCAAGTTCAAGATACCAGTAAATACCGCAGTTGATCCAGCACCAGCCGGATATACTAGACCAGCTGGTACCTTTGATGTCGTAGACATTAATCGCAATTTCAATCTAGGGTTTGCAACACGAGTAGCGACGTTACAAGGACAACGCCGACGGTTTTCATGTGCGATTCCGTTGCATCATATTTTCGGATTCTGCAGAAATGTTAGAAAAGTTATTTACGGAGCTAAACATGCAATCGCGTTAGTGCAAAAAGGCGACGACAATGACGCAATCTGGAGTGCTAATGGTGTTAATGATGGTAAAGTTATTTTAACGAAATTGGTACTATGGATGCCAGTAATGACCCCATCAATTACCACGGAAGAGCGGCTACTTTCATTTATGGAAACAGGTGGTAAATCATTGATAAGTTGGCTAACAACAACAACTGATGCCAAAGATGGTAATGTTGATGGTACATTTACATGGCATTTGGCATCAAAACAAGGGGTTTCAGCTCCACGCCACAGATTTGTAGCTCTACAGAATAGGGATAGGTTAGGTTCCCAAGAACGCAGTCATATGATATTCGATCAATTAGGAGTAAATGAGGTTTCGCTGAGAATAAACGGACAACAAGAACCATCTGAGGATATACAGCTTGATTACGACAACTATATAGCACGTGTGTATCATCGGATGCTGTCATTTATGGGTCATGATCAAAACGTTGATACTGGTTTGCAAATATCACAACTTGATTTTAAAAACCTCTATCCGATTTATTACTTTTCGCTGAAACATCTTGATTTAACAAGACAATCCATTGTTGACATTCATTTTCGGGCTCGTATAGCCGCTGGTGTTAATTATAGAGCGGTTGCTGTTATTCTCAGCGACAAATCAATGCTACTTGAAGGTGTTGGTGGACGAATGAGAATCGTTGACGCACCAGTGGAAAATATGTAAATGAAACTTGAAGAGTTTCCAATTAGATCAATTGAAAGCATAAATGTGTTTTACAATAAAATGACATATAGTGTTGTTAGTGTCAAGCTGACTGATGGTCAAGTCAAGAAATTGCGATCAAAATCCGCTAAAGAATGTGGAACAACAATAACGTTAAAACCAGCGCAGATGTCCGGCGGTACACATAAAATATCACTGACGGATCATCAAATAAAACATTTCAATGATGCGCTAAAGAAACGACGAGGGATTCAAATTGTATTTTCAAAGGCTGGAGTCGCCAACATGATAAAATCATGTGGTATATTTCCATTGTTAGCTGCAATACCAGCATTGATTGCAGCGGCTGCCCCAGCGGTGGCGAAAGCGGCGGCGTTGGGAGCGGTTGGGACCGCGGCAGGGATGGCGTTGAAAAAGGCAACTGGGAAAGGATATTAAAAAAAAGGGAAAGAGTCTAAGACTACCAGGAACCCCGTATTCATGGTACAGCGGAAAGGGTCTAAGAATACCAGGAACGGTTTATTAGTTGAAAGCCCAATTCTCCCTATGTCCAATTTTGATTTAATTGATGCTGCTAAAAACCTAGCGATAAAAAACTTCAGAGGGGTTTTTATGAGGGATCATGTTTGTTTTGTTTGTTTGTTTTTTATGGTTTAACGCCATTTTTTCAGCACAATATAGGCTATACATGGCGGCCAGTATTAATGGTGGAGGAAGAAACCGGACAAACCCCGGAAAGAACCACCGACCCACGAGAAGCTACTGGCAAGCTTTCTCACATAACTACATTTGCCGAATCTTAGACTCGAACACACGCAGACAGAGGTGAGATGGCAGTGGTCCGTAACGGACAGCGCTTTAGACCACTCGGCCACTCGGGGCCCCTTATGAGGGATCAATTACCGAGAAAACCTAAATGCGTTGAAACCGGTATCATCAATCTTGATAACAGTAACGGATCGGGAACTCACTGGGTTGCATACGCGATCGATCCGCGTGGGATTGTCTATTTTGATTCATATGGGCTAGCCCCACGGAACGAGTTTATGCGGTATATAAATTCTTCGATGAAACTAAAAGAGTTTCCGATTTTTTATTCCACGCTGCCAACACAACAATTAAATGATCCACCGATATGCGGCCGTGAAGTATTAAATGTCCTTGCAGAGATTTCATCGTCACAGAAACCACCTCATCTGGTTGTAAATAAATACACGAGTGGGAAATTACAAGGTAATTTTAGAGAATCAATAAATTGAAAATACTAGAGTCTTTACAATAATGATTGATATTTGGGGACGATCTCTGTCAATGTTGAAACCCACCGCGAAAACATCTGCGGGTTCTATCGAGGATGTAAAAAAAATAACTGAAGATGAAATCGCTGAGACGTTAAATTTAGCAAGTGTTGACCCGAACGAAATAGTTGTATTTCAAGATCTCCAGGGTAAATTGAAAACCAGTAGTATATCCGTGAATGACATTTTGATACGGCAGCGCGACGCCGCTGAAAACTCTATTGCGCTGTATTCCAGCGATGGACAACTTAAACCAGGCGCACGTGTGTCTACGATCACCGACGCGATTGCCGCCCACGGCCGTGATCTGGATGATTATATACGAGGTTATAACAATTTTCGCAAAAATTTCGTACATAAATTCTTTGGAACCCCGCTTGTGGTTGGCATGACTCTCGCTGAAATTAAAAACTTTCTATCTTTATTCTTTTTTAACAAGGAGGCGGGGAGGATGATGAATGAAAATGAAATCAAGGCAAATTATCTCGATATTTACACGGATATTTCTAAACTAATAGAAAATTTTGAAAAGGTACAAAAACCCACCAACGACGTCGTTAGTAAGTTTTTTGGATCCCCACTTGTGGCAGACTCGACTCTCGCTGAAATTAGCGAGTTATTTATCAGGCATACCCACAATGCCTACGTCGCTAATAATTTCTTCGGTGTCCCGGCTACATCTACGATGACTCTCGACGATATTATTAGGTTTATGGTGAGACAAACAACACTTAATACCATCGTGGATGAATTTTTAGGGAGAACACGCGAATCTGAAACCACATCGTTGACAGGCATGACTCTCGCGGAAATTAAAAGCGCTATTGACGAACAAAAGCCCACCAGAGAAATTGTTAATAAATTCTTTGGAACCCAACTTGTGGCAGGCATGACTCTCGTGGAAATTAAAAGCGCTATTGACGAACAAAAGCCCATCAGAGAAATTGTTAATAAGTTCTTTGGGGGCACTAAACTTCAAGATATCACGACAACATTTTCTAACATCGACAATCATATTAAAGAACAAGCATGGCTTGGAATCAACAACCTTCTGACTTCATTCTTTTATAACAAGGAGGCGAGGAAAATACTAGATTTTACCAAAATCACGGTAAGTTATCTCGATATTTACGACGATATTCTTAAACTAAAAGCAACCTCTGAAAAGGTAAAGATTCCGCACAAAGATATTAAAAATATTGTGTATACGATCAATCATGGAATCATGGATTGGACAATAGACAATTATCGTAGAACTACCGTCCATCTCTCGTGGGGTGGGGAAGCGATGGTCGATGGTATCTACAGGTTAACGTGGGCTTCTATTCATCAATTTAATCTGATCATTGAAGATAATAGAACCTACTCTGGTGGCATCGCGACGTTAATTGTAGAGACTGGCAAAATACAAAACTTTCACTTCGTCGCGGTTGATAGCTCCACCATTAGATCAAAAATAGCCTGGTGTATAGAACTTGTAGATAATTTTTCTGGCTGAAGCTAATAGCAATTCCCCTTAACGATGGCGAATAATTGAAAACACTAGCGGGTTTAAAATAACAATGAAATCAATTGAACCGATAATAGTCCCAGAGGTATCACAATCGCATCGATATCGATATGATACTGTGAAAGAATTTTCCGCGAATTTGAAATCACTTTCTGAGCGCTATCGTAAAAAAATGAAAAAATACCAACGCAGCATAGCAATCATCGACATCACCGTGTACTCGGTGTCCGGTGAGATGGCCAGCGCCGGGGTTATTTTGTCGACGTTGACCATGATGGCTCCAATTGCAGTTCCAATTGCTATCTCTGCGGCAACAACAATTGCTGCAGTTGCCACCGCGATAACTAAAAAGTTATCATCGTGTTCTCAGAAAAAACTCAGTTATTATACAGCTCGGTACAGGGTGGTATTTGACGCATACTCGAAATTATCCGAGTTGATCTCGCTGTCAATAGATAATTCGTTCATATCCGATGTTGAATTTTCCACGATGACCCAGTTGTATAACTCCGCGATGTTGAAATTGGAAATTGAAGACATCATTAACAATAATGTCACTCGAACTGCTTCAACGAATCGCGGAGAATACCACTCCGATAGGAACAAGCATGATATCAATAACATCAACGAGCCCACAATTTAGTGTGAACTTCCCTTCTCCGATTCCAGTGCGTGAGATCGCGCTGGCAAAATTACGAGTATATTATAGCTGGCCTAATATCAGATCGGTTGCATTTGGCAGTCAGCAACCCAATAACGCACTGGTGTTCTCGTATAAGAATAAACCCAATGGTACTCCAGCATGGGAAACTGTTTCGTTACCAACTGGGTCGTACCAAATTGAGCAAATCGATGCTGAAATTCAGCGTAGAATAAAATCAATCACTGGAAAAGAATCAAAAATAGCTATTAAACTTCATGAACCGACGCTCTCGTCGTCGATCAAAATAAGCACAGAGGGATACATTGTAGATATCTATAACAGCTCGTTAAGAACAGTGTTAGGATGGCCTGAAAAACCACCGGAAAAATCTGCCACCGACTTAACCACGGACGTACAATCATATCATGAAATCAATCCCAGTTATCGAGATAATTTATCTGATATAAGAAAAGGAAAAATCGCCGATAGATTTATATTTACCAACAAAGACACATTGCAATGGGATTTTATCATTAAAAGAACAGCTGACTCATCTGTTACTATTTCATTTACGCTAACTGACATCCGTGGTTATTTTAATGAAATTGAACAATTATATGAAACACAACTAGAACAACTATGGAAAACAAAATCGCAAAAACACATTGAAATAATAAATCAACTTATATCTGACATGGAATATATCTATGAACTAATTATTCAATCAATAATTAATGACAACAGCGACAATAAACGATTCCTAACCGATTACAATATCACAGAAGACAATCTGTGTAATTTCAAGTTTCCCAAATACAACGCTGATGAACTAGCAAGAATTGTTAGAACCGATATCAAGGAGGCGCTACAAAAACCAGATTCAACTGTCCTTCTCAGGTTTAATAATGATCCAGATGGCGGCGGTAGGCATATTGCCCCGCATAATGTGAATATTTCAACGGTGATTGCGCTCAATTTAACATGTGATGCAATTGAAGGAAGCTATCAAATTAATCTAGAGCAATCAAATCAAGCTCAGCAGGGATATATTCTTTATTCGTTTGCACCAACAGCTCCTCTAGGATTCCTAATTATTGAAAACCCAATTAATCCTGTCTACATATGATGCCATAATAATTCGTTAACGAGAATTTCCGACTCACCGACCAGTCAAATAATTTAATTGATCTACAAGATGAGGTGTTAGCGATTAGTTTGTTTGTGAAATCATAAATAATTTTCGTCCTAAAGACTCGATCAAATATTTGGTTGAAATCATTTATTATTTTTGTTAACTTGTAGCAGCAGAGAGGGTGATGACCACATCGTTGCGACCAAAATTGATTGAAAAATCGTAAAGTCTCCGTTTGCTAAATGGAGACTTATTTTTTGGGGGTTAAAATATGAGATTTCGTAGGAAGGCTCTATTTTCCGTTTTGAGGATTCAATCAATTTTTTGTCGGAAAAGGGTGGTCTGTTCACCCTCTCTGCTGCTGAACTGGTCCAAGAACAGATCCCTGTGGAACACCACAACATACGTCAACTGGGCTGGAGTGTATTCCATTTGCAGATATAATTTGTGTCCTGTTAACTAAGTAGGACTTGTACCACTGTAAGGCTATATTCTGAATGCCAAATACATGCTGGAGACGGTGAAGTAATATATCATGGTCTATTGTATCAAATGCTGCAGATAAATCCAGAAGAGTGAGGACTGTAATCTTTCCACTATCCAAAGCAGAGAGAATGTCACTAAATACTTTCAGAAGAGTAGTTTCTGTACTGTGGCAAAGGCAATATGCAGACTGTACATTGCTAAAAAGACTGTTTGAATTCAAATGAGATACAAATTAAGTTATAACAACCTTTTCTAAGATTTTTTATATGAATGGGAGATTAGAAACTGGGCGGTAGTTCCTTAAATCGTTATGGTCCAGTGTTGGTTTCTTCAGCAGTGGTTTTACGATGGCAGTTTTGAAAAATGATGGGAATTCCCCTGATGAGAGAGAGAGAGAGAGATATTAATAACATCAGTTAGTGAAGGCAATATTGGGTCTAAGCACTCAAGCAGCAGTGATGTCGGAATTGGATCAAGTTCCCAAGACTTTGGTGCACTTTTCATCAAGATTGTCCGTACTAAATCAATAGAAACAGGTTCAAATGCTCCTAACGGTTGTCGCTGAAATTCTGCATCATAACTGTATGGTGACGAATCAGTTGAAATTGTGCTGTCAAGCGAATCTCTAATGGTTTGTACTTTGTCATCAAAGAAATTTGCAAATTGGTCTGGTAGGTCTAGTGGAGAGAAGGTTGTTGGAAGGTGTGTACATTTGTTCCTCGACATTAGTTTGTTAGTTATCTTGAAGTGCTCTTTGCAGCTGGAACTCTCCGTGATATTAGTACTGTAGTGGGATGATTTGGCTAAATGGACTATGTTTGTGACGTTCTTCTTAGCGGCTTCGTAGATTTGTTTATGAATAGTGAGTGTGGTGGAAAGCCAAAGCCTCTCTGCTTTTCAGCGATGTCATTTAGCAGTGTGAAGCTGGTCCCTAACACTCTATACCATGTAGAACACTTTTTTTTTTATTGATACTCCGCATTTGGTGGCTGGGGAATGTTTTTCAAGCAATGAACGCAAGCAGTTATTATTTTGTTCCGCTGTTGGATGTAAGAAAGTTGTTAGGTTTTCTTGGGTGTCATGCATGAATTTGGTTCTATTTATCATACGGAGGTTTCTATTAGTAGCAAATAGAGGTGGAGGGTTAGGGACTGATACGTCGAGATGGCATACAATGCAGAGATGATCCGATGCAAGTTCGTGGGATACAAGGGTGGATATTAAAATATATTACGTCTTTAAAAATATTCAACAGACACACATTCATGGTTTTTCATCCTGCTTGTACAGAAGACTATGCAACACTTTTTAACATAAAACAGAAAAAAGAAACAAAATATAGGTAAACAAAACCGGTTTGCAAATTGCAATATCGAACATAACTAACTCTACCGTACTGTTACTAAGCAATTGTTTTCACCTCCGCAATATGGCGGAAAGTAGGTCGCTAAGCTCGTGACGTCATGCCGACCCAACCTATTATGACGACTGCCTAAAAATTGCCCTACGTTGATTACGCATGCGTTAAATATTGGGATGGAAAAACCCAGATTCAACTTCCAGAGTTGGAATAGCAGTAAAGTAAACTTGGATTGATTCGTCGACCTTATTGTATACGAATTAGTTTTATTCAATAAGAATACGCAGGAAAGATCGAAAACAGGTAATATTCTTT
The DNA here is from genome assembly GCA_029339505.1 of Unio delphinus. Classification (NCBI taxonomy): domain Eukaryota; kingdom Metazoa; phylum Mollusca; class Bivalvia; order Unionida; family Unionidae; genus Unio; species Unio delphinus. The sequence continues at coordinate 1,116,043 of JAQISU010000130.1, forward strand.
AATTGTTGTGTGTGTAATTTTATAAGGGACTCTGACCTTAGTACTAATATTAGTACCCTTTCTCTAGTCCTACATGTAAGACATAGCATATGTTGAACGCCCAAAACATAAATATCACCGTCAGGTCTTACATGTAGGTCTACCCTTACTTCTACGTCGTGGAAAACCACAACAAATCAATAAGGCTACGACATCATAGCTACTCTGACCCACATGTCCTCGAAGTTTGCTTTATGTGAAATACATAAAACGGAAGTAGACCATTCTACCAGTTTCTACCCTGCAGTAAATATCCGTTGGTGTCTAATAATTGTACCGAACACGGCGCAGAATCTGTGTTTTTAAAGTTACCGGATCCAGCAACAGTCGTAAATATTTGAAGTATGATGACCTCATCAACCGTTATCTCTACTATCAGAACTTTGTCTTCATATTTCTGTTCTGGAAATGTAAATAAAATTATAAAATGATATAATCTGAAATAAAAAGCAAGATGAACATTTTATCTTGAGAAATTACTTTCATCGTGTTATTCAGCATATTTACTGCATGGTAGAAACTGATAGAATGGGCTACTTCAGTCAGATAATCAGCCTACCTTGGCTAATGTGACCGTAATGGTGAAAATTAAGGTTAATTCGCTGGTTGGATTCAGGACATGGTCATTTAAGAGCGATGCTTTGGTAAGTAACTGTCTTTTGAATGCATATGTTTAGTGTTTCAGTCTTCTTGCGATTCTGAAGCGATAAAAGACTCGTGAGAAAATGTCGAATCGAGCGAAGGGTTGTGGTCACGCTTGCACTCCTTGTGTTATATATATATATATATATATATATATATATATATATATATATATATATATATATATATATATATATATATATTATTGATAAGGGTATATATATATATATATATTATTGATAATGGTATTTCATTTTGTCAGACATTTCGCTGTACTTTATATTGATTAAACGTCAGACTCCTGTGCTGAGATATTTTTCTATTCATCAAGCCATCGGTGACTTTTCTACATGGTTGGTACCAAACTAAAGTTACGGCTTCTGAAACGTGCGATTTTCGCAAATTTTTCATCTTGGGACAAGTACGACCTCATGTGACAACCGGTGGAAAGAGTACGTTTACCGTGTTTGCAACTCTACGATACATGAATTCTTTAATTACAGAACAGTAGTCAATGCAAAAGTACGTTCTTACGTAATATGAACTCGATTCAACTTTAGGAATCCTGTTCCATGGAAGAATTAGACATTTTCTACTTCACTGCACATATCGTAAACAATCAGTTCAAAACAGATCAACTTTTAGGCACACACGTCAACGCCGAAATATGATTGGCTCAAAAGGTTATACATGGTACATGTAGCTCTTTTCAATGGTTGTCACATGAGCTCGAAAATCGCACGTTTCGTGATAAGCAGTATTTTAATGCTAGTGCGTAGGTATCTCATCCTATATTTACTAAAAGTATTGACAATACGACTAAAAAATGGGTTACTGACAAAATCAACACCGTTGCATTAAAAAATATACTTGTTAATGTGCACACACACACACACACACATATATATATATATATATATATATATATATATATATATATATATATTGGAAAAAGATGACACTGGAGAGTGGGTGTATCACACTGTAACTAACATTTAAGGACAAAAGTGTTTGTGTCATGTCAGTCCTCTCTCTCTCTCTCTCTCTCTCTCTCTCTCTCTCTCTCTCTCTCTCTCTCCATATATATATATATATATATATATATATATATATATATATATATATATATATATATATATGGTTGAACAATATCACAAGGTAACTTGACCTCTTACACGTTATACATAGATGCAGCTGTGAAAAAACCATAGCAGTTTTATAACCAAGGATGATTGTTTCAAGACTAATTTATAAAATAAATAAACAAAGTATACAGTTCAGTCTATTGCAGTCCCTGGTACTGCATTCCACTTGTTACACTAGTGAGTTTCCTGTTACCATTTCCACCCCATGTTAGATATTTGTAGAGTTTGAGTAATAAGTCAGACCACCACCTCTTTTGAAAAATTGGAATATTCTAAAACTGCATAGTGTTGCTCCTTATTAGTAAAGTTAACCTTTGACCTTCCTCAATATAAAATAAATAACAAAGCATGGAGATGGACCGATGGAGTAATTTGGACCAAAGTAGTGAAGAATCTAGGATCAGAAGCCTCTGTTGTTGTTGTTATTGTAGGGTTTAACGCCATCTTTCAGCACACGATAGGCTATACATGGTGGCCAGTATTATTGGTGGAGGAAGAACCCAGGAAAACCCCCGGAAATTACCACTGACCCACAATAGGCTACTGGCAAGCTTTCTCACATAACTACATTAGCCAATTCTTAGACTCCAACCCACGCAGACAGAGGTGAGATGGCAGGGATCCATAACGGAGAGCACTTTAGACCACTTGTCCACTTGGGGCCCCCCTTCAGAAGCCTCTGTATTTAGAATTCCATATTTTCTGATAGCCTTTTGCCTTCTTGTGTTTTCAAAATACAACCATTTCATAAAACTTGTAGTTTTGTTCTATTATTTGTGGTATAGAAAAATGTTAAGTGTTCTTCTTAAAAATTATGCCAAATTATTTTTTGTTATGTGCCAAAATTAGAATTACTTTCTTTTTAACATTTTTTATGCATATAAAATTAAAAAGCACATATATGTAGAATTACCACAGCAGGGTGAGAAAATGTTTTATTTAATTAGTGCCTTTTATTTATCATTATTAGTACTTCATTCTGTTTCAGCAGTTTAACAATTTGTGTGGCAGCTGGAGACAAGTTGAATATTTTGTAAGTATAATTTTATCATTAATAATGAAGAAGCTGGATATTGATTCCAGGTAAGCTAAACATATGTAGGGTTTTTAATTGCTGTTATAGTTCCAGTTTAATATAGTAAATAAATTTTCTGAAGTGCATACATGTATTAGTTCACCGTCCAACTGAACCAGTTACCACATGATGCTATGAATGTTCTAGTAAGTGATAAATTTATGTATCAGTGATCACTATATTTCAACATTTGAGCACAGTTTTAGATGAAAGAAAACTGCTTTGAGTAAAAAATTTATTTTCTTGTTTTGTGTTTATATTCATGAACTTGAAGCTTCTATGCACTGAATTTTTTTAAATAGTTTATATTATCATTGTTTAATGTCTTTGCCATTGGAACCATATTTTGACGCTGATAAGGCCACTCCCCAATTTCACCAAATTTTGGCAAAAAACTAATTTAAATCAACACTAACCTCTTATTGCTGAGTATCCGGCAAGGCAGCTCCTTGTACTGTTTTTATTTCTTTGCTATGACTTGGCCAGGGTTCACAAGCTAACATATGTAACATGACTAATATCAGGTCAACATGTAGCTGCCAAACTCATTGCTGATATCTACAAACCAGCTCTCTTATGGTCAGATGACATGAGTGACCCACTTAATTCAAAATTTCAATTCATGCAAGGCCCATCATTTAAAATTTAGAATGCTGATATAAATTATATTTTAAAGATGAGCAAGGATTTCAATGATTGACAGCAAAATCTGATTTGGCCATATCATTGATCTAGCATTGACCTAAAATAGTGTGACAAATGATAATCATGCCTCAAGATTTGGGGTTTATCTGATACAGATTGATTTCTAAAGGTAATTTTGCAATTATGGGCATACGGCAGAAAAAAATGCGTGCTTCCTATTGCACTGATTTTAAAATCTTAGAGGGTGGGGGTGGGTAAACATTGTATATGTTAAATTATGTACCATGGAGGGAGGGGGGGGTTTTACAGTTACTCATTAACAACCAGATGCCCAGGGTAACCTAATCCCAACCTTTTCTTTGAAAATAAAAATAATTATTGCATAGGGCGGAAAATCGATCAGCTTTGATAGAAAAAATTAGATTTTTAGAGCTTTTAACGAGGAATATCTGTTCATGTTTATGAGGTATCTGATTGGCTGATCTTGCAGTTAGATTTATCTCCAACTTGGTAAGTAAGTTTATATGATCATTGTCATACACAGCATATTAATGAAATATTGAATTTGATCGGTTGGCTTGGGTCATTACTTGATTGATACAATTGAAATAAAACTTGGTTTGTATCATCATGATTTTGGATGAGTTAAATGTATCATGTATGCTGCAAAAAGTTTTTTTTGTATGCCAATTCATTATGCCAATTAATAGAATTCATAATGCCAATTAAGGGTATTAATAATGCCAATTAAGGGAATTTATAATGTCAATAAATGGAATTCATACACTGGCAACAATTAATATATAAATTATTGCAAACAACAGTTTGGCTTTTACTGTCAGTGGTAAAAAAAACATAGACTCCATGTGTCAAGTTTAACTGATCGATTTTCATTCTTAGAGCAAGACAATAAATGTAAGGATTATAGATATATATCAGGTTAAGATATATTCATTAGAAAATGCACATTAAATATTAATGCTTGTCTAACTAATTTAAAATTATGATATTACATGTTTTAGAGGGATATTAATATTTGCTTCTGGTCATAAAAAGAAACAGGATATCAGCATGTTTCAATTAATGTTCATGACGTAATGACCTAACCTTTCAGTATCCTCAAAATATTGGTTTTTGCAAACCACAAAAGTTTTTTTGTTCATGAAATTAGCTACAAGAAGTATTCTAAGACTTATTTCTTTTCACACAGATTTTGACTTGCATTCTAAATGTTCAGTTTTCTCCATGACTAAGTACAAGGCATGTCTGAGGGAGATTTGGATTCCAGCATTCAGGATTATATGCTATTTGGATCTGGATTTCCTCCAGAGCCCAGCACAGCAAAAAACAGGGACGACAATATAGAGTGTGTTCCTCAACAAGATGAAATATCAGGATATGACCCTCCAAAGATGGTTTCATCCAAGTGCAGAGACCATCAATCTGAGTTTTCTGTTTCTGATTCTGAGACATATTTTAGCTCCCACTGTATCACAACACATGATAAGAGTAAAATGCAGATTTCTCCAGTGAAAAAAGTAGGATCTGAGATTGATACAATATCCTATGAAAATTATGGATCGTCTTCCTTGCCAGCGTTCAGAAATAATGAAGCAAGGAATGAGAATATCATACTTACTGAAAAAAGGAAATTTGTTGCTGCCAGTGAGAGCACCAAGAAACAGGAAAGACAGCTCATGATTGACAGAGATCACTCAAAGGAAACAAGTACATTTAGTTTGAGGCCAGAAAAATATGAACACTTTGAAAAAACTGTTGAATGTTCAAAAACAAAAGAATACAATGAAACAAAGAAGTCAGCTTCAAATTTGTCACAAAATCTTTGTCAAAAAGGGGTGTTGACTTCAGTGTTTGAATTGAGACCAACAAGGGAAACAATTCAAGGTTTAGAGAGAAATTCGTTTGATATTAATTCTGATCTTCACCCTGCCCCTGAGATAGAAAATGAGTTAGAGCCTCAGACTTTCGATTCTTTCTACACCTGTAAGGATGAATTACAAAATGGAGATCAGCTCACAACAAATAATGACTCTGAAACTTGTGCAGGTTTATCCTACATAACAGATCAAGTTGAAAATAAAACTACTCCTGGAGATATGAAAAAGCCAGATGGGGCTTCCAATATTCCTCGAGAAAGAAAGGAAGATATTAGTTTTTCGCAAGATGATAGTCCTTATTTTGAAAACTTGCATATATCACATGACAATGAGGAGAGGGAAAACAAAGACTCTAGCACACATTGGTCTTCTCTAAATGATGGGAAAATTTCCACTCCTTATAATCATGTATCAGCCAAGGTGACAGATGCTGCAAGTAGCATGGATGGTTCTTCATTGAATGCTGACTCTTTGTATGGTGACGACCTTGAGCAAGATTTAGGTAATTTTGTTGATAATGTTGATGACGTTGAAGCAGGTATTATTATTCTCACATTCTTTATCATCAAAGCTAATATTTGGATTACTCTGTGTGACATGATCATAAGCTCCTTGTGATTAGGGTTGTATGCAAAGGTTGGTAATCCTTGTGATCAGGGTTGTATGCAAGGGTTGGTAATCCTTGTTGTTAGGCTTGTACCCAAGGGTTGGTAATCCTTGTGATTAGGGTTATATGCAAGGGTTGGTGATCCTTGTGATTAGGGTTGTATGCAAGGGTTGGTAATACTTGTAATTAGGTTTGTATGCAAGGGTTGGTAATCCTTGTGATTAGGGTTGTATGCAAGGGTTGGTAATACTTGTTTTTAGAATTGTAACAAGGGTTGGTAATCCTTGTGATTAGAATTGTAACAAGGGTTTGGTAATTCTTGTAATTAGGTTTGTATGTAAGGGTTGGTAATCCTTGAGATTATGGTTGTATGCAAGGGTTGGTATTCCTTGTGATTAGGGTTGTATGCAGCAGTTGGTAATCCTTGTGATTAAGGTTGTATGCAAGCGTTGGTAATCCTTGGGATCAGAGTTGTAAGCAAGGGTTGGTAATCCTTGTGATTAGGGTTTTATCCAAGGGTTGGTAATACTTGTTATTAGAATTATATGTAAGGGTTGGTAATCTTTGTGATTAGAATTGTATGCAAGGGTGGGTAATCCTTGTGATTAGAATTGCATGCAAGGGTGGGTAATCCTTCTGATTAGAATTGCATGCAAGGGTGGGTAATCCTTGTGATTAGGGTTTTATGTAAGGGTTGGTAATCATTGTGATTAGAATTATATGTAAGGGTGGGTAATCCTTGTGATTAGAATTGCATGCAAGGGTGGGTAATCCTTGTAATTAGAATTATATGTAAGGGTTGATAATCCTTGTCATTAGGGTTATATGCAAGGTTTGGTAATCCTTGTGATTAGAATTATATGTAAGGGTTGGTAATCTTTGTGATCAGGGTTATATGCAAGGTTTGGTAATCCTTGTGTTTAGGGTTGTATGCAAGGGTTGGTAATCCTTTTGATTAGGGTTGCATGCATAGGTTGGTAATCCTTGTGATTAGGGTTTCATGCAAGGGCTGGTAATCCTTGTGATAAGGGTTGTATGCCCCAATAATGTTATTGTGAGTCAAAATTTAATCTTGAATTTTTAGCCTATCAGGTCATAATACCAAGTGAGCTAATGGTATAGCCTTTCATACCTCTTCCATCTGTCATCTGTCAACAATTGCAGTTTGAAGCTTCCCAAAAAAAACATACTTGACCAATTTGAACCAAATTTGGCACAGAATATCCTGGCATATGAAGACTTTTCAAGTTTGTACCAGTCTGATTTCCAATAAGGCCTTAAATATCCATTTTTAGCTGGTTTCCCGTATATGAAGTTTTCCATTAAGGCATTATATTATGTCCATATTCTAGACTAATTAACATCCAAACAGTACTAGTATATATGATATAAAAATTATAAAAAGGAAGTATACAAACTTGAATTGAAATGTATAATAATTACATAAAAGATAAATAAGTACAGTAAAGATATTATCTTTGAAAGTTTCAGATTCTGAAGCCTATGATAAAGTGAGGACCCATGTAATAACTAACGATAACACAGCGACTGTGGATGCAGTGATGACTCTTGTGAAAGGAGGTACTGTTGAAAAATTAAGGAACCAGGTCCTCACCAGAAAAATTCAGGATGATAAAGAAATGATAAATAGTTCGTATTCATCAAAGAAAACAGATGATAGTTTGGAATATTCTTTATTGGAATCCCTGTCTAATACAAATAATGGCCTGCATTCTAGCAAGTCTACAGCATCAGATGTTTCAGCTGAAAATACGCAAGTGAAAGAGTTGAGCGATAATTATGAAATGTCAATTGTTAATGAAGACTATGTTCAGTGGTTTAATATGCATGAAAAGATTAATAGATCCTCAGTTAATGATATCAGAAATATCGGGATTGAATCCAGTCAGACACACCAGTATGCAGGAGGCCCTGAGTATAAATTTAATGCTAATATATTAGAAAGTCCAATTGTTGTAGCAGAACAATCGGTACAGTTACAGGAAATAAATTACACCTATCCACAAAATGTTAATGAATATACATCGGAAAAATATAATTTGCCATCGGCTCCTCAGAATGAAATACATTTTCAACAAGGGGTTGATAGACTTTTGGTTGGAGACACTGAAAGAAGTATGGAAGGCCCATTTGTGAGCAATGCAGAGTTTCACAGGAATGGCAGAAGCAATGAATCTATAATATTCGAACTTGCTAATGATTTAAAAAATGTCAGAGTTGATGCTTTTAATACACATCACAGAGAGACTGATTTTTCAGTTAATCACAATGAACATTATGATCATGACCTGTTTGGAGGACCTGATGAGAGCCGTTTTCATCAGACTCAAGATATAGAAGGTATGAGCTCTACTGCACACCAACATAGCTTAGAGAATAGTTCAATGCTTCCTCATAATGAGAAAACACAAGAGATCATTCTGTCAGCAGAGGCAACACTCACAGTACATACAGTCAATTCTTTTATGTCTCATCATCGTATAAACGAGACTTCAAATGTGGACTCTTCTGGTTGGGCAAATGACATTTCAGGGGAGATAAGTGTTCCAGTTCAAGAAGCTATAAGTCGAAGCTTAAGTTACGAGTCATTGCATAGGAACCAGGAAAGACCCATGGTTTTCAGACAGAAATCCTGCCCAACACCACAATCAGAAACTAACACTTTTGATGAAGAGCAACAGAGAGACTTTGAGTATGCAATGGAAGTACAGCAACAACTTAATCATGAAATTTTCATGGAAGATGAAGCTTTTGCCAGATATCTGGACAATAGCCAACGTCAGACATTGAGTCCACCAGAATATAGCTCTAGGAGAACAGAGTTCTTTCACCCACGGGCGGTGGAGATGATCAATCTGAATCCTCAGAGAATGCAACAAAGACAACAGCACAGCAACAGACTTCGAAGAAGACACAGAAGAAGTGAGACTTCTACCAACAGGGATGGACAGGTTAGTAATAATATTTATGTGTGTATCTCTTGGATACATGTATTATGTTTAAGGCACAGAAGAGTGGCGAAGGGATTCAGCTAATAATATGAATGGACAGGATATCATGTATATATGCATTATTTGATTGTTGTTGTTGTAGGTTTTAACATAGTTTTTCAGCACAATATAGGCTATACATGGCAGACAGTATTAATGGTGGAGGAAGAACCGGGAAACCCCCTGGAAAGAACCACTGACCCATGAGAATCTACTGGCAAGCTTTCTCACACACCCACATTGGCCGAATCTGAGACTCAAACCCACACAGATAGAAGTGAGATGGCAGTGATCTGAAACATAGCGCTTTAGACCACTTGGCCACTCAGGGCCCCTTGCATCATTTGATAGATGTATAATAAATGTATTATGGTTAATATGTATATATCTTTAGATAGAGATATTATGGTTAACATTTATATATGTGAATGGGTTACCTTTAGGATGTTGTATAATGGTTGAGGTGGGGATGGAAAACTACTTTTTCCATAAACTGAGGAACATGAGATCAGAGGTGGGGAACATCCCTCTTTTTCTATCTGGCTGGTGTACAGGACATAATTGGATGACTATATGGGTGGATATTTGAATTGATGTATAATAACTTGCATATTTGGATTCACACATGCACACATTTTAAAAAACATTTTTGTTTTTCTTTCTCTCTCTTCCCCCTTTTTTAAAATATAGTTAATGATGATGCTTGTAAAGATTGTAGTGATATTTTCATAGAGGATGAATATATGCACTGTAACCTGTCTATATATGACACTCAGGGGACTACAGTTGTCCTTCATGGACTTGCATCTTTTATGTAGATGTTACACTGATCATAAATGTTAAAAGATAAAGGATCCATGTGTCTTTTACATAGATGAGTCCAATGAGACTGGTTTTATGGTACCTAAGAATTATACAAATAAATTTTGTCATGTTTCAGAGCAATAGAGAACCGAGCCCTGAAGATATGATTTCACTCCATGAAAATATTAGTGGGCATACACTCCACAGTCATGAAACTTCCCAGGGAAACTTGCAGCAAAGAGGTGGTGTAGCTGGTGCCAATGTTGCCGACTCTGGAATACCAGTTGATCCAGGCTTTCAAAATGTGAGACAACGTAGTAGAAGGGCCTCAAATAGGGACAGACCTATGCCTCACAGGTTTGATCAAGGTCCAGTAGAGAGAGTTGAAAGGATTCCTGGACAGTCTGCACAAATTGACCCCAATGTCATAACCCCATTGACCTGGAATTATCAAGCGGACAGGAGGCGACGTGAAGAACGGAGGAGGCTGTCGGAGGCAAGACAATGGGAACATCAACACCATTATCAACCAGGTATTCAAGAGAAGAAAAGTTTAGTAAAACCTCTCAGCACATAAAACCTCAGTACAGTAAAACCTCTCAGCACATAAAACCTCAGTACAGTAAACCCTACAAAAACCTTGGTACAGTAAAGCCACTAAGCACTGAAAACCTCAGTAAAGTAATCCCATCAAAAACCTTGGTACAGTAAAGCCACTAAGCACTGAAAACCTCATACAGTAAACCCTACCAAAAACCTTGGTACAGTAAAACCACTAAGCACTGAAAACCTCATACAGTAAACCCTACCAAAAACCTTGGTACAGTAAAACCACTAAGTACTGAAACCTCAGTACATTAAAACCTACCAAAAACCTTGGTACAGTAAAGCCACTAAGCACTGAAAACCTCATACAGTAAACCCTACCAAAAACCTTGGTACAGTAAAACCACTAAGTACTGAAACCTCAGTACAGTAAAACCTAACAAAATCCTTGGTACAGTAAAGCCACTAAGCACTGAAACCTCATACAGTAAACCCTACCAAAAACCTTGATACAGTAAAACCACTAAGCACTGAAACCTCAGTACAGTAAAACCTACCAAAAACCTTGGTACAGTAAAGCCACTTACCACTGAAAACCTCAGTATAGTATAACCTACCAAAAAGCTTGGTACACTAAACTCACTAAGCACTAAAAATCTTAGTACAGTAAAATCTACCAAAAACCTTGGTACAGTAAACCCACTAAGCACTAAAAACCTCAGTACAAGAAACACTACCAAAATCCTTGGTACAGTAAAGCCACTAACCACTGAAAACCTCAGTACAGTAAAATCTACCAAAGAGCTTGCTACAGTAAAACTACTCAGCACTGACAACCTCAGTACATTGTAGTAAAACCTCCCATCCCCAAAAAGCTTACCTATCAATACCAATCTTTTAAATATTATTATTGAAACGTGTCATCCTAAGTAAAATGTAATGTATCTTGCAGAATCCTCATTTTAGTGATATTCATATTGAACTTGTTGCGGTAATATGTTTATCATCAATAAAGATTGAAATGCCTCTTATTTGCTTAACTGATAAAATATTTGTGTAAACTGTGTTGCAAAAGAACCAATGTAAAATGAAAATTGCCAGGTGATAGAATAATTGGGAAAATAAGCAGAATTGAGATTTTATAATAATGCATAATCAGAGTCAATGTTGACAGTATAATCATCTTAAAAAAATGATGTATTGTGGTGTCAAAGCCTTGAGACAGTATAAGGCTGCTTTCTAATGCTGTAGATGTGCTAAAAATGTTTCATATTATAAATAAATTACAGATTCATTTCTCCTGTCAAAACGTGTTTAATATATGTCATGTAGTATCCATGTTTTGTTAAATTGTAATCTTGTTAGGTTTTAGATCAGACTGTATGCAAAATATCAGTCATTAACCACTGACGATTTTGTTATTAAACCTTAACCAATCATGTTTCAAGACTAGAAAGTGTGACACATAATAATAATAAAAAAAACTGCCGCAGGGTCATGATCAGTGTCTTCTATGTACATGTATAACCTTTAAACCATTTAAGATAATTTAATGAAATTATGGTATAAATCTTGACTTGACAGTTTCTTGCATATTAAATCATACTCTCTCCCATCAAGGTCAAGGTCACATTAAGAATTAATGTTACATTTTTGGCCTGTTGCCATATACATGCTGTCACTTTTTAACTTCTACAGATATTTTGATGAAACTTAACCGAGGTCCACATAATGCAAACACATTAGTCAAATCACAAGGTCAAAAATGAAGTTCTCAACTTCAGAGGGTAAAGGTCACAAGATGGTTGTATATTTTGCTGTTTGGTATACTGTTCTTTATAAAATGTATTTCATCATTAACTTGAGTGTATATAATTGCAAATTTAAGTTGTTTTTTTATACATAAAACTTTTGAAAATGTTCTTGTCATTAAAATTGAATTGTTTGCAGTAAACAGAGATAAGGTCAATGCCATACCTCCAATTTTCAGGTCTTGACTTACTTCCTACTGAAGATTATCCTTCCCTTGATGTGCATCCCTCATATTATGATCCTGATGAAGTCTTTGAAATTGAGGATGGAGAACAGTATGTCAGTATCACTGTACGTTATCAGTAGGAGAACAGTATGTCAGTATTCAGTATTACTGTAAGTTATCAGTAGGAGAACTATATGTCAGTATTCAGTATTACTGTAAGTTATCAGTAGGGGAACAGTATTCAGTATCACTGTAAGTTATCAGTAGGAGAACAGTATGACTATTACTGTAAGTTTCAGTAGGAAAACAGTATTCAGTATCACTGTAAGTTATCAGTAGGAGAACAGTATGTCAGTATTACTGTAAGTTTCAGTAGGAGAACAGTATGTCAGTATTACTGTAAGTTATTAGTAGGAGAGCAGTATGCCAGTACATATCATTAAGTTATCAGTAGGAGAACAGTATGTCAGTATCACTGTACGTTATCAGTAGGAGAACAGTATGTCAGTATTACTGTAAGTTATCAGTAGGAGAACAGTATGTCAGTATTACTGTAAGTTATTATGCTTTGTCTTGAGTGAAATTAGTTAGACTAATCTAGCAGTGACTTTGACAATTTTCATCGCATAACTAAAATCTTAGATAAATCATAGTATTTTTTAGCTAATCATTTACCCTCTTGCTTTTAGGACTAAAATCATACAGATAAATCATAGTATTTCTTAGCTAGTCCATTTACCCTCTTGTTTATAGGACTAAAATCTTAGATAAATCATAGTATTTTTTAGCTAGTCCAGTTACCGTCTTTACTTATTTATAAGTTGAGTTCAACTGCAAACAAGATAGACAATGATATGTAATTGCATACTGCACTAGCATATCAGGGTCAGTATTGCTTATTCTTCTGATTACCCCTAAAAAATCTTCATATACCCAGATTGACAACACATTGCATGATGGCATATCAGGGTCAGCATTGCTTGTTCTTCCGATTACCCCTAAAAAAAACTACATATACCCAGATTGACAACACATTGCATGATGGCATATCAGGGTCAGCATTACTTGTTCTTCTAATTACCCCTAAAAAACTACATATACCCAGATTGACAACACATTGCATGATGGCATATCAGGGTCAGCATTGCTTGTTCTTCGGATTACCCCTAACAAACTACATATACCCAGATTAACAACACATTGCATGATGGCATATCAGGGTCAGCATTGCTTGTTCTTCTGATTACCCCCCAAAAAACTACATATACCCAGATTGACAACACATTGCATGATGGCATATCAGGGTCAGCATTGCTTGTTCTTCTGATTACCCCTAAAAAACTACATATACCCAGATTGACAACACATTGCATGATGGCATATCAGGGTCAGCATTGCTTGTTCTTCGGATTACCCCTAACAAACTACATATACCCAGATTAACAACAAATTGCATGATGGCATATCAGGGTCAGCATTGCTTGTTCTTCTGATTACCCCCCAAAAAACTACATATACCCAGATTGACAACACATTGCATGATGGTAGATCTGGGTCTGTGCAGTTTGCAGTTGGACTCTTATATTTTATAAGTGAAAATCTATGTAGAATGGAAGATCATTGATTTTCCTTTGGGTGTAATGAGCAGAAAAGGTATATGAAAAGAAAGAAAAAAAGGTTCTTATCTCACTTCTCCAGAAAAGAACAGTAAGTTAGTCCTTAGAAACCATCAGCATGATTTGTCTGTCTTTACATGAATACTAATTACATGCATATCTATATGTCGGCTTTTTTATCTATCTTTCTTTGTACAACCTGTCGAAAAATGTTTACTTTGTATGCATGTATAACTGCCTGACTTGTCCATATTGATGTCCTTTCCAGGCCTACATTTTAAAAGTTTTGAATATTTCTTATCTGTAGCTACTCATGATTTTTGCAAGGCTTGATATCTTTTTAAAATTTTGTTTTACTTTAAATTCAACTAGCATACTTGAAAGACAAAAAAAAATAGGTTCTTGTTTACAAGGCAAGTCCAACTGCAAACAGCAGAGACCCAGATCTGTCATTGCTTGATATCTGTGTGAGATCTGTCATTGCTTGAGATCTGTCATTGCTTGATATGCCAGCAGATCTAGGTGTAGGCAGTTTATTAGAAGGAATCAGTGGAGCAGACGACATAAACCCTGATCTGTCTGCACTACAGCAATACACTGGAAGATCAGGGTTGTTGGTATTTGCATCTGGATTTGACTTATAGCCAAGCATAGATAGTATGGGCTATGGAAATAGAAACTGGATGGAGGTTTTGCCACTTTTTTTGGTCATACAATATTCTTGGCATAAAACAATCATGCTAGAAAAATTAATTTTGTTCTGTTGTTTTTAGCAAGATCCATTTACTTTGAGAAGGTTACTAATGACACGAAGACCTACTTTTGAAATGCCTGACCGAGACAGCTATAATGTAAGTCATAAGTTTTTTAAATCTCAGTTGTAATGGCCCTCTTTAGGAAACATATAATCAGTCTTCCAGCTTGCCTATTTGTGTCACAGTCACTCTCCCTGTCTCTCCATCCAGATTAACGTTAAACTAGCCTATTTGTTAACTGACCAGGCCACAAGGCCAGGTTTACTTACGATATAGCACAGTATCCATTGTAAAACATTAGACATCCATTAACGATTGCTATTTTAAACTGAAACACCACTGGGTCAATTCTAGTCAAACATGGTAGGAATGTTTCATAGCAGCTAATCATAATTATGCCCAGGCTATTCCCCATAGTAATAGTGTGGAATCCATAGCAGCCATGTGGAAAACTATTTTCAACTTCTTTTTGATCAAACAAGTGGAACCTATTTTCCTATTTTCAGCCTCTTTTTGAATAACTAAGCTAGTTTTGATCATTAAATTTGTCCAGCAAGGATCAATTAGCAGTGATGTGGTTTTCTTATCAACCAAGTGGAAAATTATTTTGACTTCTTTAAATCAGCTGTTGTAGTCAAACTTGTTAGGGATATTCAGTAGGACATGCTCCCCTAATATAGTAAATGACTGGCTTCAATAGTAACCATATCAAAAACATTTTTAGCTTCTCCAGAATAACTGAAATATATTGATGACTTTGGCTGGAATATCCTTTAGCATGTATGTTTGGGGTGGCATCCCTATCAGCGTTGTAGCTTTCATAGCAACCATACATCAAGTCTGGAATATCCTTTAGCATGTATGTTTGGGGTGGCATCCCTATCAATGTTGTAGCTTTCATAGCAACCATACATCAATTCCACTTGGGATTCTTGGAAAAGATTTTATTCCCCAATTAGAGATGTGATTTCTGGGTTCATGTTTAAAAATATAGCATCTTAAAATATAGATGCCAAGCAGTTGTGTTGGATAGGATTTTTAATACATTTGTAACTGTCAGTGAACTTGTATTTGAAAAGGTAATTCTTCAGCTTCCAAACATGACTGATGGAAGGATATTGTTTATATTAAGAGTGATTTGGCTCATTTCTGAAAGAGACTAAAAGATTTAAATACAGAATAGGTAAATTTAGTGTTGGTGTGATTCAAACTGGAAACGTGATGTGTTACCAAAACTGGAAGGTTTGGAATAATAAAGTGGTACATTATAAGACTGACATGTAAATAGACGAACACTCAAACTTTTTGGTGACAGGAGTTAGTAAATTCAAGTGATCTATTAATTCAAGTGATCTATTAATTCAAGTGATCTATTGAAAAAGACAAAGAGACATGCAATATTGACAATATAAAGAAAAAAGTTTTAAAAGCTTTGAAATTGCTCTCTCATCACTGCTAACATTTATAATGTTTAATGTGTTTCATCATGGCTAATTTTAGCTTAAACTGGAATTTATACAGGATTAAAATAAGTATGACTCCAGTTTATACGTAAATGGATAGTTATCTGCAACTGTGTATTGTACATGTATCTGCAATTACATATAAGTTGAGTCCAGTTGCAAACTACATAGATTCCGATTTGACCTCACATTAGCATTGTCTATCATTACATAGACTCCGATTTGCCCTCACATTAGCATTGTCTATATTTACATAGACTCAGATTTGCCCTCACATTAGCATTGTCTGTCTTTACATAGACTCAGATTTGCCCTCACATTAGCATTGACTATTTTTACATAGACTCTGATTTGCCCTCACATTAGCATTGTCTGTCTTTACATAGACTCTGATTTGCCCTAACATTAGCATTGTCTGTCTTTACATAGACTCTGATTTGCCCTCACATTAGCATTGTTTATCTTTACATAGACTCAGATTTGTCCTCACATTAGCATTGTCTATCTTTACATAGACTCTGATTTGCCCTCACATTATCATTGTCTATCTTTACATAGACTTTGATTTGTCCTCACATTAGCATTGTCTATCTTTACATAGACTCTGATTTGCCCTCACATTATCATTGTCTATCTTTACATAGACTCAGATTTGTCCTCACATTATCATTGTCTATCTTTACATAGACTCAGATTTGCCCTCACATTAGCATTGTCTATCTTTACATAGACTCTGATTTGCCCTCACATTAGCATTGTCTATCGTTACATAGACTCAGATTTGCCTTCACATTAGCATTGTCTATCTTTACATAGACTCTGATTTGTTTTCACATTATCATTGTCTATCTTTACATAGACTCAGATTTTTCCTCACATTACCATTGTCTATCTTGACATAGACTCTGATTTGCCCTCACATTAGCATTGTCTATATTTACATAGACTCTGATTTGCCCTCACATTAGCATTGTCTATCTTTACATAGACTCTGATTTTGTTCTCACATTATCATTGTCTATATTTACATAGACTCAGATTTGCCCTCACATTAGCATTGTCTATCTTTACATAGACTCTGATTTTTTCTCACATTAGCATTGTCTATCTTTACATAGACTCAGATTTGCCCTCACATTAGCATTGTCTATCTTTACTTAGACTCAGATTTGTCCTCACATTACCATTGTCTATCTTTACATAGACTCGGATTTGCCCTCACATTAGCATTGTCTATCTTTACATTAGACTCAGATTTGTCCTCACATTATCATTGTCTATCTTTACATAGACTCAGATTTGTCCTCACATTAGCATTGTCTATATTTACATAGACTCAGATTTGCCCTCACATTAGCATTGTCTATCTTTACATTAGACTCAGATTTGTCCTCACATTATCATTGTCTATCGTTACATAGACTCAGATTTGCCCTCACATTAGCATTGTCTATCTTTACATTAGACTCAGATTTGTCCTCACATTATCATTGTCTATCTTTACATAGACTCTGATTTGCCCTCACATTAGCATTGTCTATCTTTACTTAGACTCAGATTTGTCCTCACATTATCATTGTCTATCTTTACATAGTGTTACGTGCTTAGGCTCGAATAAGCAGCAACACAGAAAGAGTGAAAACTAACAAGCTTGTATAACTTTAACAATGATTTTATTAAGTACAATTATTTTCATAAAATAAATAAACTTACGGTTTTAGAGAAACAAATCCAACAAATATAAAATTCACAAAATAATCCACTAATGGAATTTCAAGTCCTGATAAATAAATGTTCTAATAGTTCCAGGTTCGAATCTTGACGATGTAATCCAAAATGGCTGACTATGTCACGTGATGCAGTTCTTGTTTAATTTATCATCCAAATGAATTATGAGCACATGTTTTCTCCTCCAAATAAATAATAAATCCTCTTTCTTCAATGAATTGACACAAAGTCCAGAACAAAATAATATTAACACTCAAACATGAAATACACAACTTGATAATAATAAAGCCCAAACATCTACTAAAGTTAGCTTCAAAAACACAACTATTTATATTGTAATTCCCTCGTAAACAAGAGGAATCATGTGATTCTGGAAAGTCATGGAAGGAAGCTACCTTCTCATGAACCAGAATAAAATAAGCCACAAATTACTAAAAATAAAATGTTGTCCTTGAAATTAACCAATAGAATTGAAGACTTGTTGACAATGTCTAAAGCAAGGTCAGATAAAGAAGTATCCAAGCCAAGGTCAACCTGTTTACCAGTAAAGTCCAGGTCAAACTGAATTTTCTAGAAAAAATCTCCCAATTAATGAATAAATATTAAACCCTAAATGATAAATTTGGATTTAACAATTAAAAATAAATAAATTAAATCCAATAGCCGTAACAATAGACTCTGATTTGCCCTCACATTAGCATTGTCTATCTTTACATTAGACTCAGATTTGCCCTCACATTAGCATTGTCTATCTTTACATAGACTCAGATTTGCCCTCACATTAGCATTGTCTATCTTGTTTGTTAAGCTGATCAACTTCATAGACCCAGTACATTATGTAACAGCAGATACAGTTCTGTGTACTTTGCAGCTGGACTCAAGATATAAGCAAGTATGCTTTGTGGGTTTTTTTCAGGAGTTATGGAACTTGGTAGAAATGTTGGGAGAGGTACGACATCAAGGATTGGATCAGACACACATTGAAATGTTACCTGTACACATATTCAGTGAAGGAAACTCCGGAGAGAGTAAAGAGTGTAATATATGTCTCAGTGCATACAGTGATGGAGATGAGATACGGACTCTAACATGTCTGCATATGTTCCATACAGCGTGTATTGATGAATGGCTAAATGTAAGTAAGAAATAACACGACTATTTTGTAAATGATACTGTTAGTGATAGTTATAATGGTGATGATGATTAGATACGAATGATGTTGTTGTAGGGTTTAATGCCATTTTTAAACACACAATTGGCTATACATGGCGGCCAGTATTATTGGTGGATCTATCTTTGCCAATGAAAGCAAGTGAGACATCTTTTTTAAAATTTTGAATCAGATTTAAACCCGCAAGATGACAACTACATGTGCAAGTCAAAATATACTATGGAATTACTGTGATTGAGAGACAAAAGGAAGGAAGATATTGACAGGTATAAAATACCTATGGAATGCATGTTCTTTGAGCTGAAGGTTATCTATCCTCAAATTAAGGCTTTATTAACTGCATAGGTGTGAAAACTTGACTGGTGTATGGTTTATAAATAAAATCTGTACATTTAATGTAAAAAATCTGGATTTGCTCTGTTCAGGGCTTTGTTGTATGTGTATTAGAACAAGGCAGTGATTTTATACGGTGCTAATAAAGCATAAAGAATTCTTAGTCAATGAATAAACAATGAGCATGGGATAGTGTGATTACAGTGTCCATGTTACAAAGACTGGGTGAAGTGCTCCAAGAGAGATGAAATAAAAGCAGCGTTTATTGCATGTGTGAGAGTTATTAATGTCTCAGAAAAGGGATAAATTGTTCAAAAGTTACATCTTAAACATAAGAAATAAAGGTGGAAGCTAGAAATCAACCTAGTGTTACACTTATCTCTTTACTCTGTCCATCTCTCATGAAACTGATGAAATTGGAAAAAAATATAAAGATACATTAGAGATGTCCTTGCAGTGATGTGCTAGCCACTTCATGCAACATTTTATCCTTTGTAACAGAGGATGACAATCAAACGTTGGATGTATTATGGACTCTAAAACTAATAAGAGGTCACCATTTGTATCATTCAACATAGGAACTGTCATAACAGATGGTGATGTTGTGAAATTGGAAATAGTATGAACTTGAATAACAGATTACCATTGGTATCATTCATCATAGGAACTATCATAACAGATGGTGATGTTGTGAAATTGGAAACAATATGGACTCGAATAACAGAGTACCATTCATATTAGTCTTCAGAAATACTAATTAAATTTTACAAGCTATGTTTTCCAAGCAGTGAGATAACAAAACAGTTTCCATGTGGCAAGAACGTAGAGTGTTTGGCTTAGATTCTGGAAAGATTTGCATTAGTTTTGGAATGATGAATCCTAAAAGTATAAACTATGTAATATTTTATATGTGTTTCTTTATAAGTAGTGTCAAGCCACCACTGCTGAGAGTAAAAGAATCCCCCAAATTTGCAGCAAAGAGATAGACAGTCTGTTGTGATTAAGAATCTCTGTTCATTAGCTTCAGTTAGGTGCACCTTACTAAACCAATGCACCTTACTAAACCAACATTCTGGTTAGTATGTAACCTCATTATATTGTCTATATTTGGAGACATTTTGAACAACATTTGGAAGGTAATACCAAGTATTGAGTTGAGAGAGAGAAAGAGGGGGAGGTCAAGGGGCTCTTCAAATATAAGGGACTAGCCATCTAATTATGTTTGGTGGGGGTAGGGGCATTTTTTTTAAACAAAACCAAACAATACTCCTGCTCAATTTGCAGAAAATACCTGCCCATCAAAATTGTTGGCTGGAAAGGAAATCTCAGTCCCCCAGCCATCTCACACTCTCCTTAATTAAGGGTCAGTTCCTAAGGGAGGAGTGTATTGTGATGTTGTACATCCATATATCTTTTGCCAGTTTCATTTCTGCATAACTCACATTGTTCATCTACACTTGCAAACGTTTTTGGATGCTGTGAACATGGGGTAATGATAATGTGACAGAGTTAGGGTAATCTGAACCCTAACCCATTGCATTTGTTTATTTGTCTTCTTGTAACTGTAACCCATTACCTTTGTTTATTTGTCTTCTTGTAACTGTAACCCATTGCATTTGTTTATTTGTCTTCTTGTAACTGTAACCCATTGCATTTGTTTATTTGTCTTCTTGTAACTGTAATGCATTACCTTTGTTCCTTTGTCTTGTAACTGTAACACATTGCATTTGTTTATTTGTCTTCTTGTAACTGTAACACATTGCATTTGTTTATTTGTCTTCTTGTAACTGATACCCATTACCTTTGTTTATTTGTCTTCTTGTAACTGTAACCCATTGCCTTCGTTTCTTTATCTTCTTGTAACTAACGCTTTGTATTTGTTCATTTGTCTTCTTGTAACTGTAACCCATTGCATTTGTTTATTTGTCTTCTTGTAACAGTAACGCATTGCATTTGTTTATTTGTCTTCTTGTAACTGTAACACATTGCATTTGTTTATTTGTCTTCTTGTAACTGTAACACATTGCATTTGTTTATTTGGCTTCTTGTAACTGTAACCCATTGCCTTTGTTCCTTTGTCTTCTTGTAACTGTAACGCATTGCATTTGTTTATTTGTCTTCTTGTAACTGTAACCCATTGCATTTGTTTATTTGCCTTCTTGTAACTGTAACACATTGCATTTGTTTATTTGTCTTCTTGTAACTGTAACACATTGCATTTGTTTATTTGGCTTCTTTGTAACTGTAACCCTAACCCATTCCTGACAGTTTTTTTTTCGTGCTGGAAAATATGATTTTTAATGTACGACATTTTCTTTATTTCAGAGGAATGCAGCTTGTCCAGTATGCAGAAGAAGAATTGAAATTGATGACTCATCACAATAAATCATGAAATTGAAATTTGATTTGCTTCATGTTGTGTTTTCTCATGTATGCAGATAGCAACTAAAATAATGTAAGGTGTAGAACCACAACATGGGTACACCGAAATGGTCAGCCAGTACTGCATGTGCAAGATATGGGTACACAGAAATAGCCAGCCAGTACTGCATGTGCAAGATATTTCAGTAAGCATGGGTACATGGAAAAGGTCAGCCAATTCTGCATGTGTACAGAGAAGTTTGAATATGTATTTTTCTGATTATTTTACAATCCAAATACCACATATACTCACTTATAAGTCAATACAATCAAAATACCACATATGCTCGCTTATAAGTCAAGTCCAACTGCAAATTCTTAAACGGATGGTATTGATTTTTGTAAAGAATAATTTAGTTACTGTGTATCTTATTGTTTTTAAATTTGTAAAAAGTATTGGGACAAGGCAGACACAGTCGAGTAAAAACAATAATCTATGTATACCAAATGTTTGAGATATATTTTTATTCAATACTTTGCAGCATGATATTAAACAAATACATCATGCTTCAGCTTTTAAAAATCTGTACGTACCTCATAATAGATATTTTAATGAGCAATTCTGATTTTATCGCTACATAATGGTACCTGTGATATATCTTTATAATAAAAATGAGCTGAGCTGGTGTAAGTATTTTGTTATTGTTATTTACTTTTTATGCATAAGATGTTAATCTAACAAATTTTTACTAATTACACATTTATTTTTTTATTTTTGTTTAAATTGCAGTACCACAATACAAAAAACATTAGGTAATTGTGGCACACTGGATAAATAATGAATAATACAAAAAAATATGTTATATTATTAACAGTTTGAAATTCTGCACTTTTACATTTGTTTGTATTTGTTTTATTATATATATGTATATTTGATATGTCATTTATATTTATTTTTATTGTTTGTTTGTTAGATTCAAATTTGGCATTTTAAGTTTAAGATTCGTTCATTGGGAGGGGTTGACCTGTACTTTACAAAATAAACACCAGGTGTTGACCTCATTTCTGACCTGGCTTCAGAGTTGTAAACAAGCTTTTAAAATGATTGGTTGGTTCCAAGGACATTATGGAGCTTTGTATAAACATCTTTCTATTTTTAGTTGGGTCATATGGTGGGTACGTGAGTTTTAGAACATAAATTTGTTCTAAAAGATTCTAGAAGATCACGTGACCCCTTTCTTGTTTACATAAAAACAGGTATATAAATTATGTTTTGGAGCGAACTATTGGAGTATAAGTTGGGCTGTTAGAATACTAAGTTGTGTGTCGTTTTGAGCTATTTTAAATTACCTTGTACTGGAAATTATGTCAATTCGTTTGGATCAAGAGGAATTATTTTGTTATTTATCTGGAAAAGAATTGTGCTCGTAGAATTTTATTACCAAGAACTGACTTCATCAAGTGACATTGTCTTCCATCTTGGATACTTTGCTGGGATTCGAACTTGGAATTATTTGAACATTTTATTACCAGGACTTTTGCAATTTCTCTAGTGGATAATATTTTGAATTATTTTTGGATTAATTTTGGAATTGATTCATAAAACTGTAAGTTTATTCTTTCTTTTCTGGAAAATATTTGTGCTCAATAAATTGTTTATTAAGTATTTACAAGCTTGTTATTTTCACTCTTTCTATATTACTGTTTATTCGAGCCTAAGCACGTAACATAGAAATTGGGGCCTCGTCTGAAATTGGAATTTGGCTAGAATTTTTTTTAAAAAACACTTTTGTTTTAAATTTGAATTCCCCTAGTTTTTGAAATTTTTTTAACTCTTTAGTGAAATTGACAGGCTTGTATTAAAATGACATCTAAAGTAGAAATATTTCTTTCTAATCCTACCCAGGAGCAATTAAATCTTTTCTAAAAAGATGAGTTGATTCAACTTGCCAGAAAATATGATCTTTCTAAAGTCAAGCCTTCTTTAACGAAACAAGATATCAAAAAGATTTTGGTCCAATATTTGGTAGAAGATAATGTTTTGGAAAAAAGTGCTTTGATTTCAGTCAGCAAGTCTGCATCAGACTCTGACATTAAAATAAAGAAATTAGAATTAAAGCTCAAGATGGAATTAGAGTTGAAGAAGCTGGAATTTCAAGAAAGGGAGAAAGAAAGACAATTACAATATGAAAAAGAGGAGAGAGAGAGAGAAGAGACAGGAAAGGGAGAAAGAAAGACAATTACAATATGACAAAGAGAGGGAAGAAAGGGAATATCAATGTAGAATGAAAGAAATAGAGCTGACAAGTGAAAAATGCCTTCATACCTCAAATCCAAATTTAAGTTTTGATTTAGCAAGGAATATTAGATTAGTGCCCCCTTTCAGAGAAAAAGAAGTAGACAAATACTTCATTCGTTTTGAAAAAGTTGCAGAAAATTTAAAGTGGCCAAGGGAGCATTGGACTCAGTTATTGCAATCTGTACTCACTGGTAAGGCTAGTGAGATTTGCACTTCACTGTCTGTTCACCAAAGTGGTGACTATGATGTGGTTAAAGAATGCATTCTAAGGTGTTTATGAGTTAGTCCCTGAAGCTTATCAGCAAAAATTCAGAAATTACAGAAAAGAAGCTGGACAAACTCGTGTCGAATTTGCTACAGAAAAAGAGCAGTTGTTTGATAGATGGTGCTTAGCGAAGAAAGTCAAACAAGATTATCAAAATCTCAAGCAAATGATATTAATTGAAGAGTTCAAAAACTGTGTCCATAGTGATGTTAAGTCTTATCTTGATGAGCATAAGATTGAAACCTTGGAAAATGCTGCTCGAGCTGCTGACGAATATTCTTTGACACATAAAGTTCCTTTTGTTAACAAGACTTCTACTCAACAGTCTTCTGGCAGAAAAGTATTTCCGCCTAATACAAGCCCTTCTAAAACTCAAACTAGCACAACATTCAAAAATCAAACTTTAGAGAAGCTTGATAGTAGATCCTTGTCTCTTCTGACGTGTACCTATTGCAAGCCAAAAAGACACGCTATTTCTGATTGCTACAAATTGAAAAATGGACATCAGAATCAAGACAGACCTGTTCCAAATGCTCTTATTTCTAAGAGGTCAAGGTCATGGTCATGTATTGAAAGCAATACATTTGCTGGGTCTAATAAATCCCAGTCTGATTTTATTATGGAGAATTATGAACCATTCATATCGAAGGGTTATATATTACTCGTGGGTGATTCAGCCAATCCCACCCATATGAAAATTTTAAGGGACACAGGAGCTTCTCAGTCTTTTATTGTCAGGTACTTTGCCTTTTTCTGAGAAGTCTTCTTCTAATGAAAGTGTTCTTATTCAGGGGGTAGAGTGCGGCTTTGTTAATGTTCCTCTCCATTGTGTAAATTTGTCATCAGACGTAGTGTCAGGACCTGTGACAGTCGGAACAGTCTGGGTTTTACCCGTTGATGGCATTCATTTATTGCTAGGCAATGACTTAGCTGGAGACAAGGTTGTGGTTAATCCACTTGTAACTGACAAGCCTGATTTGGATCAGAAAGTTGATCAAATTGAAAAAGAATTCCCTGATATATTTCAAGCAAGTGAAGTTACCAGAGCTATGGCAAAGAAAGCTCTTGAGAATGATGTTGATGAAATCAGTATTCCTTTAGCTGACACGTGTATAGATCAGGCCTTTGATGAGGTCACTTTTCCTCCTTGTTTGGATCAATCAGAAGGTATTGATCATAGTGATCCTCTTTTAACAACTCATTCTCTTTATTCTAATCAGGGTGATAAACGACAGTCACTTGTCGTCGAACACAAACCTGTTTGTTTCAAAGGGCCATAAGTGAGACTGAAGCCACTGAAGTTCCTGTCTGTTATTTCATTAAAAATGAAATTCTTATGAGAAAATGGAGACCTCCCGAGGTACCTGCTGGTGATGAGTGTTCGGTGAACTATCAAGTAGTAGCTCCAAAACCTTACAGACAGGAAATACTTAATCTGGCCCATGAAACTCCTTTGGCTGGTCATATAGGGATTAATAAAACTTATCACAAGATCTTGACTCACTTCTATTGTCCAAAAACCAAAAGTGATGTTGCCAAATATTGTAGATCTTGTCATACTTGTCAAATGGTAGGAAAACCCAATCAGAAGATACCTAAGGCTCATCTACAACCTATTCCTGCCTTTGACGAACCATTTAGTAGAATTATGGTAGATTGTGTAGGTCCCTTACCCAAGACCAAGTCAGGTAACCAATACCTGTTGACCATTATATGTGCGTCAACAAGGTTTCCAGAGGCAATTCCATTGAGGAATATAAAATCTAAAATAATAGTAAACGCTTTGATAAAGTTTTTTTTACTCAGTATGGCCTTCCCAAATCTGTTCAGTCTGATCAAGGTTCAAACTTCATGTCTGGAATTTTCCAACAAGTTATGTATGAATTGGGCATTCAGCAATTCCAATCTTCTGCCTGTCACCCTGAGAGCCAAGGGGCATTAGAAAGATTCCATCAGACTTTGAAAAATATGATCCGATCATATTGTTTTGATACGAATAAAGATTGGGATGAAGGTATTCATTTACTATTGTTTGCTGCTAGAGAATCAGTTCAAGAATCTTTAGGCTTCAGTCCCTTTGAACTGGTTTTTGGACACACTGTGCGTGGACCATTAAAGTTATTGAAAGAGAAATGTCTCTCTAATGAAGATACTGAGATCAATCTTCTTGATTATGTTTCCAAATTTAGATAAAAGTTCTCAAACGCTTGTGAGGTCGCAAGAGCAAATCTGCACTCTGCTCAATCTAAAATGAAATCAAGATGTGATAAAAAATCGAAGGAAAGGGAGTTTTCAGCCAGGTGATAGAGTCCTGGCTCTCTTACCAATGCCACAAAATCCTCTTCAGGCCAAATATTATGGTCCCTACACAGTTGACAGGAAAATTAATGACTTAAGTTACATCATAAATACTCCTGGGAGGCGCAAACAAAAACAACTCTACCATATAAGTATGCTTAAAGAGTATATTGAAAGAGAAAGCCATGTTAAACATGTAATTAATTTAGTTGTACCTGTCCCACTCAGTGAAGAAATATCAGATTCTACTGATATTGAAATGACAAATCTTTATAATTCAGAAATTATGAAAGATCTAGAACAGAAACTTTAACATTTGCAAGTGCAAGAAAGAAATGAACTGAAACAGTTATTATTTGAATATGAGCACTTATTTCCAGATGTTCCTACAAGGACAAACAAAATTTTTCATGACGTTGAAATTGTAAATTCCAAACCTGTCAAACAACATCGATACAGGATGAATCCACTCAAACAGGAATACTTAAAAAAGGAAATTCAATATTTGCTGGAGAATGATTTTATTGAGCCCAGTAAAAGTGATTGGAGTTCACCATGCATACTTGTTCCAAAACCAGATAAAACTTTCTGTATGTGTACTGATTATAGGAAGGTGAACAGTGTGACAAAAATAGATTCATTCCTATTACCAAGAATTGATGATTGTATTGATAAAATCGGGAATGCCAAGTATGTCACCAAATTTGACCTTCTGAAAGGATTTTGGCAGATTCCACTAACGGAAAGAGCAAAGGAAATCTCAGCATTTGTGACTCCAGATGGACTTTACCAATATAAAGTAATGTTTTTCGGGATGAAAGGGTCATCAAGTACATTTCAACGTCTTATGAATATAATCATCTCTGGTCTAGAAAATTGTGATGCCTGTATAGATGACGTCATCGTCTACAATGACAACTGGATAGAACATCTAGCAACAATTCAAAATTTTTTGACAGACTCACTGATGCATGTTTGACAGTTAATTTATCTAAAAGTGAGTTCTGCTGTGCTAGTGTGACTTTTTTAGGACATATTGTGGGACATGGACAAGTTAAACCAATAGATTACAAAGGTGGAGTTTGTTATTACAAGAATATAATCTTGACATCCAGCATATCAAGGGAAAAGATAATTTAATAGCAGATGTTCTTTCCCGTATATAACAATATATTATATTATATACACTGTGTAATTTATACGAGTTCTTTTAACCTTAGATGTAAATTGGTTTGTGGTAAAAAGAAAGTTTTATCATAAAAACCTTTCTTTTTATTTTATGGGGGAAGGTGTTACGTATATTTGATATAAGTCATTTTTTTATTTTTATTGTTTGTTTGTTATATTAAAATTTGGCATTTTAAATTTAAAATTCGTTCATTGGGGGCGGGGGTGACCTGTACTTTACAAAATAAACACCAGGTGTTGACCTCATTTCTGACCTGGCTTCAGAGTTGTAAACAAGCTTTTAAAATGATTGGTTGGTTCCAAGGACATTATGGAGCTTTGTATAAACATCTTTCTATTTTAGTTGGGTCATATGGTGGGTACGTGAGTTTTTGAACATAAATTTGTTCTAAAAGATTCTAGTAGATCACGTGACCCCTTTCTTGTTTACGTAAAAACAGGTATATAAATTATGTTTTGGAGCGAACTATTGGAGTAGAAGTTAGGCTGTTAGAATACTAAGTTGTGTGTCGTTTTGAGTTATTTTAAATTACCTTGTACTGGAAATTATGTCAATTCATTTGGATCAAATGGAATTATTTTGTTATTTATCTGGAAAAGAATTGTGCTCATAGAATTTTATTACCAAGAACTGACTTTATCAAGTGATATCGTCTTCCATCTTGGATACTTCGTTGGGATTCGAACTTGGAATTATTTGGACATTTTATTACCAGGACTTCTGCAATTTGTCTAGTGGATAATATTTTGAATTATTTTTGGATTAATTTTGGAATTGATTCTTAAAACTGTAAGTTAATTTTTTCTTTTCTGGAAAATATTTGTGCTCAATAAATTGTTTATTAAGTTTTTACAAGCTTGTTATTTTCACTCTTTCTATGTTACTGTTTATTCGAGCCAAAGCATGTATGTATGTATATATACAGTCAAACCCGGTTATCTCGATTACTTCGGGGGTGTAAAGAAATCGTCGACTTAACCGGATCCCGAGATATCCGGGTTCATAAAAACCGGTAATTTTAAAAATGTCCTTGAGCATTACTCCTGTCTCTGGCTGGTGTTTACTGGAATCCCCTCCCACTGCATGCTACAATAAAATAAACAAAACGCTTAATTGATAATAAAATGAAATGAACTAACCTGGTGTTATCATTTATTCCTTTTTATCATCATAAGTAATTTATTAAAGAAAAAATATATCTATGAACTCCTTATATCACATGTAGCGTATGCATCCATTACTGTAGTGTGCATCACTTATGTCAGATAACACACGACGCATTTTTAGGAACCAAAAATAGAAAGAATATGAAATAAACATGTGACTACTGCCGTAATGGACCAAAATTGTGCCTGAAAATCGATCGCTTTTGCTGACTATTTCTTGTACAATTTCTGTGAGATTGACGTTAAAAAGTTGCATTTCGTCGAATTAAGCGGGTCCACATGTTATTTCGGACCGAAACTTATGCCCGACATAACCGGGTTATCGATTTAACAGAGGTCGAGATAAGCGGGTAAAAAATAGCATAACAAAGAAGAATTTTTTCGGGACCGGACCAAAACGCTCGACATAAGCGGGTTGTCGAGATAACCGAGGTCGAGATAAGTGGGTTTGACTATATATATATATATATATATATATATATATATATATATATATATATATATATATATATATATATATATATAATCCTTGTTCTGTTATGTTTACTGTTTTTATTAACAAAATAGTTTTAAGGTTTCATTAATTTTTAAATATGCACACTTGTGTTTTGGTTTTATTCCCATAAATTTCATTAATATCACTAAATCAGTTAAAAATTTAAGTGGATGACAATTACAAATAAAAATGAAATTCATTGATGTGTTTTCTTCATTCAGCTGGCTTATTTTTATTTTCATATATATATTAATTTCATTGTCATATATTTAACATATTGGGGACATAAACACAATGTAGACTTATATTTAGAAAGTGAATTAAAAGCTTTTAATATTTTGTAATCATGTTAATCATTAGATTTATTCAAGTCTTTTATAAATTGTGTATACAATTTTAATTATGACCTTGATTGTTAGATTTGTTTAAGAAGCATAATAGATGTGATGTTGTAGAAGATAAAAAAAATATTTTCAGTTTACATTAGGGTAGTTTTAAAATTCATAAAAGATAGAGGTGTGATGTGTTTGATTAGGATTTTTAATGTAGCTTTAACAATTTTTCAGTCATATCGCTACAATGTCTGCAGTGAGGCAGTTTATAGTGATGTCTAGCACTGGGTCATCATGCCGCAGACATATAGCATGATGCCCCACCCAATCACATTATCCTGACACCAGGCCGACCAGTCCTAAAACTAACCTCTTAATGCTGAGCGCCAAACGAGGCAGCTGTTAGTACTATTTTGTAAGTCTTTGGCAATGTTCCCTCTAAGGCATGTACACTAGTGAGCGCTGAGCAAAGACCACTGAGCAAACTGTTAAACGTACTGAGCAATTTTTTTTTTTTAAAATTGTGTTCACGAAGAATCAAAAGAATTATCACTGCATGCAGAATACTTTTAGCTGCACTAAGACACCAAACAAGCTGTGCACGTGCAGCTTAGCAGGAACATTGGTCTTTGGTATGACTTAGCCGGAGATCAAACCCACGACCTCCCGCTTTTGTGGCAGATGTTTTAACCGCTACGCCACTGGAGCGGTAAATATAGAGGTAAACAGTTTGCTAAATATTATGTATTGTATATTATGCAACATTAAAATTGATTCATCCTCATTGTGTACAAAGAAATATTCTCAGAACTAAGAATTGATTCATCCTCATTGTGTACAAAGAAATATTCTCAGAACTAAGAAAGATCCTCTCTGAATTCTTCACTCACCTGGCGTCCATGCATGTACATACATATCTTTAGTCGTTTAAGATGATAAAGCTTTGAACTCTGTGCATACATAAATAAGTTGAAAAGCTTTCTGCATTGTGTCCAGATTTTCAGACAACCAACAGCTTGGGGTAACATTGAGGTGTGATATTCTGGTTCCAAGATAATAA
The DNA here is from genome assembly GCA_029339505.1 of Unio delphinus. Lineage (NCBI taxonomy): Eukaryota > Metazoa > Mollusca > Bivalvia > Unionida > Unionidae > Unio > Unio delphinus. The sequence goes on from JAQISU010000130.1 coordinate 1,146,965, forward strand.
TTTTGTTATTCTGTACAAGAATTAAAACAGTCACAAGTTAAATATTTTCTAGCATTTTTCATGAAATGTTCAACATGTACCGATAGTCTGAAATTTGACAAATATTCGCAAATATATCATAGTGGATAATTGTTAATAGATCTAAGTTATGTATTTACAAAGATATCATAGTGGATAATCATTAATATATATGTATTAATTAGATGTTAAAGCACACACAAAGCAAAGCTTGTCACACCCTTGAAAGAATAAGTCCAAATTTTAGTTAAATCATCAAATTAGTGCTAAAAATAACATCAGGATATTGTAAGAATTGTTTTTGTTTTGTTTTTTATGGTTTAACGCCATTTTTCAGCACAATATATAGGCTATACATGGCGGCCAGTATTAGTGGTGGAGGAAGAAACCGGAAAAACCCCGGAAAGAACCACCGACCCACGAGAAGCTACTGGCAAGCTTTCTCACTTAACTACATTAGCCGAATCTTAGACTCGAACCCACGCAGACAGAGGTGAGATGGCAGTGGTCCGTAACGGACAGCGCTTTAGACCACTCGGCCACTCGGGGCCCCTTTATTGTAAGAATTATTGATGTGCTTGTTTTTTTTATGTGCTTGTGTATGTTAGCATTATTTGTTTGCATTGTAATGTTTAAATATATTTAATGTTGGTAAACATAGTCATGCTTACATGTTGTAAAAGGTGCCAAGGATATTGTATGTAACTTAAATGTTATGTATGCAGTGTTGCTACATTTGTAAGGATCCTGATGGGATCTGGGGGGGGGGGGGAATGATCAATATTTCACGATAAAATGAAATAAATATAATGCAGTTTATCTCACTAGCCACCCGAGAGGCCATACTTTTAGTCAAAAGATCAAACTTGGTATATAGGTATAGACTTGTATCATAGATAGATAATTAGTGATATTCATATTAATTATGTTACTATCTTTGGATAGAATCTGTAACAGGGTAAAATAGGTGAAATCAACTTTATTTAAAATTTGGGTAATTGTTTTATGTCAGCTTAAAACTCGCAAGGGTCTCTTGTTTATCATTTGGATATTACAGTAAAACCGGTCTTGAGAGACCACTGCCATGAGAGACCATGAAATACCACCTGTCATGAGAGACCATTATGTTTTGGCAGAAGGGGTGGTCTTTCAAGACAGGTTCCACTGTAATTTAATATTTAATTTCACATACCTTATAAATTGTAATTTAATTGATTAAACATAGTTTGAGTAACATACAGTGCATTCTTCTCTAGCCCCTTATTGGGCCCCTCTTTATTCACTATGGCTGCTCTGCCAGACATGATGTCTTTGCGGCCAGTATATGTTATTAAGCTAGTAGCTAAATTTAGATATGTTGTCATACTGAACAAATCCGATGACCGAGTTTGAGCACATGATTAAACATGTCATTTATTTGAGTCAGTCATACAGCAACTGGGATGCCTGTAGAGATGCATGCTTTTCAGTGTCTATGTTGCATTTTACTTAAAATTCTCAACGGAAAGAAGATACAATCCCTCTTCTCTTTGTTGATATCACCTGTTACTTTCCTTCTTTTGGAGATCATATGTTTATTCAGCCCACAATGGCTTTTCGTGGATCTAAACAATTAATTATTAATTAATTAACGATGTTAATTAATGTTAAACGTTTCACCAGTTTGCTCAATACAGAACTTAACCAGGGCGCCTTCACAGCGACGAATTCAACTTAGGTGGACATTCCAGAAAATTGGACTGCATCAAAATTGGTTAAACAGTTAGCTGTGAAGAACATCATGGTCTCAGATTCAATTGGAAAGAAGCATCTTTTTCTTGTACAGAGGTAATGTGCAGCAGAAGCTTGATTCTTCATTGTGTTTAAGAACATTATCATGTGACCAAAGTGGTGTTTCATGTCTTCAGCAGCATCATCACATGACCAGCAAGCAGATGATACACCGATTGATCTCAACATGTTGGACATGGTAGCTATCAAGCAACAGTTAGCCCATCAATGGCCAAATATGACTTGTCACTACTGGATAATTAGTCTCTGCCCAAGCTTAGACTAAAACATTTGGACGAAGCATTTATTTTAACCAGGGATACAGGAAATGTGTGATTTGTTTCAAAATTTACTGGATTAGTCATATATAGATATTGGAGGGCCTTTCAGTCTTTCCATGCTTCTGGCATAGTGTCTTTTTTCCATGCTTCTGGTATTGTGTCTTCTCCATGCTTTTGGCATAGTGTCATCTCTCCAAGCTTCTGGCATAGTGTCTTCTCCCCATGTTTCTGACATAGTGTCTTCTCTCCATGCATCTGGCATAGTGTCTTACTTTGATTTTACTTTGTCCCAATGACTATCTTTATCCAAGAATTTATCAGAGCACTTTTGTATTTCCAGAGAAAATGATCACATTAATTCAATAATTTGAAGAAAATAACATGCAGCCCAACATGTCACAACATATAACTTGAAGATGCTAGATGTTAAACACAATTGACCAAATCCTCACAATCACAAGATTATATAGTTCTCTACTTGACCTCAAGTCACAATTAGCATTTTCTATTTTTAAAAAATTACCTAATGGAAAATAACCTTCTAGAATGATCTAATGAGCCTTATTTTTTTATAACACACTAACCTGTAAAATTCACTTAGGAATCTCCAAAAACCCTGATCCAAATCAATATAATTACTCCCTTTTGTTTGCTTGAATAATAATCCTAATACAAAACTCATTCATAGAGAATAATTTAGCTACATATTAGTTGTTGACATTAATGAAATATATATATAATCTTTCTTAAAAAATTATCACAGAAATGAACTCTTGTTTTGGAAAAGGTCAAAACCAGCATACAAAGTTTCATTACAATAGCAGGTAATGAAATAAAATTAATTTGTTTTTAAACTGACAAAGAGTTAATATACATAACACTATTTTGTAGCCAAAAGAAATATTGAACAGAATTGGCAAATGCAACTAATCATGCAGTTTTTTTTTAAATAAATCCCCATAATATTTGGTACATATTATGGTCTTCATATATGATATCCACAAATCAGTGCTTCTGTAATCTTTCATATGAATTAAATGACTTGTAGCTGGATATTGTATAACAAAATGTGAACACAATTTTCAATGGATTGCCATGTTTTGTACATGTTGTGATGTGCGTATCAACAAATGTCCTCATACATTTTGTTAGAGTTTTATCTACTGTCCTGCAAATGAATGTTGTGCAAAACAGAATTTTGTGAACACATCTTGTACATTTTTGTGGCAAACTCTGAAAACATTTTACACATGATTGACAAATATTTGTAATGCCATAACTTTGGTGCTGTATTAATCAAGAGTAGTGCCACACAATTTATAACTGAGAATAGTATCCCCAGCATGGCTACCTTGGCAGCCATCTTGACAGTCTTGTTTTGGCTACATGGTCATATTGACACTGGGGTTTTCACTAAGAGACTTTTATTATGTTATAAATGAAATTTAGCTATCTTCCTGAATGAATATTCATATCTGCATGTGATTTTCATTAAAAGATAATACATATAATTATAAAGACAATAAAATAAAAGATGATTACTTTGTGCTATAGGAAAATGTTGGTGAACTGACATCCAATATGGTCACAGGAATCCATCCTGAAATTTATTTACCACTAATCCTGAATGGATGGTTGCATCATAATCGGATTTTCACTAAAAGACCTGTGGTATCTAATTGGGCCTAAAGAAAATGCTGTCTGTTTGAAATGCCTGCAGATATATGTGTGCCGGTGGTCTACGTTTGTGATGTAGAACTAATGTTAATGTGCATAAAACAGGGACCTTAACCATTGACCTTTTGACCTTGAAATTGATATGATTCTTCCTGATCCCAAGTGCAAGGTACCACAAGTGTAGCAAAGGTAGACAGAATCAAAGGATAATACACTGTGTCAAAAGATGGATGCCTAATAAAAACAAATGGGATGATACATGTATTTGGATAATAACACAAATGTAGGCTCTGTAAAGAAATGGTCCATGATGGTCTAATGACATTCAGTTTACCGTATTTTTTTTTCTTCTCTGCCAGGATAACAAGTTTTTTGTGAGGATGCCATTTGACAGTTAAATAGTGAACTAGAAGAAACTAAATCCATCTGGAAATTACGGAGTAATGCATGTTGTTAAAAAAAAAAAACGTCCTCAATATTGATTATCAAATGCAATTTTTGTGAGATCTCGCCATATTTTTGCAAATTAAAAAATATTTATGAACATGATAATGCAGAATTTTTATATATAAAAAAAATTTGTACCGTGATGAAAAGATGGTAATATTAATGCTGTAATGACAAAAGACCGTTTGGAAGGATAGTTCTTCCCTATTGATGCTGTAAAGACCAAATACCATTTGAAAGGATGGTTTTACAATATTGATGCTGTAAAGACCATTTGGAAGGATGGTTTCACATTTATGCTGTGAAGACAACCTGGAAGGATGGTTCTGAATTAAGGGTCAACATAAATACTCTCTTTGTTTTGTTTTTTGTTTTTTATGGTTTAACGCCATGTTTCAGCACAATATAGGCTATACATGGCAGCCAATATTAATGGTGGAGGAAGAACCTGGACAACGCCCGGAAAGAACCACCGACCTACGAAAAGCTACAGTGAAGCTTTCTCACATAACTGCATTTGCCGATTCTTAGACTAGAACACACGCAGACAGAGGTGAGATGATAGTGGTCCATAACAGACAGTGCTTTAGACCAGTGGTCCCCAACCTTTTTATTGCCCCGGACCGGTCAACGTTTGATAATTTTACCGCGGCCCGCTGAGGGGGGGGGGGGGACGTTGATTGTTTATATTTTAGATTGTTTTGGTTTAATGATTTTAATTTAATTGTATTTAAACATGCTTTCAAAATAAAATACAGTTTCATCAAAAAATGAATATAAAGTGATTTAACATTTTAACTCACTAGAACGCTAAATCAATGAGAACCCTGAGCTTGTTTCTTTGCAACGAGATGGTTCCATCTGGGGGTAATAGGAGACGATGACACCCGAAGTGTGTTGCTTATGCCCAGTTTATTCCGTTGTTTTGTTTTGGTTGCTGTCACTGCAGAAAACCCTGCTTCACACAGATAGGGTGTCGGAAATGGCAATAGGGATTTAAGTGCTGTAGTGGCAATCTCAGGGTATTCCGCCATGACCGTCTCTCAGCTCCCGGTTAACCTCTCATCCATGGAAAGTCGCACAAATATAAGAGAAATACACCACAGTAAATAAAATGGAAATAATTTAATGTTCCTTGGGCGGCCCAGTACCATTTGATCCACGGACTGGTACCGGTCCGCGGCCCGGGGACCACTGCTTTAGACCACTCTGCCACTCGGGGCCCCTTATATACTCTCTTAAAAATCAAGTTCAACTGTAAACTATATGGACCCAGATCTGCCTTCATATGTTTTGGCAAATTGAGTGTGTGCAGTTTATTATGAATACCCAATAGAACAAACAAATACAGATCTTGATTTGCTGGCACTTTTTTATTTCTAAATATGGTTTAACGCCATTTTTCAGCACAATATAGGCTATACATGGCGGCCAGTATTATTGATGGAGGAAGAACCCGGACAAACCCCGGAAGGAACCACCGACCCACGAGAAGCTACTGGCAAGCTTTTTCACATAACTCCATTTGCTGAACCTTAGACGAGAACACACGCACACAGAGGTGACATGGCAGTGATACGTAATGGACAGCACTTTAGACCACTCGGCCACTTGGGACCCCACTGGCACATTGTGTAATGGCAGAAAAGTATCTATGTTATTTGCAGTTGAACTTCAACATCATACAGTTCAAATGTGTTTCTTCCTCTCCTTGTTTTGGAAATGAGAATGAAAAGACTTTTTCTCAGCTGTCTTGCTCCACTGCTACTACGTCCTGGCATCTGGAAAGATGGCTGCTATCGCTTAATCGGCTGGAAGCAGCTTTTCCGTTTTTGTGCCGATTTTCATGATACATGTGTTTGTTGTCTATCTTTGTCTACATTATTGTGTTTCATTATTCACTGGTTGTTCACTTCGTACTTGTTTCATCTCCTCTTTTTCTTTTGGAAATGAGAACAGTTTTTCTCAGCTGTTTTGCTGAACTAATACAACGTCCTTTGTTGTGTTTTTTTAATAAACCGCCATCTCGTGATTGCCAGTCAACCTGTTTATGCTATGATGGACCCTCATCAATTGTTTTAAATGACCACGCCTTGGCCTTCAATACAACATTGTGCTCAAGACTAAACAAACTGGGATGACATTCATCATTACTTAAATGTAAATGGAAGCACAAAAAAAACATTTCAGAGTTCCCTTTCTGACTCAACAATTTAAACTTCGGCTGTTAAATTGGATAACCTGGTTCAAATTTCTAATAAATCATCAACATTTGTGTCAACTATCCAAGAGATATCACTGCATATTGCATTATTCAATGCCCAATCAGTAGGACCACAGGAACGGTGCACAGAAATAGTTAATTTTATCAACAATTAGAATATAGAAACATATATTCCTGACAGAAACATGGCTAAAAACATCAGACGATAAGCCCGAGTGTGCGGATTTAACACCCAATGGTTTTACCATCAGGTCATTACACTGCCACTCTTGCGAGGTTTAATAGCAGTTTTCAGCTGTCATTGCATAGAACTCCATGATGAAACACCTTAACCACTTCACAACCTTCAATTCTACCGCAAATCATTTGAACAAGTCCAAACAACACTCGCATTGGAACAATGCTCACTCCATTTTTCTGCCTCTACTGCCATCCTCCTAGTAGAATAAACCTGACAAAATCATATTGGATCAGTTTCCGAATCTCCTGGTGTATGTAAAAAATAGGTCTCAACTTTATTATTCTTTGAGATTTCATCAAAACTCCTAGATTCCATTCATGTTTTCAACTTAAACAGTCGGTTAACCAACCCACCCATAAACATGGTCACATTTTAGACTGGATTCTTCGTAGATCTGATGATAATATTCTACGGTCCACCCTTGTATCCCACGAACTTGTCCCAGATCACCTCTGGATTATATGCCATCTGGATGTATCAGTCCCTAACTTTTCACCTTTATTTACTACTAAGGGAAACCTCCGAATGATAAACAGAACCAAAATTATGCATGCCATCCAAGCAAACCTAACAACTGTTGCTTGAGTGCTTAGACCCAATATTGCCTTCACTAACTGATGTTATTAATATCTCTCTCTCTCATCGTGGGAATTCCCATCATTTTTCAAAACTGCCACCGTAAAGCCTCTGCTGAAGAAACCAACACTTGACCATAACAATTTAAAGAACTACTGCCCAGTTTCTAATCTCCCATTCATATAAAAAAATCATAGGAAAAGTTGTTCTAACCCAACTTGTATCAACATTTTTATTTTTAGCTTTTCCTGCATATCGCCCTTGCCACAGTACGGAAACTACTCTTCTGAAAGTATTTAATGACATTCTCTCTGCTTTGGGTAGTGGAAAAATTACAGTCCTCACTCTCCTGGATTTATCTGCAGCATTTGACACAATAGACCATGATATATTACTTCACCGTCTCCAGCATGCATTTGGCATTCGGAATATAGCCTTACTGTGGTAAAAGTCCTACTTAGTGAACAGGACACAAATTATATCTGCAAATAGAATACACTTCAGCCAGTTGATCTATGTTGGTGTGTTTCATATGGGTCTGTTCTTGGACCTGTTCACTTCATTCTATGCACTCAGCTGCTCTCAAGTGTCATTGATCATCATCCAGTGTCTTACCAGTTGTATGCTGATGACAACCATGTATACAAATCTAGCCACCCAACTGAAGCTGGTGCTACCATCCAAGGAGTAGAGAGGTGCATTTCTGATGTGAAATCATGGATGACATGTAACAAGCTGCAGATGAATGATGATAAAGATGAGGCCATTCTGAACACATCAAAAGACTTTCTAATTCACATCCTTTACTTCAAACAATAAATATCAGCAACACCAACATTAAATTCACACAGTCAGTGCGAAACCTATGTGTTACTCTAGACAGTACTCTTACATTGCACCAATATGTCATGAACATATTATGCAAGGCTTCATATCTTGAGCTGAGACACATCAGCTCCATCCGCAATTTTCTTTGTTGATGCCACTAAAACACTTGTGCTTTCAGGACTAACTATTAAAACTCGATTCTGTCTGGTTCATCTCAATATCTACTCCAGAATCTTCAAAAAGTTCAAAACACAGCTGCATGGATCATCCTTAAAGTACCACAATCAGAGCACACCTCCTCCCCGCTACTCTGTACCCTACACTAGCTATCCATTCAATCCAGAATCAAACACAAAATTTGTTCTCTGTGCTAGGTTTCACTGATGGACTACAGTCCAACCTACCTATCTGGTCTCATCCATGTGTACACACCAGCAAGATATTTACACGCCTCATCCGACAATCATATACTCATTATTCCCACTATGAAAACGAAGTCATATTGATAACGTTCTTTGGCATACCTGGGCCCAGCAATGTGGAACTAATTGCCCATAGAACTTAAGACACAAAGACAGTGATCCCTTTCAATAGTGCTCTTAAAACTCGCCTATTTTGATTGCAAGAACAAACTTAAAAGACCTGATAATGTTTCCTACCTTAAATGTTTTCAGCATGTTTTTATGTTTTCTAATTTCATGGTGTCTTGATTTTTGTTGTGGTTTTTTGTAGTAATATCATTATATATGTTGTAAAGCCCTTTGAGCTTCTAAAAATAAGGCGCTATACAAAGTCCTCATTATTATTATTATTATTATTATTATTATTATTATTATTATATAAACATCTTTGGAAGCTATAGGAAACTACTGCATAAATAGAAGGCTGAAAGTGTGAGAACAGGAACAAAGATGCAGGAACTTAAATTGAAAATAAATATACATTTGGCATGGAAAAAAAACAACAAAGACTGGAAAGTTTTACTTAAAAATTTTACTTTTGTCATGATGGGATATTTTTAAAGATAAAGAATTGAAAAAGACATTACACGACAATGGCATTTTGTTTATCACATGTTCAATTAAGTTTCATACAGAAACACAGCAATTCATACAGGGTTGTTCATAGCCCAATGTCCTAATCTACTTATTTTCAAAGTCTGGCAAGTTAACGTTTTCAAGTCATTTATCCTGGACAAAACCTTTATATAAAAAAGTCTGACATGTTCATATTTTTATGCTTTAATCACTTTATTTACCTTTATCTGGCATCCCTCAACTTGATTTCACCTATTCCTTGAATACATTTACATACTGTATCACAATGAATGGCTGTCATTGATAAATAATTCATGTACGCAAGTTCCATAACTGCTGCACTGCATTTTGGGCTAAGCAGCCAAATCATAACATGCAGAACAAAGCCAAGTCCGTATGATTAATTAGCAGCCAAATCATAACATGCAGAACAAAGCCAAGTCCGTATGATTAATTAGCAGCCAAATCATAACATGCAGAACAAAGCCAAGTCCGTATGATTAATTAGCAGCCAAATCATAACATGCAGAACAAAGCCAAGTCCGTATGATTAATTAGCAGCCAAATCATAACATGCAGAACAAAGCCAAGTCCGTATGATTAATTAGCAGCCAAATCATAACATGCAGAACAAAGTCAAGTCCGTATGATTAATCAGCAGCCAAATCATAACATACAGAACAAAGCCAAGTCCGTATGATTAATTAGCAGTATTTTAATTGACTTTGTTGTATTGTTTTTTCAAAACAGATGAACTCACTCTGATTTTAATCCAATGAGCAAGTGTAATGATATTAATGAAAAGAACTTAGCAAATTTTAGTGTTGGTTTCCATTAAGAACCGTTTAAATAACAGTAATGAGTCTGAAATTTTTATTGATTAATATGCAGACAATTAACTTCCATAAGTAATATTGTGTTTGATGTGAAAAAAATACCCTAATTAATAAGCTATCTCTATTTAACAACAAAATGTATGTTACAATAACTTCAGAAGTAGTTGTCAGGCAGAATGATGGATAAAAGTTGTCTGCTAAATTATTTTTACAAGGACTATAATAAGAAGATTCGGAAAAGGAAAAATGTGAAAGTAAAAAAATAAAATGTATGACTGATAGTGAGTATGAGGTAACTATTTCTCCAAAACCCTGGATCTTTGGCAGCAAAAATGTCAAATATGGCATAACCTTAAAGAGAAATATGTTCAGCTACATTTTTGGTTTGTTGTTTTTGATTTATTGAGATAGAAGGTATTTTGCAGCTACTGTCAATAATCTCCCAAACAGGCACAGGTTGGAATTTGAAATAGGGTATTTGTTAGTGACTACATGCACTTTCTTCACAAGGGGGCAGCTTTGGTGAAATATGAGATTCAAAACTTAGTTTTCTCTCGATCATCTTTAAGTTATTTTGAAAAAGGGAGACCACCCTGCTATTCATCAGCAGTACTGATAGTTTACAACGAAGATGACGCGTACTAGCAGCCACCAAGATACATATTTGAAATTCTTGGAAAACTCTTAGTGAACACTACCTCTTCTCTCAACCTGTTATGCAAACTGTTATAAATCAGGTTTGTTATAACCCCATCCAATAATAAATAAATATGTTGTACATTATTTACTTACTTCCATGAATTTAAGCAAATACATCTCATAAAAATCTTGACAAACGATTACAATTTGGAGACAAGTGAAAAGTACAGTGGAACAAGTGAATTTTTTAAAACAAAATTTGATGAGACCTATAAGATATTTGAGATAAAATGGTTTTTTTTCACCAGTTAGTTACTGAAAATGTTGCCTTTTGCTTGCATAATACATGCCTTTTATAAAGAATGCCAGTAGGACTATGAATGCCAGTTCACATGTACAAAATAACCATATTGATCACATACCTCATTTGATAACAATTTAAATAAATTATAAGGTTTCATAAACGGACATTTAAGACGAAAAATAAAATAAAAAAAACTGAGCAAAAATACTGAGAAAATATGGAATACCAATATACTGTGTGTAAAAGGGAAATGACCAGAATTTGTAGACAATACACTATCAAGATTTTCAAAGATTGAGCAGGTTTTGGAATTTTAGAACTAAGGGAGACCTGGAGAGCCACTAGACTAGTAGTTGTACCTGTTACCAATAACATATTGGGCCGTGTATGAACCCCTATGATACCCTGTAAATATATTAAAGATTACACATTTTCTCTCTCTCTCTCTCTCTCTCTCTCTCTCTCTCTCTCTCTCTCTCTCTCTCTCACTCACTCACCTGTATTCTAATGAATGCACTAAAATAAAAAGAGATGTTGGTAACAGATTTTGATCATCACGATATATGCCATTAAACCTCGAGTGAACATAAATAATTATAATGTTTTCACACTATTAACACATAATTTATGGTACATGTAAAATAAGGCTTCTAAAAAATAAACTTTGAACTTTGCAAAAATGTATATTTAAATGATAATATTGTACTTGTAATTATTTTCTGAACTTCGCATAAAAGAGTCCATGTATATACAGTCTTAGTGTTTCATTTTTTTTTCTACAAATCATCAAATATTTCATCTGACCAACTAGTTTCACATCACAAACTCATTTCATATAGCCAACTTATTTTATATGACCAACTCATTTCATATAACCAACTTATTTTATATGATGAACTCATTTCATATAACCAACTTATTTTATATGACCAACTCATTTCATCAATTTCTGGATTTTATGCAGACTTTACACTGTTGACTATTTCAAACTTCTGTACACAACATCCAAAACAGAACACCCGACACTTCTCAACAATGAATCCGTGTAAATTTCTACATCTACCATCATCTATTTACATTCGTATTTTTCCAGAGCAAATGGCTGAGTACTCAGTCTGGGTAAGAGGTTCGTACTGTCCTGATTTTGGGTTCAGATAAAAAAGTCTGTCCTTCACCATGCTGGGGTCATAACCCTCGTTTCTCAGGTCTGTCTTCTTCAGCTTAAATGTTCCTGGGAGAAGACAGAAAAATGTTTAAAATGAAACATGCTAGAACCTATGGGACCATAAAGTGCATTGTCATTTTCTTTAAATTCAATGGCATATTTTTTTAAAAAAAAAAAACACAAACCAAACTTTAAAAAAAATAAAATAAGTATTAATCGCTAAGATTATAAACATAAAAAGGAATGCATTTGTGTTGGTCAATATGCTGCTGGAAATCTTTGAACTAAATGTTCCAAATTAACTGTTTTGCATAATGTAGCTAATTTATGTATTTTTAGCATTTTTTAAAAATAAAGGATTTTTGCTGGCTGATAAAGACTGACAAGCTAGTTCTAAAAACAATTTGGAACTGAATGAGCACCAGAAACCTTTAGGATTTGTTATACTCTCTGAATGAAAACTGTTAAAATGTTGATAACAGAATGGATTGAAGACTGGATGACAGAATGTTGTTGTTGTTGTAGGGTTTAATGCCATTTTTCAGCACAAGATAGGCTATACATGGTGGAGAGTATTAATGGTGGAGGAAGAACCCAGAAAACTCCGGAAAGAGCCACCAACCCACGAGAAGCTACTGGCAAGCTTACTCACATACCCACATTGGCTGAATCAGAGATTTGAACCCATGCAGACAGAGGTGAGATGGCAGTGATCTGCTGGTTCCAAAATGGCGGCTCTAGGTAGAGGCTAGCAAAGTAGCTCTGTAGCTTTTGGCAGTTTATAGTGACTCTTCCTATAATGATTCATAATTGTTGGGTTTATATGTGAGCATATAACATTACTGGTGGATCATACACACTTTTGGAGAAAAAAAATGTTCTTTTTCCATTGAAAGTTTGATGATGATGGAGTAAAGATAGAGTTTTAATGGTGTATTTTGGAGAATTTGAGATATTCCCCTGCCTGCATTGTTCTGAGTAGTTTATTTAGTCCAGAGTAATTACGTGTCCATCAGTTGCCTCAAGTGTATAAGTTGTTTGATACATGGTGAGTAATAATCAGTATCATAAATGAGTAATGAGAAAAGATTAGTCCAAACAAGATTATCTACAAGCATGAGTGGAAAGAAAGATCAAGGCAAGCAACAAATAAAAACCAGATTACAGAGTGATGCCCTAATGGAGACTTCTGACACAAGTTTGAGTGAATCTGGTTTGAGCACAATTCAGATGGACTTGGATGAAATAAAACAATGTCTAAAAAGGAGCATTTCAAAAGCAGATTTCACATCTGCTATAGCTGATTTGGTGAAAAAAGATGACCTAACAGTAATTGTTTCAACTATTGTGGAGAAATTGTTAGAGAATGTGAAGGAAGATCTGAGAAAAGAGATAGTTGCAGAAAGTGAAAGGGTAGCAAAGGAGAGGATAGGGGAGTTGATGGATAGGATGGACTCACTGGAATTCGAAAACCACCAACTGCAAGAAAAATTACAAGAGGCAAAGAAGGAAAATGACAAAATGAGGAGTGACATGAATAGTTCTGACAGGAGATCGAAGCTTGCAAGTGCGGCTTCCAACCAAACAGAACAATATTCAAGAAAGTTGAACATTAAAGTTTTAGGGCTGGAGGAGAAGGAAAACAAATGTCTGAGAGAGAGAATTCCAAACTTAGTGAAGGAAGTCACAAAGATTAATCTGGACAACAGGGACATAGTAGCGGTGCATAGGATCCCAGGCCGACAGGGACAACCAAGGCCAGTGATTGTCAAATTCTGGAGTCTGGATTGTAAACTACCAATTATAAAAAAACGAAAGGATTTCAAACAGAACAAAGGAATTAGACTGGTAGAGGATGTGACCAAGATGAACACCGAATTCATCAATAAATTATCCAGGCATCAAGAAATTGACAGTGCATGGTACTTTAATGGATCTGTGTATGGTAAAACAAAATCAGGAAAAAGGATAAAATTTGACATCTGTGATGAAATTGATGAGAAAATTAGAAAATAAGTGTAAATAGGCAACTCTATGAACTCTTGGAATGGTCCATATAGGTATGTGAACTTTTGTTTTGATACTCCTTTTTCTACTCGGATCTGTTTTAAGATTTTGTGTTGGTTACTTCTTTCATATATCAGTGTTGTTACTAATTAATAGATTGATTTTGTTCTTTTGTACATCCATTGTGTCATATCTCTTTATAACTCAATTCAATTAGTTCAAATATCATCTTTCACTCATATACATACTCATCTACTCAGTCGTGTATTGACCTTATTCAACACTGCTCTTCAACGTTAATGTTATGTTCAGTCTCCCATTCGTGTTCAATCACCCACCACTTTCATGTATGCTCTCAATTGAACACTATGTTTTTCAATCATTAATTTGTAATTTATGCTCTTATTAATCTGTGTCTATTGGTTTGCAAAGCTGATGTCTATCGTATACTGTATTGAATACTAACTGCTGCCAAATCTACAGCTTGTACTTTAACACCATGGAGGATTTTATTATGGATGATTGTTTTCTGTGTGAGAGTGAGTGTGAAAGGCATGCATATGATAAACTTAAGGTGATAATTAATTCATACATTCCTATACAAGAACATGTATATGTAAACGTTATACTGTTGTTATGGATAATAACATAAAAATTATATCTATAAATGTTAGAGGCCTGCAAGGTTTAGTCTTTAAACGAAGGGACATTTTCCACTGGGTAAAACAAAGGAATGTATCTATAGTATGCTTGCAAGAAACTCATAGTACAAAGAATGATGAGTCTAATTGGGCAGCGGAATGGGGATACAAATGTATATTTAGCCATTGTTCTAACAATAGTGCTGGGGTAGCAATATTTTTTAGAAATACTTTTGAATTCATAATTCATAGAGAAAGATGTGACGGTCAAGGTAGATTTATTATTTTAGATATTACAATTAATGGTAACAGAATAACCCTTGTAAATTTGTATGGTTATAATGACGATAAACTTAGCTTTTTTAGAGAGTTAAAAGAGGAGATCTTATTTTTTGAGAACTCATCAATTATTATGTGTGGAGACTGGAACACTGTTCAAGACCTAGATTTGGATACTTATAACATTTTACATGACAAACACCAACAGTCCAGGTCAGCGATTCAAGACCTCAAAAGCGAATTAGAATTAATTGACCCCTGGCGAAATTGCAATCAAGACTTAAAGATGTATACCTGGAGGCAAAAGTCTCCCTTGAAACAAAGTAGATTAGATTACTTTCTTGTATCAGATGACATTCACATGAATACAGTTGATTTGCGTATATTACCAGGGTATAAGACTGATCATTCAGCTGTTGTGTTAAGTGTGGCATTCTCAATGAGTCCAAGAGGAAAAGGATATTGGAAATTTAATGCCCAACTGTTGAAGAACATTGAGTATACTGATTTAGTTAAAAAGTGTATAACTGACTTGGTAAATGAATATTATGTAAGGGGAAATAAAGATGACTATCTCCATGTTTATCTATCCTGTAATGATCAAATGTTCTTTGAAATTTTAAAAATGAAAATAAGATCTTAAACTATATGTTATTCTATTAAGAAAACAAAAGAAAAACAAAAAAATTAAAGGAAATTGAACAGGAAATAATAGAAATTCAGGGGGGACTGGTGAATAACATAGAAGGGAAAGCTTTAGAAAATTTAGAAAGAAAAAAGTTAGAATTAGAGGAAGCTAGGAAAAATTACATAGGTGTTATATTAAGATCTAAAGCTAGATGGTACGAATCTGGAGAAAAAAGCACAAAGTATTTTTTAAGTCTTGAAAAAAGAAACTACGTCAATAAAACAATAAAGGAAATTATTTTAGATTTTGAGACAAATATATCTGACCAAATTGATATTTTAGAAGCACAAAAACAGTTTTATATGGAATTGTATAAAAGTAGAACTGCTCAGCTTAATGACGAGGCTACTCAAGAAACTCTAAATAGATTTCTTAATCACAATATTAAGCTTAGCCATGAAGAAAGAGAATCATGCGAAGGTCTGGTAACAATTAATGAAGTCGGTATGTCTCTAAAACGGATGGAAAATGGAAAAAGTCCTGGTTCAGATGGATTCACTGTAGAGTTCTATAAATTCTTTTGGAAGTATCTTGGGGGATTTATATGCAGATCAATAAATTACGGATATACTGTAGGTAAACTTTCAGATTTTCAGACGCAAGGAGTTATCACATGCCTACCAAAGGAAGAAAAAGATAGAAGATATTTAAAAAACTGGAGACCGATATCACTTTTAAATATTGACTATAAAATTGCTTCGGGAGCCATTGCAGCCAGGATTAAAAAGGTTCTTCCATCAATAATCAGTGATACTCAAAAAGGATTTATGAAAGGTAGATTCATTGGAGAAAATACCAGGTTATTATATGATATCATGGACCAACTTGAGAATGAAAATAGATATGGTTTACTATTGTTAATAGACTTTGAAAAAGCCTTTGACTCCATTGACTGGACCTTTGTGGAAGAAACTTTAAAATCTTTTAATTTTGGGGATTCTGTTTGTAAGTGGTTTAAACTGCTTTGTAATGACTCTAAAAGTTGTGTTATAAATAATGGGCATTTTTTAGACTAGAAAGAGGATGTCGTCAAGGAGATCCCCTTGCTCCTTATTTGTTTATCATTGGGGTTGAGATTTTAGCTATAACATTAAAGCAAAATGTAGATGTACGGGGATTGATCTTTGATGGCACTGAATATAAATTGGGTCAGTATGCTGATGACGCTTTTATTCCTCTTGATGGATCTCAACTTTCTCTTAAAACAACTATGAATATCTTGCAGAGTTTTTATCTATTATCTGGACTTAAATGTAATATAACAAAAACAAAAGCTATCTGGATTGGAAACAGGAAATTCTCCAATGAAAGAATATGTCCAGAAATGGGCCTAATTTGGTCCTATTCAAATTTTACACTACTTGGTATAGAATTTTCTCTAGATTTACAGCAAATGGTGGAAATTAATTATATGAAGAAACTGACAAAAGCTAAACGAATACTGGCAAGCTGGAGTCAAAGACATATGTCGTTAGTTGGTAAGGTAATTGTGGTAAAAACTCTTGTTCTGCCGATATTCATACATCTTTTTTCAGCACTTCCAAATCCATCAGCAAAAGTTGAAGCAGAACTAAATCGCGCACTATTTAAATTTGTATGGGGTGGAAAAGTAGAGAGAATAAAACGCGATATACTAGTATCTCCAGAAAACGAGGGAGGACTTAATATGATACACATGTTTTCATTCGTTAGATATATTAAGATAAGATGGGTAAAACAATTGCTGGAAGGGGAGAATGGAGTGTGGCAAACCTTATTCAATTCAACTGTATTCAGAAATAAAAAGAACATTTGGATTTTGGGGAGAAGGAAATTAGAAGAACTTAGTAAGCTCATTAAAAATAGTTTTTGGAAAGATGTAATTTTGGCAATATCCAATTGGAAAGAGGAACCGCAGGGTCCAAATGAGTATCTATCTATGAATATTTTAAATTTTGTCCCTACTAAATTGTTCCATCAATACAATTCATGGAGAGAGGCTGGTTTTGAAAATCTGAAGGATCTAATAGATGATAATGGCAATTTAATATCTTTTGAAATAATAAAACAAAAAACTAGAAGTGATGATTTCCTAAAATACTTCTCCTTAATATCCAAAATTCCAAAAGCATGGAAAGATGCCATAAAAAAACATTTAGTACAAAATAAGTTTGAAAAGCAGGAGGATAAAATAATGAACTTACAAAAGCAAAATTCACTGAAGTTTGTTTACAAAGATCTTTTAAAAAAATATAAAAGGCAACACACTGCTAAACATGAAACTTGGATACAAGTGTTTAATAAAAGTATAAGTAGTGAAGAATGGTCTAAGATATATATCCGAGCGAAATCATGTACAAAGGATACCAAATTGATCGCTTTTAACTTTAAATTAATCCATAGAATAATAGCTACTAATGATTTTCTGAAAAGAATTAATATATTAGAAGACAACAAATGTACTTTTTGTAAGAGTGAAAATGAAAGCATTGAGCATCTCTTCTATGATTGTAATATTACTTCACAGTTTTGGTACCGTTTTATTGAATATTTTGCAACTTTTTACCCAAATATTGCACATTTATCCAAGAAAGAAATATTTCTAGGAAGTGAAAATCTGGACTGTTTGTCTAATTTCTTACTTATTTTGGCAAAGTATTATATTTATACTTGCCAATTCAATATGAAAAATCCTTCTATGTATGCTTTTAAGCAAATAGTTGCAATGCATAAGAACATAGAAAAATACACTGCTATAGTAAATAAAAAAGAAGACCAATTTCTTCAAAAGTGGACCTCTATAATCAATATGTAATAGGTTTCTCATTTTATGCTAAACAGGAACATAATACTGCAAAATATATGTATATATATATATATATATATATATATAATCTAAGGATAATAAATATAATCTACAGCAGATGAAAAAAAAGAAGAAAAAAAAAGAAAAACACACACACACACACGTGCATGATCAACATATTTATTGTTTGAACAATATGTGAGTCCATTATATAAATATAATGGACTCACATATTGTTCAAACAATAAATATGTTGATCATATGCACGTGTGTGTGTGTGTGTGTGTTTTTCTTTTTTTTTTCTTCTTTTTTTTCATTTGCTGTAGATTATATTTATTATCCTTAGATTATTATAAATGTTACATTGTAAGGTGACCTTGGGATGGTTCCCCGACCCAAAGGTCTACCTATTACGGGGATAATAAAAAAAAAAAAAAGAGATGGCAGTGATCTGTAATGGAGAGCACTTTAGACCACTCAGCCCCCCCAGATGGTAGAAAGTACACCAAACAAAGTGGAATGGAGTGTTCTCCATGTGTCATCCAGGATTCAAAGGTAATGTCTCTTTGGAATGAACTTTTTTTTTAATGCCCTTCAATACAGCACCTCAATAAACTATAGATGCCCTTCAATACACTATGGATGCCCTTCAATACACTATGAATGCCATTCAATACACAATAAATGCCCTTCAATACACTATGGATGCCCTTCAATACACTATGGATGCCATTCAATACACTATGGATGCCCTTCAATACACAATAAATGCCCGTCAATACACTATGAATGCCATTCAATACACAATAAATGCCCTTCAATACACTATGGATGCCCTTCAATACACTATGGATGACATTCAATACACAATAAATGCCCTTCAATACACAATAAATGCCCTTCAATACACTATGAATGCCATTCAATACACAATAAATGCCCTTCAATACACTATGGATGCCCTTCAATACACAATAAATGCCCTTCAATACACTATGGATGCCCTTCAATACACAATAAATGCTCTTCAATACACTATGAATGCCATTCAATACACAATAAATGCTCTTCAATACACAATAAATGCCCTTCAATACACTATGGATGCACTTCAATACACTATGGATGCCCTTCAATACACTATGGATGCCATTGTCAACATCACTATTTTTAAGGAAAAGTTAATAAGTCAAATAAGGACAATAACTCCAGTAAATTTTACCCAAAAATTTTAAAACAAACTTGACCAACAATTACACTCTTTATAAATCTAGTTCAAATGCAAAATGAACATAGCCAGATGTGCTAATAATGCACATTTAATATAGGTCACTTCAGCTTATCCAGCAGAACAAAACAACATTGACCCAGATCTGTCTGCACATTATAAAGGCAGATGAGAGTCCATGCTGTTTGCAGTTGGACTTATTTTATGAGTGAGTATATACTGTAGATCTTCATAAGGGCAAGCTACACCTTTCAAAGCCACATTGATAATTTTGATGAAACTTTGTATGCGAGGTTTATACATTTAGCCCAGTGGGGGAAAAAAAATCTCGCTTTTCAAGATAATGTTGTCCTTTCTACCATCAGCTGACATTTTGAGAAGCCAAAAATATCAACATGTGTACCTTTGGACAGTTTGTTTTCATCACTTAAAATGAATTAAAGTTTTTTTAATTGACAACTTTAATATTTATAGCAATTAAAAGTATTTTTAAAAAGTACTGTATATACTCACTTATAAGCGAGTCCAGCTTTAAACTGCACAGACCCAAATTTGCTGTCACATAAAGCACAGGCAGTTTTAGCCTAATAAAGTTTGCTAATAGAAATTTGTATAACAAGCAACATAGACCCTGATCTGCTGGCACATTATGTGAAGGCAGATTACAGTCTTTGTTGTTTGTATTTATAATTTTCTTTCAAATGAGTAAATACTAAATACATTATGCAAATTAAATTTTACTTTAAAATGCAGGTTCACCTTACCTTGTTTTGCTAGGTCATTTTATCTTGTATTACCAAGTAATATTACCTTCTATTACTGGGTAATATTACCTTGTATTGCCAGGTCATTTCATCTTGTATTGTGCGGTTATTTCATCTTGTATTGCTTGTTAATTTTATCTAGTATTGCCAGATCATGTTTGTTTTGCCAGGTTATTTTCACTTGTATTGCCAGGTCGTTTTATCTTGTATTGCCAGGCCAGGTTATTTTATCTTGTACTGCAGGGTAATATTACCTTGTATTGCATTGTCAATTTACCTTGTATTGCCAGGTCAATATACCTTATATTTCTGGGTCATTTTATCTTGTACCGCTGGGTAATTTTACCTTGTGTTGCCAGGTCAATTTTCCTTGTATTGCCAGGCCATTTTATCTTATATTGCCAGGTTATTTTATCTTGTATTGCTGGGTCATTTTATCTTGTATTTCTGGGTCATTTTATCTTGTATTTCTGGGTCATTTTATCTTGTATTTCTGGGTCATTTTATCTTATATTGCCAGGTCATTTTATCTTGTATTGCCAAGTTATTTTATCTTGTATTGCTGGGTCATTTTATCTTGTATTTCTGGGTAATTTTATTTGTATTGCCAGGTCATTTTATCTTGTATTGCCAAGTTATTTTATCTTGTATTGCTGGGTCATTTTATCTTGTATTTCTGGGTCATTTTATCTTGTTATTATTGTTGTTGTGGGGTTTAATGCCATTTTTCAGCACACTTTAATCTATACATTGCAGCCAGTATTAATGGTTAAGGAACCTGGGAAAAAAAACCAGAAAGAACCACAACCCATGAGAAGCTACTTGCAAGCTTTCTCACATACCAACATTGGCCGAATCTGAGACTCGAACCCACGCAGACAGAGGTGAGATGGCAATGATCTGTAACAGGTCATTTTATCTTGCAATGCTGGGTAATATTACCTTTTAATACCAAATCATTGTATCTTGTATTGCCTGGCAATAGTACCTTGTAATGCTGGTCATTTTATCTTGTATTGCCAGGTCATTTTATCTTGTATTGCCAGGTCATTTTATCTTGTATTGCCAGGTCATTTTACCTTGTATTGCCAGGTCATTTTATCTTGTATTGCCAGGTCATTTTATCTTGTATTGCCAGGTCATTTTATCTTGTATTGGCAGGTCATTTCACCTTGTATTGCCAGGTCATTTTATCTTGTATTGCCATGTCATTTTATCTTGTATTGCCAGGTCATTTTACCTTGTTTGTGATTTCACCTCATAATGAACAGATCTTTCATCATGCTGCCGCAAAGTGTACAAATCCACCAAAAGAGTGATGGCTGAACAGACCACTCTGTATACAGAGTCTGATCCCTTCTTGATGATGAATCAGCCAAAATAAAAAGCCTGCCTGGAATCTGGGCCATTATATACATCTGTACATACTATAGCAGGAGTTCCCAGACCAGAATACACTAATTTCTTCACACACAATCTCATTTGAGGAGGTTTGTCACCATCAAAGAATTATGTGTTTTAATGAGGATTACCATTCAATATAATTGGTCCTTCCAGAAATGAAAGGAAATATGTGGCAAAACTCTTCTGACTCCCATTCACTACTGACCATGTTGAAGGTGGACTACAGATTGGTTCAACAATCGTCCAGTCTGATCATAAGTCAATATCCTTCCAGAGAAATTCATTTTATAGGAAACTCATGGGATGAGCTGGACATCTGCGAAAGGTGCATGAAAAGGTGTCTAGAAAGAGTACAACTGGCTGCCACAATGAGCACACTGAAGAGATGCAAAAGAAAATCCCAAAATCCGCTCCATGTCAGAAATCTACTCTCCACATTCAATAATCCATGCCATGTGCAACTGTTGTTGTTGTTGTTGTTGATGGAGGGTTTAACGCTATTTTTCAGCACATGATAGGCTATACAAGATGGCCAGTATTAATGATGGAGGAAGAACCCAGGAAAACACCCCGGAAGGAACCACCGACCCACAAGAAGCTACTGCATACATGCCAACCCCTGATGAGGAAAAAGTGTAATCCAAGTGGTCAAAAAGTGTAATCCAGGCAGAAAAAGTGTAATCCACATACAACATGCTAAAATTTTAATGAACGATGATTTATTTGCCCCTCTTGTCTTTTAATATCCTTTACTGCTTCAAGTTTTCATATGTAGCTCTTTTAGCTTTAAACACACATAGACTAGAATCCATCTGAAGACTTTTATTAAAATTCTTTCCACACTGCCTTCAAAAGATATCACATGATGCTGCCCTAATGTCTTCATATTTGGAGGATTCTAATTTTTTTTTTTTTTTTTTTTTTTTGCCTTTTTCTAATCCATCTGTAAAAAATTTTGAAATGATATATTTTTGCTCTCATAAATGTATCTACTAAAATAAAATATACTTTTTAATGCCAAATACATTTAGACTGGTTCTCCAGCAAATATGACTTAGAACAAAGAATCTGCGCGTAAAGATTGAAATTAGAAAACAAGTCTGTTCTCTCCTCACCAAGCCAGACAGCTGCTAAAAATAGAATATGAGGTCGAAAGTTGCTATAAATAGAACATGATACTGTTAGGAAAGTCCATGGACAAGCATACTCTTATATTGTAGTTATGTAGAAGCCATTTTTACTAATATACTGTCAAACTATTAATTGAATTTTAATAAAAACGAGAAAACTGATAATTAATTTTTTGGGGAAGGTGGATATACCAAAAAAGCATAATCTATATACTGTAACACGTAAGGTGTAATTAAGTGAAAAAAAGTGCAATGGTTGGCATGAATGCTACTGGCCAGCTTTCTCACATACCCACATTGGCCGAATCTGATACTTGAACCCATGCAGACAGAGGTGAGATGATAGTGATCCATAACAGTAAGCACTTTATACCAACTTGGCCACACATAGGCCCATCATGTGCAGGGCTACTACAGCTGTAATTACAAATATCATTAATATGTTAACATCTTCACAATTATAAATGTGAATGTCATATGATTGCTAAATAAAACATTCTTGTTATAAATGCATTAAATACTCTTTTTTTAAAAAACTGCCAATATAAATTAACTGGCATTGTGGGTATTTTTCCTTCTACACTCAGTTAAATTTAGACCCTCAAATCTGGTCATTTTGCACAGACTTGTTTTCAGACATATTTTTTGTGTTTGCCTCTCAAGATAAGTTCTATTGTATATTACTGCTAATTGTAATGTAATACCTGTCATATCAACTTCTTTCACAATGCGCATAAAAACAGGTCTTGCATACGGGGGCAATGACCTCTGAAGAGCTTGGTTCAGCTGGGAAAGGTCAAGGTTGTCTTGCTGGTCCACAATCGCAGTCATTCCAGCTCGGCCTTCTGTGCCTAGAATGTGACCAATTAACTTTAAAAAATCTGTTTTAAACTGAAACAAATGTCTCTCAGAAAAGTTTAAAGTGTATAAAGATGAAAGAGACCCTCAAAGTAACCAGTGCTCTATTGTTCAAATAGAATTTCCAGGAACATAAAATCATTTTTCTTTTTAACTTCTGCATGTTCATGATTGGCCAATTGATCAGTCATTAAGAATTTGGAATGCTGACTGGCCAACTAATCATTCTGTATGAATATGGAATGCTGAATGGCCAAATGGTCAGTCTGTTTTCCAAATTCATGCAGACTGATCAATTGGCCAATCAGCCTTCCAAATTCATACTGGCTAATCAATTGGCCAATCAGCATTACACATTCATACAGACTGATAAATTGACCAATCAGCATTCCAAATTCATATTGACTGATACATTGGCCAATCAGCATTCCTAATTCATATTGACTGATCAACTGGCCAATCAGCATTCCAAATTCTTAATGACTGATCAATTGGCCAGTCAGCATTCCAAATTCATACTGGCTAATCAATTGGCCAATCAGCAGTCTAAATTCATACTGGCTAATCTATTGGCCAATCAGCATTACACATTCATACAGACTGATAAATTGACCAATCAGCATTCCAAATTCATATTGACTGATACATTGGCCAATCAGCATTCCAAATTCTTAATGACTGATCAATTGGCCAGTCAGCATTCCAAATTCATACTGGCTAATCAATTGGCCAGTCAGCAGTCTAAATTCATACTGGCTAATCTATTGGCCAATCAGCATTCCAAATTCTTAATGACTGATCAAATGGTCAATCAGCATTCCAAATTCATACTGGCTAATCAATTGGCCAATCAGCAGTCTAAATTCATACTGGCTAATCAATTGGCCAATCAGCATTCCAAATTCATACTGGCTGATCTATTGGCCAATCAGCATTCCAAATTCATACTGGCTGATCTATTGGCCAATCAGCATTCCAAATTCATACTGGCTAATCAATTGGCCAATCAGCATTCCAAATTCATACTGGCTGATCTATTGGCCAATCAGCATTCCAAATTCATACTGGCTGATCTATTGGCCAATCAGCATTCCAAATTCATACTGGCTAATCAATTGGCCAATCAGCATTCCAAATTCATACTGGCTGATCTATTGGCCAATCAGCATTCCAAATTCATACTGGCTGATCTATTGGCCAATCAGCATTCCAAATTCATACTGGCTGATCTATTGGCCAATCAGCATTCCAAATTCATACTGGCTAATCAATTGGCCAATCAGCATTCCAAATTCATACTGGCTGATCTATTGGCCAATCAGCATTCCAAATTCATACTGGCTGATCTATTGGCCAATCTGCATTCCAAATTCATGCAGACTAATCCATTGGCCAATCAGCATTCCAGATTCCATTTATGTCAAACACCAAATCGAGAACAAAGTTTTTTTATATATTGTCTCATCAGCATTGCAAAGACAGTCATTACTCGGAGGACCCCAGCCATAAAACACTGAAAATTTTCATGCCCAGCCCTAACTCCAATCTTTCAGGCAGTTTCAATGTAATTTTTTTCCTTTGTCCTTACGTTTCTAGACATTACAAAATATTATTACTTTTTGTCATCCAAAAGTATTGGGTTATGATTTTAATCGATATAGTACATTAATCAGTTAAGCTGTATCATCCGTCATGTGAAAACAGCAGATCACATACATACTTAACACAATATAGCTTCAACATTCAACTCACTGCATCATCTGCCATGTGAAAACAGCAGATCACATGCATACTTGACACAATATAGCTTCAACATTCAACTCACTGCATCATCTGTCATGTGACACCAGTAGATCACATACATACTTGACACAATATAGCTTCAACAATCAACTTACTTTATCATCTGTCATGTGACACCAGCAGATCACATACCTATTTGACACAATATACCTTCAACAATTAACAGACCTTTTATCTTCAACATTCAACTCACTGCATCATCTGTCATGTGACACCAGTAGATCACATACATACTTGACACAATATAGCTTCAACAATCAACTTACTTTATCATCTGTCATGTGACACCAGCAGATCACATACCTATTTGACACAATATACCTTCAACAATTAACAGACCTTTTATCATCTGTCATGTGAGACCAGCAGATCACACATATTTGACATAATACAGCTTCAATCAGTGTATTGTACTATTAACGGGTTTATATTCCACACATATTATATAAAATGTAAGAAAAAAATATTTTATCTGAAATTCTACACCATACAGCACTGCAAAGTTTAACAAAATTGTAGATCTGCTTACACCTAGGAAGAAAATATATTTACCTGGAATTTCTACTCCATGTAGCATATTGGAATTCACTTACCTGGAATTTCGACCCCATACACAACAGCATCCTGAAGTTTAATGACATTGCTGATCACTGCCTCCACTTCCGATGTTGACACATTTTCTCCTCGCCATCTGAATGTATCTCCAGTTCTGTCACGGAAATACATGAAACCATACTCGTCCATTTCCAACACATCACCTGCATGAAAATAAACATTTTACTTTGTGATAAATGCACTAAAATATTAATAAATCCAATTGATTTTTGAGAGAAGGATTTTGCATAGTTACTGTATTGATCATTTTAGAAAAGAAAAATTCTTAAGAAAAGACGTTTCATAAACAAGATTTATTTGGGTGTTGGGTTGAGGAGAAGACATTTGTAGCTTGCATATTTTCCACTCATCCTAAAAAATTGATCACTCAACTAAAGTCACTTGAAATAAATGTTTGCCAATTTCACAATAACATTTTCATTTGTAATAAATGTTGATTTATGGCAATTAGCACTAAGTATTACTGCCATTTAAAAACAAACACTAAGTAAACCTTACCCAACATCTATGTCATGTGAAATAAATTAGGAGTCATTTCCAACTGAATGATATTCTCATGATGAATGACAAAACATTATTATAACTAAGACTGAGGCTTAACCCACTGTATTGCATTCCTTAACCACTTCTAGTCAGCGAGGCCTATCAGAGTAAGCCTATGGCTGGGCCTTACCTCGTTTTGCATTTCTTAATAACTTCTAGTCAGTGGGGCCTATCAGAGAAAGTCTAGGCCTCACCCACTGTTTTGCATTTCTTAATAACTTCTAGTCAGTGGGGCCTATCAGAGAAAGTCTAGGCCTCACCCACTGTTTTGCATTTCTTAATAACTTCTAGTCAGTGGGGCCTATCAGAGAAAGTCTAGGCCTCACCCACCGTTTTGCATTTCTTAATAACTTCTAGTCAGTGGGGCCTATCAGAGAAAGTCTAGGCCTCACCCACTGTTTTGCATTTCTTAACTTCTAGTCAGTGGGGCCTATCAGAGAAAGTCTAGGCCTCACCCACTGTTTTGCATTTCTTAAAAACTTCTAGTCAGTGGGGCCTATCAGAGAAAGCCTATGGCTGGGCCTTACCTACTGTTTTGTATTCCTTTATGACTTCTAGTCAGTGGGACCTATCAGAGAAAGTCTAGGCCTTACCCATCTGAATACCCCAATGCAAATTAAATATACCTAAACCTATGCATTGTTCTATTTACAATTATCAAAACTAATTTAGTATACTATACTAACAACATTGTTAGTTAAATAGTCTACTACATAGCCCCTAAGGATTATTAAAACCCAAATAATGCAGCCATGCAGATGGATGTTAGAGCAAATTGTGAAATCGGTATTAATTATTTAAACCTATGTATGTAGTGGGCATGGTCACAGACATATTTTTATGTCAGAATGTGAAAAACTTATCTGATCAGAGATGGGACCTTTCTCAAAAGCTGGCAGTTGTCATACTAAAAATATTCAGAAACAAACACTTTTCATATTATTTACATGGAATCATTGTCACTTGAATCTGCAAAAATGTATTTAGGCGGAGTTTAGTGTTTGAATTTTGAATCCTCCTCCCACAACACAGCTCTTGGATTAAAACATACCAGTGAGAAACGCCATGTCTCCCTTTTGGAAGACATCTTTAGCTAACTTCTTCTCTGAGGCCTGTTTGTTCACATAGCCATCAAACTCCCTCAGGGGGTCTCCCTTGATAATCTTTCCAACTAACTCTCCTGGCTCCCCTATGAAATAGATTACATATTTAAAAATCACTTCTGGTGTGGCAAAGGCACAAAATGTTCAAGATCTTTCTAATGAAATAGGCATTAACATGTTATCATACTCTACAAACAATGACATTTAATATAAAATACAGGATTTTAATATGATGTGTCACATGAAATTCAGGATTTTAATATGATGTGTCACAGGAAATTCAGGATTTTAATATGATGTGTCACAATTCAGGATTTTAATATTTGATGTGTCACATAAATTCAGGATTTTAATATTTGATGTGTCACAGGAAATGCAGCATTTTAATGTTCAACATCCTTCTTTCTAATGATGCTTTAACATCATAGTATTCCATCCAAGTCATAATTTACATTATTTGCCTTCTAAAAATGAAATAAAATAAAATTAATAAGATAGAATAAAACCGTCTTTCATACTGCCATTTAAAAAAAAGTATTAGTTACTAAATGAATAAGATAAATACCTATTTACATGGATTGTTTGTTATGACATCTTTTGTCAATGTGTAATGCACATAGCAGTTTGTATCTTTGAATATCAATGACCTTATTTCCCCCACAATTTTAAATGCCACAAAATATATAAAAAAATAAACCATACATACATATTTTATTCATTATATCATGTCCCTACTAATGATATGTGTCATAAACTTGCCCCCTCCCTCCCTTTCCCTTGCTCCCTCCCTCCCTTTCCCTTGCAACCTCAAACCCCTGAAAACAATCCAACAATGTCTGGAAAGTTGGCAGGTATATTATAGTTCTACCTTGTTATGAATTTGATTCTTTTGCCAAGACAAGGTCAAGATGAGAAAGGTCAACTGTGATATAAAACAAAGATTCGTGAACAACCAAGAGTTCATGTGCATTTTTTTGGAGGGGTGTGTGTGAGAAAAGTGTAATAATACTGGCCACAGATCATTTACAAAATATCTTTTAAGATTTGGTGTCTTCATTCCCCAAAATAGAGAAACTGTGGTCTAAAATTTGATTCCAAGGTCAATGGGCCACGACTGGTTCCATGATTAATTATCAATTTTGCATTCAAAAGTTAATTCCAATTTCCCCACTGAATAAATTTGCAAAAAGTCAGAAAATAATTTTTTTTTTAAATTAAAAATTCTGCATCACACCCATAATATATACAGATAAAAAGGTCTGTAAAGCTTACCAGGCTTTGCCTTCACACAGACACCATTCCTGTCTCTGATTAGATCACCCGTGTCCTTGTCAACCTTAATCAAGGTCACTGGGTAAAAAGATGGAAGAATCATTGAGGTGAATCCCACAGCTCCAATCCTATTCTCTGTATTCACTGGAATTGAGTGTCAATAATTTCTTTAATTAAATAGGATACATTTCTAAACTATGAATTCAATAGAAAATAACATTTCTAAACTATGAATTCAATAGAAAATAACAATCTTTCCAATGCCAAATGCATCAATCATTGGGAGATCATTTTTGTAAAGGAAACATTATACATGATATATGTGTGTGTGTGTGTGTGTGTGTGTGTGTGAAGTGTAAAATACCATAATAAAGTGTAAAATACCATAATAAAGTGCATTAGATACCATAATAAAGTGTGTAAAATAATATAATAAAGTGTGTAAAATACCATAATAAAGTGTGTAAAATACCATACTAAAGTGTGTAAAATACCATAATAAAGTGTATAAAATACCATAATAAAGTGTAAATAACCATAATAAAGTGTGTAAAATACCATAATAAAGTGTGTAAAATACCATAATAAAGTGCATTAGATACCATAATAAAGTGTGTAAAATACCATAATAAAGTGTGTAAAATACCATAATAAAGTGTAAAATACCATAATAAAGTGCATTAGATACCATAATAAAGTGTGTAAAATACCATAATAAAGTGTGCAAAATACCATAATATAGTGTATAAAATACCATAATAAAGTGTAAATAACCATAATAAAGTGTGTAAAATACCATAATAAAGTGTGTAAAATACCATAATAAAGTGTGTAAAATACCATAATAAAGTGTATAAAATACCATAATAAAGTGTATAAAATACCATAATAAAGTGTAAATAACCATAATAAAGTGTAAAATACCATTTTCTTATGAGACTTACCATGATTGTGACCTCTGACCTTTAGAACCTAAAATCAATGTTTCTTTATTACCCTCAATGCATCAAAAGGCTTCCTCCTTATGACAAGCACAAGTTTCTGACAAATGTCTGGTTTAGATCTGTGATGTTGATATGCTGAAAACAGTAACAGTGACCTTGACTTTTAAAACCATAATCATTTGACTTCTTCCTTACCCCCAGTGCAAGTCTGTGATGTAAAACTTATTTCACTGTGCAGAAAGGATTTTTGTTTTTTGGTCAATTGCCTTGATCTTTGATCTTTTGACCCCAAAATGATAACATTTTTTTTTGCCCAAAATGGAGGCCATTCACAAAGTTAAGTAACTGTCAATGGTAATGAACAAACTATTATTTTTCTTTCTGTCTCAGTGAGTTGAACCTTTGATCATTTGAACACAAACATTTAATAGCATTCATCCTCACCCCAAATACAAGCCACCCCAACATTTGGTAACAGTATGTAAGTTATTGTGTAGAAAAAGTTTTTCTTTTTTCAGTCCCTGTGATCTTGAGCATTGACTTTTTCACCCTGATACCAGTAGTATTCTTCCATACAACTGCAAACTACCCAAAGTTTGGTAACTCAAGATAGAGAATTTGAGTTATTTTTCAGAAAGCACTTTTTATCTCAAAGTCGCAGAGACTTTCACATTTGGCCTACTGATTCGGAAACTAACTTGTTTGTCTCTTGCCCCAAGTTCAAGCCATCCCACAATTGTTTTTGTTAACTGTTGATAGTGGACAACTCAAGTGATTGTGCAGAAATTAAACTTAACCGACATTGATGAAAGGGCATGACATACTAAGCTCTGCACTATGGCAGGCATGTAAACTTGCCAGTAGCTTCTCGTGGGTCAGTGTTTCTTTCCGAGGTGGGGGGGGGGGGAATGTTCTTGGGTTCTTCCTCCACCAATAATACTGGCCGCTATATATAGCCTATTTTGTGCTGAAAAATGGTGTTAAACCCTACAACAACAACAACAGCAGGCACGTAAAAAAATCTTTTTAGAATATATGGTAAAAAGGTAGCTACTTATGACACAAAATGACCACTGAAAAACATGCTTTTTAATTTGCTGTGTAATCAGTGTCTCTCAGCATGTAAATAGGTGACTTATTTATTTAATAGAAGAATTAAATAGGAAAAAGAACTGTTACATCAATATAAAACACTGAAATCAAAGAAATTCCCATCTTTGCAGGTTGCTGATATTTTTTTACAATCACACTAAAAGCAACTTGGATCTGTGACTTACTGACATTACAGTTCCCTTCAGTCGCCCCATAGAATTCACCCATCAGCTTGACTCCAAACCTCTTCTGAAAATCATCCCAGATTTGAGGTTTAAGTCCATTTCCAAACATGAGGCGAACATGATGCTTTGTCTCTGACTCTTTAAACGGCTGGGCCAAAAGATAGCGGCAGATTTCTCCAATGTACTGGGCCACCTAATGAAATAAATGAATAATGCTGATATTTAATTGCATTAATTTACAAAACAAAGTATAAAGAAAACATAATCTGTATGATCTTTGTCAGTCTACCGAACAAAATATAACACGCAGACAACTGCAAAAACTTTCCTAATCTTGTAAAAATATAATTCAATTGCTAACTCCTAAACAATTAAAAATTTGTTTCTAAAGTTGGGTGTGTGTGATTTGGATATTAAATGTAGCATTAACAATTTTTCAGTCATATAGCTACAATGTCTGCAGTTAGGCAGTTTATTGTGATGTCTAGTACTGGGGTATCAAGCTGCAGACATGTAGCATGATTCCCTACCCAGTCACATTATCCTGACACCAGGTCGACCAGTCCTAACACTAACCTCTTAATGCTGAACGTCATGTGAGGCAGCTGTCAATACCATTTTTAGACGTCTTTGGTATGACTCAGCTGGGGTTCGAAACAACGACCTCCTGCATTCAAGGTGGACACTCTAACCACTCAGCCACCGGAGCGGTGTTTCTTAAGTAGGATTGATTCATTAAACTCTTTGTAAAACTTACTGTACAATTGTATTGGACACAATCATCCCAAAATCTTACAGTACAATTGTATTGGACACATTCATCCCAAAATCTTACTGTACAATTGTATCGGACACAATCATTCCAAAAACTCGCTATACAATTGTATTGGACACATTCATCCCAAAATCTTACTGTACAAATGTATTGGACACTGTCATCCCAAAATCTTACTGTACAATTGTATTGGACACTGTCATCCCAAAATCTTACTGTACAATTGTATTGGAGACAGTCATCCCAAAATCTTACTGTACAATTGTATTGGACACAATCATTCCTAAATCTTACTGTACAAAATGTATTGGACACAGTTATCCCAAAAACTTACTGTACAATTGTATTGGACACAATCTTTCAAAAACTTTACTGTATTGGACACAATCTTCCCAAAATCTTACTGTACAATTGTATTGGACACAATCATCCCAAAATCTTACTGTACAATTGTATTGGACACTATCATCCCAAAATCTTACTATACAATTGTATTGGACACAATCATCCCAAAAACTTACTGTACAATTGTATTGGACACAATCATCCCAAAATCTACTAGCTGAGAACTTTTTCTTGACCACCACTGTGATTCCTCTTAAAAATGCCTGTCCCACTCCAACAACACCCCCTGCGGAATGGTACAAGGGAAGGGGGTTGTAATTGATATCTTCACTTGTCATCCTCATGAATAAACTTACACCATAGGACATGTAGAAAAATCTGCAAGAAGAACACAATAGAATAGTTTGTCAATTTAGGACATGTAGAAAAATCTGCAAGAAGAACATACTGAATAATTTGTCAATTTAGGACATGTAGAAAAATCTGCAAGAATAACATACTAGAATAGTTTGTCAATTTAGGACATGTAGAAAAATCTGCAAGAATAACATACT
This sequence comes from Unio delphinus, assembly GCA_029339505.1. Classification (NCBI taxonomy): domain Eukaryota; kingdom Metazoa; phylum Mollusca; class Bivalvia; order Unionida; family Unionidae; genus Unio; species Unio delphinus. Next base: position 1,180,023 of record JAQISU010000130.1, read on the forward strand.
AGAATAGTTTGTCAATTTAGGACATGTAGAAAAATCTGCAAGAACATACTAGAATAGTTTGTCAATTTAGGACATGTAGACAAATATGCAAGAACATACTGAATAGTTTGTCAATTTAGGACATGTAGAAAAATCTGCAAGAAGAACATACTAGAATAGTTTGTCAATTTAAAAAGTCATATCAGCTATAAAAGAAAATAAACAACAAACAAAAACAGCAAGACCTGTCTTGACAGACCACTTTTTCTGCCAACAATATGTCATCACTCCAGACAGATGGTAATTTATAACATATATGTACATGGTAGGCCACTGTTCAAGAAAGAAATTCAACTGGGCTTAACAAGGAAAAATACCCATAACCACTGTAAACACATTTTATTCTTTTTTCCATTTCCTGTAAAAAATATTACATGTATTGATTAAAATCATAAAGTACTAAAGTATATAAATCATAAACACTGTCACTTTTATCTGAAGTTCCCATGTAGTCTATTAGTCTATTGGCATAATCTTGGTCTATTGGCATTGCATCATATGAAGTTCCCATGTAGTCTATTGATCTACTGGCATTACAGCAACTGAAGTACCCATGTAGTCTATTGGTCTATTGGCATAGTCTTGGTCTATTGGCATTACATCATATGAAGTTCCCATGTAGTCTATTGATCTACTGGCATTACAACATATTAAGTTCCCATGCAGTCTATTGGTCTTTTGGTATTACAGCATATAAAGTTCTCATGAAGCCTATTGGTCTACTTGAATTACATCATACTAAGTTCCCATGTAGTATATTGGTCTATTGGCATGACAGCATTATTCCAAGTAGTCTGTTGGTCTGTTTGTACAGCATATGAATTTCCCATGCAATCTATTGGTCTACAGACATTACAGCCTATGAAGTTCCCAAGAAGCCCATTGTCTGCTTGCATTATATCATATTTAGTTGCCACGTAGTCTATTGGTCTATTGACATTACAGTAATTGAAGTACCCATGTAGTCTACTGGTCTACTGGCATTACAGCATAATAATTTCCCATGTAGTCTATTGGTATTAACAGCCTATAAAGTTCCCATGAAGCCTATTTGTCTGCTTGCATTACATCATATTTAGTTGCCATGTAGTCTATTGGTCTATTGGCATGACACCAAGCAGTCATAATTCAGCAGCATTTCCTGTGCCAAGTGTTCAATTTTCTGCGACATTTTTTTCTCACTTTATTACTCGTGCATATCCATCTCGTCACTTTCAAAACCAAAAGTGAGAAGTGGCCTTCAAATGTCGTGTTTTGAAGGCAGAATTTTTTTTTCTTCTTCGTGTTATTTATATAAGTCAACCAACATAAACATCCTTGGGTTTGACTCTTGGCATGCAAAGCCTAAAATATTTATAATGTGACCTTTACAGAAAAGGTTTTCCATCCCCTGCTCTAGACTAACCAGTGGGGTGTATCAGAACATTTATTCCCATAGCCAAACCAGTGGGGTGTATCAGAACATTTATTCCCATAGCCAAACCAGTGGGGGGTGTCAGAACTCTAGAATTTATTTTAACACTTAAAATATAGTAACACTTTAAGTTTGATCAATTCCACATATAATGATCAAGGAATATTCCATGACATAATGTATGCACTCATACATGCAGGATTACATACTAAAACTTGAATAACATTGCAATTTTTGGCATGGTAAATCATAAACTACCTCCTAGCCCCTCAAATCAGACACATAACTGCAATTATTTTGTGTATCTGATCTTTGATCCCCACTTATAAACCCTCTTTATGGATTCCAAAAAATAATCCTATCACAGATTGTATCTAAAACCAACATTAGTGAAATTTTCACCCTACCCCATTTTAGTAGGTAGAGTTACTGACAGACAGACAGATAGACAGACAGCTGGAAAGTATTAAAATATGCAACCATTCTGAAGTACACACATTATTATCTCATATTAACTTTAATGACATCACAAGGACATCACATTAACATTATCAACATAAGCAATATTTTGAGACAATAAAAACTCATTCCTAAATTTTTTCATTCAATGTTGCAGGAATTACATTAAATATAAAAGTGCATTTATTTCATAAACAGTTTGAAGATGTCAAATGAAGATGTATTCTTCCATATCCGGCTTGATAATCTACTACACACTTATCACTTGGGAAGCCTCATTACAATTACCAATTTGTCTTACTACAAATACCATGTTGGAAGCCTCATTACAATTACCAACTTGTGTCACTACAATTACCAATTTTGAAGCCTCATTACAATTACCAATTTGTGTCACTACAATTACCAATTTGTGTCACTACAATTACCAATTTTGAAGCCTCATTACAATTACCAACTTGTGTCACTACAATTACCAATTTTGAAGCCTCATTACAATTACCAACTTGTGTCACTACAATTACCAATTTTGAAGCCTCATTACAATTACCAGCTTGTGCCACTACAATTACCAATTTTGAAGCCTCATTACAATTACCAATTTGTGTCACTACAATTTCCACTTTGGAAGCCTTGTTACAATTACCAATTTGTGTCACTACAATTACCAATTTGGAAGCCTCATTACAATTACCAATTTGTGTCACAACAATTACCAATTTGGATGACTCACAACAATTACCAATTTGTGTCACTAAAATTAACAATTAGTAAGTGAAACTATAATAGCCAAATTGCAAGTGTCAATACAATAACCAGTTTGGAAGTGTCACTATAATTGTTTAAGTTTTAGGTGGAATCCAAGATCACATTTGCAGGCAAAGTGATGTGTTCCCAAGCATCCTTTATCTGACTCTACAAGTTTCAACACAAAACTGTTCACAACATTTTACAGGATTATCCACTATACCTTGTATGGGAGACAATGGCAGCTTTGGGTAGTCCTGTTGTACCTGATGTGTATATGTAAAAAAGTGGACCACGGAAGTCAGTTTTCAGGATAGGTGGGGCATAGGTTGGAGTCTTTTCCAGCAATGGGTCAATAGGGACAGCTTTGACATCCAAAGGTCCACTGTGAGCCGTAACATAAAGTCCAATTGAACTTGATAACACTGGTAGTACATCATTTACCTCTAGAAAGATATTCAAATTGATTAAAGAATACATGCTCACAAAATATGAAACTATTGTGGTTTCCATCTTTTGGGGCTGTTCCTCCTGCAATGAAAAGGTGTCCTTACAAAAAGGGGTGGCACAAAAACAATAGGGACAGAAATAAATGTATTATCCACACTAATGACTTTAAAGATGAGAGAGAGAGAGAGAGAGAGAGAGAGAGAGAGAGAGAGAGAGAGAGAGAGAGAGAGAGATTTTGTCAGAATATTGTAATTTAAGTTATACTATGTTTTCCAGAGGCTTTGTTATACCATTCCTCTCTTTTTACTGAACAGACATATTCACATACAAGTAATTTTTAGGATTCACCGCTGTACATGTTGACACTTTAATCAGATGGTAAAACTAATGGTTTATCTTTTTCACTTCCACCATGATGTGTATGATGTGTATGTATACAAATGCATCCTGTTTTAAAATTGCACGGCCATTACATATGACCTCTGGCAGTAATCATACTAACATAAAGTGTTTACCACATCCTTGTCCAACATCATCAACATTCACAAGTACATAAACATTTTTTCAAAAATGAATTTCAAGAAAAACAATATTTATCAGTCATAATGTTCTAAAATTTCCAGTTCCTTGTGAAATACTATGATGTTATAAAAATCCCAGTCCAATGTGAAATACTATCATGTTTTAAAAATCCCAGTCCAATGTGAAATACTATCATGTTATACAAATCCCAGTCCAATGTGAAATACTATCATGTTATAAAAACCCCAGTCCAATGTGAAATACTATCATGTTATAAAAATCCCAGTAGAATGTGAAATACTATAAACTAAACTTTAAAGACCACATTTCCCTGAACGACCATATAAAGTAAAGCATGTCTTGAAAGACCACATTTCCCTGAAAGACCATGTACAGGAAAACCTGTGTTGAAAGACATTTCATTGAACAACAATGTAGAGTAAAATATATCTTGATAGACAGCATTTCCTTGATGGACCAATGTACAGTAAAACAGGTATTGACCATGCAGTATTAGAACCACTTCAGAGAGAATACCTGTCTTCAGATATCATAATTTTCTGCCGAAAAGGTTCTTTAAGACAAGTTTTACTGTAAAAAAACGTCATGATGAAAAACAATGTTACTTTTCTCAGCAATACAACTGATAAAAATCAGTCACAATTCTCCTTAAACAGTAGTAAATGTTATATTTTGGAACAAATGATAAACTACAGTGTATAAGGCCAAGTATATTCTTCAACCTATCTGTCCGCTGGCTAATATAATAATATTGGCAAATTCAAGCCCAGTGATATAATTAAAAAAGCAGACACCTTTCAAGATGTTGTATTACTTATATAACTGATAATGTAGACTACAATGTCCCCATTTACTCATATTTAAAATAATTCTTAACTGTTCTTCTAAACCTTAATACTAATATAGTTTAACCTAAGCATATTTTATAATTAATGTTGAATGCCCAGAACCCTGAATGCCAAACCTTCCACAAATAAATTCTAGTTGCTACAGACTTTTACAATTTTAGCCAGGTATTAAACTTAGTCAAGAAAAGAGAACATCAAGTCTATGGTAACAAAAAACATGGTAGTACGTATTTATCTTCAACGTGCCATGCTTTCACTGTGACATCACAGCACACAATGTACAATCTGGTTTATAATGGATCTTTAGGTTGACCTCATCTAAAAATGTCTGCATGATTTAGCATTAATTTTGTTTTATTTCTCAGTGTGTGTAAATAATGCCTTCCATGGAATATGGATGTATTAAGATCCAAATAAAGTCAAAAATTGCCATTTACAAGTATCTGCAATCAAATCACACCCATTACTGAAATAGTTGGTACTGAATGCCGACATTACCTGTATGACTTCTACTATAAACATCAGTCAAATTTAAAGACATTGGTGAAAGGATCTAAAATATAAAAACAGCCACTGCTAAGACACTTACCCTGTGTAAATGCGCCGCTAAACACTAAAGCCTTAGCATGTGAAGCATTGATACTGTGTTCCAGTGACTTGTCCTTTAAGTTGTAGTTAATAAGGGCTGCAACGGCCCCTATTTTAGACAGACCAAGCCAGAAAATTGGAAGATCTGGGGAGTTCTCAAACAGCAATGCAACTACATCTCCTTTACCAAACCCATTGTCATGAAAATAGTTGGCAACAGCATTTGATTTCAATTCTACATCCTGAAGAAAAGTTAAAAAAATAAATGTAAATTACAATATATTGGCAGCATTGAATTGTTTCAGTACATTGTATGCCACCTCCACCCCTTTCTGCAGAAAGAAAGTGGTCTTATAACAGGGATGTCCTTTCATGAGGGAGATAACTTATATTTAAATAATATTTACTTACATTAAATACTTACATAAACTGGCCCAGGGCCAGGTTATGACATGTACCAATTGTCACCATCTAAACAAATTAGCAGCATATTAGTCCTATGACACTAAATGGTATGTGGAAAGAACTTGTCCTCCACCAGTAATGTAAGAAAGGTGCAACTAATTTTGAAATATTTATAAAGGAAGTGAACCTGTTATGTGATTATTTGGATTTTGTACTCCATCAATTACACTTTGAGATCCGAAGGGAAAAGCTACACTGTCCAATGTCCAAATTTCCAATGTCCAAGTTTCCAAAGTCCAATGTACCATTTTTAATTTATGACAACCATGAGCTGCATACTACTGTCTGTCATCTTCATAATTAATTAACAGCCAGTAATTATCAAAATGATAAAACGTAAAGTTTAAGGAACACACAGCAGTAAGGATAATCAAATTACTTACCTCTCTGTATGGACTATTCAGCATTATCTGTCTGCTCATAAGAAGTAAATTGGATAATTTTTGTACTAATATTCTGGCAGCATTAAACAGATGGTCATTCTAGATAAGTACATTTAACACAAACTTATGAACACAAACATTCTGGCTGTAAAATGTGGTTGGCCTTTCATGGTTTGTTCAAGATGGGGACTGCTGTATTCAATATATTATAAGTATGCAAATTTCTCAATTTTGTTTTTGAAAATACTCACAGCATATAAAAAAAACGCTACTATAGGATTTATAAGTAACTTAATTTCTTTTTCAACTTTGAATTGAGGTGTCACAGAATAGTTAAGCATGTCAATCATAAGACATTTTTGGATTTGTTTCTTTTCTTTCAACAATCTCTTTATTATGTTTCATTGATTATTATTATGTTTAAAGGGAGATAACTATTAAAAACTGAAAAAGAAATAGTGATTTTATGTGCCCTGCTATGCATACTGAGGAGACATTGTAGTGTCAATAATTTGACATATGGCCTTGAACTCATTTTTATGACCTTGAACTTAAAGATATGACCCAAACTGTGATACCTATTAGATCATTTAGCAGAAATACCAAGTTTTACACTTTTCTGTTCAAAAATAAAATTAAAACGCAGAAATAAAACAAAAAGTATGGACACAGACAGAATCATGATAGTGGTCTTCTAATAACTGATAAACTGCTATTACATAAACCAAACTATGATAAAAGTAAATATTACTACAACTGTCATATTCTGTTCAAACATTTTCATATCACAACATCATAAGCTGCATATTACAAGGATAACTTGTGAAAAGATGAAATGTGTAGACCAGTCAAAGTCAACAGAACTCAATTCTGACATTTTCACTGATATTCTACCTATAATAAGATAATATCCACTTTTAAAGCAGTCCTTTTGAGGTCACAAAGCCCTGTATGTCAGAGCCCGTGCAAGTTTCTCAAATTTAGACAGCACTTCTTGTGAAAAAAATCTTATCAGCACTGTTCTATTTTTAGTAACAGTAACCACATTTGATGTTGGATCAGATAATGTTGTAGCCCTTGTCCTGAGAATCATTATCCCTCCCATACCATAAGGATACCAAGGGGAGATAATCTTTATCATCCCATACCATAAGGATACCAATGAGAAATAATCTTTCTCCAACCCATTCCATGGGTTTAATGGACTGAGAATGTTGGAATCTTGCCAAGATAATCTTTTTCCATCCCATACCATAGGAATATCAAGGGGAGATCCTCTTTATCCATCCATACCATATAGTTTACTTTAGGTTGAAACCTTGCCAAAGGGGATTTAATCTAATGTTAAAGTGCAGCTTCATCCTCAATTGCTTGTGTTAAGTTTTTAGTCCATAAATTTCTTACCTGAAATGATAGCCGTTTGTCTTCAAATATAAAGCAGGTCTTGTTTGGGTGCTTTTTCAGTGTTTCATTGAACAGCCGTGGAATGGAATAATTATTTTGGTTGTATTTCCTCACCTTCAACTTCAAATTAATTAGTGCTATAAAGGCTCTGTAAATGAGAAATAAATAATTATTAGTACTTATTAGATATAAACTGAGAAACATAATAATTCAATGTAAATTGAAATATTATACAAATATACCTGTACTTAAAGGAATCATACATTGTTGGGCCAGAAATAAGAAAATTTGTTCTGTATGGATAGATCTAATCTTTTTGCATGAAACCATAAACTTCAAAGGAAGACAAAGGACCCATATCACTTACCTCTAGTTATTCAATATGCTGATTCTTTAACAGCTAAGGTGGCGCTCTACAGTTTCGTACTTTGCATAGGGTTAGAATTTTAAAGAAAAACAATTTTCTAGGATTTCTTCACTGGTTATACTGGCAATATAATAAAGATTTTGTATATCTTAGGTGTTGGGAGAAGAACTCTCAATTCCCTTTATTTTGATGTATGATTGATGGGTGTACTTTAGGTTCTAGAGTATACAGCTTGGGCTAACTTAAGATGTGCTCAAATAAAAAAAAACTGCTAGCTCTGCATGCTCATTTTTGCTTCCTTGACTTCAGAGGTAAATTGTAGAAAAATGATCTGATAACTTTTTTTACTTTTCAGATGTTTTGTAATTTGTTCATTGCACTTTCAGAAGCTGCTATTGCCTACTTCAGCAAAATTCGTTTTCCCTAGTTTAATAACTGCTAAAGTTAGTGTACTTTTGATTAATTCTGGCTAATTTTTCAAGCACATGGGAGCATCCATTTTGTTATACCATGTGCTTAGATCATGTACAATTTCCACAAGTGCAGTATCCAAAGAAATATCAGCCACATTACATCAAAGTAGCATTGAGATATGCCAACATTATCTCCATTGTGTATGTTACAAATGCAAACAACTTCACCTCACATACGTCACTATCTGAAAAGTACATGCTAACTGGTGAGCGCCCCCTAAGAGACAAATGAAATTGCAATGTATCAAATCATCAAATTCTTCTGAGCGTGAGATCGGCAATGTTAAGACTCCTCATGACTTTTCAAATCTGTACTCGTATTTTGCAATTCTTCTTTTGCTTTAATATTGGTGAAAAGAAACTTAGGTGTGCAAAAATGACTGACAGTATTGTATATACATACCTTTACATGGATACATAGCTACACATACATGAATACACTGACATGGATACAAAGCTATACATGGATACAAAGCTATACATGGATACATGAACATGGATACATAGCTACACAGATGAATACATGAACATGATGGATACATAGCTATACATGGATACATGAACATGGATACATAGCTACACAGATGAATACATGAACATGATGTATACACAGCTATACATGGATACATGAACATGGATACATAGCTATACAAGGATACATGAACATGGATATATTGCTACACAGATGAATACATGAACATGATGGATACATAGCTATACATGGATACATGAACATGGATACATAGCTACACAGATGAATACATGAACATGATGGATACACAGCTATTCATGGATACATGAACATGGATACATTGCTACACAGATGAATACATGAACATGATGGATACATAGCTATACATGAATACATGAACATGCCATAGATACATAGCTACAAATTGATACATAAGAACACATATTAAAAGAGAAAGGATTAATGTAGATACTAAAACATTGTGTGTGCACCATCTCAGCATTACAAAGCACAATACCAGAAACACTATGAATAAAATATGAATCTCTGATATCAGTTTTATAAATATTCATTAAATGTATGCTCAAAGGTATGCAACCAATGATTCAGGTTTACATATATTCAATTTTTAAGCTCAAATATGTAGGACTGTTTGGGACCCATGATATCGGTCATGCACTTTAATAAGGTTAAATTCTTTAAACATCAAATTGTCACCATTCAAATGAGATAACCTCAAAATGCTAAGATGCAAAAACTATCCTTTATATTTCAAGTTTTACAGGTGTACAGAACATTTAGTTTCCTTATCATTAATTTGAATTTACTGGTCTGAATTTTGCATTCCATGCTGAAATATTCATACGTTAAAAAAAATCATGTGAGAAACCGGAAAGAGAATACAGGATACTAATGCAAAGGTTGTTGAACTATATACCACACTGCATACAAATAATACTATAAACGCTCATTTTGTCAGTGGCGATCATGCCATGCTCGCTAATTACCTAAGGTCTCTTGGAAGGGTCTTGAAGACGACGTTTGCAAACCTCCATCCGCCAGTGACTAAATAAATTGCCACTACAGCCAAAGTAGTAAGAAGACACGACCAGCCAAGGCCATAGCTAAAAAGGATTCCAAGGGCCAGAAAGCCCAACATCTTAAGATACACCATGTTTGAATGGATTCCTCTGGTGAAATAATTTATCGCTCGACCACATTTAAATATAGTGGACCCTGAACTCATGGAAATATCTCAACACGGGTCAAGGATCAACAGGTACACGCGTTGAAACCATGGAACCGATGTGCATACTACAGGGTCAGACTACTTAACAGAACAAATAAACACAAGCCGGAACAAACTAAATAATCGGAACAACAAAAAAAAAAAAGACTACCGGGGCACCGGTTACAAAACAACTTCTACTTACTTCTTACACCGTCTTAAAAATAATCAAATTTGTATTTTATTGATTAGCATGTAAAAATTAAAGACAACACAACAACACAAATGAATATTTAGGAATTATACATAAATTACAGAAAGTGACGAATGCAAATAAAAATCTACATGAATATAAGCACAGGAGTCTGAGGTTTTATCAATAAAGTACGGCAAAATATCTGAAAACAGTTCATTTAATAAAAAATGATTTATATAACCGATAAGGCGATTTCAGGTTTTCCGAGATTTTGCCGTCCTTTATTGATAAAACGTCAAACTCCTGTGATGTTACTGATTTCGCATGGATACTAGATTTTAAGTTGACATTTAGAGAGAAATTTTAAAGATAAGTATTCGTTGCTTCAGACTACACAGTCCATACAGCTAAATAAAAATATAGATATAAAGTAAATGTATTTTAAACATTAAAGATTCATAAATATCTTATGTACATGTATACAGAGACATCTACAACAATGGACTGTGTCCTGTGATATTAAGAATGAAATTATTTGGCACATTTAAAGAGTAATTTGTCCCATCGACTAATAAGAGGAAAATTTAAACGTTATAGTTCTACATATATTTCAAGATCAAGTTCTTATTATAAGATATTCTTTCTGATTACTTCCTCAAACTGAATACGTCATAACTTACAAACATGATGCAGGCACTGTTACGTTTCGGCAGGTTTAATGATTTTTTTAAAAAACGAAGACTCATATTATAACTAAGAACTAGTTTTCTTTTCATACATTTACTAAAGTTGGTCTACAGTATAGAACAATAGACTGTGCAGCAATACAAATTAAATGATCTAGTTTTCATATTTAATGAACAATTTCTAAATTTACATACAATCATGTTTGTTTGATTACACAAAAATCTGTAATGTATCATCATATCTGCATCATCTAGTACATTTTATTTTATTTTAAGATATAATCCAAATATACGTACAACTGTTGACATACGTAAGAGCATGGCCGTTATGATGTACTTGGGGAGGAGATGGTCATTTGAAAGTTGTTGACTGAAAGACCACGCATACCGACTTTTATATATTATAGATGTTATCATTCTCCAATACATATTGTTCACATATCTTTAAAAATTCCTTAAGCCTGCTATAGCATACCACACCGATAACAGTAATAATAAGCACATAAACGTTTAGTATGTCAAAGGTCACCACTTCTTTACACTGTGACAGATATAATTTTATATATATATATATATATATATATATATATATATATATATATATATATATATATATATATATATAACACCGATTTGGAATATAAGTTAGAGCACACACGAGAACTTGCAAATTAATGTTGGAACGTGAAGTTGCATTCAATTAATCTTTTTGTCTTTCTTCTTTGATGGTTGTAACATTATCTTTACCAGGGGGGTTTCCCCCATCAAATGATCTATCTGACCTTAGGTTGTTTTATCATGTACTTTACTCCCCTCCATCAATTTCTATGCCAGTATCTAATTTCCGTAGAATTCAATTCTTGCACACGATATTTCTTTTGACCAACAATCGCGTAAAATGCCTGATAAATATTTGTTTGCCTCTTTAGTAAATTCAGACTGTCTGCTCCACATGCTTATGTGTTTTCAGTAAGTCTAAAAACATGTCCTGGGGAATAGTATAATATTTTTGCAACATATCTAGATTTGTTTTTTTTTTTACTTCATTGTCTGTCTTATTGCAGTCGAAAGATCAGAACTGTCATTTGCTTTCCCCCAGTATCATCTTTTCAAATTGAAAAGTGTCGCTGATATCCCCTGCATTTGATAGTTCCATTAGTTGTTTAATGTAAGAGCTATCCATACGTCTGTCTACGAGTGGTCGTTTTCAGAGTCATTGTTTCAGGTGAGAAATTGACTTCTGATCTAAGTACCTTTCACAATGCAATTAGTTTAATTAATTTAATTTAATTAATTAATCTTGATCTGAAAGAAGGTGCTTCAGTCTTTGACTAACTTTTATAAGCGATCCCGCTTTTCCATATTTAGAGCAAACTATTTTAGTTTAGTAAATGAGAATCATTTTCACTGAGGATAATTGATTCAAAATGTAACAAAAATGAACATAGCATTTTTTGCCGTTTAATCATCGAGTTGATATGGAAAAAAAAAATGGACACCATTAGGACGATGTAAAAATTAGGGGATAGGTTTTTTTTATTTGTTTTTAAAATTTATAAATATTTAGTTTAACATAACTTTATTAGAAATTTTGCAGTAATTAAACTACTGAACTAAATGACAGAATCACCATTGAATATTGCTGACGAGTTGAGATAATAGTTTTAAAGGTAGTAAATGTAGCAGAGATAATAAAAGAAATATACAATGAGTACTGAAATCAGTCGGGCATTATGATGGAGATCATTTGGGTATTGTCATGGAGATTAAACTGGCGTTATAGTGGAGATAATTTGTGCATTGTCATGGATATCAAGCTGGCATTATAATGAAGATCATTTGGGCATTGTCATGGAGATTAAACTGGCATTATAATGGATATCATTTGTGCATTGTCATGGAGATCAAATTGGCATTATAATGGAGATCATTTGAGCATTGTGATGGAGATTAAACTGGCGTTATAAGGAATATCATTTGGGCGTTGTCATGGAGATCAAAATGGCGTTATAATGGAGATCAATTGGACATGACAATGGATGAAATGAACAGATCAGAGACCAAACTCAAAGAGAAAAGATACGAGTGTGAAAAAGAAAATAGAGGTTTGGTGTGTATAGATAAGAAATGCTAATTTCATAAGGGGATTATCTGTGAACATTGTTTAAAATGGTACCTTTTAATTAGCAAACACTAAATCAGTATCGTAGGTAAATGAACTTCTGATTAAATGAAAGATGCAAAACCTACATATATATAAACTAGTATTATCCAATTTAAATTACATATATATAAACTAATATTATCCAAGTTAAATTACAGGCATTTCACACGACACATATTTACGTCAAATCTTTTACATTCAGTTCATTGATCATTTTTATTTATATACTTTACAATTTGACAATGGTCACTATGATAAGAAAAAGACCACTCTACGGCATAAAATTTTGGCTTAACATCTTAATTGGACTGTGCCAATGGCAACATCTGATGGCAGGCTTTTCTTAATGCGCTTCTTCAAATTCAGTTTTTACCAGAATTAGTCAAATCATAACCAATTTACGGCTTTATTTCCAACTGATAAAAGCTGTCTGAACGTAATATACATTTGCCTAATGACGATGAATTTTAAATCAAGCAAGAAATGCACACACACACACACACACACACACACACTATATATATATATATATATATATATATATATATATATATATATATATATATATATATATATATATATATATATATATTCTAACTGTCGGTAGTCGCTAATATTGTTTTTTGTGCACGTGATGGTTTGTTGGTTTTTATTTAGACCTTGCCCAGGGCAACCACACACTCCAAAAATTACGTTCGGTACAAATCTAGATGATAGTAGGTTACGTTTGTCATATCTAAGCACTAGAACTTTGCTGTTTACAAGTGTGCAATTAGTATACAGCCGATAACGTCATACGATGTGCGTAAAGATAGATAAATCGTCCGCTGTGTAGCTAGAGTAGCGGATGTTTGTGGGTTGCAATATCAAAATGCTCAAATAAAGTACCGGACGGAAGCACAACAATATCCCGTTCATATTTGAATGATTTTGCTTTCCTGTATAAATGTTTTCCTATACAAAATGATCGCATTTATGTTTTATATTGTATAATTAGATTAATTAGTTAATTCGTTCTTTCGTTCATTCAGAGGGCTCACCTGGATAAATCTGTATAAAGTTCGAGCGAAGCAAAACCTGCGAACAGGTTTCAACCTTGTTCAAATCACCAGTGCCAGCTTTACCTACAGCGCAGTTTATAAACTCTTTAAATCAGCTCACAACACCTTCACAATATTTTTTCAGTACAAAAGTCAATACACGCTTTGTAATTCTAATTAATAATTTGAATTAAAAATCCTGTCAAATTATAACTGCACATAACTAATATTAATTGCACAAATACTGACGTTAAGATAGGAATGTCATGCGACTACAGACAGAAACGACTTAACATTACGTATGATATATTGTGTAACATTGGAACACTATCGACTGAGTTCACTAAACTCAATTCATACTACAAACTACTTGTTCACTTGATTTTATGTTTTGTTTTTTTTTTGTTGTTGTTTTTTTTTTTTTTTTTTTTTTTTTTTTTTTTTTGCGGTGTAGAGAATTTACTCTTCATGAAGCCCATTTTTATACAATAAACATTCTATGTCGGACATAATATTCTATATAGATAATTGTGCCTATTGACTCTGCATCTTAGGGCATTTCCGTCAAGACGTGGATATCAGTATTTATGCTATGAACTGTGATGTCATTATATGCCCATGCTGTGTGATGAAGATATTCCATTGTATTCTGATATTAGCTGGAGCTCACCCCTGAGATCCTTTATTTCTTATGGATAATGATCGCGCTTACGTAGAACTGTATCACTACCATTTAGGTCGTTTTATCTAGGTTAGGTTATGATTCACATCATTATAATGGGCATTTCTTCTACATGGGGGCAACTACCAGTACAGCTAAGGCTTGAATTTCAGACCATCTAATCCAAACCTTAAGTCGATGGTCCACTTATACATATTGTATATTCAGGTGTACCCAGACAGAGGTAGCTATGCACAGAGATCGATATCACAGCGTGTGCTTCACTTGTTGGTTCTCGTTTGGACAAATCAATGTCCTTTCCGTTTCTTTATTGTATTATATACTATTGGACATGCGAATTCTCCTAAATGGCTATCTCATACGTATTTCTAGCATTTCTACGTTATGCGCATCAGGTTTATCATGCAGTTCCAAACATATTTCATGTATTTTCAATCGTTATTATCTGTATATATCCTGACATTTAGTTTAAATTGGGGACCTTCGTTACAGTCACGCAGTTTCATGATCACAGCGCTCCCTTCTCTTCGTTTGGGCCAATGCAAGTTTCATGCATTCACAACTTTGCTTTTTAACCCCAATTTGTGTCAGTACTTAAAAGTACTGTCGTGGCATTCTCAGGATCAGACTTGTCGAGTCTCAGTTATCAGGGTCCCTATATTACTCGTATCAGTCCCTTGTGGCTCCACATACAGGTGTCAGACACACTTCACAACCCTAAAAAAATCTACGAGACTCTTTTGAGGCAAATTCAGAGCTGTGCAGGTGCAGTGTACTGTGACAGGACTTGCCTCCATTAAGCCAAATAGCATTTTGTATGCACAATAAAGTGCGTATTGAACCTCTGTATTGTGTGTTATCAAAATTATTTTTTAAGCTTTGCATGACTCCGAATATTTCTGGGGATAATGTAAGGAGAACGTTTTGTTACATATTTTAAGGGATGTAAATACCTAGTCATTAATTTTATTTAATGTGACATCCAAGTATTTCGCATTGTAATTTAATTTTAATATAGCTTTGTAAGTCATTTTGTCGTTAGCTGTTGAGAGGAAAAGACATTTCCTCACATTAGACAATGAACATGACAAATTGTTATTTTTGTACAGGCCATTACGGATATATATGGTACTAGTTGTGTTTTGTCTCTTTTAGCAGCAGAGAGGGTGAACCCTACAACTTTCCGAGCATCGATTCGGAAATCTGTGGCTTCTACCAAATAGTAAAAAAAATGGCGTCTATTCGATAAAAAAAGATTTCCTTATATACGCCATTGTCGTTGTCACTCACCCTCTCTGCTGCTACAGGTCAACAAAAATCATTTACGATTTCAACCAAATATTTGATTGAGTCCTTAGGATCTCACAAACAGACTAATCGCTAACACCTCCTCTTGTAGATCAATTAGATTATTGGAGTGATCTGTGAGTTTGAAATTAATTCTGGTTAATGAATCATTATGACACCGCATATAGACTGGATTAACCGGAGACTCAATTATTAAAAATCCTGGAGGAGCTGTTGGTGCAAACGAATAAAGAATATATCCTTGCTGAGCTTGATTTGATCGTTCGAGATTAATTTGATAGCTTCCTTTGATAACATCACATACTAAATTGAGCGCAATCACTGAGGATATATTCACGTTGAACGGAGCGATATGTCTGCCGCCACCATCTGGATCATTATTATGTTTGAGGATTTTTATTTCCGGTGATGCTGTTTTTTTCCATGCATCATGAATTATTTTAAAACCAACATCGATGGTGTCACTGAGAAGTTTTTTTAGTTCTGGTACGTTATATCCTGGTAGTTTGAATGTTGGAATATCTTCAACGCGGATTTTATAATCTGATGCAAATCCGTCTCTCGATATGGGATTATCTTCATCTAATATATCCTGAATAATTTTTAAATGAAATGTTTCCATATCGTCGATAATTTTGTTGCATGTTTCTACGACGCTGATAAATTCATCTCGGGTGAGAGAGCCGGATTTAAGAGATATTAACAACAGCGAAAAATCATTATTCATTGCCTTGAAATTGTCATTGATTTTAAGATCGTGAGCAGTAAGAAATCTCTCTCCCTTATTTATTATATTGTGAAGGATATTAAAAAAATCTGTAGTGACTTGGTGATCTTTATAACTTTTTACTGGATTATTGGGTTTTATCCTGTCTGTGATATAATCGTTTTTTTGTGGTTCTGGTAAATCAACGGTTTTTCCCCCTGGTGGTAATTCAGGCCATCCTAGTACGGTTCTAATAGAACTCTGATAGATATCTACGACGTATCCTTCTGTGCTTATTTCAATTGCGGATGATAGCGTCGGTTCATGAACCGTCATAGCGATTTTCGATTCTTTTCCAGTAATCGATTTTATTCTACGTTGCAATTCAGCATTGATTTGTTCGATTTGGTATGACCCTGTTGGTATCGAAACAACGTTCCAGTCTGGAGTCCCGTCTTCGCGATTCTTATTCGCAAATACCAGTGAATTATTCGGTTGTTGACCACCAAATGCTACCGATCTGATATTAGGCCAACTGTGATACACTCGTAGTTTTGCTAGCGCTATCTCCTTCACCGGGACTGGGATAGGGAAATTCACACTGAATTCTGGATTCGTTGATGTTATTGATATCATGCTTGTTTGTACTGGGTTCGTGTTCTCCACTATACGTTGAAGTAATTCCATCGGTGTTGTCATTGTTATTATACTGTTGTTGTCGCTCTAATTTTGATATCGCGGAATCATAAATACTGACCATCACTGAGAACTCACTATCTGATATCGTTGAGGTTATTGAGATCATTCTGGTTTTCGGGTTCGTGTTTTCCAATTCCATCGGTGTTGTCATTGTTATTATACTGTTGTTGTCGCTCTAATTTCGATATCGCGGAATCATAAATACTAACCATCACTGAGAACTCGCTATCTGATATAATTGTATTATCGAGTGACGACGATATCATCGAGGATAATTGCGAGTATGCGGTTGATACAATATGAAATTGAATTAAGTAATCTTGCAGTTTGCTCTGGCTGCATGATGATATCCTTTTTGTTATCCCGGTTGATATACCCGCGATTGTAGCCGCCGCAGAAATGCAAATTGGAACTACGACCGGGGCAATCATTGTAACCGATGCAAGTATTATTCCGGCGCCAGCGAGAACGCCTGACACCGAGTACATAGTAACATCAATTACGGTGATTCTTCGTCGGTATTTTTTTATTTTTATTTGATACTCCTCAGCGAACGCTTTGAGTCTAGTTTGAAATTCTCTGACCTGATTATAGCGATATTGCGATGATGAAATCATTTTTATTTTAAAAACGCTAGCGTTTTCAATTGTGAAATCCGAAGGATTTTCCTTTCAATTGAAGCCGTTAGTGAAATTGCTTTGCAATTTTCAACTTAAATCCGCTACGAATTCCACATACCACGTTGTTGAAACCCTAACAAAATTTCTATCAGTAGCTGTTATAGTGAACTTTTCAGTTGTATCTTTGTCGATGATCGTTGAAATCGTATTGTTGACCCCGGATGAACTCGACGATGAAATATTAAATTGAGTCAATGGTGTTACTAGTGTTAATCGATAAATACCCTTAACGGTTGCAGTGATATCTAATTTGTTGTTTGTAGGTGTCCACGCAAATGATCCGTGTTGGATCGTGTATACTATGTTGTTGGTTTTCTCATGAGGGATTTTTGTTTTTTCAATGATTGTTATCATCCTCGTTGCATCACCTTTGATTGCTTCGATGAAGATTTTCGTCTCATCGATGAATTTTTTGATATCGGGGAGTTTTATGTCGAGTTTATCGAATGTAGTTCCAAGAAATTTATCCACGATATTTCTACGAAAAATTGAAAACTGTTTTCCGTTATCCTCAATTCTAGATTGAAGTGTTGTTAGTTCCAACACAGAATTTTTTAACTCATCGTTGAGATTTTTTAATCTATCTGTAATAGTCGAAACGAGTACACCCGGTTTGAGTTTACCCTGACCGGAAAATAACGCAATAGTATCCTCGATTGCGTTTCGTTGTTTAACTAAAATATCATCCAACGACACATTACTGGTTTTCAATTTACCCTGTTTGTCTTGAAATACAACTATTTCATTAGGATCAACATTTGTTAAGTTCAACGTCTCAGCGATTTCATCTTCGATTAGTTTTTTTATATCCTTGATAGAATCACCCGTTGCAGTGCCATCGGGTTTGGGTTTCAGAGGTCTTCCCCAAATATCAATCATGTTATTGTAAAACTCTTTCTCTCTCTAAAATCTTTGTTGACGACTCCGTCGTTGCCAGCGATTACTAGTGTATTCATTTACGACAACATGTGGTGGTTTTTCCCTTGGGTTACCCAAGGAGTTAGAAATAGCGTTAAGGACATTTAATACTTCGCTGCCACAAATTGGTGGATCAATCATCGTTTGTGTTGGTAGCGTAGAATACCAAGTCTTCATTGGAAAAGTTTTTATGTAACGCATAAACTCGCTTGGCGGTGCTAATCCATATGAATCAAACTAAACAATCCCACGTGGATCAATAGCGTATGCAACCCAGTGAGTTCCGGGTCCGGTGCTGTCATCGAGATTAATGATTCCGGTTTCAGTGTTGCTTGGATGATGTGGTAATTGATCTTTCATGAAGACACCTCTGAAATTTTTAATCGCTAGTTTTTTAGCAGCATCCATTAAATCAAAATTGGACATAGGAATCGAAGATTTGGGAACCATAGGTTCGGAAATCGAAGATTTCTAAATTAATAAACCGGTCCTAGTCTTAGACCTGATCCGTGAACGGATCTCCCGCTGTACCATGAATACGGGGTTCCTGGTAGTCTTAGACTCTTTCCCTTTTTTTATATCCTTTCCCAGTTGCCTTTTTTAGTGCCATTCCTGCTGCAGTACCAACGGCTCTTAACGCTGCCGCTTTAGCCACCGCTGGGGCTGCTGCTGCAATCAAAGCCAGAATCGCAGCTAACAACGGGAATATACCGCCTGTTTTCATCATATTTTTGATAGCAGCCGCAGAAAGAGTAATCTGAACACCCTTTTTTGCTACTAGTGCATCATTGAAATGTTTTATTTGACGAGTTGTCAACGACAACTTATTCTGACCACCAGTCATTTGATTAGGTTTCAACGTGATTGTGGTTCCACATCGCTTAGCCGATTCTGATTGCAATTTCTTGACTTGACCGGGAGTTAACGCAACACTAATAACACTATATGACATTATACATAATAGATTGATTCTAAATCGTTTAGAATTTCAATGAAAAATCGTTTACATATTTTTGAAAATCAAAGATTTTCCACTGGTGCATCAATGATTCTCATTCTTCCACCAACACCTTCAAGTAGCATTGATTTATCACTGAGAATGACAGCAACCGCTCTATAATTCGGGATAAGGATAGGGGGTACCCCACCAACTGGTGGACCAGTCGGGCGGGTTACACGGGCTCTAAAGTGTATATCAACGACAGATTGTCTTGTTAAATCAAGATGTTCCAGCGAAAAGTAATAAATCGGATACAGATTTTTAAAATCCAATTGTGATATTTGCAAACCAGTATCGACATTTTGATCACGTGACATATATGACAACAGGTTATGATATACACGTGCAATATGGTTGTGATTGTAATCAAGTTGTATATCCTCGGATGGTTCCTGCTGTCCGTTTATTCTCAGTGAGACCTCATTAACACCTAACTGATCAAATATCATATGGCTGCGTTGTTGATTACCAACTCGCGCATTATTCTGTAACGCTACGAATATATGACGTGGTGCTGAAACCCCTTGTTTGATGCCAGGTGCCATGTGAATGTACCATCAACATTACCCAGTTTAATATCCGTGGTCACTGATAACCAACTCAACAACGACTTTCCTCCTTGATCCATAAATTCTAGTAGTCGCTGTTCTTCGGTGATTGATGGAGTTAACACTGGCATCCATAATGATAGTTTTGTTAAAATAACTTTACCGGCAGCAACCCCAGCATTACGCCAGATTGCATCATCATCAGTACCCTTTCGTACTAACGCTACTGTATGCTTCGCTCCATAAATAACTTTTCGGACGTTTCTACAGAATCCAAATATATGATGCAGTGGAATCGCACATGAAAATCGTCGACGCTGCCCATGCAACGTTGCTACGCGTGTTGCAAATCCTAAATTGAAATTACCATTAACGCCTCCGAGAATATCAAACGCAGCTCCGGGTCTAGCTCGACGTTCTGGATTAGCTGCTTCTTGTTGATCGGCTTCTGCATTATCTCTTGCTGTTAACACTTTAGTGTATTGAAGGTGGTCAGCGTTATCAGAGGTATCCTTTGCAAACATCATAGATGGACCAGCTGATCTTGTATAATCATCAGAATATCTTGCTAACCCTATTATTGTTGTTGCAACATCAACTTCACGGTCAATGGATTCAATTTCTTTTCCATCAATGAGATATCTAGCGCTTTCAAATAACGCCATTATGCCGTTATTAACAAAACCAACTCGGACATTTGAGTTATCTGCATATGGTGGATCATTATGATCAGCATCGTTTGTTACAAGTTCTCCTTCGATTTCGATAAACGCTTCACAGGGCAAAAAGTATTTACTGGTATCATGAACTTGAAGTTCAATTCGCGATCGGAGATCTGGTTGTACTGCGTGATAAGAATAAAATTGAAAATCGCGTACAGAATCATTCTTGAGTACTGGGGCATCCATATCAAATGCTGGATCAGGTGACCTTTTGAACATTTTATTCTATTTATCAGAGTCTAAATCGTAAGATTCTAGGGATTTTCATCGTAAACGATTTTCACCGTAAAAAGATTTTCATCGTCGTGTTTTTATAAAGCCACTTCCTGCTATCATGTTTGCTATCATGTTATTTTGGTCACTTGAAGTCACCAATGACGCTAATTTTTCATCTACTGCGTTATTTATAATTTTACTAACACTTGCAGGCATTTCCGCTGTAGATGGCAATGGTACCGGTTTCTTTTTTCGTCTAACTAGCGCTGTTAATTTATTCTTCGCTGCTGAAAACGCTTTTCCGGCAAGATCTCCAGCGAAATCGGAGATTTTGCTAATACCCTTATCACGAATAACATCAATGACTTTCATTCCTAATTGTTTAGCTAACGGCATCACTTTTGGGGCCATTCTTGAAAATAATCCTAAAATGGTATCACCGAAACCATCTCCGTAATATGCGCTATAAACTGGAAACCGTGAATTAACTACATAGACACTGGCTGGTTTATCATGATTGTAGTGTATGATCATTCTTATTTAATTGTTATTTATCTAATCAATTGACTTCGTCATCAGATTCATAAAACAATTTTTCAATTCAGTCACTATGATACCCATTTGATAACTCGCCAATGAAATCTCGATATGTGCTGATATCCATGATACCGCCGGCAAATAACCGTCTACAGATATCAGCTGCTTCATTAATTATTTCCGGTGAGTTATTTTCAGCTCGGAACCCTCCTGCAAGAACTTCTAATCGTGATATATCACTGAGAACACTACCAGGACATGAAATCCTTGGATTTTCACTGGAATCTTGCAATCCACTTCCGCTATAACCAGCTGCTTCATCTAGTTTTTCTAGTTTTTCTAAATCCGTTTCTTGTAAATAATCATCATCATCATCTCGATCAGGTGGTAGTTGTTGTTTTTTAGGCGAGAAAGATATTTTCTTTGCAGGTTGCTGTCGCTTTTGCGGTTTTTGTTTTACATATTGATTATACACGTTATCCACCATCTTGATATATTCATTGTATGATGCACTTGTTGTGTCAATTTGACTTGTTTTAGTTTTGATTTTATAAAATATATCAGCCCAATGGGTTATATTTCTAACATATTTATGATGTTCTGGTTTCAACATTTTTTTTCTGTTTTCATAAGTCGCAACAACAAGCGCCGGAATTTCTGGTGGATCGGTCTTATCAATTGCTGCTAACCCTTCCTCGTTAAATCTCACGCGTAAATCATCTACTGTTCTTTTTGATTCCATTTTTTGTATAGCCTGTTTTGTTTGTTCAGTTTTCGCTGCTATTTTTTCAAGTTCACCAATAACAGATTTCCCCGTCTCGGGAACATCTCCCCGTATAGCACGCTCTACCCCGTACGTTGCTGTGGTTACTGGTTTAAACAATTCTTCAGATCCCGCAGCAAAATCAGTTTGTAAACTCTGTCGTTGTTGCAGTTTATTTCTTACAGAGTCTCGAATTGGTATAAATCTCCTAATTGCATCTAATCGTTCACGAGCCAATCGGGTCGTTAATGCTTCATTGACCATTATTTGAAATCAGAAACAATTTTTCAATTGTAAAACAATTTTCCCGAACCCGACCTAACAGACGAAAACACTTTTCAGTTAATTTGACATGTCGGATGATTTTTAACATCACCGTGGAAGTATTTAATAGCGTTACCATCGATGAGGAAAGTCACATAATTGCTATAAATAAAATAATAATGTGACTTTCCTCAATCTGAACCGTCCACCAATTTTGTATTCACTGATTTTGACATTTTTAATTAAAAAATGCTAAAAAAAAAAAATGAAAATCTCTCTGAGGGTCGGTCACAATCAAAAAATGACAAAATCTCACGGTCAAAATCGTTCATTTTCTTGAATTAACGCTCTTATGTTTCTAATTTTAGAATTAACCTCTTTTTTCAATTCGTATTCGTTACCCAATTCTTTTCGTATTCCTTCTACGATAGTAAATAACGGAACAAACACACTTACGTCACTGGAAAATGCAAGAGAGTCCCGAATAGAATTCTGAAATCTTTTGATGAGCGCATACTTCTTTGGCAGCATATACTTGTTAGTGCTAACTCCGTATTCTATATCCTGAAAATCTGACATGATTTGATCAGGATTTAACCCATCTGATAGTTTGATATCCCGACTTTTCAATTTTGCAATTTCATCAATAATGCTATTCATATTTTCAGAATTCATATTCTATAACAATGATATTCTTCTAAATAAAAAATAAGACGCATCAGACATAAATAAATTGAATTTTCTGTCCGTTCTTTTTTGAAATCGCAGATCGATAAATTCCTCCTGCAACTTTTTGTACAGAAGGTGGACAAATATTGAAATATTTTCCGGCTTCATTCATAGATGAAAATATTTTTTCTTCGTTAGTTATCGTATTAAAGGATTTTACTGGTCTCGCTTTTTTTGAGCATTTTCCAGTCCTTCCAGATGAATTATTTTCACTTTGTGTAACAGCTCGTAGATTTGATAAAGAATTGTTCTTTGGATTAGAATCAATGTGATCAATAACAAAACCCTCTTTGATCAATCCATGGAAGCATTCATACACAAAACGATGATTGTGATATTTTTTCTTTCCAACACTAACCATCAAATACCCTTGATTAGTCACAAAACCGACCGGTTTCTTTAGTCTACGGTTTCTGATAGTACCATCACTAGATGCTTCATAATTTTTAATCAGCGGGTGTGATCTGAATTCTTGGTTCATTCGTATACTAATACTATTTGTCTAATTCAGTGTTTGGTTTAATGATTACATCACTGGAAAATCTTTCAACGTAGTCTTGAGGAGTTCTTATGATTTTATCCTTGACTCTGTCAAGGATACTGACTTTGTCAAGGACACTATCAGGGTCAGACTTTTTGATTCTTTTATCATAATAACGCTTCAACTCCCTGTATCGTTTGCCACCACAGCGTAGACATAATTGCGATTTTCCCCTAACCCCAACCCCACATCGTATACAAGGTAAAGGACCAAGGCTTCCACGTCGAAAACTTTGCATATGATACCCACAGAACTCATTTCTGCATGATTTGTTACACGGTGTCGTTGATCCAATCATGAGCCATTTGCAGTGATTCATTATACATAAATCTTTCATTTAAATGCTTGTTTTAATTATAGTATGGAGGAGTTCAAGAGATTATCGAAAATTAAGCCTTCGAAAAATGCTAAATTCATTGATTATACCATGAAAGAATTCCAGAGATTATCGAAAATTAAGCCTTCGAAAAATGCTAAATTCATTGATTATACCATGAAAGAATTCCAGAGATTATCGAAAATTAAGCCTTGGAAAAATACTAAATTCAATCTTGATAATGAGTTCAAGAGATTATCGAAAATTAAGCCTTGGAAAAATGTTAAATTCAACATCGATAATGAGTTCCAAAGATTATCGAAAATTAAGCCCTGGAAAAATGCTAAATTCAATCTCGATAATGAGTTCAAGAGATTATCGAAAATTAAACCCTGGAAAAATGTTAATTTCAATCTCGATAGAGCCTCTGATATACCAAAACGTCTAATCGGTGATAGAACTATACTGGGTAAAATCAGGGAGTGTTTTAATGAATTCTACCGAGACGGTGCAGCACACTGTTGGTCGACATTTCGAATTATTGATGAAGATGTCAATGTACCCGTAATCGATGCTACCATGAACGATGAAAGAGCAGATGAGATAATTTCACACCTTGGCGAGCCAATGGGGGGAAAATCCAAGGGTGTAAAATCCAATCGATTTTCACGGAAAATCAAAGATGGAAATCCAAAGGATTTCAAACAAAGCAATTCCCAACAGAAGTATTTTTTCAGAATAAAATTCATTATCGAAGTCGAAGGGAAATGGATTATTAGGGATAAATTTGAACCAATCCTCAAGAATAAAAAAGCTGTCATTGTGAGTAGAGATTCCAAACCAGGAATTCTAACTGGAATTGACAATCCATACTACCAGAGATCTTATCCTGTAACAGCAATCGTTTATGGAATATACCCGTTAAATGATAAACCCGATAAAACTAGCTCCTATGAAATATTCTAGTTCACTGAATTGTGTAGCAACACGGGTAATGGAACACTTCACAAATGCATCCCGAGGATATAAACTAACTGATCTGCGACGTAGGAAAATAACCGAATGGGAACTGACAGTGAAACAGCACGGCGCAAAGATTTCTGATATAGCTAAATTAGAAACATCATTAAGATTCCCAATAACCGTTATGACGATAACCGGAGAAGTTTTATACGAACCGAAATATAACAAAAATGGAGCGCCAATACAAATTATTGATCATAACAAACACGCGTGGACACCTGCGGTAACAATATTTCCACGAGAACGAACCGTGAGATATATCCCCGAAGAATTTTCCGGGGATGTTTTCTTTGAAGAGAAATTATTCGATGCTATTCATGCGTTGTGTAAAGATGATCCTGTGTCAGTGTGGTTACTTAGAAGTGATGAAGATCCCGAAATAGGATTTGATCAATTTGTAAGACCAAATGGTGAATTATATCGCGTTGAAGAATTAGATAACAGAATGAGAAAAATCGCTAATGATTTTTCACCGGAGAGTTTCCATGAAAAACTACTCACGGATAGTTTTACTATTCCATCAGTGGTAGCTCACTTCGCAAGAGAAAAAAACTCATGGCGTCCAACACGAAGTGATTTTCTCGAGGACGTTAAATTGAGTTGCGTTAAATTTGGTCATGGAGGACTGTGGAATACGAAATACTCACGTGATGGTATGATTTCAATTGATATATCCGCGTTTTATCCTGGAAGTTTCCTCGGGTATGGAGAATGTGCTGAGTACTTTAAACGATTTGGACACCCCACGCATGAAATGACTCGTGTTGCGATTAATGGTCCATTGCCTGATTTTGATTTAACCGGATTCGCTCGTGTGATATCATTCGAATTCGCTACAGGGTTACATCCGTGTAGTTATCTTTGGCTTGGTAGACACCTATCTGAAAAGGCCTGAATGCCAATAGTGTTACTACGATATATGATTGATTGTGGTATGCTAATATTGTTGATTGTTTCCGAAGCTATTATATGCTATCGTGCTCAGAAAGAAGTTTGGCTACCACAACCCGATCTAGATCGTATAATTAGTGAACAGCGAAAACAGTTTCCAGATGGAAATTCTTCCAATGGAAAATCGGAGATTTTCAATGAACAACAAATCATGAATGGGTCTAAGAAGTTATTTGAAATTAAAAAAGAACAAGCAAAGGATTTTGGACGAAGAATAATCGGTAAATTTACCCAGGGTGGAAGATACGATAATGCAAAATATTCTTCGCGGTTGATCATAGACGTCGCTGAATACGATTTTATTGTAACGGATTTAACGAAACAGGGAAAACTTGCAAATCGTAAAGACGCTTTCCTATCCGATGGAAGACGATTAGGTACAATTGTTACATACTGTGATGGATATAATTCCCAGTACACGCATTTGAGAAGTTCTATGCTAGCTTATGCTTCTATCAATTTATTTTCGTTGATAAATAGATTTCCTAATACCGCAGTTAGAGTAGCCACTGATTCGATGTATATACACAATAAATACAAATCAGCTGTAGCGGCATTCACAGATCCCGAGGAAGCGTGGGGGCGTTGGCGATTTAAAAAGGAAACACTACATGATTATTGTGAATCCGCAGACGTTAACATGGATAAAAAGTACTTAAAGTGTGATAAGATTCAATCAGAATTTTCTAATGCACCACCGGTATTTGATCCAGTATGTAGATACAAGACAGTTTATTTAAACGGTTGTGGTGGGTCAGGAAAGACAACTCGTGCAATTGAGTTATTCCGTAGAAACGCTAGCGTTTCCAAGTCAAACATGATTGTGCTAACACCAACTCACAGACTCGCCAGAGAGATGATACAGCGAGGGGTAAATGCCTGTACTTATCACAGTTTCTTTCGATGGAAGGGTGACAAATGGACCCCTGAGCGTATGGGTGATAAATTCATTCCTGAAATCATAATTTGGGATGAAATATGCACAGTGTCATTAGATGTATTACAAACATTTCTCGAGTGGTTGTTAAACAAAAACACAAAAGTCGTCATGTGCGGTGATCACGGCCAACCACCACCATTTGTCGGTGCATCTCCACATGAATGGCTAAAGGGTTTTGTAGACTACTATGAAGAAATTACCACTGATTATAGATCACTTGATGAACAATTACGAGAATTCAAAGCGCTAATTAGATTACAACCGGATAGAATCCAATGCGAAATAGCGCGTGAAATAATTTCAGAAACTCACATGAATGATTTTTGGGAAACGTGGAGACCAAACGATTTGATAATTGCAAGTAGAAAAATAGTCAGAGACACACTTCAGATGAAGTTATTTGAATTGCATAAAGAAAAATTTGCAACACTTCCAGTACCGTTGTGTTATAGGCCTTCGGATACACGAAAGCAGAATATTGAAGTTGATATTCCAGGGAAGAGTGAAAAGCAGATTCTCGTATTAAATGATATTGTGCTGGTTGATATCAGCGTCGTTGAAGATGCATTGCGTGCTAATAAATCCCCGTGGACGCTAGGATACGCAGCAACAATAGATTCTTCACAGGGATTGACTATCACAGACACAATTGTTTGGATGGTAGATAATCGCATCGAATGGTCAAATTTAGTCTATCTCGCAGTATCTAGAGTACGAAAAATAAATCAGCTTCGAAGAATTGTCCTTGAAAATCCTAATGACAATGCAATAAGTGATACTGTCACTGGTGATTTCTCCACTGGTGATTTTAACACTGGTGATTTTATCACTAAGGACATAATCAGAAAAAAACTTTCTGGTTATAAACAGCAGGATAAAAAAAATAATAGAGAATTTGATATTGATGTTAAATTAATAATGACGTTGAAACAGCAACAGAATAATCACTGCGCGAGTTGCGCGAGTTGCAATTGTGTAATGAATTGGTGTTGGTCAGATAGGGATTCTCGACAATTTACCGTGGATAGAAAAAATAGCAGTATTGGTCATACAAGAGAAAATGTAATGCTAACATGTCTTGAGTGCAACAGGCGCCGGGGTGCCAGCACAATGCCTCTGGGGGGTGCTAGTTAAGACCCCGTGGTGGTAATTGAGTATCCTCGGGTATTACTTGCAGTTGTTGTCGAGTAAATCCTCGTTGAGGGGCAGTTGAATCCAAGTTATAGACTGCTGGTCTACCAGTTGATCGTGTTATGCCGGATATTTTATGTACAGTAACACTCCAAATAGGATCAGTAGCCCTTTTTGTGCCACCTTCCAGCTCTCCTGGTTCGTATAAATACCTAACAGTGACATTGCTACCAAGAATTGGTTGGGAAACGCTAGAATTATTTTGTGAAATCTTTTGAATTTCCATTTTAGGTATAGACTTCTTTTTAATCGCGTTGATAGGTTTCATGTGAATTGTTCTAGTAATCTCATTATTCAGTGCGGTAATCACAGCTGGTAATCTTTTAACCCATTCCCGGGATCTTTTATCTTGAATGAATTCTTTTGCGTATTGATATCCAAATAACCGCTCAGCAATAGTCCGATTAAATCGTTCTACAATTGTCTGATCGCGATGTAACGCAGTATGTCCTCATCTGATGGTGACATTATGATGTTTCATTGTTGATAAGACTGCACCTTGAAATTCCTTGCCAGGATCAACTTGTAATAGATTCGGCCAACGCAGAGGACCTCGTCGATAAATCCTTTCAAATGCAGAAGCGACTTCAGTTGATGATTTTGTTTTCAGCGGCTCTGCTTCTTTGTATCGACTCGCAACATCAACTACGGTTAACGCGTATTTGTAACCACGATCATGTGGTAAAAATAATATATCAGCCTGATGAACTTCATTAGGTCCGGTAACATCAAAATGCGAGTAATTAATTTGTTTAGGCGGTGGTAGATAAATTTGACATATCGCCTGTTTGGATAACCAATTAGCCGCAGTGTTTTTTTTCACTTTTGCAGCGCTAGCGAGTTTATTGATTGCAGCGTTACCCCTCCAGTAACCCCTTGGAGAATAGTAAACAGATTCCATGTTGTTATTAATTACCAGCACCTAACATCAATTTGCTTTTCATAGCCGATTTTATCAAAAATGAAGCTAATTTTTCTTTGAAGGATTTATCAGGAATAGCATTTAATGCATGAATTAATTTCACATCTGCTAGATGCCTGTGTTGCAAATCACTGCTTTTATAAGCAACATCATGAAGGTGACAGGCCTTATCAATAGCGTTTATTGGTTCTTCACCACGTCGAGGTTGGTTTTGATCATCAAGTCTGATATCTAATCGTGTTCCGGGGCCACAGTAGCCATATCCGGGAAGGTGTTTTTCTCCTGAATACTTTGCCCATGGGGTTCCAGGGAGTTTATTTAGCTTGGCTGCGATATCACCTCCTCGTTTTTTTTAAAATCATCTCCGAATTGTAAAATCTTTGATTTTGTAGAAACAAATCTAAATTTCTTTGTACCACATTGTACACATTTACCAGAAAGCGCTGATCGGTTATTTTTAGTTGTAATCGTCGTCAAGTCATCTGTGCCAGTACGCGTTTTACACTTCACACAATATAGATCCATAATTTATGTATAGAAATATGGATATAATTGATTTTTCAGCGACTAAAACAAAAGAACCAGTTAAGCATCATGCAGCGCTACCAAACTCTATCCGGATGATTATAATCAGGCCATCTGGATCCGGCAAGACTCAATTGTTGCTCAATTTAATAATGAGATGGATGAAGTGGGATAAGTTGTATTTAATTGCCCCTAGCGTAGATGATCAACGATGTTATGAAGTGTTAAAGGATTTTAATGAAAACGCTTCAGAGATTGCCGGTGAGGGTATTATTGAATTTATAACCGATATTGATGAGGCACCATCAGTAGAGGATCTCAATGGAAGTATTAACAATTTAGTCGTATACGACGATGTGATGTTAGACAATCAAAAAAATCCCGCTAGAATATTTTCCCGAGGCAGGCATAAAAACACCGACGTGATATATGGCACTCAACGCTACACTCAGATTCCAAAAGTGATAAGAGATAACTGTAATATTCTTGCTGTATTTAACGGCGTTGATACTCATACTCTTCGAAATATTTGGCAAACTTGGTGCTGCGGTGATATGGATCATAATCGATTTAGAAATTTCTTTAGTAATGCTCAGTCAACCCCGTACGGATTTGTAACAATAAATTTACATGATCCTCGGACACGATATCGTATCGGACTGGATCAAATATTCGGTTGAACTCGTAAATGATTTTTGTTGACCTGTAGCAGCAGAGAGGGTGAGTGACAACGACAATGGCGTATATAAGGAAATCTTATTTTATCGAATAGACGCCATTTTTTTTACTATTTGGTAGAAGCCACAGATTTCCGAATCGATGCTCGGAAAGTTGTAGGGTTCACCCTCTCTGCTGCTCTTTTGAACACCCATTACGCGCGCGCGCGCGCGCGTGTGTGTGTGTGAGTGTGTGTGTGAGAAAGACAGACAGACAGACAGAGGTCTTATCAACAATTTGATATGCAACGTCGCCAATATGACATAAATCAAGGGTCTCATCAACAATCTGACATACAACGTCACCAATTTGACATAAGTCAGGAGTCAGACCATCAACAATCTGACATACAACGTCACCAATTTGACATAAATCAGGGGTCTTATCAACAATCTGACATACAACGTCACCAATATGACATAAATCAGGGGTCTCATCAACAATCTGACAACGTCAATAACATGATATAAAGCAGGGGTATTATCAACAATCTGACATACAACGTCACCAATATGACATAAATCAGGATCTCATCAACAATCTGACAAACAACGTCACTAATATGATAATAATCAGGGGTCTTATCAACAATCTGACATACAACGTCACCAATATGACATAAAGCAGTGGTATTATCAACAATCTGACATACAACGTCACCAAATATGACATAAGTCAGGAGTCAGACCATCAACAATCTGACAAAACAACGTCACTAATATAACATAAATCAAGGGTCTCATCAACAATCTGACATACAACGTCACCAATATGACATAAATCGGGGGTCTCATCAACAATCTGACATACAACGTCACTAATATGACATAAATCAAGGGTCTCATCAACAATCTGATATATGACGTCACTAATATGACATAAATCAGGGTCTCAACCAGCATGTTCATTTTCAGCCCAAGTTACGCATATTGTCTCCTTTGTTAGTCACCAACAACAAAACTTGTGCCTTCTACCTTAAAAATTAAGGGCGGTGTCAAAATACTAAACTATCCAGTGAAACCTTTCCGATAGAGCATGAAACACGACTAAAGAGCGAGAACTAATGTGGCTCTGATCATTTTATATATGCTCGAGCGTCTGCCTTTAATTATGTACTTCGATATTCAAATTGATGAACGGTGAGAATTCTCGATTTCCTCTCTGGTTGAAGCTTATGGTTAAAAGTTGTAAAATATTTACATAAGCAACTTTCTTTATTATCGCATTTGTCGTTCACCTATTTGACTAATGTAATCAGACTGGAATGGGACATAATTGCCTATCAGAAATTCGAAGATCTCGATTTGAATCAGACTTGATATTGTGTTGCTATCAATTGCACGTTGGCATTTCTCATTGCGTGTGCCCTGTGTTCCGTATTCTCATATAGTTGATCTTAATACAATATCTTGATTTTCATATCATACATTTGATCTTAATACAATATCTTGATTTTCATTTCATACATTTGATTAGCTACCGCCCACCCTTAGCTGTGTACCCCCTGTCTGCCTTAAGCTGGCCAGCGCCCACTCAGGAAGGTGCTGTCCGCCATGTTCTGCCTACTTTACCGGGTGAGTGGAGCGTAGAGAACCACCTCGACAAGTGGGCCACAAAAACTTCGCACCAGGAAAGACTCAAAGAAGAATAAAGAAAACTCCAGCTCTTCATTTTGCGACCTGAACGTTAGGACCATGTGTCCTGGATTGACCAATGACCTACCAGATCGACGATGCACGGAAGACTGCCGTCATTGACAAAGAACTCTTCCGACTGAACATCGACATTGCCTGTCTCCAGGAGACCCGATTGGCTGACAGCAGCACCATCAGGGAAGCCAATTACACGTTCTTTTGGCAGGGGAAGCCCTCTAATGAACATAGGCAGCACGGTGTAGGTTTTGCCGTAAAGAACACGCTAGTCCTCATGTCGTTCCACGAGAACATGCACAGCACAGTGTTCTTCAATGGCGCAACATCAGAGGCCTTCCCAGTAATCAGCGGAGTCAAACAAGGCTGTGTGCTTGAGCCGACGCTCTTCGCCAAATTCTTCTCCATGCTTCTCCTTCAAGGGCTGCAGCAATGGAGTGTACATCCATAAAATGGCTGACGGAAAGCTGTTCAACATTGCCCGTCTCCGTGCAGACTAAAGTCACAAAGGTACTCATCCGTGAATTGCTTTTTGCCGATGATGCAGCCTTGACATCCCACACGGAAGATGGACTTCAGCAGCTGGTATGCCGCCTCTCCAACGCTTGCAAGTAATTTGGACTGACCATCAACTTGAAGAAAACAAACGTCATGGCAAGATGCAGACTCCCCTCCCTCTGTCACCATCGATGGATACAACTTGGAAGTTGTTGAGAACTTCACATACCTCGGGTCCAACATCTCCAGTTCACTCTCAATTGATTATAAGGTGAACGGCAGGATTGCCAAGGCAGCTGCAGTGATGGCCAGACTTAACCAGAGGGTATGGAACAACCCAAACCTCACCGAGAAGACCAAACTGCGTGTCTACCAAGCCTGAGTGCTCAGCTCACTCCTCTACAGCAGCGAAACATGGGCCACCTATGCAAGACACGAGAGAAAACTCAACAGCTTTCACTTGAGATGTCTGCGGCGCATTATGCACATCAAGTGGCAAGACAAAGTACCCAACACAGAGGTTCTAGAACGCGCCAACATCAACAGCATGTTCGCAATTCGCAGCGAGAGGCGCCTTCGCTGGCTCGGCCATATCAGGAGAATGGACCTAGGTCGCATTCCTAAGACCTGTTCTATGGGGAACTAGCCGAAGGTACACGACCGACTGGACGTCCACGCCTGCGCTACAAAGATGTTTGCAAGAGGGACATAAAGACGGTTAACATCGATGTCAACAACTGGGAGAGCTTTGCTAATGACCGTCCCATCTGGCGCCTAGCTGTCAGGCAGAGAGTTAGCAAAGCTGAGGATGACAGGAATAGAAAGCATGCTCAAAAGAGAGCCAGAACGAAGGAACACCTGACTCTGGAGCTACGCCATCGTCTCACGTACACGGACAGATGCCAAGGACAAGGACATTTGATCTTAATACAATACCTTGTTATACATGTCATATATTTGATCTTAATACAATATTTTGATTTCCATGACATACAGTTGATCATAATACAATATCTTGATTTCCATCTCATACATTTGATCTTAATACAATATCTTGATTTCCATCTCATACATTTGATCCTAATACAATATCTTGATTTTCATCTCATATATTTTATCTTAATACAATATCTTGATTTTCATCTCATATGTTTAATCTTAATACAATATCTTGATGTTCATTTCATACATTTTATCGTAATACATTTTTTTATTTCCATGACGTACAGTTGATCTTTTATCTTGATTTCCATGACGTACAGTTGATCTTTTATCTTGATTTCCATGACGTACAGTTGATCTTTATACAATATCTTGATTTCCATGTCTTATATTTAATCTTAATATAATCCAATGTTTGATCTTAATACAATATCTTGATTTCCCTGATATTCATGTGCTCTGAAGACAATATCTTGACGTCAATGTCATATATTTGGTTTTAATAAATTATCTTGATTTCCATTTCACACATTTAATCTTAATATCATTTCATATTTGATCTTAATACAATATCTTGATTTCTTTGACATATATACGGTCGTTTTACCTCAGATAATACGTTCCTTAAGAACAATAGGTCAGCATCAGCTGAAAGTACTCTTTATCATTTATCGTATTTTAAAATGTCATTATGCATGCAAATAACAATATTACTATTACTACTACTACTACTACTACTACTACTAATAATAATAATAATATCGATCCGACAGGGACACAAAATTATAATAACTAAATACACTCACTCAAGATTGTCCATATACTTCAAAACAATTCACAAAAACTCAGATTTGTTGTTTCCAGGGTTAATGCTCGTATTAACGTACACTGTAGATAGTTTGTGCAATCCTTTTTTCGACGCTGCATGCATCGTCGTACAATAGTGGTGCATATAAATACGCAAGCGCATTTTCTTATTCTTACTATATTAGAATGAGCAAAAGATATGCAAAATATACGGCGATGAATTCTTAAGTTACTGTGATTTGTTTTCCATCCAGCTGTTGTGACTGAATTTTCGACAAACATACATACATACATACATACATACATACATACATACATACATACATACATACATACATACATACATATGAGGAATAAGCTGAAATACTATAATAATACAATTAAGATGAATTTTAACAAAACTAAACTATTTCGACAGGTATAGAACACAACTAAGATTAACATAAACGAAACAAAATAATAATAAAGTCACCTTACAAAGAATTGTTACAAGTCTGCAATTAGCATTTCGCGAAGACTAACACAGAAGAGATATGACTTTCCATTCTAAGGACTGGAATATAAGATGAATAACCGTCTGCAATGGAAGTTAGAACAAAACATACATTTCTTTCGTTTATGTGCAATGCATGTATGAGTTCCTAATTTTGTTTGGAGATCAGCCTTTTATTTTTCTCCGAAGACACACTCATTTGTGTTAGATATCTCAGACTTATAAGATTTACGGTTGTGATTTTATAATCACTGTATCATACCAAAAGTAGACATTACAACTATTTGATTATGTTCTTTAACATCCTTTCATTTTCTCTTTTTTACTTTCTCTTTTCTATTTTCATTTAGTAGAGGCATAGGCAGATTGTTCGATGACTAATTGTGTGTCTGATCAACTTAACGAGATATCTATCAATGAATGGATCCAGCCTGACAGAATAAAAGACGTAGATCAGTGGAGAGAGAGAGAGAGAGAGAGAGAGAGAGAGAGAGAGAGAGAGAGAGAGAGAGAGAACAGACAAGCATTTCAGACCGAAATAAAGCTTCCTACGGAGGGTAAAATACAAACGTCACTGAGACCCTCAACCGGGTTGTAATTTTCAAATACATTTACCTGGGAGTCACTACCATGGCAGAGCCAATGTGTAAAAAAAAGTACAGGGTCTCTCATCTAAATTGTTATCGAGACCTAAGCGAGATCTTGACCGAGGATTATGTAACTTTTTCGTGATGAATGCACAAGGAATCACTTGCGCGTCCGAGAAGTTTCTGAATTTAATCATATTTATATCTCCTGAACACCATGTCTGATGAATGTTTCACAGAATATCGACTCCATTGAAGATAATTAGAAGATTACAGTTATCTCTGATCACTTTAGGTATTTGTGTATATCGCTGATTAACATAAATGACGTAAATGGGTTTTTTTGGTCTGCCTCGGGAAAATATCTGAGCTGGATTTGTATTGTTTGTCCAGCATCACACCATCGTATAGTACGAGATTATTAATTCACCCATCGAGATCATCCACAGATGGAGATTCATCAATAAAGTCAATACAATCCTTACTGTCCTTGTCCAACAACTTTGCATTTACATTAAAATTTTTAAACACGTTGTAGCATCGCTGATCATATACAGTTGGTGCCAATAGTAATAATTTATCACACTTGAGCCATCTCATTATCAGGTTAAGTAACAAATGCATCTCCACTGCTCGGGTGGCCTTGTGGTTGGAGCATCCGCCGCGGGAGCGGGAGGTCGTTGGTTGGATCCCCGGCAGATTCATACCATAGACTTACAAAAATAGTACTAACAGCAGCATCGCTTGACACTCAGCATTAAGAGGTTAGTGTTTGAACTGGTCGGCCTGGTGTCAGGATAATGTAACTGGGTGGGACATCATGTTACATGTCTGCGGCATGATGCCCCAGTGATAGACATCACTATAAACTGCCTCACTGCAGACATCGTAGCGATATGACTGAAACAGTGTAAAATATCCTAATCAAACAAATAAACAAACTGACATCAGGCCGACCAGCCCTAACACTAATCTCTTAATGCAGAGTTCCTAGCGAGGCAGCTATTAGTACCGTCTCCATCGGTAATCATTACAGTACGTCTACCTAAAAAAAAAAAAATATAATTTTAGCAAGTTTCTAGTACACCTGCATAATTATGCTTTGTCCGCATCTAAGGCACTTTTTATTATTGTAAAATAATACACTCAGACTTAGTCCATTTAGCAAGAATTATTCTTAAAGTGGAAATTTAAAAAGCATAAAGCATTTGACACAGTACTCTGAACTGATTGTTCATTCTTAATTGAAGGAACACAACGAGATTTTATATATGTATAATCGGGATCTTTCTCGTGAGATTGTCTACATTGGCTCATTTTTGGCTGTTATTACAAGTTGTATGAAGAATGAGTCATACCAACTTTTGACAAGTTTCTTTGATTGTCGATGTTACCCACCCCCCTCCCCCTCTCGAAAAGCAAAACACACCACTTTATCACACTGGGGATTGCGCCTGTATCTATTGGTATGTAACCAGGTCTTTTTTCAAAAATAGGCAGATGCTATAATGATGCGAAACATTTCGGACGAAACGTCCTAAGACGATACATCTCGACATATCTAGTAAATAATGACCCGAACAAATGACCCGATAGTGTTGTTGTTGTTCTCTCTTCGTGTTTGACAAGACATCGTTAACTGGTTTGGTTTATGTGAGTACGCGAAGGGCTGGTTAGGCCATCTTGTTTGCTGGGCTGTCTGTGTCACATTTTACAGAGGATTCCAGTTGGGGTTTCTTAATCAATAGATGACTTGCACCTGAGATTTACGCTGCTCGCGCTTCTGCACTGCCTCTGCAATTCATCCGTTCAAAGTATATAGTTCCAATACGGATTAGACTCGGACAGGTGGAGCGATCCTTTGCAAGATCATCTCAAGGGTCGCTGTCAATTTTAAAGCGTATGAATGAAGACTTGAAGGAATCTTTTGAAGCGATTCTTCTGACCACCATGATATCTCATTTTTGTCCTTCATGTCATCGTAGAGATGTTTGGCAGTTGCTATCCTGACATCCTTCTGGAATGGCTTGCTTAATTTTTCAATAGGATGAGTCTTTTGTTTTTGCATTTGTCAAAGTAATTTATTTGCCTGTGACATCTGGTCATGTCTGGTGATCTGTGCAAGCTCTAGCATTTATATCACCAAGGAGTATGGAATTGTCTGCCTTTAGTGCTTCTGCAATAACAAAACCAGGCCTTCATAAAAAGTTGTCCTTTATCTCATCTGGATTGGGTGCATATACGCTGATGATAATTGAATGTCTCTTTTCAGACAGCGGAGTATCATTTGCAATACTCTCCGATTCACTAATTTTGGGAGTTTTTTGAGCTTACTATCTGTGTTTTTATAACAAGCTCAGCACCAGGTTCATATCCTTACTTCCGCCATTCCAGAAGAAAGTGTAGCCGGTTCCTACTTCGGTGAGCTATCCTTCCTGGACCACGTAAGTTTCACACGGGGATGCCATACGGATGCTGAATCTGCTCTGTTCTCCACCAACTAGAACCGTTCTTCTCTATCTGCTGGTATACCGTCCATTAGTGTGTGTACGTCCAACGAACAGAATGTGAGTTGTGTCACTGTTACCTTCATGTTAGGTTTTCGACCGGTGTGATCTAAGGTGTGATCGTCGACAGTTGAGGTATGCTTACCAGTGTTACAGTGAAGTAGGTATTGGTACCGTTTCTTAACCTTTCTTTATAATATGGAGGTGAGTTTTGTGATCCTGAAAAGGGCGGTTCAATCAACCAGGGGGCTGCCATGTTCCACTGCTGCTTCGGTCCAGTGAAAAGCTACCATATGCCTTGGGCAGGTGCAGCTACAACTCCCAGTGTGTACTCATCTGCTGATTTCCTGCACACCATTGCCACATGCCTTGAAGATATTCCGTAGAGGGAGAATAATATCATGATTTGCACCTGAGTTAGCTTTTAAGTGTCTGCTTCACTCTCTCGTCTAGGCTTGTCTGAATCCAGTGGCACGATAATGTCGAGACGTTGGATGATAAGTCTGGATGCAGTAGATGACAATCAGTTCCTGCTCCACATGAGCTGATGCCGTGTGCTTTCCACACAGCCCATGCCATCTGCCTTCAAAGTCGGCTAATGAGTGTGTCTGCTCTGCCGCCTGATCCGCCAGAAACGACTTTCCAGAGGAAACCATATGTGGCGGTTCACTCTTGGTCAACAGTCACAGGTTGTTGTTGTTGTAGGGCTTAACGCCATTTTTCAGCACACGATAGGCTATACATGGCGGCCAGTATTATTGGTGGAGGACGAACCCGGGAAAACCCCTGGAAAGAACCACCGACCCACGAGAAGCTACTGGCAAGCTTTTTCATATAACTACATTAGCCGAATCTTAGACTCGAACCCACGCAGACAGAGGTGAAATGGCAGTGATCCGTAACGGAGAGCGCTTTAGACCACTCGTGGCCCCCAACAGTCACAGGTAACCCAACAGTCACAAGTATTACCGTCTACTGTTAGGTACAGTACATAGCATAAAAGTAGCACGGTTTTACCTTTTGAGCCGGAACCACATTTAAAACGGATGCAAACCTATTCGGACCATGGCTGTTGCAGACAATAACACTGACTTATTTAAACAATATGAAATACTTTTAAGTTTCATCTTGAATGTAAAGGTAACATTTATAATTGTTAAAATATTGTAATAGTTACCTTTATTCTTTTCAGAAAAAAATACAGTTGCAAGCAGACCGAAGAAAAACATAGCCCATATATATATATATATATATATATATATATATATATATATATATATATATATATATATATATATATATATATATATATATATATATATATGTATGTATGTATCTATATATATAATTTACATTGTTTGTTAGTTTTGTTTTTCATTATATGTTATTTATATTTGCATTTTGGACATGACCTTGTCCAAAATCAGTTTCATTTTCTACCTGACCTGGATATCTGATTTTGGCTTTGGAAACATGTTTATCTGAATCTGAATATAGAACTTTGGAAATTCCTCATGAAATACCCGGTTTATCTGTTGTACTGCATTTATATTATAATTTTAGAAACAGACCTTCTAATTATCAGAAGCATTTTATCTTATATACATTTGAAACCGTCCACATCGATATTTTCCACGTGGCAGAAAATGTTAACTGTGACCTAAGTTTAAGTAGAGGACTATATAATCTTGTTTTTCTATATATTATTTATCAATACTGTAAGATTTAAGCAGAATCAGTTGTATTATTGTTGTCACCAATATTTCATTTGGGCTGGAATTTATTATTGAAATTGTTCACTGGAAATACAAAGTGATCATCATCTAAAATTGCATTATTGAAAAGAAACTTTAATGATCGCGACTTTTGTTCGAAATTATATATTCATTCTGGATTTATTTCGCAATACCGCAATATTTCTTTTTTTATTAGCGGTTTTTGCTTTATATTTTAAAGAAAAAGATTATTTATTACATTTATAAAAAAAAAACTTGTTTGTTCTCACTTTACTTATTTTAAAATCATAGGGACACACACACACATTTATGCTGAATGTAATGTATCTTTATTGATATATTATGATCGTACTAAATATTTATATACGAATAAAAAATTGAACTTGGATGCACTATGATCTATATTTTAAATATCTTGATTATAAATACTTAAAAGTTATTGTGGTTAGAAAAACAACAACAACAACAACAACAAAACTAAATTTGATACTTGACATCGGCTAGAAATGGACGAAATAGTTCCAACTGGCATGGTGGAAAGGCCAGTACAGTAGAGATGAAATTTGAAAAACAGCAATTTTCATTCAGGCCGAGCCCTATGATGCGTGGGGCCAAAGGCAGTAAGCGATGAGTGGGGCCTCCAAACAAAACATTATTGCGGAGTTGATTTTCTGAAAGCTCATAGCCCAAGGCGGTTGACTCGTTCGTCTTGCCCTCGTTTAAATTTCTTACTCTCTTTAGAAAAGGACTGCACATGGTCTGAATCAGCCTGGCATTGGGTCCGAATCCGCGCGTAATTTGGTCCGAATGTGTCAGCATTAATCTTAAAGATGGCGCCATCCTGTAGCAATTTCGAATGTCAGTACTCAGTGAAAGGTGATGGCGAAATTCCAATAGTTAAATACAAATCCACCAAGACAGGCCTCACAGTATTTATTGCAGACGTGGAAGGGCCGATTGTTAATGGATATATATGCCTGGGTATATCTTTTTTATATAAAGTTTGGCAAGATCTACAGTAGTGTTTCACCGATGCACGTTTGTTCACAGAGGCTCGTTACAAAGCAAATTAGGAGTATCTGTCCATGAATCAGGTTCTAACCTGTAACAATATAGCACATTTTTACAGGTTAGACCCTGATTCATGGAAAGATATTCCTAATTTGTTTTGTAACGAGCACCTGTGGTTTGTTGGCGAATTCAAGTGTTTAGCAAATTCAATTGTTGTCTTTAAGTTCTTTGGAAAGATGAATTATATGTTCAGAAATGCTGTCAACAGTCGAAAGTGTCAAAATAACACGAGTCCATCATGACATTTTTTTTTTGTTACATTTTCTAGAAAGTTTTGGACCTCTGGTCGAGCAAATTGACTCAGGTTTCACTTTTAGAATGGGTGAACTTTTAGCTTTCCAAAAGGAAGGCATTAATACCAGCATACTAAAAGTGGATAAATACAAATAACTAATCAAAATTGGCATATAATTTCTCTTCTAGCATTTTCTGACCCTTTGCACATGTCTCCCTAAAAACAGTGATGGAGGGGAATGGTGGCTAGTTTGACACAATTTTCAAATTGTATAAAAGCACTTATAAATGGGTTACTAAAAAACTGAAAACCCGAAATACACACGTATTTACATGTTCTCTCTGTATGTATGGGTTTCCACACACAAATTATTATCTGTTGAAATAATAATATAAAGCAAAAAAAAATTATATGTGTGATTTTGTTTTTTTGTTGTTTTTTAGGGTTTAATGCCATTTTTCAGCACACGATAGGCTATACATGGCGGCCAGTATTATTGGTGGGGGAAGAACCCTGGAAAGAACCACCGATCCTTGAGAAGCTACTGGCAAACTTCTCACATAACTACAATAGCCGAATCTTAGACTTGAACCCACGCAGACAGAGGTGAGACGGCAG
The DNA here is from genome assembly GCA_029339505.1 of Unio delphinus. Classification (NCBI taxonomy): domain Eukaryota; kingdom Metazoa; phylum Mollusca; class Bivalvia; order Unionida; family Unionidae; genus Unio; species Unio delphinus. The sequence goes on from JAQISU010000130.1 coordinate 1,222,030, forward strand.
TGATCCGAAATGGACAGCGCTTTAGACCACTTGGCCACTCGGGGGTCCCCTATGTATTTTGATCCAATTTATTCCTTTTTTCCTAGTTATAGCACATGTCAGTTGGTCGTACTTTATTGGACAGGTTGATCAATATGGAACAAAGGTGGTATGATAATGACTGATCATTCCGGAATGAAGGTAATCTCCAGAATGGACGGAGGAAGTCTACTTAATTCATATTGTTTCAACTCGCCGTTTATTGTATATATATATCAAATCAAGTAAACAATAAATAATTCATCAAAATTTTAGTTATTTTTGCTTTTTGTTATTATTTAAACATGTATGATTTTCCCTTTCACATATTTCCAAGAGTTTCTTAACACCCTTACAATCAATTGTCATATCATCATAACCAGTATAAAAAAAAGATGCAAAAGAGTTGGAAACCTTTTAAACAAAAATTAAATTAAATGGTATTTGTTTGTCAAAAACTATATCATTAAAAGTTTTATTAAATATATAATATAATGTCAGCAAATATTTTGATACTTTTCCCTTTCACTCTGTGTATGTATGTATTACAATGAATTTCCATGTATCAGGTCTGTCGAATCAAGTATGACTGAGTGACATCATTACATGAATTGTGCTATAAATAGGAAGAAAAAATAATTTGTGTCAAAATCACATAAATCATTTTATTTTGCTTTATATTATTATTCAAACAACAACAAATAATATTTTGTGTGTGGAAACCAATATATTTAGAGAGAACATGTAAATACCTGTGTATTTCAGTGTATTTCATTTTTGTAATGTAATTTGGTGTTTCCAGTAACCGCTTATAAATCATACAATTTTGGAAAGTTGATTTGAGAGATCAAAATCTGAAATCCTTTTTGAAATATAATAATAATAATAATAATAATAATAATAATAATAATAATAATGACTTTTATTTAAAGAGGGTAACACATTTAGCTAAGAACTAATCTACCTTGAGGCCCTCATACAAGGAATTTATTTAATTCAGCAGCATCTCAGAAGCCACTGGATATATTGGGTTTGGAAGATGGAAATAGAGTGGGCATTTCTAATCTCAACTGGAATACTATTCCAGAGCAAAGTTACAGAGTATTGGAAACTTTTCTTGAATAATTCCTTATTTGGTTTGAGAATTTTATACTGTTTTGTAGATATTGATCGCAGGTGGGGTGTATTACCAGGTAGCCTATACTGGAATAGGGATTGTAAATATTCAGGAGCACTATTATTGGATATCCTGTACATTAATTTGGCTTTTCTTAAACATATTCGGTCTTTAATAGGTAATATTTTTAACTTACCAGCTAAATTTTCCTTGCTTTCTTTCTGGTTTGATATTAGCCTAAATACTCTTTTCTGAAGATTTTCCAACTTTGATATGTTTTTATCATTTGAATTACCCCATACTGTATTACAGTAGTCTAAATGTGGTTGTATGTAACTGTTATAAAATAATTTTCTGTGCCTTTTAGGGAGAAAATGTCTTATCCTACCGAGAAGCCATAAACTTGAATTGACCTTTTTACTGATATGTTTGATATGATCAGTCCATGATAGATTATTATCTACCAAAACACCATGTAGTCTGTTGTGACAGACCATTTGCAAATTTGTATCCTTCCATGCTATCAAGATTTTTCCTTTTTTTCCTTGTTGAGATAAGTAATATTTTAGTTTTACCAGTATTTACTACCATGCCATTGCATGTGCACCAGTTTTCCAGCTTGTTTAATGCATTCTGTAAAGAAATTTCGAGTTCATGCTTTGTGTTTTGGATGTCTGACAATGTTGTGTCATCTGCATAGAGATCTGTAGATGATATCGAGTCTCTTAGTAAAAGTTTTAGGTCCTTAATAAATAAAATAAATAGTAATGGACCTAGAATTAAGCCATGTGGCACTCCATATCTAATCTAAACCATCTAACTTTTTTCATCGCATTGGTAGATTTTTAGTTTCAAAAGGATTTATGTTACAATTTATTATCCATATATCAATACTACAAGTTATTATCAATACTACAAGTTATTATCAACACTAGATGCTATTATCCATATATCAATACTACAAGTTATTATCAATATATCAATATTACAAGCTATTATCAATATATCAATACTACAAGCTATTATCCATATATCAATACTACAAGTTATTGTCAATATTACAAGTTATTATCAGTATATCAATACTGCAAGTTATTATCAATATATCAATACTACAAGCTATTATCCATATATCAATACTACAAGTTATTATCAATATATCAATACTACAAGTTGTTATCAACACTATACTTTATGATATTCTAGAAAATATATTATCTTGCTACTGTTTAATGTTATCTTTTTTCCAGCCACTGAAGCCCATGATGATGATGGACTGCCCCATACCTTGGAACATCTTGTCTTCATGGGAAGTGAGGACTTTCCATACAAGGTACTCACACTATGAAAGTGAGGTTTATATGTGTAGTAATACATATTCATCTGGGATTTACAAATACTCATGTCTAGACAGGATCCAGTTGTTAGTTTTAAATCTTATGTCTTGGGATTTACAAATACCCACGTCTAGACAGAATCCCATTGTTAGTTTTAAATATTATGTCTTGGGATTTACAAATACTTGTGTCAAGACAGGATTCAGCTGTTTTAAATATTATGTTTTGGGATTTACAAATACTCACGTCTAGACATGATCCAACTGTTAGTTATAAATATTATGTCTTGGGATTTACAAATATTCATGTCTAGACAGGATCCAACTGTTAGTCATCAATATTATGTCTTGGTATTGAGGATCTGAACATCAAGGTAAACTTCACTTATTGGACAATTACCGAAAAATTATTAGGACAGTTACCCAAAAAATTGGTTTTGTCTAATGTGATCTTGTTGGGCTGAGAATCGATTCCAGATAAAAAATAGTGTGTGTAATAATGTAATAAAATAGTGCATGTGATAAGTAATAAAATAGTGTATTTAATAATACGTAAGAAAATAATGATCATGTACTTTTACATTTTACTTTTTATCCTTAAGAAAGTGATTGACTCACATGTTTATGCCTGGGACTCTCTGAAATAGGCTTGAGACTCCTGAATTCATGAATAAAGAATCCAGGACTTCTTGTCCTGAAACTCACTTGAGAATCCTCTATGATCTAAATATATATATATATATATATATATATATATACCGTATTTTCGCGCATATATGACGCACCCAAATATAAGACGCACCTGTATATAAGACGCGGGTTTTGACGCTTTGTGTAAAAATATTTTACATAAGACGCACCCATATATAAGATGCGGGTTTTCTCGATTTGTGTAAAACAAAATTACATAAGACGCACGTGGCCTGCCATCTGCCGCACTGAGCAATTTATATCCAGTGGTTTCCTTTCCTTTATCATAAATGAAAATTTGTCCAATGTTTCATCACCCGTCGGATGTACCGTATTTCATGTTATTATTCGTACACGAAAAAATAATAATTTTTTTCAATGTACTAATTTACAAAATCGGTCTCATTCTGCTCAACGTTTTAAAAATATGTTGTTATTATGAGAGAGAGAGAGAGAGAGAGAGAGAGAGAGAGAGAGAGAGAACAAAACGTGTATTTAATTGCCAACTGGTCTGTGGTCTTCGCGTTGAGATATTATTTTTACTACCGGTAGATAAATAAACTCAAATGGCTTCTGAACTCATTTTCAAATACGCGCGTTTATTTGTTACACCGACTGACGTAATCAGTAGTTAGCATTAACGACGATGTCCAGCGGTTAATGAATAGAAGTATATATTGTAATGACAACTGAACAAATATATACCGTTATCATTATATTTTCTCTCCGATACAAAAGACAAAGAAGGGCAATAAAACGAATGTAAATATATTCTCAGTTAACAAAACAGCTGCCCTTTTATTAGTAGGTTGAGCAACAGGCTTTCTACACATACCGGTAATTGGTGAACATTTTATTTCGGGATTCTTTTCTTTATCATTATTAGATGCCTCAGATATACATTTACGCGAAGAAAGTGAAACAAACAATACTCTGTTACAACTGTTCAAGTACATGTACATAAATCAATTAATTCTGTAACATTTTTAGTTTAGATCAAAGAATTGTCTGAGGCAGGACCGCAACGATTATTGTTTATTCTTATCTGCCGCCGGGCCAATAGCGGATGGGTTGAGTACCGGTACCTGGTTTCTAGATTCTAGAACAATAAACGCCAGATGTAAAGGCGGCTTCATTGATCTGCTAGGAGGCCAAGTCTTCAGCGAGTGTGATTAGTACCGTACATAGAAAAATAAATGCCTGATGTATGTGGTTAGCATATATAAACATGGGAATAGTATCTTGTTACGGGTATATATAAGTGAGAGATCAATTTGCATTTTTAAAATTTATAAAATTGTCACGATGCCGAAGCGAAAGTCATATACAGCCGACTTTAAATTAGACGTCATCAAGTTTGCCAAGGAGCGTGGCAACAGAGCTGCTGGAAGAGAATTTAGCTGCAGCGAGAAAAATGTACATGATTGGAGGTTGGATGAAGAGGAGATTAAGAAGATGAATCCAAGGAAACGAGCTCGTAGAGGTAGAAATGCAAGATGGCCGAACTTAGAAGAAAATCTAGCCAACTGGGTGCGTTCGGAACGTGAAAGTAACCGTGCCGTTTCAACAATAGCGATCAAATTGAAGGCTCGAATTATTGCTACAGAAATGAACATCACAGACTTTCTTGGTGGCAGTGCAAACTGGGTGTTCAAGTTTATGAAACGGAACGATATTGTAGTCCGGTCACGTACAACTGTTGGACAGAAGCTACCGGACGATTGGGAAAATAAATTGGATGTTTTCCATACCTTTGTTCAGAAGGAAATGAGTGAACTGAAGTTGGCCCATGATGACATTATCAATATGGATGAGATTCCAAAGTCATTCGATATTCCAGCTACTAGATCAGTGGCAGATAAAGGAGTGAAGACAGTCGCGATTAATACCACCGGACATGAACGAACCAACTTCACTGTTGTATTGGCCTGCACTGCTGCAGGAGGAAAACTTAAACCCATGGTTATCTTTAAAAGGATAACCATGCCAAGAGAAACATTGCCAGCTGGAGTCGTTGTTGTCTGCAACAAAAAGGGCTGGATGAACACAGAGGTGATGCATACATGGACTAACAAATGCTTCAGAACAAGAAGAGGCAGATTTTTCACGAAAAAATCTCTTCTGATTTTTGATGCAATGGCTGCCCATAAGGAGACAACTGTGCAGAAGCACATCAACAGTGCTGGAGCCCACATAGCCGTTATCCCAGGTGGCCTGACTTGCAAGCTACAGCCCTTGGATGTTGCCGTCAATCATCCGTTTAAGACTTTTGTTCGTGAGGAATGGGATCGTTGGATGACTAGCGGTAATCACACATTCACGCCAGCTGGTCAACAGCGTCGTGAAACGTACGTAGAGGCATGTAATTGGGTTCTTCGGGCATGGGAGAAAGTGAAAATTACGTCAATCATCAATGGCTTCAGAAAGTGTGGGATAATTCCCGAATCGGCAAGCTATATCAGTTCTTTGGACGACGACTCAGCTGCATCCGATACCATTGACGCCAATGAGGATCGATTAGCATCAGTTATGGAGTTATTCCCCGGCGACGACAGTGAATTTGATTCAAGTTTCAGTGGATTTGAAGCCGAAACTGATGACGATGAAAATGAAGATGAATAGAACAATATGGTACATTGATGTTTGATCAAGTCACACACTATTTAGTAACAGTTTATTATATTGTGTTTAATAAAAATTTTAAATATATGGTATTACTGATTTTCATATTTAAGTCCAATATTGAATAAATTCTTGTCTTGTTTTCGAACTATTTAGTCTTGTCTTGTTTTCGAACGCACCCACCAAAGATACTAAAGATTTACCGGTAAGTATCTTTGAACCCAACCGGATGTATAGGTAATATAGCCGCCGTAGTTTTTGCTGTGATAATTAATAACAATAAACAAAACTATTTAAACATACTATATTATTTAAATTTAAAGCATTTACTCCGACTAAACGTAGATCTGCAATAACTACAGTATACAAAACATTGAAACGACAGGATTTTAAATTTGAAGTGGCCTGCATTAGATTGGTACACGTGGTAATTACTGAACACTTACCCAACTGTTTTTAAAACTAGGAATGAAAATCGTGAAACATGAATATCGACCGCAAAAATCGTCATTCAATATCACACACTGTACCGGTCGTTCGTGTTAAAAAAAATACTTACCGTATTTTCGCGCATATATCCGTATATAAGACACGGGTTTTGACGATTTGTGTAAAAATATTTTATATAAGACGCATCACTTTTTGCGTGGTGTGTAAAATGTTGTATAAGACGCGTCTTATATACGCGAAAATACGGTATATATATATATATATATATATATATATATATATATATATATATATATATATATATATATAAGAAAACCAAGGTAAAGTGACTTAGTTTAAAACTACAGTCATAAGAAAGTAAATGAAATTAATTACTTTTGTTCCTTACTGTAAAACTGCAAAACACCTCAGTATAATACTTCCATTTTTATAATGCAGGACATGGGTCCAATTTAATTGACTGATGAGATCAGTTACATGGGTTAATATCATTAAATACTCTAGTTTACAGGACCTGTCAATGGTTAGATGTGTATAGCAGTCTACCTCCTGCTTATAAAAAATGGGAATCTTTAAAATGTCTTACCCCTGACTGTACAGATGTAGCTTTTACATGATCATTCAATGTTTAGAGATATTCCAAAGTCCACCTCCTGGCTAGTAAATGGTTCATTTCAGACTTATTACCCCTGACAGTGCTGATGTAGCAAATACAGGATCTAATTATTTTTCAGTACTCACTTAATAACCTATAGATTTTGCCCAGAAAGTACTGATATAACCATTAAAAAATTTACTATGATCTGAGGTGTACAACAGTCGTGCCCAATAAAATGGGTCATTTTATAATGTAGCTCGCCTGACACTTTTATGTAGCTATTATTAGACCAATGGTCAGAAGTGTACAGCAGCCCACCTCCAGCTTAATAAATGGTTCATTTTGTACTGTATTGCTCCAGACATTACTGATAAGCCATTACAAGATCTGTCTATGATAAGATGTGTACAGTAGCCTATCTTGTGTTGAAAAATGGCATTAAACCCTACAAAACCAGTGAGTGGTCAATGTAGCCTATCTTGTGCTGAAATTTGGCTTTAAACACTACAGCAACAGTGAATGTAGCCTATCTTGTGTTGAATAATGGCATGAATCCTACAATAACATGGAATGGTCATTGTAACTTATCTTGTGCTGAAAATTGGCATTTAACCCTACAACTCAGCAATGAATGGTCAATGTAGCCTATCTTGTGCTAAAATATGGCATTAAATCTTAAAACTACAATGAATGATCAGTGTAGCCTATCTTGTGCTGAAATTGGCATTAAACCCTACAACAACAATGAATGATCAGTGTAGCCTATCTTGTGCTGAAATTGGCATTAAACCCTACAACAACAATGAATGATCAGTGCAGCCTATCTTGTGCTGAAATTGGCATTAAACCTTACAACAACAATGAATGATCAGTGTAGCCTATCTTGTGCTGAAATTGGCATTAAACCCTACAACAACAATGAATGATCAGTGTAGCCTATTGTGATAAAATGACATTAACCCTACAACAACAATAAATGCTCATTGTAGTCTATCTTGTGCTAAAACATTCCATGAACCCTATAACAACATTGAATGGGCTATTACATATTGCAATTGTGGAGAATACGATAATACAACGGAGATGACAGAATTGTCAAAGCCAATAAAACTATACCCATTTTAACGCAATTATTTCATTATGTGCTATTATTTTTCCTTGTCCCGTTAATTTATTGTGTGTGCTTTAATTTTAAAAGAAGGGGAAGGCATAGTGTCCCTGTCATTGATATCCTGGTTGCACTACTATGTTATGGGGATGGACATAATGTCCCTGTCATTGATATCCTGGTTGCACTACTATGTTATGGGGATGGACATAATGTCCCTGTCATTGATATCCTGGTTACACTACTATGTTATGGGGATGGACATAATGTCCCTGTCATTGATATCCTGGTTGCACTACTATGTTATGGGGATGGACATAGTATCCCTGTCATTGATATCCTGGTTGCACTACTATGTTATGGGGAAAGACAGTGTCCCTGTCATTGATATCCTGGTTGCACTACTATGTTATGGGGAAGGCCATAGTATCCCTGTCATTGATATCCTGGTTGCACTACTATGTTATGGGGATGGACATAATGTCCCTGTCATTGATATCCTGGTTACACTACTATGTTATGGGGAAAGACATAGTGTCCCTGTCATTGATATCCTGGTTGCACTACTATGTTATGGGGATGGACATAATGTCCCTGTCATTGATATCCTGGTTGCACTACTATGTTATGGGGAAAGACATAGTGTCCCTGTCATTGATATCCTGGTTGCACTACTATGTTATGGGGAAGGCCATAGTATCCCTGTCATTGATATCCTGGTTGCACTACTATGTTATGGGGATGGACATAATGTCCCTGTCATTGATATCCTGGTTACACTACTATGTTATGGGGAAAGACATAGTGTCCCTGTCATTGATATCCTGGTTGCACTACTATGTTATGGGGAAAGACATTGTGTCCCTGTCATTGATATCCTGGTTGCACTACTATGTTATGGGGAAAGACATAGTGTCCCTGTCATTGATATCCTGGTTGCACTACTATGTTATGGGGAAAGACATAGTGTCCCTGTCATTGATATCCTGGTTGCACTACTATGTTATGGGGAAGGCCATAGTATCCCTGTCATTGATATCCTGGTTACACTACTATGTTATGGGGAAGGCCATAGTATCCCTGTCATTGATATCCTGGTTGCACTACTGATATGTCATGGGGAAAAGCAGCATCACAGTCCTTGATATCCTGGTTGCAGTTCTGGTATGCAATGAAGTACTGCTGAAGAAGTCTTTCAGAATAATCCATGTAAAATATAAATGTGGGTTGTTTTAAGAAAAATGTAAATTCTCTTTCAAACAAAGTTCAGGTATGTAATTTTCTCATTGTTATTTAAAACACTGTCCAGAAAGTATATATAATACTGCACCTGTCTTTCATCCACCAAAGTGTAACTGTTTATTTTCTAGGGTGTCCTGGATTTGCTAGCCAATCGCTGTCTGGCATCTGGTACAAATGCATGGACAGACACAGACCACACATGTTATACAATGACCACTGCAGGTAGCGAGGGATTTCTGAATCTTCTTCCAGTTTATTTAGAGCACATTCTGTACCCAACACTAACGGTAAGTTGCATGATAGTTCTGATGGCCAATAGTCTGTGTTTTGCATGATAGTTCTGATGGCCAATAGTCTGTGTTTTGCATGATAGTTCTGATGGCCAATAGACTGTTTTGCATGATAGTTCTGATGGTCAATAGTTTTGCAGTTTGATGCTGATGATTTGGGTTTCATAGTTCTTATAAAGTCATATCTGATTGAAAATTAGCAGCACAGCATTGTTCGATCAAGCAAGTTTCTTTCAGAGATAAAAGAAATGATCATGGGTGAATTACATTCTTAGAGTTTTAAAAGATGGTAACCTAAAACAGAGATGTCCATTTCATTTGGACAGTCATCCTTTCTGACAGTTTTTGTAAAGATTTATTCTTTTGCATAACCTAAAGGTCCATTGTGGATTCACATTATCCGTTGATTCTCTGTGAGATTATTGACTATGGTTGCCTGATCATTTTTTAAAATCTATAGGTTGAAAGAGGTGTCAACATGTATTATTTCATCCCAATTACTAAGGTTTCGACTGGAATACACACACTCCAAATTAATATCCTTTTTTACTTTTGCCCACGTCATCTTTGCTGTAAAATTGTTTTAAGCAAGTAAAAGTAAAGTGTCAGAGGTATAAAAAAAATGCTTGCTTCATTTCATTGTAACAGATACAAGTGCATGCTTTATTTTTCTGAGTGTTAAATATAGGACAGGAAAATTGAGTACCAGTCTTTATATTTTGAGTCATATGAAACACTGTCATCCAATTAAACCTCACTTGATTGTGAATCCCATTTAGTGAAAAAAAATTAATATGTAAGAGTATACTATTATTTAGTATTTCAACAAGACGAAAACTGAGAGACATTTTTGCTTCTGGTCCTCCTTCCAAAAGACTTTTTCCATGAATATGCAGCAGAACTGGGAATGGACATGACCCCCACACATAATATCTTCATATTTCTACATGCACATTTTAGTATTTCTGTTAATAATATGAAAATGTTCAAAGATTGATAGAATCTTTCCAGTGTGTGAGTGTGTGTGTTTATAATAGAAAACACATCCTGATATGAAAATAAATCCAGATATGAAAATGTTGTGAGATTAGTTGAATCTTTCCAGTGTGTGACTATGTGTTTATAATAGAAAATACATCCTTATATGAAAATATTTGGAGATTGATAGAATCTTTCCAGTGTGTGAGTGTGTGTTTATAATAGAAAATACATCCTGATATGAAAAAAATCCAGATATGAAAATGTTGTGAGATTAGTTGAATCTTTCCAGTGTGTGAGTGTGTGTTTATAATAGGAAATACATCCTGATTTGAAAATGTTTGGAGATTGATAGAATCCTTCCATTGTGTGAGTGTGTGTTTATAATAGAAAATACATCCTGATATGAAAATGTTTGGAGATTGATAGAATCCTTCCAGTGTGAGTGTGTGTTTATAATAGAAAACACATCCTGATTTGAAAATGTTGAGTTTGGTAGAATCTTTCCACAGTGTGTGAGTGTGTGTTTATAATAGAAAACACATCCTGATATGAAAATAAATCCAGATATGAAAATGTTGTGAGATTAGTTGAATCTTTCCAGTGTGTGACTGTGCGTTTATAATAGGAAATACATCCTGATTTGAAAATGTTGAGAGTTTGGTAGAATCTTTCCACAGTGTGTGAGTGTGTGTTTATAATAGAAAATATATCCTGATATGAAAATAAATCCAGATATGAAAATGTTGTGAGATTAGTTGAATCTTTCCAGTGTGTGACTGTGTGTTTATAATAGGAAATACATCCTGATTTGAAAATGTTGAGAGTTTGGTAGAATCCTTCCAGTGTGTGAGTGTGTGTTTATAATAGGAAATACATCCTGATTTGAAAATGTTTGGAGATTGATAGAATCTTTCCAGTGTATGAGTGTGTGTTTATAATAGAAAATACATCCTGATTTGAAAATGTTGAGAGTTTGGTAGAATCTTTCCACAGTGTGTGAGTGTGTGTTTATAATAGAAAATACATCCTGATTTGAAAATGTTGAGAGTTTGGTAGAATCTTTCCACAGTGTGTGAGTGTGTGTTTATAATAGGAAATACATCCTGATTTGAAAATGTTTAGAGATTGATAGAATCTTTCCAGTGTGTGAGTGTGTGTTTATAATAGAAAACACATCTTGATTTGAAAATGTTGAGAGTTTGGTAGAATCTTTCCACAGTGTGTGAGTGTGTGTTTATAATAGAAAACACATCCTGATTTGAAAATGTTTAGAGATTGATAGAATCTTTCCAATTTGTGAGTGTGTGTTTATAATAGAAAACACATCCTGATTTGAAAATGTTTAGAGATTGATAGAATCTTTCCAGTGTGTGAGTGTGTGTTTATAATAGAAAACACATCCTGATTTGAAAATGTTGAGTTTGGTAGAAACTTTCCACAGTGTGTGAGTGTGTGTTTATAATAGGAAATACAACCTGATATAAAAATGTTTAGAGATTGATGGAATCCTTCCAGTGTGTGAGTGTGTTTATAATAGAAAACACATCCTGATATGAAAATAAATCCAGATATGAAAATGTTGTGAGATTAGTTGAATCTTTCCAGTGTGTGTTTATAATAGAAAACACATCCTGATATGAAAATGTTGAGAGTTTGGTAGAATCTTTCCATTGTGTAAGTGTGTGTTTATAATAGAAAACACATCCTGATATGAAAATAAATCCAGATATGAAAATGTTGTAAGATTAGTTGAATCTTTCCAGTGTGAGTGTGTGTTTATAATGGGAAATACATCCTTATATGAAAAGGTTGAGAGTTTGGTTGAGTCGTTTTCATGTGTGATAGTGGGGTTAAATAAGAAAATCGAACCAGATAAGAATATGTTTTGTAAATTGGTATATTCTGTCCCAATGATGATGACCCCTTTTGTTTTCTGACCAAAAGAAGTCTTAGGTTGGTAATTATTATACAGATCTTCACAACGGAAAATTACATGCATCTATTCCATGATAAAATTAGCAAAAACTTGGGAAAGAAGATTGAGATGCCCTCTTTTTTTTCTTTCCATTCATCTGTCATTCATTTCTCTTTAGTATTATAGGCTGAATACTACCAGATCTAAAGTGATAATTTGTAATTTATGAAATAAGTACTATTTGATCCCTATTCCAAGATGCCACACAAACAGGTCAAAGGTCAGATAAGAGAAATAATTGAATCACAGGAATAAGCTAGAAATTAAGAATCCATATTTTTGTATTTTTTCATAAATCAATACTTTTTTAAGGTCCTGTTCATAAGAATGCTTTACTACAAGACTGAGAAGGACCTTTAAGTGAAGTTGGATATTTGGGTGTTGTTTGAAAATTGAGTGGTACTGATTATTTAGGTGGTTCTGAATAGTTGAACAGTATGGAATATTTAAGTGATTCTGAACAGTTGTATTCTACTGAATATTTAAGTAAGTCTAAAAGGTTGAGTGGTTCTGAATAGTTTAGTGGTATTGAATATTTAAGTAATTCTAAAACGTTGAGTGGCGCTGAATATTTAGGTGGTACTGAATATTTTAGTGTTATTGAATATTTAAATAAATTTAAAAAGTTTATTGGTACTGAATATTTAAGTAATTCTGAATATCATAGAAATACTAAACTTCAGGTTTAAACTCATTTTAATGTATTAGACAGATAAATTTAGTCTGCAATTTCGTAATGGCATTCACAGTTATCCCAGTGTCATGTTAATGTGGAGAAATTTTCATTTTTTAACAACCTAACATAAAGAGGTTAGAGAATATCAAACTTTTATGAAATGTTTTAACAATTTAACATAAAGAGGTTAGAGAATATCAAAATTGTATGATTTTTTTAAAAACAGCCTAACAGAGGCCAGAGAATATAAAAATTTATGTACTTTTTTAACAACCTAACATAAAAAGGTTAGAGAATATAAAAATTGTATGAATTGTTTAACAACCTAACATAGAGGACAGAGAATATCAACATTGTATCAATTGTTGTTTTTACAACCTAACATAGAGGACAGATGATATCAACATTGTATCAATTGTTGTTTTTACAACCTAACATAGAGGACAGAGAATATCAACATTGTATCAATTGTTGTTTTTACAACCTAACATAAAGAGGACAGGGAATATCAAAATTGTATGAATTTGTTTATATCATTTTGCCATAATGTAAGATATCATTCCCTCTGAAGTTAACGCCAATATTCATGTGAAGTAATCCATTTTAGTCAAAACTCCTTTTTTGGGGGCTACATAAAGGCACATATACCAGGAATGATTGCTAATTGGCTAAAAGAATTGAAAGGCCCAGATTTGAGTGGTACTGCCTATTTGGGAGATTTTTGAATGCTTGATTGTTGTTGAATTCATGAGTTATGCTGAGTATTGACAGATTAATATTTGAGTGAGTCTGATTGGTGACAGATGAATATGCGAGTGTTGCTGAGTGGTGACATTAATATTTGATTAATGCTGAGTGTGACAGATTAATATTTTGAATGAGTCTGAGTGGTTAATGCTGAATATTTGAGTGAGATGTTATGGCTGAATATCAAATTTGGAGTGTGATTGATGACTATTTGAGTGATTCTGAGTGGTTAATGCTGAAAATCTGACTGATGAATATGTGAATGATGCTGAGTGTGGCTGATTAGTATTCGAGAATTGCTGAGTAGTGAGTGCTGAATATTTAGGTGATTCTGAGTGGTTGCTAATGAATATTTGAGTATTATTGAGTGGTGAATGATGAATATTTGAGTATTATTGAGTGGTGACTGTTTACTATTTGAGTAAAGCTGAGTGGTGAATGATGAATATTTGAGTAAAGCTGAGTGGTGACTGATACATATTTGAGTGGCACTGAAAATTTAAGTGATAATCATGTGATGTTTTACATTCAAAAGATTGATGAATATCTTGGTGTTTCTACTTTTGAGTTGTCAAAGTTTAACTGTTGTTTTAAATCAATGAAAGTATGACAAACACAAAATATATTTGATTGATTGATGGTTAATCTCATTTTTATAATGGTTATAATAAAGGAATATCTTTATTTCTAGTATTTCATCTTTTTTTGTACATATCAGTGTCCATGTTTCCTTCCAGGAATCAGCCTACATAACAGAAGTTCACCATGTAAATGAAGAGGGGGAGAATGCAGGGGTTGTGTACTGCGAGATGCAGGCAAGAGAAAATACAGACGAGAGCCGATGTCACCTGGAGATGGTCCGAAACATGTACCCAGGTTACTGTGGGTATAAATCTGAGACTGGTGGAATTATGAAGAACTTGAGAGAAAGCACATCACATGCCAAGGTAATACTAATAATGCATTGAGAGAAAGCACATCTCATGCCAAGGTAATACTAATGATACAATGAGAGAAAGCGCATCGCATGCCAAGGTAATACTAATAATGCATTGAGAGAAAGCACATCTCATGCCAAGGTAATACTAATGATGCATTGAGAGAAAGCACATCACATGCCAAGGTAATACTAATAATGCATTGAGAGAAAGCACATCTCATGCCAAGGTAATACTAATGATGCATTGAGAGAAAGCACATCTCATGTCAAGGTAATACTAATGATGCATTGAGAGAAAGCACATCTCATGCCAAGGTAATACTAATGATGCATTGAGAGAAAGCACATCTCATGCCAAGGTAATACTAATGATGCATTGAGAGAAAGCACATCTCATGCCAAGGTAATACTAATAATGCAATGAGAGAAAGCACATCTCATGCCAAGGTAATACTAATGATGCATTGAGAGAAAGCACATCTCATGCCAAGGTAATACTAATAATGCAATGACAGAAAGCACATCTCATGTCAAGGTAATACTAATGATGCATTGAGAGAAAGCACATCTCATGCCAAGGTAATACGAATGATGCATTGAGAGAAAGCGCATCTCATGCCAAGGTAATACTAATGATGCAATGAGAGAAAGCACATCTCATGCCAAGGTAATACTAATGATGCATTGAGAGAAAGCACATCACATGCCAAGGTAATACTAATGATGCATTGAGAGAAAGCACATCTCATGCCAAGGTAATACTAATGATGCATTGAGAGAAAGCACATCTCATGCCAAGGTAATACTAATCATACAATGAGAGAAAGCACATCACATGCCAAGGTAATACTAATGATACGATGGATGTGATAATGATACACTGATAGAAAGTACATCTCACTCTAAGGTAATACTCATGATGCAATGAGAGTAAGCACATCACATGCCAAGGTAATACTAATGATACATTGAGAGAAAAAAAATCACATGCCAAGGTAATACTAATGATGCATAGTAACACACCTCAATATAAGGTAACATGAATGATACAGTCAGTAAACACATCTCACTATTAGGTAATACTAATGATGCATAGTAAACACACATTGCTCTAAGGTAATACAAATAATGCATTGTGACAGCACGCCTTGCTCAAAGGTGACACGAACAATGCAATGGGAAAGCATGCCATGCTCTAAGGTGACACGAACAATGCATTGGGAAAGCACGCCTCGCTCTAAGGTGACACAAACAATGCATTGGGAAAGCACACCTCGCTCTAAGGAGACCTGAACAATACATTGGGAAAGCACGCCTCGCTCTAAGGTTACACGAACAATGCATTGGGAAAGCACGCCTCGATCTAAGGTAACACGAACAATGCATTGGGAAAGCACGCCTCGCTCTAAGGTGACACGAACAATGCATTGGGAAAGCACGCCTCGCTCTAAGGTGACACGAACAATGCATTGGGAAAGCACGCCTCGCTCTAAGGTTACATGAACAATGCATTGGGAAAGCACACCTCGCTCTATGGTGACACGAACAATGCACTGTGACAGCACGCCTCGCTCTAAGGTGACACAAACAATGGTCTGTGAAAGCATGCCTCGCCCTAAGGTGACACGAGCAATGCATTGGAAAAGCATGCCTTGCTCTAAAGTGACACGAACAATGCACTGTGAAAGCACGCCTCGCTTGAAGGTGACACGAACAATGCACTGTGAGAGCACACCTCTCTCTAAGGTGACACGAATAATGCACTGTGAAAGCACGCCATGCTCTAAGGTGATCCAAACAATGCATTGGGAAAGCACGCCTCGCTCTAAGGTGACACGAACAATGCACTGTGAGAGCACGCCTCTCTTTAAGCAGGGTTCGTACGGTCTTTGAAGGTCTTTGAAAGTTTGGGGAAAATGAGGTAGCGTTTTCAAGGCCTTGAAAGTTTGGGAAAATCGAGCATATTACCCTGAGGTCTTTGAAAGTCTTTGAAAATTGAAATAAACCCCCCAAAAAATAATTTCTTTCCAGAATCACAAATAAAATTATCCGAGGTTGTTAGATTCAGATGTAATCTAGTTATCCTGGTTTCTTTCTTTTTATGACCCGTTCAGTTTATTGCCGCCGCAATAACAAAAGAGGCTTTGTTTTGTTTGGCCATCCAAAGTATGCTGCGGCGGCGACTTCAATCACACATGCACTCTTCATCAAAGCAATACGGTGCCGCTACACACTTCATCAAAGGAAGTCACCAATAAAATTGCCCAAGGTCGTTAGCTTCGGATGCAGCTGGTTTTCCTGGCTTCTTTCGTTTGACGAATAGTTCAATTTGACTGGACGAGTCCATCAGTTTTAGCCAATCAAAATGTTAATTACACTAATTCTACGTAGAAAGTTTGCGAAAGTTATACGCTCAAGAATTCAAAATTTCTTCATTCGATTTACATCGTCTGCAAGTTCAGTGTTTAAAAATGCCAGGTCTTTGCTCTTTCAACGATATCTGGCTTGAACAAGAGAAGTACAAGGAATGGCTGCAAAAGAATAAGTTATGCAAACGAAAGGCGTTTTGTACGCTGTGTAAAAAGACGATCAACTTGGCTTCAATGGGAGAAGGAGCCCTTACAAGTCATGCCAAAGGTAGGTTGCAAATTAGTAACTACATGTTCATTTAGTGGAACAAAGATGCAGAAGTATAAGCAATTGGTAGTTTTTGGAAAAATAATGGTAATTCATTACTCGTCGGGTATAAAATAAGATCGTTTAGTTTGATGATTTGGGAGATATAGCAAAAGAGGGCCTGTTTAAATTTACTTCTACCGTCGGTTTATTTAACACGTTTGAGGAACAAAAATCATTTTCGAAAAATTTGTTCTACATAACAATATTCCTTGATTTAATACAAAAACATCCATTGTAATAAATTAAATTCACGGATAAACAGTTTCAAAGTGCGCATGCGTACACTATATTAGAGTTAAACGAGTTCTTGTTCTTGAATTGCGAGTAAAAAAAAAAAAAAAAATTATAAAAAAAAGCCTCAACGAAACAAACAGGTTGCTATATATAGAACCTGTTTTGTCCAGTACTTTGAAGT
Source organism: Unio delphinus (assembly GCA_029339505.1). NCBI lineage: Eukaryota > Metazoa > Mollusca > Bivalvia > Unionida > Unionidae > Unio > Unio delphinus. The sequence goes on from JAQISU010000130.1 coordinate 1,239,914, forward strand.
GCGTGAAATATTACTAAATTTAAAGATGTTTATTACAAAAAATGTGGAAAAACATGTCCTGGGCTGACCCTGGACTTATGCAATCAGGATCAGACAAGGAAAAGGGAGAAACAAAACTTCGTAGGGTCCTAAAAATTATGTGTGAGGCAGGAAGAGAAGTAGAGTCCCGATGTGATTTAATATTAACTCAGTACGGAAAATTAGTGGATGAAGTTATCCAATCGGACAATCATCCATTGAAATGCTTCAGTAGAACAGATGACAGACTTGATGAAGTGTTTTATTCTGTCCTTTCCAAAAGAAATGAATATGTTGAACTTTGGAATGTTCTCCAGAAAATGTTGTTATCACATGGGCAGGCAAGAGAGAGGATTTTCTATCAACAAACAGGTATCTGTTGAGAACCTCAGCAGAGAAAGCCTCAGAGCTCAAAGGTTAATCATTGACACAATGAGAAAAGCTGGTGGACCTTTGGAAATCATCATTAGCAATGAAATGATGACATATGCCTCCTCTGCAAGACATAAGTACCATGCCTATCTGGATAAGAAGAAAGCAGAGGAGAAGGATGAGAAGAAAAACCCAAAAGGAAAGAAACGGGAGTTTGCCTTGGATGAAGTGGAAGAACTTAAAGCCAAAAAGCTGCGTCTTGACGCTGACATTGCCAGCCTACACGCTTCCTCTGTACAGAAAGCAGAAGAGGCAGAATTAAAAGGACTCATTGTGCTTGTCACAGAGTCAAATGCTCTTAGGAGAAGAGCAGAGGAAAAGATGACAGTGGTGGCATCTCTTTCCAAAATGATTGAAGAGAAAAAAAAGCAAATAAAATAATGCATTTAAAGCAGTGCTGATGTCTTTTAAGAGAACAATTTATGTTGTATTAAATCTGACACGTATGTTACATATTTCTGGAGAAAAAAACAACAAATGTTAACCTATTTTCTAGATCATTATAATGCAATTTTAGGCAATTAAGTATAGCTTGACTTTAATCAGTAAAAACTATTGTGGTATTTGGCATTCGTTGTTTTCTCTTATAACCTGTATACACAATGTTAGCAAAAATAGGTCTTGGAAATCTCTGTTTGTGGTCTTTGAAAGTTTGGGAAAAGTCTTTGAATTTATCAGTCATAGTTGAGTATGAACCCTGTTAAGGTGACACGAACAATGCACTGTGAAAGCATGCCTCGCTCTAAGGTGACACGAATAATTCACTGTGAAATCACACCTCGCTCCATGGTGACACGAACAATGCATTGGGAAAGCACACCTCACTCTAAGGTGATCCAAACAATGCATTGGGAAAGCTCACCTCACTCTAAGGTGATGCGAACAATGCATTGGGAAAGCACACCACGCTCTCAGGTGATTCAAACAATGCATTGGGAAAGCATGCCTCTCTCTAAGATGACACGAACAATGCATTGGGAAAGCACGCCTTGCTCTAAGTTAACATGAACAGTGCACTGTGAAAGCACGCCTCGCTCTAAGGTGACACTAGGAGTGCACTGTGAAAGCACGCCTTGCTCTAAGGTGACACGAATAATGCACTGTGAAAGCACACCTCGCTCTGTGGTGATCCAAACAATGCATTGGGAAAGCATGCCTCGCTTTAAGGTGACACGAACAATGCACTGTGAGAGCACTCCTCTCTCTAAGGTGACACGAACTATGCATTGGAAAGCATGCCTCGCTCTAAGGTATCACGAACAATGCACTGTGAGAGCACTCCTCTCTCTAAGGTGACATGAACTATGCATTGGAAAGCATGCCTCGCTCCAAGGTGACACGAACAATGCACTGTGAGAGCACACCTCGCTCAAAGGTGACATTAACAATGTAGAAATTTGTATTACCTTTGTGTTTTCATACATGCACCAAATAGCAGGATAATGTGTAGTAATTTGATTTACCTTTTAGAGTTTTCATTCACCCACCAAATGGCAGGATAATGTGTAGAAATTTGATTTACCTTTTAGATAAGAGTTTTATTCACATACCATATGGCAGAACATATTGGGCCATGATGTCATCTTGTGTCCATCTGTTTGTATCCAATTTTCGTTTTTGTACAGTAACTTTAATTTTCCACCATTTGCAGTTATCAAATGTTGTGAATAATTTGCACTTGCAACATAGAAAGTAAATGGAGAGGCCATTGCAACTGAAAAACAAAAAATAGTTCCTTTACATTAGCTTAATTTCTCCATCTTCTATGGTTACAAACCTTTGTGGATGGTTGTAAGGGAAAACCATACTGATTTCGTAATCAAGAGTCAAATATCAAGGTCACTTCATTGGACAGAGTTTTTAAAACAATGGTTTCTACGCAAAACATTAATTTAACCTGGCATGCCTCAACCAAATTCCATTGATGTCTTACAGCTGGGATAACAAAAAAGGCTGTTGATTTTCAGGTCAAAGAGTCAAATGTCAGCCTATTCATTTTGAGGTCAGTGTCACTGGTTGAGAAAAGATAAATGATTTCAACATAACTTTTTGTCTACTTCCCGGACCTAATCCAATTTTTGTGGGTGGCTTTCATTTATGACAAACAAGAAGACTATCTGTTTATTTATCAAATTTCAAAGTCATTCTGACTGAAAGAAGAAAACAACATTTATGTGCAAAATATTCTGTTATCAGCATAACATGACCATTCAACATGAGGCATGTATATAATGTAACTTTCACTGTACATTTGTTAAATATTGCCACATACCAACTCTATCCTCCTAATTAATGGATTCTTCTCACCTTCAGCTGTTATGAATTTCATTGAAAATGTATTTGGATTTAAGAGATAAAACAATTTCAGTTATAATTAGCTTCTTTTTATGTTCTAGGTATGTTCCTATCATAAAGCTTTTTACAGGCCTGACAATTTGTCGGTCATCATAACAGGACATGTGGAACCAGACAAGGTCTTTGCAGCTCTTCAACCATTGGAGGAGAAAATAGTATCTAAAGTAAGGGTGATAACTATCATATGGACATACATCACAATTAATTTTACTTTATGTTCTCTACATATATTTCCGAGTACTGACCTTTCCACTGTGTGACAGTCAATACAAATCATATGATAATCTAAAATACATCCAAAGATGACTTCACGGTGAAGTTTTGTCAAAGGTTCACCAGCATTTTTTTGAGAGGCAGCACTGTAAACAGAGTTTCAAGTAAACAGAACACAGATTCACTTAAGGATCATCACCAAGGCCTTATTACTCAATGTTCACTGTCGCCAAAATACACACAGACAACCACTCTCTGAGCTCATATTCTCAAGAATAAAAAATTACCTTTAAATCCCTACCAAAAATGCATCAATATAACTCTTCTACCACCACCAGAAGGAGAGGAAAAAATGTTTGAAATATAGACTAGAACTACATTCGTGGGTACTGAACTGGAAATACTAATTGTGGTGTGATTCCATATGCCTTGATAACAAAGGTTTTGCCATAAAGTTTTGTACTATGCATGGGGTATGATTTTGAAGCCAAGAGTTTCCCAGAATTTCCTCCCTAGTTATCCTCATTTTTTTCCAAATGGATTTTGTTTATCTTAGTTATTATTAAAACAGCTTTAAATTTCCTTTATTTTAGTGTATGACTGTTGGGTGTAATTTGGGTTGGAATGTATACTGATTGGCCTTACTTTAGTTGTGCGTCTCTCAAAAGACTGCTAGCTGTATCAGGTGATTTTCACTTCCTGGACTTCAGAGGCAAGAGATGAACTAATTGACTTCTAGCTTTATTATATTTTGAACTAATTGATAACTCTTCTAGTTTTATTATATTTTGATTTTCATTTTTGGAATACTTTCTAAAGCTAGCATTGCCACCTCTAGGTAAGTTGAATTTCCTGATTTTAATAACTGCTAAATTTAGTGTACTTTGGACTAGTTCTGGTTCATTTCTTAAGCACATTGGAGTTGGTGTACTTTGTACTTTCACAAAGTAACACTCGTATGGTTAACAAAAACAGTTTAGTAAAAATAATCACAGAATTGAGAATGTCATGAACATATTGCAAGGCTGCATATCTTGAGTTGAGATGCATCAGTTGGTACATAGGAATCGATAATGATTGAAGAAGGAAAAATAAGGTGTGAAAAACACTCCTATAAACAGCCTGTGTCTGAGTGTTGCACTCTTGCACATCTGAATGCAACATGGTGCCCGTTCAGAAGGTACCAGTGTGCAACACATGAATCTTTGTCATCAAATAATTATGTATGGCACTGTACTACTTTACTGATGGTTGTATATGTTGTAAATAGTTACATATGCATTAAAATGTTAAAAATGTAACTTTGTCACAAGCAGTCAGTATTTTTGTACTCTGTGGTTTGGCAGCTATGATGCCCAACCTGATAACTTTCTATGTGTTAGTCTTCTCATGTTCACATCCATGCATTTATACATATCTTTCTTTTTACAGTTGTATGTACGTCATAATATCAGTAGACTACTGACAGATCCTGAGATAATAAAATTGATCAAACATGAGATAACTTCTTTTAAAAGTTTAGATTAGTCTTGAATATTTAACTCTGAAATGAAAATGTAGAAACTTTTCCTATTGCATTTAGATAGATTTTTTGACACGTCTGTTAAATTCAAGTTCTTCACGCAGAAACCTGCAATCATAATAATCTTTTGACTTCACTCTGGTGATCAGGGACCTCTGCCACCATTTACTCGGCCCTGGCAGAGCCATGTTCCCTCCTTGAGGGCTTCGGTTATGAAGACTGTACCCTATCCATCTGATAATGAGAGTCATGGCATGGTGAATGTTGCATGGAGGGGACCAAAAGCAAAGGTAATGTAGATATACAGGCAAACAGCAGAAAATAAGCATATAAATTTTGCTTTCACATTCTTGCATGCACTGGTGTGGTTAATTTCAATGTTCACAAAGAAAATACTTGTTGGAGTTATTTCCCTTTCCAGACAACACTTATTTTTTTATACAGAGGCAATAATTTCCACAGAGTGCTTTGTTTGTCTAACTTAATAAAGTCATCAGAGCATGAAAAGTAATTTTTGATATTCTTTTAATAATTGTGAAAATCAGTCCTTAAAATCAACAGCTTTATCAAATTTATTGACTTTACAGCAGAATTTTAAAAAAATGGAATATTCCTCGAGTGTATAAACATAGGTTTGAGTGGCCAGCTTTTTCTTGTATTAAGTATTAGCTATAAAGATGAATTTACCCATCATGTTTTATGATGTACATGTGAAAGTATCAGAAGATTGATGAAATGTAATGTGATCACTCGAATATCCAAAATCAGTCAGTTGTGATCTTTTTCTGCAAATAATGAATTGTATCCTGCCGCCCCAGATGAATAAACCAGTCAAGTATGTTGATTGGTTCGAACAGTGTCACATGTTTTAGAGTTATGGAGTTATTTTGTAAGTTGAATATCTGATCAGTAATCTTATTTTGTAAGTAGCAGGTCAAATGTTTTGGAGTTTTGCTTTACATCGATGTTTTTATGATTATACATATAAATAAGATTTTGTGTATTATTTCATAATCTATACTCCTCTTCCACCTTCTCTCCAGCAACTAGACTTCGGTTTACTACTAGTCTCACTTCCGTCTCCACCTCTTTGGGACATGGCTGATCTGGAAGCTGTGTCCCCTAAAAAGCTTCCTGTGAAAACACAATGATGGTACAATATACTTCCTTACCCTCTCATCTCACACTACAACCATCCTGTCATCAAATAACAGCCATTGAGTTTCTTTGGTCACACATTCATTTACATTGAAATACTTGTACATTCTTGTATGGTAAAATAATGTTGTAATATATTGGCACTGTATCAATTACTTTTCATACATGCATCAATAAATTGCATCTCATCAGTCCATATTCCTAATCCCTTTATACTAAACAGTATCACATCGGACACATTTCTTTACAACTCATACAAAGTACACAAATATTTAACCCTTTGAACCCGACAGGCCGGTTTACCTGTTGTAACGGTGTATATTTACCCGAAAGGCCGGTATACCGGCCTCGCTATCTAATACCGACCTGTGTTATGTTATTCGCTAGATTCGCTATAAAATTGTCAAAATTTGCTGGGGAGGCTCAGGTTAGGGTGCCGAAATATGGGGGAGATTAGGGTTCAAAGGGTTAAATATCCATGCTCTGATATATCCATACATCCATAATAATCAATCTCAATCAACCATTTTCCAAACTCACAATTCAAGCATGCATTAATTATAACATAATGCATTAATAAATGTACTGGTTTACTACGAAGTAACCTATTAGCGACTTAAAAAATTAAATCTGACCACAAGCCAACAATCTATATAATCCTCTAGGTATCACTCAAGCCATTTTCTCAAATACGCATGTAAATGAATTGCTACAATGGTAATTCTACATACTAAACAATGCTAGTAATTATGTATAAATACTTTCAAATATTTACAATTACAATGCTGTAATGTTCTGCAAAAATCGAGCAAATAACTCTCTGACCTTTTCGACACTTTGTCTTGCCTTAGAATTTGTTTTCAAGTTTTACTGCCAAATTATGAGTGACTTTTTTTGAGTAATCCTATTTGCTCAGAATCTTCCCAGGAGAACTACTGATCTTTTGCTTGCAAGTCATGAAGTTATAATTCGGATCTAAGTTGTAATCACACCCATTATTTCAATTTTGATTGGATATTGCTGTGAACTGATCCAATCAAACTTAGTGGACAATGTCCTCACTGTCCATGTGGGGATGGAAGAGAACACACCCCATTCACCCCTACGGGTTTCCTCAGATTTCGGAACAAACCTTTAACATGTAGGTGTGATACAGCAAGCCATTGTCCAGTTGGCATGATCTATAGCCTGTGTCGATTCAAGATTCTGCTCTCTGGCGGGTCACTGTCACTTTTCATAAGCGATTAACTCTAGCCTGTGGCAATGTTTAGACATCAAACACATGGCTGCGGCAATTATACATATCTTAATTCTTGGGCTTAGCAAACTTGACAATCTTGTTGTTGCTACTTCATCTGAATGGTCATATTCACATGGCGTTTCAGTAAAATAGTCCCGGGGTTCATGTTTGGCATGTGATCTTTTCATTGTGCTCTGTTTATCTGTATATATGTATGTATATTGGTACTAAACAAGAACATATTAATTTTCAGGTTTAGAATTTGTCCCATAAAATAGACAACCTTCATTCTTCCAGGTTTTTATGTTTTCTTAAACTATTTGGTTTGTGTACAAGTATATATGGTACATACTTTTCAGTCAGTGAAATCAAATATTTTATATTACACGATTTCAAGTTATTCGACTACCTGTGGGAACATACTCATTGCATATGTTGTGGGTTATTTTTCAGTCAGTGAAATCAAATATTTTATATTACACGATTTCAAGTTATTTGACTACCTGTGGGAACATACTCATTGCATATGTTGTGGGTTATTTTTCAGTCAGTGAAATCAAATATTTTATATTACACGATTTCAAGTTATTTGACTACCTGTGGGAACATACTCATTGCATATGTTGTGAGTTATTTTTCAGTCAGTGAAATCAAATATTTTATATTACACGATTTCAAGTTATTTGACTACCTGTGGGAACATACTCATTGCATATGTTGTGGGTTATTTTTCAGTCAGTGAAATCAAATATTTTATATTACACGATTTCAAGTTATTTGACTACCTGTGGGAACATACTCATTGAATATGTTGTGGGTTATTTTTCAGTCAGTGAAATCAAATATTTCATATTACACGATTTCAAGTTATTTGACTACCTGTGGGAACATACTCATTGCATATGTTATGGGTTAACTGTATTTCACAAGAAATAATGCAAACAGACACAGATTGAGCTGTTGAACACATGGAAATATAATGCCATTCCTAATTTACAGAAGACTTAGCATCCAGGAAGATAATCTGAGAAAAGTTTGTGTCAGAAATAAAACTGCATGTAACACTTGTTTCTGTTCAAGAAGATACAGATTCTTGAAATATAAATTTTGGAAATATCTATTTCTTGTTTACTGCAAAGATTACTACAAGGGAAATATACACATAATGAAATGATACTTTGCCAATAATAATACTTTTTCTCCCTACAATACACATATATCTTTTGTCATAACAATGTGTTACGTATATTTGATTTAAGTCATTTATTTTTGTTTTAATTGTTTGTTTGTCAGATTCAAATTTGACATTTTTAGTTTAAGATTCATTCATTGGGAGATATTTTTTTTAAAAGTGGGATGACCTGAACTTTACAAATAAACACAAGATGTTGACCTCATTTCTGACCTGGCTTCAGAGTTGTAAACAAGCTTTTAAAATGATTGGTTGATTCCAAGGACATTATGGAGCTTTGTTATAAACATCTTTCTATTTTTAGTTCTTGAGAGTAAAAAATAACTGATTCTCATCTGGGTCATAAGGTGTGTACAAGATTTTTTGAATGTAAATTTGTTCTAAAGATTCTAGAAGATCATGTGACCCCTTCCTTGTTTATGTAAAAACAGGTATATAAATTATGTTTTGGAGCGAACTATTTAGTAGAAACGGCTCTGTTAGAATACTAAGTTGTGTTGTTTTGAGTTATTTTAAATTACCTTGTACTGGAAATTATTTCAATTCGTTTGGATCAAGAAGATTAATTTTGTTATTTATCTGGAAAACAATTGTGCTCATTGAATTTCATAAGACCAGAACTGACTTCATCACGTGACATCGTCTTCCATCTTGGATGCTTCACTAAGATTCGAACTGGGAATTATTATGACATTTTATTACCAGAACTTTTGCAATTTCACTAGTGGATTATATTTTGAATTATTTTTGGATTAATTTTGGAATTGATTCTTTAAACCGTAAGTTTATTTTTATTTCTGGAAAATATTTTTGCTCAATAAATTGTTTATTAAGTTTTTACAAGCTTGTTATTTTCACTCTTTCTGTGCTACTGTTTATTCTAGCCTAAGCACGTAACAAATGTTACTGCCACTTTAATACACAGTAATTTGTGTATTATGATAGTTGTTATTTAATTCATATAAAAGCAGTTGAATAGCATTGTAGCAGAACAAGATATGTATATCAAATATAATAGTCAACATTTAGCACATTTTTCTATATCTTTATTGAATTTACAGCATCATGGAAAACTTGCACTAAACTGGATTATCGACAGAGTCATAAAAGGTCTTCATTCTCGCATTTACTCTGCGAAGCAGAATGTGTCTGTCAAGCAAACTTACATGGCTAATATATCTTCTTGTGTGTGTTTTGTTTTAACCTAATAGTTTTGACAATTAATGTAGTCATTAAAGTTTTTTGATGCTGAGAATAATAGGAACATAGTATTTGTTTTCTGACAACTACATTTTATTGCATTTGTTATTACAGGATCAGTACAAATTCACAAGTCTGTGTGTGTTGTTTGATTACCTCCATGATTCACCCATCTCACCACTCCAACGAGATTTTGTAGAGTTAGAGGACCCTTACTGCAGCAAGGTAATGAGTGAGCTTCGTACAATTTTTCTGTATGTTTTATTGACATGACCATGATTATTATATTGAGACCATGTTATGTATCAATGGTACAGAAGGGTAATTATAATTAGTGACATTAAAGACAACTATTTGATTCTTTTTATTGAGACCATGTTATGTATAATTGGTACAAAAGGGTAACTATAATTAGTGACATTAAAGACAACCATTTGATTTTTTTATTGAGACCATGTTATGTATAATTGGTACAAAAGGGTAACTATAATTAGTGACATTAAAGACAACCATTTGATTTTTTTATTGAGACCATGTTATGTATAAGTGGTACAAAAAGGTAATTATAATTAGTGACATTAAAGACAACCATTTGATTTTTTTTTATTGAGACCATGTTATGTATAAGTGGTACAAAAAGGTAATTATAATTAGTGACATTAATGACAACTATTTGATTTGTTTTTATTGAAACCATGTTTTATGTAAATGGTACAAAATTATAATTTAAATTAGTGACATTAAAGAGTACCATTTGATTATATTATGTTGACCATGTTAGATATAAATGGTACAAAAGGTAATTATAATTAGTGACATTAAAGACACACACATTTAATTATTTTATGTTTAACCTGTTTTGAAAATTGCATTTAGGTTTGTAAAATGACTGCCAAACCTTGAATATAACCATATTAATCAGAACTGTTTTTTTTACATATTGTAGATAAGACTGGTACCCTATATTTACTTGGAAGAAATGTTGAAGAATTCGACCTTGATTTTAGAGATCAGTTGTTTTCATTATTATAATGGGGAAAATATAAAAGCAAGGGCCAGTATGTTGGGTCATCAATCAAAGCATGGCTGTACACATTTTACTTTGACCACAAATTGAAATGAGAGAGCATGTGTCACAGACTGACTTTTCTTTGCTTCATAATATGATATTCCAATACCAGACTAAAACTGATGGGTTAATGAAATATATGCAAATGAAAAACTTTAACCTCTGTCTTCATGATATGATATTCCAATACCAGACTCAAACTGAAGGGTTAATGAAATATATGCAAATGAAAAACTTTAACCTCTGTCTTCATAATATGATATTCCAATACCAGACTCAAACTGAAGGGTTAATGAAATATATGCAAATGAAAAACTTTAACCTCTGTCTTCATGATATGATATTCCAATACCAGACTCAAACTGAAGGGTTAATGAAACATATGCAAATGAAAAACTTTAACCTCTGTCTTCATGATATGATATTCCAATACCAGACTCAAACTGAAGGGTTAATGAAATATATGCAAATGAAAAACTTTAACCGCAGTCTTCATAATATGATATTCCAATACCAGACTCAAACTGATGGGTTAATGAAATATATGCAAATGAAAAACTTTAACCGCAGTCTTCATAATATGATATTCCAATACCAGACTCAACTGAATGGTTATGGAAATATATGCAAATGAAAAACTTTAACCTCTGTCTTCATGATATGATATTCCAATACCAGACTCAAACTGAAGGGTTAATGAAATATATGCAAATGAAAAACTTTAACCTCTGTCTTCATGATATGATATTCCAATACCAGACTCAAACTGAAGGGTTATGGAAATATATGCAAATGAAAAACTTTAACCTCTGTCTTCATAAAGTGAGAAATCACTATAGAAAGTGCCTGCTGTTTCTTGCTCTTCCACAATTTACAGCAACAAAAATAGAAACATGCAGAGGAAAGACCAAACCATTTTTTTATTTCTAGGTTCACTGCAGTATGATGGAAAACTCCGAATGTTGTATCTACATTAGTTTCCAGAATATTTTGAAAGAAAAACTGTCCCAGATTTATCCTAGGTAAGGTACAATTTATAAGTTAGTATTAGCTTTACAAAACATATTGGAAGGAAATAACATAATTCATGAGGTTTCTGCTAACAAATCTATGTGCTAGTTTCAAAGACAAAATTACTAGCATAATCCTATGAAACATGCCAGAAAGTTCCAACCATTGTGGATTAATGTCCAATGTTATGCAGCCACTGCTGAAAATATCTCGAACTGCTCAAAGCAAATCCATTTTCCATAGAGATGGACAAGTATAAGAAAGACTCTCTATCTTTCACCTAAACATGTTTTGCTGAAAATCGAGCTATTGCTAAAACCCTTTTTTACCAGTCCTTTTTTCTTCTATCTATTTGCATGTACTTGTTCTAATTGTATCTGCATTATAAACCGTTCACTTCGATCTACATGAAATATTTACTTATATCAGTTTTAATAATAATTATTAGCAGATGATTTTAAGGTTCAAACAAGGATAAAAAGAAACAAAAGTCATTTATTTGTAAAATATATATAAGGCAATTTTCTTTAATTAAATTCAATTTTCCAATCCAAAAGACGCGTTCTGTATCAAATATTATTTAATGTGGCTCCCCAAGCAATTACATGGCATCTGTGGCAAACATATGGATACACTATTTCAACTTCTTCTTGTGAACAATGTAGCTAATTTGATTAAACTTGATAGAACTGTTTCTTAAGGGATGCATTATCAAAGTTTTTTCAAATATGGCTCAATTAGCAACTGAATGGACAGCCATCAAATTTATCTCCCATTAAGTATGGCTGTTAATGCAAATATATAAAACATGAATTGTATATTACTTGCTCGTTGAACTAAAATACATACAAAGTTTACACTGAAAACTGATGGTGGCTATAATACATACAGTTTCCACTGAAAACTGATGGTGGCTATAATACAAAGATTCAACTGAAAACTGATGATGGCTATAATACATACAAAGTTTCCACAGAAAACTGAATGTCTGCTATAATACATACAGAGTTTCCACTGAAACCTGATGATGGCTATAATACATTCAAAGTTTCCACTGAAAATGGCTGGTGGCTATAATGCATACAAAGTTTCCACTGAAAACTGATGATGGCTATAATGCTTACATTGTTTCCTCTGAAAACTGATGGTGGCTATAATACATACAAAGTTTCCACATAAAACTGATGATGGCTATAATACATACAAAGTTTCCACTGAAAACTGATGATGGCTATAATACATACAAAGTTTCCACAAAAAACTGATGGTGGCTATAATACATACAAAGTTTCCACAAAAAACTGATGATGGCTATAATACATACAAAGTTTCCACTGAAAACTGATGGTGGCTATAATACATACAAAGTTTCCACAAAAAAATGATGGTGGCTATAATACATACAAAGTTTCCACAAAAAACTGATGATGGCTATAATACATACAAAGTTTCCACTGAAAACTGATGGTGGCTATAATACAAAGTTTCCTCTGAAAACTGATGGTGGCTATGATACATTCGATGTTTCCTCTGAAAACTGATGATGGCTATAATACATTCAAAGTTTCCACTGAAAACTGATGGTGGCTATAATGCATACAAAGTTTCCACAAAAAACTGATGATGGCTATAATACATACAAAGTTTCCACTGAAAACTGATGGTGGCTATAATGCATACAAAGTTTCCACTGAAAACTGATGATAGCTATAATGCTTACAATGTTTCCTCTGAAAACTGATGGTGGCTATAATACATACAAAGTTTCCACTGAAAACTGCATGAGTAGTTGCAATCCTAAATTTCTGTCATATGTTATATCAAGCTGTAATTCAGAAAAGACAATAAAACTTACAAAAATTGCTGGAAGACATTGGATTTTTACTAGAAGCCTTCTTATGGTGCCAAGTTCATCATGTATGAAAACGATGATGAGCATGGCCACCATAGCTGCCACATTGAAAGCATTTTCTATCACTGCTCATCTAGAGTATTAAACAAAAGACTTCTTGTGTTGTGTAGTGGATCTGAGATGAAAATAGTGACCTCTAGATTTCTAATATGGCAGCATCAATGAATGTATTGAAAATCTTATAACTATTTCTCTTCAATGAATTGGTTATTTTGGTGTGGTGTTTTCATCAAAAGTTTTCTAATGGTGTCTAGTTTGTCCAATTAAAATGAAAGTAGGATCAATCCTTTCAGTAGATTAATCCCTTCAAAGGATTCTGGTATGTTTGTTCCCAGACCTTTTGCATTTAATGTCTAGTTTTGCAATTTTATAAATGGTTCTCGGAAAGTTCTGAAGTTTACCAAAGGTTAGGCATTGTTACTTGTACACAAATTCAGACTAGCAGGAAACCCTTGCACCATAGACCATTTCATGCCGGATTTAACAGAGGAAAAAACGTTAAGAAATGCCCGCTACTTGTATTGTCATGGGTTACAAAAGTCGCTCCAATCAAGGATGTGGCATTAAATTCCATGGTCTGCCATGGAGAGATGATTTTACATGTATTAGTATTGCGACTTGATAAATAGTTTTGTACGTTTCCGTGAACGTTATATAGATCGAATACCAGTGATGCCGATATTCAGCTTTTTCCAAATCCAGGAAGTGGAGCTAATTAAATGATTGAAATTTACATGTAAATTATTCACAGACTTTCAAAAACAAAATTATAAATTCACTTATTACAGTGACATTTTGGATGCATAGAAATAGTTTGAATAACCTGCTCTTTGTTTGTCAGGATTAAATTTGTTTACTTCGACACCGTTTTCTTACTTACATGTACATGTCTAGATGTAAACAGCTCAAAACTACTCTCTCATATGGCCTTGAAATCCGCCCTGGTTTCCAGAAAATAAGACAGGATGGTTCCAATATTAAATTTCGTCAATATCTGTGGTAGCATCACTGTTGAATAGGCATTTTCCAACTCGATAAATGATGTTGACATAGTTTAAGGAATTGATGCAGATTCTGAAGTGTCTGCCATATTTTGCCTATCACCTATCGAGTGGCTATTGCTGTCAGCTGACCACCCACCACGTGATAAAAATTCAGAGCAAATTACGAAGTTTGCTGAAGTCTCCATGAAATGGTCTATTGATTCAAAATGTTTTTCCTGTCAAAATACTTTAAATATGCCCAGAATGATCAGTTTTCAGTGTGAGCAGTAGAAGCACATATTCCTGCACAACAGTCATATTTATTCAAATTATGCTGATCTACCATCAAATAAAGCTGCACTTAAATAAAAAAAAACTTTAAACAACTTCTTGTTTAATCAAATTCGAAAGACAAAATCCTGGCAGGAAGCCCTTTGTAAGTTTCTTCTGCTGATACCAATTTGCAACCGATTTGGCTTACGTAATAGAAAGAATTTTTTTTTAAAACAGCTTTTCTTCTGATGCACTCAGGAATATGTGACCAAATATAAATGAAGCATCATTTGAAAGTCTTTCAGATTTATTCAAATTTCAAAAGAGAACAGGCATAAACATTATCCAATTTTACACAACTTACTGACTGCACCCAGTTGCTGGGTTAAATTGGACAATGCATCCATCATATTCTCTCTATATAACATGTAAGAAAATATTTTTATCACCGAATTTGATTTATTGGAGTTTCATGAGAATATCAGAGATGGTTTCAATACTTGGCACTTGGGCTATGTGTTGTTATTAAAACGCTGGAATGTTTTGGACTTTAGGAGATGAAAACCTTAATAGCAGAACTAAACAAGCCCCACTAGATATAGTTAAATAGAATTGGTAAACATGTTTAAGAATTTTCGGCTGATATGGTTTTGTACATGTGTAACTGTTGTGTATTTTATATTTTCATGCCACTAAAACAATTTCTACTTTCATATTTTATAAAACTTTTTGTACTTAGCCCTTTTTTATATGTTGCAGGAGCATGCTTATTTTACTAATGTCTGTCTAGTTTATATACAAAACTTGAGTAATTCAATATCAGTTCTCTTCCTTGTAAGGTTGACTGACATCCTGAATAAGCTAGCCACGGGACAGGAGAAGATTGATATGACTAGAATGTACAATGTTATACACCGCAAAATTCTGGAGAGGCTCTCAAGCGTAAGTTTCAACCTTTTTACCTGGCTGTATTGTTATTGTTATTGGCTTTCTTTTTTAGAAGCACTTCTATGAACATTGAAGATCCAGATTTGCCTCATATAAGACAACTGAAGATTGTTGTAATTTCTGTTCAGTGAAAAACAGCATATTGGATGGAGATTTCCCAAGACAATAGAATAGTAAAGCAAGAAATCATTCTAGCAGTGTCAGTGAGTAGTGTCAGTGATAGAAAAGCAAGAAATCTTTCTAGCAGTGTCAGTGAGTAGTGTCAGTGAATAGGAAAGCAAACAATCATTGTCAGTGTCTATCAGGCCATCATAAATTGTAGAGTCTGACGAGACTTAGTCACCAGTTGATGCAATAAATCAAATATTGTACATCTGCTTGCATGTTTACACAGAAACACTTGCCTGCTGTAACACCTTAGATTGTCTTGTTACTTGTTTAAGTTTGATTAAATGTTCTTTTAAGAATGTCATTGTAACCAAATGTACAACAGATATAAAGGAGTGGCCGAGTGGTCTAAAGTGCTCGCCGTTAGGATCACAGCAATCTCACCTCTGCGTGGGTTCGAATCTCGGATTTGGCCAATGTGGGTATGTGAGAAAGCTTGCCAGTAGTTTCTCGTGGGTCGGTGGTTCTTTCTGGGGTTTTCTTGGGTTCTTCCTCCACTATTAATACTGGCTGCCATGTATAGCCTATCGTGTGCTGAAAAATTACATTAAACCCTACAACAACAACAACAACAACATATAAAGTAAGCACCCTAGTATGTCCAAAGTAACATTACTGTTGAAAATCTAATCTGCTGAAAAAGTAACAGAAAGAAAGATTGCAGAAACCTACCAGTTCAAGACTAAAAGTTGAATTAGTTGTTATGAACTTATTGGGGAAATAAATTATATGAATAGTGGGACAGTGAAACATGTCTTGAAAGACCACTGCAGTGAGAGAGACCAGGTTTCCAGTTTACCGATTTAATGATAATTTGTAATGACCTGTCATGAGACACCACCTGTTTTAAGAGATCTTGATGTTTTGGTAGAAAGGATGGTCTTTAAAGAATGTTTCTGTGAATGTTATGCTAACCCCTTGTGTGGAAACACCATAAATCCTTATGTGGAAAGAGTATGAACCTTTCATTGGAAACACTTGGATCCCTTCAGTGGAAATAATAGGATACCCTCAGTAGAAAACAATGGGGGTCTTTCATTAGAAACAATAGGGTTTTTTCAGTAGGAATAATAGGATCCCCTCAGTAGAAATAATAGGGTTTTTTCAGTAGGAATAATAGGATCTCCTCAGTTGAAACAGTAGGATACCCTCAGTAGAAACAATGGGGTCTTTCATTAGAAACAATAGGTTTTTTTTCAGTAGGAATAATAGGATCCCCTCAGTAGAAATAATAGGATACCCTCAGTAGAAACAATGGGTTTTTTTCAGTAGGAATAATAGGATCCCCTCAGTAGAAATAATAGGATACCCTCAGTAGAAACAATGGGTCTTTCATTAGAAACAATAGGTTTTTTTTCAGTAGGAATAATAGGATCCCCTCAGTAGAAACAATAGGGTTTTTTTCAGTAGGAATAATAGGATCCCCTCAGTAGAAATAATAGGTTTTTTTCAGTAGGAATAATAGGATACCCTCATTAGAAACAATAGGTTTTTTTTCAGTAGGAATAATAGGATCCCCTCAGTAGAAATAATAGGATACCCTCAGTAGAAACAATGGGTCTTTCATTAGAAACAATAGGTTTTTTTCAGTAGGAATAATAGGATCCCCTCAGTAGAAACAATATGGTTTTTTTCAGTAGGAATAATAGGATACCCTCATTAGAAACAATAGGTTTTTTTTCAGTAGGAATAATAGGATCCCCTCAGTAGAAATAATAGGATACCCTCAGTAGAAACAATGGGTCTTTCATTAGAAACAATAGGTTTTTTTCAGTAGGAATAATAGGATCCCCTCAGTAGAAACAATAGGGTTTTTCATTGGAAACACTTGGATCCCTTGTGGAAATAATAGGATCCCCTTAGTAAAAACAATAGGGTTTTTCATTGGAAACACTTGGATCTCTTGTGGAAATAATAGGATCCCCTCAGTAGAAACAATAGGGTTTTTTCAGTAGGAATAATAGGATCCCTTAAGTGGAAACAATAGGGTCTTTTCAGTGGAAACAATATGATCCTTTAAAGTGGAAACAATAGGACCACTTCAGTGGAAAAAATAGGGTCTTTCACTTGATCCAATAATATAAGTAGCAATGAAAATATCTTATTTTTTGGGCATAATCATGAAAAATTATTTTTTGAAAAATAATTTCACATTACATGAGAGATAATGGTAGACCTAGGTCTTTGAGTGCATTATTACAAGGTACATCCTGGTCTATGCTGTTTGCATTTGGGTATACAATATATACAGTTAATTTATAACAAATTATTTTAAAAACTTCTTAATCCTAATAATTACGTACAAGGCTTTAGCATTTTGTGTGTTCTATCACCTTGAAGTGTCGGAGAATACGAGTTTTCTTATGGTGAGTGCAATCTAAACACTCACTCACATGGATTGTAAAAGAATATTTGCTTCTTTATTTTCCTGTTACAGTGAAATTTGACACGTGTTAAATTTTTGTGTGTGTAATTTTTATTAAATATCTCATAAAATGCCATCCTTATCGAGAATATTCAACCTTTCTAAGACCTTAACCACTTGCACAGTGTTTACGGGACATGAGGTAGTAGCCTACTTTCAAGGTCTGTAGTGTCGAGGTCATGCATGATGCACTAAAGTGGGTGGTATTATAGATAGGTATACAGATTTAGCTCTACAATGATACCAAATAATCTGGATGTTTTAGTTGCACTACAAGATGGAGAAGGAAAAACCTAATTTTTTGGACCTGTTTTTTTTTTTTTCACCCAAAATTTGCCCATGGTCAGAATCGGATTTTGTGTCCAGAATTTAGAGTTTATGGCCTCAGATCTAAGGTTGACCGGTCTAAAGTGCACACAGAGTTGAACCTATGCAAAAAGTAGGGTAAGGTAGACATTTTGAATAAAGAGTCTTCTCCATATGAAAATTATGGGTCCGTTAAGAAAAAAGAAAAAAGAACAACTTTTCACCTTCTGCTCATGTGCAAGCAAACTAAGCAATGGAAAACATTTTTTTTTTTATAGCACAACTAGGCATTTGGCAAATGGACAATTGCTTTGAAGTCGCTGAATTAGGATGTATTCAAAAATAGTCCCCAAAATGTGTTTCCTACTTGCATTTCATGCGAAAACTGCAAAAACCTCCAGGGGTTAATGTATTAAGTATGAAATGATTGTCAGTTATCTTCATTGTACAATTTCATGGGAGAATAACTGGTAAAATCGGCACATTCACTTATGATTGGCAGCATTAACATATGTCCATTTCCACCCTCATTCCCATTCTTTTCAGTTAAATTGCAAAATAGGTATCCAGGTCAAAGAAAGTTTCTAAAAAGTTAAAAATGGATGAACAAAAGAAAATTAAATGTAGTTGAACAAAAGAATTTTTCTGGTCTTGTTATATAAACAAATGCAGTTCAGAAAGGCACTTGGTTAAAATAAGTGATGCATGGCTTTCAAAATGTTGATTTATATTTCTAAATTCAGGTAGAAGACCATCCCCATGACACAGTGGCCCATGTTTTGATTGGAGATTTTCTGTTTGGAGACACTAAAGAGGATGTATGTATAGTAACATTAACTTTGTCGTGTTTATTGAAAAGGGACTCAACTTTAAAATCAGGGTTTATTACCAGCCTTGTTTATTGAAAAAAGGGACTCTAACATCAGTGTCTGTTTAGTACATGTCTTGAAATTATTATTATGAGCATAATTAATGTCTGTTTAGCACATATCTATAGGTTAACGTTATTACCAGTAAAATCAATGTCTGTTTAGTAAATACGGTTTGATGGGCATTTGCTGGAGTGAGCTTGTCTGTACAGTTTGATGGGCATATGCTGGAGTGACCTTGTCTGTACAGTTTGATGGGCATTCGCTGGAGTGACCTTGTCTGTACAGTTTGATGGGAATATGCTGCAGTGAGCATGTCAGTACGATTTGATAGGCATATGCTGGAGTAAGCTTATCTATACTGTTTGATGGGCATATGCTGCAGTGAGCTTGTCTGTACAGTTTGATGGGCATATGCTGCAGTGAGCTTGTCTGTACAGTTTGATGGGCATGTGATGGAGGGAACTTGTCCGTACAGTTTGATGGGAATATGCTGGATTGAGCTTGTCCATACAGTTTGTTTGGCATATATTGGAGTAAGCTTATCTGTACTGTTTGATGGGCATATGCTGGAGTGAGCTTATCTGTACAGTTTGATGGGCATTCGCTGGAGTGAGCTTGTCTGTACAGTTTGATGGGCATATGCCAGAGTGAGCTTGTCTGTACAATTTGATGGGCATTTACTGGAGTGAGCTTGTCTGTACAGTTTGATGGGAATATGCTGGATTGAGCTTGTCCATACAGTTTGTTTGGCATATATTGGAGTAAGCTTATCTGTACTGTTTGATAGGCATATGCTGGAGTGAGCTTGTCTGTACAGTTTGATGGGCATTTGCTGGAGTGAGCTTGTCTGTACAGTTTGATGGGCATATGCTGGAGTGAGCTTGTCTGTACAGTTTGATGGGCATATGCTGCAGTGAGCTTGTCTGTACAGTTTGATTGGCATATGCTGGAGTGAGCTTGTCTGTACAGTTTGATAGACTTACTAGAATGAGCTTGTCTGTACAGTTTGATGGGCATATGCTGGAGTGAGCTTGTCCATACAGTTTGTTTGGCATATATTGGAGTAAGCTTATCTGTACTGTTTGATGGGCATATGCTGGAGTGAGCTTGTCTGTATAGTTTGATGGGCATATGCCAGAGTGAGCTTGTTTGTACAGTTTGATAGACTTACTAGAATGAGCTTATCTGTACAGTTGATAGACATATACTGGAGTGAGCTTGTATATACAGTTGATAGACATATACTGGAGTGAACTTATCTGTACAGTTGATGGACATATACTGGAGTGAGCTTATCTGTACAGTTGATAGACGTATACTGGAGTGAGCTTGTCTATACAGTTGATAGACATATACTGGAGTGAGCTTGTCTATACAGTTTGTTTGGCATATATTGGAGTAAGCTTATCTGTACTGTTTGATGGGCATATGCTGGAGTGAGCTTGTCTGTACAGTTTGATGGGCATTTGCTGGAGTGAGCTTGTCTGTACAGTTTGATGGGCATATGCTGGAGTGAGCTTGTCTGTACAGTTTGATGGGCATATGCTGCAGTGAGCTTGTCTGTACAGTTTGATGGGCATATGCTGGAGTGAGCTTGTTTGTACAGTTTGATAGACTTACTAGAATGAGCTTATCTGTACAGTTGATATACATATACTGGAGTGAGCTTGTCCATACAGTTTGTTTGGCATATATTGGAGTAAGCTTATCTGTACTGTTTGATGGGCATATGCTGGAGTGAGCTTGTCTGTACAGTTTGATGGGCATATGCCAGAGTGAGCTTGTTTGTACAGTTTGATAGACTTATTAGAATGAGCTTATCTGTACAGTTGATAGACATATACTGGAGTGAGCTTGTCTATACAGTTGATAGACATATACTGGAGTGAGCTTATCTGTACAGTTGATAGACATATACTGGAGTGAGCTTGTCTATACAGTTAATAGACATATACTGGAGTGAGCTTGTCTATACAGTTTGTTTGGCATATATTGGAGTAAGCTTATCTGTACTGTTTGATGGGCATATACTGGAGTGAGCTTGTCTGTACAGTTGATAGACATATACTGGAGTGAGCTTGTCTATACAGTTGATAGACATATACTGGAGTGAGCTTATCTGTACAGTTGATAGACATATACTGGAGTGAGCTTGTCTATACAGTTTGTTTGGCATATATTGGAGTGAGCTTGTCAATACAGTTTGTTTGGCATATATTGGAGTAAGCTTGTCTATACAGTTGTTTGGCATATATTGGAGTGAGCTTGTCTATACAGTTGTTTGGCATATATTGGAGTGAGCTTGTCTATACAGTTGTTTGGCATATATTGGAGTGAGCTTGTCTATACAGTTGATAGACATATACTGGAGTGAGCTTGTCTATACAGTTGATAGACATATACTGGAGTGAGCTTATCTGTACAGTTGTTTGGCATATATTGGAGTGAGCTTGTCTGTACAGTTGATCGACATACTAGAGTGAGCTTATCTGTACAGTTGATAGACATACTAGAGTGAGCTTGTCTGTACAGTTGATAGACATATACTGGAGTGAGCTTGTCTATACAGTTGATAGACATATACTGGAGTGAGCTTGTCTATACAGTTGATAGACATATACTGGAGTGAGCTTGTCTATACAGTTGATAGACATATACTGGAGTGAGCTTGTCTATACAGTTGATAGACATATACTGGAGTGAGCTTATCTATACAGTTGATAGACATATACTGGAGTGAACTTATTTGTACAGTTGATAGACATATACTGGAGTGAGCTTGTCTGTACAGTTTGTTTAACACTTTGTTAACTTAATATCTACTGAACACTTTGCAATATTTTCATGAAAGTGTGTTTGCGTAATAAATTTTACTGGATATTGTGTGCTGTAAAAATGGAGTCAATCAGTATTGTAAGAGGTATTCCCAATTGTAATTCAGAATTGTGACCACCCATCCATCACAATCTCTAACATTTCCTATATTCTTAATCTTTTTTAGTGATCTTGATGACTCTTAGTATGCATTTGTGTCTTGACAGGAGTTGTCTCATCTTTGTCAGATTAGTACTTTAAGAGTTAGATGTCCATATTTGGATATTGTATTTACAATTGATTTCTCTGCAATTGTATGACCTTTAACCTTTATATAATCTTTTATCATTACCTGACAGTGTGTGTGTACTCTCGTCATGACCCAACAGTGTTTAAATATTGTTCACATACATCATTACCTGACAGTAATGGCATAGTAATAATATGAAACAGCATATTATTGTTATAGTGTGGCATATGAGATTATGAACATTATGCTATTCAGTGAACTGCCATATTGTTTTCTAATGTTTTCAGTTAGAGACCAGGACATCAGTGATTTCCATGTTGAAAGACCTGAAGTCCAAGCTAGAGGAATTCTGGGTAGCTCTCATCAACCAATATTTCATCGATAAACCAAATGTTGTGGTAAGTGGAGAAATATGTCAATCAACTGGTTTCTTTTCTAGCTGTCTTAATTGTCTAATTAAGATATAAAACATTATTAAAATTATTTCATTTTTGTTTTGTTCAAGAATTGTTGAGTGTTATCAGTTATGTCACTTCTTAAACCTTACTTTTACGTGTGATTCTTCATTACTATTCAATCTTATAGATACTATTGGTCACTTCATTACTATTCAACCTTATAGATACTGTTGGTCACTCTTCATTACTATTCAACCTTTTAGATACTCTTGGTCACTCTTCATTACTATTCATCCTTATAGACACTATTGGTCACTCTTCATTACTATTCAACCTTATAGACACTATTGGTCACTCTTCATTACTATTCAACCTTATAGATACTATTGGTCACTCTTCATTACTATTCAACCTTATAGACACTATTGGTCATTCTTCATTGCTATTCAACCTTTTAGACATTCTTCATTACTATACAACCTTACTTATAGACACTGGGTCATTCTTCATTACTATCCAACCTTACTTTGAGACACTATTTCATTATCATACAACTTTACTTTGAGACACTATGGGTCATTCTTCATTACTATACAACCTTACTTTGAGACACTATGGGCCATTCTTCATTACTACACATTCTTACTTTTAGACACTATGGGCCATTCTTCATTACTATACAACTTTACTTTTAGACACTATTGGCCATTCTTCATTATTATACAACTTTACTTTGAGACACTATGGGCCATTCTTTATTACTGTACATTCTTACTTTTAGACACTATTGGCCATTCTTCATTACTATACAACCTTACTTTTAGACACTATAGGCCATTCTTTATTACTACACATTCTTACTTTTAGACACTATTGGCCATTCTTCAGTATTATACAACTTTACTTTGAGACACTATGGGCCATTCTTTATTACTACACATTCTTACTTTTAGACACTATGGGCCATTCTTTATTACTACACATTCTTACTTTTAGACACTATTGGCCATTCTTCATTATTATACAACTTTACTTTGAGACACTATGGGCCATTCTTTATTACTGTACATTCTTACTTTTAGACACTATTGGCCATTATTCATTACTATACAACTTTACTTTGAGACACTATGGGCCATTCTTTATTACTGTACATTCTTACTTTTAGACACTATGGACTATTCTTCATTACTATACAACTTTACTTTTAGACACTATTGGCCATTCTTCATTATTATACAACTTTACTTTGAGACACTATGGGCCATTCTTTATTACTGTACATTCTTACTTTTAGACACTATTGGCCATTCTTCATTACTATACAACCTTACTTTTAGACACTATGGGCCATTCTTTATTACTACACATTCTTACTTTTAGACACTATTGGCCATTCTTCAATATTATACAACTTTACTTTGAGACACTATGGGCCATTCTTTATTACTACACATTCTTACTTTTAGACACTATGGGCCATTCTTCATTACTACACATTCTTACTTTTAGACACTATGGGCCATTCTTCATTTCTACACATTTGTCAGATAGACATCATCATTAGCTATGGAGGTCTGATTGGCATTAAGAGACATGTTTCTTCTAAGAAGCACATTACTAGTGCAGAAGCTGTGGACTCGAGTGGTATGACATTACCTTACAGTGTAATAAATGCTGAAGTACTGTTTGCAGAATATATTCACATACTTCCAGTATATGTGGCAGATCATGCAGGGAAACTCTTCCGTAAAATGTTTCCAGATTCTCAAGTTGCAAAAAGGTATGGATCTGCCAGAATGAAAACAGCTAGCATCATCCACACTTTAGGAAATAACAATTCTAGTCAGATATTGGATTGTATAAAGAATAGACCATTCAGCATTGCCACACTTTAGGAAATAACAGTTCTAGTCAGATATTGGATTGTATAAAGAATAGACCATTCAGCATTGCCACACTTTAGGAAATAACAATTCTAGTCAGATATTGGAATGTATAAGGAATAGACCATTCAGCATTGCCACACTTTAGGAAATAACAGTTCTAGTCAGATATTGGATTGTATAAAGAATAGACCATTCAGCATTGCCACACTTTAGGAAATAACAATTCTAGTCAGATATTGGATTGTATAAGGAATAGACCATTCAGCATTGCCACACTTTAGGAAATAACAATTCTAGTCAGATATTGGATTGTATAAGGAATAGACCATTCAGCATTGCCACACTTTAGGAAATAACAATTCTAGTCAGATATTGGACTGCATAAAGAATAGACCACAATGAGTATGAAGCTGTCCTAGCAGTTTATAATTCTAACTTGGTGAGATAGCAAAGCTGTACTGGCAGTTTATAATTCTAACTTGGTGAGATAGCAAAGCTGTACTGGCAGTCTATAAACATAACTTGACAAGATAGCAAAGCTATACTGGCAGTTTACAATTCTAACTCTTAGCAAAGCTGTACTGGCAAAATCTTCTAACTATGATTGTGAGAAAGCTATGCTGTACTGGCAATATATCATTCTAACTGACATAGCAAAGCTGTACTGGCAATATATCATTCTAACTGACATAGCAAAGCTGTACTGGCAATATATCATTCTAACTGACATAGCAAAGCTGTACTGGCAATATATCATTATAAGATAGCTAAGCTGTACTGGTAATATATCATTATGAGATAACAAAGCTGTACTGGCAGTAAATCATTCTTACTCAGTGAGATAGCAAAGCTGTACTGGCAATATATCATTATAAGATAGCAAAGCTGTACTGGTAATATATTATTATGATATAACAAAGCTGTACTGGCAGTAAATCATTCTTACTCAGTGAGATAGCAAAGCTGTACAGGCAATATATCATTATGAGATAGCAAAGCTGTCCTGGCAAAATATTCTGAGACAGCAAAGCTGTACTGGCAAAATACCATTCTAACTGATTGAGAATTGGCTGCATTTTATTACTACCCCCTTGCAAGCAAAGTAGGTCACTGTAAATCTTTTTTAATGCTCTTAAATCATTTGTATTTAGCTCATAACCACATAGACTTTTCCATGATTTACATATATATATGATGCCTACACAGAAGGACCTTCCTAACTAATGCATTTGAAAGTAGGATAAAATATCTTTATTCAGATATAAACTTTCAGTATTAATGACCATTCATTGTATATTGTCACAGACTGCTCTTGACAGTTGAATTGCATATTGTGTTGGTTTTCAATTGGTTATTTGTATATTGGGACAGCTTGCTCTCAATTGTTTAATTTCATATTGTGACAGAATGCTTTTAACGGGTTAATTGCATATTGTAAGAGATTGCTCTCACCACAATTGTTTTTGCATGTGTCATATGAATACACAAGTATTATTTAAGTGGGCTGTGTTCATTTGAGGCCTAAGCTGTGATCTATCCAGTCAGGGTTATTACAGATACGTGATCTAGGCTTGTTATAGTTGTCATAATGGCTGTGATGTAGTCCAATGTTACTTAAGGTATGTGATCTCCACCCAATAAAATCTGGTTTCTAGGAGTACACAATGATGTTGTCTTCTGAAGCAGATGTTATGAAGATTGATTTATAAGAATACAGATACTTTGGTTTTTATCAATTCATTATAATATGTGATATTATGGAAAAGGTTTCTTTTTTAATTAATTTTTTGTATTTTATGCATGAACCATGAGCTGGCATTTCATATATCAATGACAATTTAATAGGAATATATTTTCTGCATGATAATTAACATTAACAATGGCTTCAAAGAGGGAAAATTTGTTATGGGTGTTTACATTCTGGCTTTGGTAACTTTATTATATTCAGTAAGTTTAAATATTGTTACTTCAAGTAAGAAAATCCAAAAGTGTGTGAATCTCATTGGTTGATGAAGGTATGTTCAATGACATGTGTAAATCTCAATGGCTGATGAAGGTATGTTCAGTGACATGTGAATCTCATTGGTTGATGAAGGTATCTTCAATGACATATGTGAATCTCATTGGCTAATGAAGGTATGTTCAATGACATAAAATTATATGAATCTCATTGGCTAATGAAGGTATTTTCAATGACACATGAATCTCATTGGCTGATGAAGGTATGATCAATGACGTGAATCTCAATGGCTAATGAAGGTATGTTCAATGACATATATGAATCTCATTGGCTGATGAAGGTATGTTCAATGACATGTGTGAATCTCATTGGCTGGTGAAGGTATGTTCAATGACATATATGAATTGCATTGGCTGATGAAGGTATGTTCAATGACGTGTGAATCTCATTGGCTGGTGAAGGTATGTTCAATGACATGTGAATCACATTGGCTGATGAAGGTATGTTTAATGACTGGCATGTGGATCTCATTGACTGATGATGGTGTTTTCAATGACTGATATGTGGATCGCGTTGGCTGATGAAGTTTTTGTGTGAATGACATGGGTGGATCTCATTGACTGATGAAGGTGTTTTCAATGACTGACATGTGGATCTCATCGACAGATGAAGATGTTTTTAATGACTGACATGTGGATCTTGTTGACTGATGAAGTTATTTTATGTGAATGTCTGAATGACATGGGTGTATCTCATTAACTGATGCAGGTGTTTTCAATGACTGACATGTGGATCTCATTGACTGATGAAGGTGTTTTCAATGACTGACATGTGGATCTCATTGACTGATGGTGTTTTCACTTGGCTTGCACTTGAGATTAAGATGAAATCTTTTGATTTTTAGGTCAAAGTTCAAGGTTGATGTGACTTGAGCAAGAAAAAAAGTTTCTACACAGATTTCAGTTGATATTTACACAGAGCACTATGAAATGCAGGACTGGCAAATTAATTACGTGTTCATTCAAATTTATTTTTCTTTCAGAATTTGTTTAAAAATTTACAATATGTTGGAAGGGAAATTTAGTAAGACATGCAAAAAAGTATAATTTGACCTTTTAGATAATTGGTGAACCCAGCAAAGCTTTGATGGAAGAAATGGGGAAGACAGAGGCTGAAAGGGTTGCTTTGCAACAAAAAGCTTTGGGTGAAGATGGTTTGAAGAAAATGGGAGAAATTCTGGAGAAAGCAACTGAAGAAAATGAGGCAAGTTGTGGTCTTTATTAGGAATTGTACTTGCGGGTAATCAGCAAATTTTACAAAATTGAACATAAAAAAAACTGAATATTTTCAAATCCTGCCTTTATAGCTTTCTTAAATCCCTGCTGTATGTAGACATTCTATAAATATTGTTTTTTTAAAATTTCATATCCAAACTTTTAAGTTCTACTATAGACCCCAGTAAGTAGAATACATTTCAAACATAATGATAAGATTACATTGATGGCTAAATTCTTTTTCAGTTTGACATGTGGTTTTGTTCAGATTAAATCTGGCACTTTGAAATATGCTTACAGTTTTTATAATTTCAGACAGTTTGACATTTTGCACCTATAGTTACACTGGTGTCTGATATTTTGCAATAATGGTGTATAGCAGTTTTGATAAGTAGTGTCAGACAGTTTGATAAATTGTCGGACAATATGTCCTGTGTCGGCTAATAATAATATTCCAATAAAACCTATTTGATAATATGAATTTTGACAAATTGTCCTGTTAATGTGTTTGCACCTTTCAAAGATAGTTCAGCCGGTGAATAAGTTTCCATTTGTCAAGGTCTTAGAGATTGTGGTTACATGTGTACATTAAAATATAATTAGTTAAAATGAGAATTCAGATGATTTGGCTGTATGTCTCAGAATTTACATAAATTATAACTTCCCAGACTGTTTAGCTCTTTTATACAGGTTTTGTTCCCCAAGTTATTTATGGGTTTTTTGGTGTTTTTTTGCCAGCAAGAGCCACCTGATTCCATTATTACAGACATCGCTGTGCCAAATGTGAGCCATATCTACTTCCATCCAATCAGCCCCTACTCTAGTCACATAAGAGATGCAGCAAACATAAATCCCAAATTCCCATTGGCTGATATTCCATTTCAGTTTCAGCTTGATGACATACATACCAATTTTGTTCAAGTGAGTCACATTTTTTATTTTTTTGTGCATGCAGTATATTGGTTGGGATAACTAATTATGTAATAGCATGAGTTTTCAACAAGAGTTAATACCCACTAAAGAAGCAATACCACACACAAAGCCCTTAACATCTAATATATGGATTTTTAAAAAAAATCACAGAACAGCTTTCATTTTATTAATGAATATCAGCTGCATGCCATATTTCACCATATTTATAACAAGGGTGACTTCATTGATCTTCTTCTTCTTCTTCTTCTTCTTCAAAGCTATCCTTTTTGAGGGGGCCCCAAGTGGCATAGTGGTCTAAAGCACTTTCCGTTAAGGATCACTTCCATCTCACCTCTGTCTGCGTGGGTTCGAGTCTAAGATTCAGCTAATGTAGTTATGTAAGAAAGCTTGCCATTAGCTTCTCGTGGGTCAGTGGTTCTTTCCGGGATTTTCCCGGGTTCTTCCTCCACCAATAATACTGGCCGCCATGTATAGCCTATCGTGTGCTGAAAAATGGTGTTAAACCCTACAACAACAACAACTATCCTTTTTGAAATCCTGTACACATGATAGATGTCTTGTTGATGTTGTGAGTACTTTTCACACAGAACCCTGAGATTGAATATTTATTGTTTGTTACTCCAAAGTGTAATAAATTGTTATTAAACTTAAACAGTTTGCCCCTTTAACCTTGGGAGGCAAGGTCACTGGGTTCATAGGTAATGATGGAGGTTTAGGCTTGGCATGCAGGCCCTAGCCTACTCCCAAGTTGTTTGTACATATGCACTAAATTGAAAGAATGAGATGCAAGTGAATATTGATGTTTTTTTTTTCTTCCTTCAGATCAGTGCTTTGTTAGATTCTAGTGGTGTACCACAGGAGCTGAGGTACTACCTGCCTCTCTTTTGTGAGGTTTTGTTTGAAAGTCCTGTGGTCAGAAATGGAGGTGAGTATGAGAAAAATGTCAAATACCATATATACTTGCATATAAGCGCATCCACATATAAGCCTCCCACTCTCCAAACTGAACAGGTATAAGCATTGAAAAGTGCCTGACCCACATATAATCCAACCCTTTACTCCGAGACATCACAAGATGCACGAGGTAAGTACTTAATGCATTTATTTAGACAAGCTTATATTTAAAACAAATTACACATATACTTATCTGGAGGTTAGCTTGCATGATTATTAAAAAGAATAGGTATAAATTGTTTGAAAAGTAATTTATATAATTTTTTGTTTTCTTATTGCTTTTGCCTAATTTCATGCAAATTCAGCAGGGGGTTAATGTGTTAATAAGTACATTTTTATGACATCCCCAAGTTTGAAAATTCCTTGCATATTTAATCACTTATGCATTGACACTGCACATAAAAATTTAGCCATTCTGTGACAATTTCCAAAAAAGTTCCAAAAATCTTGTTAACCCCTGTCATCGCATATATAGGGCAGGAGGTAGTAACCTACTGCCAAACTCTGTAGCATCAAGGTCATGTATGATACACTAAAGTGGGTGATATTATAGAAAGGTAGACAGATTTAGCTCTACAATGATACCAAAAAACCTGGATGTTTCAATTGCACTACAAAATATAGAGGGAAAAACCTAATTTTTTTTACTTGTTTTATTTCTCACCCAAATTTCTCCCGTGGTCAGAATCGAATTTTGTGTCCATATTTTAGACTTTTTGGCCTCAGATCTAAGGCGGACCAATCTGAACTGCACACAGACAAGTGAACCTGTACAAAACAAAATGATAAGGTGGGCATTTTTAATAAAGAGTGGACTCAATAAAAAAAATGATGGATCAAAAAAAAAATAAAAAAAAGAGCTCCAACTTTAACTTTATTTATTTTGACCATATAATTGATGTTGTGATTAAAGTTTCCTGCTCACTTCCTATTTGCTTGTTCAGTTTATAATTTGGTGTTAGTTTAGCACTGTGTTGGTGATATATTGACAGAAGATATAGGGTCCAGTGTTTTGCTGAATTATGTCAGCTAGAAAGTGTGGAAAAAATGCTGATTTTTGGCAGTCACAACAGTCTATTATGTCATTCAAATTATAAATGCATGAGACAATAACAGTTGATCGATAATGCTGATATAATGAGGGAGTGTAACCCTATTTTTAGGCAGCTTGGTGAGCATAAACCCAATAGATTGATCACATAATACCATAACACCATCAAAGAAAATCCTGGCAAGCTAGCCAGCCAGTCATTCACATCACCAGTCTAATGACCATTGGTCAATCATTTCAACAGCATATGCCTACAATTATGGGAATCCTACTGATAGATCCATCTGTCTTGCCATATGTACCGCCATGCAGGAATCTTACTGATAGATCCATCTGTCTTGCCATACATACTACCATGCAGGGATCTTACTGATAGATCCATCTGTCTTGCCATACATACCACCATGCAGGGATCTTACTGTTAGATCCATCTGTCTTGCCATACATACCGCCATGCAGGGATCTTACTGATAGATCCATCTGTCTTGCCATACATACTACCATGCAGGGATCTTACTGATAGATCCATCTGTCTTGCCATACATACCACCATGCAGGGATCTTACTGTTAGATCCATCTGTCTTGCCATACATACCACCATGCAGGGATCTTACTGTTAGATCCATCTGTCTTGCCATACATACCGCCATGCAGGGATCTTACTGATAGATCCATCTGTCTTGCCATACATACAGCCATGCAGGGATCTTACTGTTAGATCCATCTGTCTTGCCATACATACCGCCATGCAGGGATCTTACTGATAGATCCATCTGTCTTGCCATACATACAGCCATGCAGGGATCTTACTGTTAGATCCATCTGTCTTGCCATACGTACCGCCATGCAGGGATCTTACTGTTAGATCCATCAGTCTTGCCATACATACAGCCACAACTGGACTGTCTTCTACATAGCCAGCTGCCAGGCAAACCATTGGCCAGGCAAACCAGCTGTCAGTCCAGCAGTGGCAGACTTCCATATGTTCACTGCTTGTCCACAAGGGAGAGTTAGTGACATTTTCATAGGGATGTAATTGAGTTTTAAATGCCACCTGGTATGCCTTCTCCAGGTATACTGATTGAGCCTCAATACACAGTGTGAGTGGCTAGAAATGCAAGATGATTCAAATATGAAAAATTCTTGGTCAACAGTCAAGTGATAGATTATTTCCAAATTGAATCTTAGCTGTGTTCATGAGTATTCCATCCCTGTTTGGACCATCTGCTAGTATAGTTATGATGTCTTGTTGGTTCAGAATGAAAATGGTGTCAAGACATCCAGTATGGTTACATGGTAATCATCTTGAAGATATTGTTATTGCTACTGCTTCTGAATGGAAAGTTATTTTGATATGGGGTTTTTACTAAAAGAAAATTATGGTATCTAGCTGGTCTTGAATGGAAAGTTATTTTGATATGGGGTTTTCACTAAAAGAAAATTATGGTATCTAGCTGGTCTTGAATGGAAAGTTATTTTGATATGGGGTTTTCACTAAAAGAAAATTATGGTATCTAGCTGGTCTTGAATGGAAAGTTATTTTGATATGGGGTTTTCACTAAAAGAAAATTATGGTATCTAGCTGGTCTTGAATGGAAAGTTATTTTGATATGGGGTTTTCACTAAAAGAAAATTATGGTATCTAGCTGGTCTTGAATGGAAAGTTATTTTGATATGGGGTTTTCACTAAAAGAAAATTATGGTATCTAGCTGGTCTTGAATGGAAAGTTATTTTGATATGGGGTTTTCACTAAAAGAAAATTATGGTATCTAGCTGGTCTTGAATGGAAAGTTAAATTGATATGGGGTTTTTACTAGGTTTCCCTAGGTCTTTCACTACCCAAAGGAACTTAGCCCCAATTGAGATTGATCCCCTCATAATCGTGTACCTAACATGTACATTTGTCATCTAAGTTGGACACAGATTTTATGCTCTTTTAGCCTATGTAAGTTGAACCAGTGTTTAGCTCAACTATTTGGCATTTAATATATATAGTCTATGTAATGTTGTACCAGTGTTTAGCTCAAATCTTTCATGTTAATACCAATAGTACATGTGATTGAGATTTACTGAATAATTGTAGACCCTCTCCCTACTTTTATTGACCTTTGGACATAGAATAACCAACTAGTCAGTGGAATACTGCATTCTAATTGGTAAATTGAAAATGACACTAAAATCAAATACATGTATATGATTTCAGTGGTTCTCATTTGTGTGGAGTGTATAGTATGTATATATTAAATATACAAGAAAATTTCTGCTTCTTGATAGAAAATTAACTATTTTGTATGCAGAGGTTTGAAAATGGGAATTGGAAAATGTGCATGTACTAAAATAGGGCCATCAAGTAGTTTTGAGGATTCTAGGCCAAGTCGTACATGTCAAGTGTTGGAGTCTTAAAACGAGTGTCTGTTGCAGGCCCAATATACAGAACACCCACTTTGAAAATATTATTCAAATGTTTTTCAGACTGCGTATATAATCTCTATACAATATGTAGACATTTCACTTTAATTTTTGTATATTTCAGTCTTGATTTCTCATGAGGAAGTAATACAACAGCTTCAGGCTGACACCCTTATGACCAATGCAAGTTTAGGCATAAAGGGGGAAATGTTTAGCTGTGGCTCCATTCCTCAGGTCGTGCAGGTCTTATTAAAGGTGAGCTATGAACTGGTAGCCCCAACAATTATATTGTAATATATTTATATTGTAGAATTGCAGTAAAATGGGATGACTTAATTTTTAAATCTATTGGTCGTCTCAAAGATCTTGTTTTCATTCATTCTCTGTATGGTGGCACTGTTACTTAGCATAATCTGTTAGAACTTTGTACAGTCAAACCAAATATGTTTTAACATAATCTGTTGGAACTTTGTACAGTCAAACCAAATATGTCTTAACATAATCTGTTGGAACTTTGTACAGTCAAACCAAATATGCCTTAACATAATCTGTTGGAACTTTGTACAGTCAAACCAAATATGTCTTAACATAATCTGTTGGAACTTTGTACAGTCAAACCAAATATGTCGTAGCATAATCTCTTAGAAGTTTGTACAGTCAAATCCAAATATAACCTAGTACAACCTGTTAGAAGTATGTACTGTCAGAACCAAACGTGTCTTAGCATAACATGTTAGAACTTTGTACAGTCACACCAAATATGTCTTAACATAATCTATTAGAACTTTGTTCTGTCAAAAACCCAAATATGACTTGGCATAACCTGTTAGAACTTTGTACAGTTAAAATCAAACATGTTTCAGCATAACCTGTTAGAACTTTGTACAGTCAACACCAGTCATAAGTTAGCAAAACTTGTTAGAACTTTGTACAGTCCACACCAGTCATAAGTTAGCAAAACTTGTTAGAACTTTGTACAGTCAACACCAGTCATAAGTTAACAAAACTTGTTAGAACTTTGTACAGTCAACACCAGTCATAAGTTAGCAAAACTTGTTAGAACTTTGTACAGTCCACACCAGTCATATCCTAGTGTAACCCATTAAAACTTTGTACAGTCAACATCAGTCATGTTATCATAACCTGTTTGGACTTCGTGCAGTCAACACCAGTCATTTGTTAGCATAATCTGTTAGAACTTTGTACAGTCAACATGGATTAGCATAACCTGTTAGGACCCCTCCTAAATGGTTAGAATGTCTGCCTTGGATGCAGGTTTAAACTTGGCCAAAGACTTATAAACTAGAATCTACTTTGGTGTTTGGGCCGAGACAAAGGAAGTCTCAGTTAAGGAGTTTAACATTATTTGTCTCCCCATGAAGTTTATCCAAGAAATTGTAATGTTTTGCAGACCATGGAAAGGCCTTGAATTTTGCAAATATTGGTGAAAGTTAGGAAAAACCAGTGATTGTACTGAACACACTTTATGTGAGAAACAATTGCATAATCTTAACTATACTGTGAGTTGAAGTTCTGTCAGGAATATTTAGAGTTTGCACATAGCTGAATATCATGACTTTTTCAGCGATTCACGTATTCACGTCGCATGCAAAACATTCATGATATACCAAATTCTCAATTATTTTAAATCTTTAATAAAATAACTGATTTCCTGTTCAGTGCTAGTCGTGAAATCGGCAGTTGCGAAAATGATCCAGTACTGCATGTCGTGATTTTAGTGGAACTGAAGCTGATTGGTGCAGTTGGCTTGGTAGCAAGCATTTTAGCGTATTTTAATCTATATGTATAAGAGTAGTTTTACAAATGCTTTGGAGTCTTTACCTAAGAGGAATTTTTCTCCGTGCATGTGTCACTAACACTGATTTGAATTACCATTTGGCATCACGTCTTGAAATTATCCTCACCACCAAGGAAAAATAAATCTATTGCACAAAATGTGAAGTTTACTTCGGAACATACCAAACATTTGCCACGCATTCAGCCATCAAGCGCTTGATATACATCATGCTTTTTACATGCTGTGTGCCACAAATGTTAGCATTGGGCATGGTGGCAGAGACGATGTGAGGAAGCACATTTGGAGCAAAAAACACAGAGGTTGAGAAAATTAAGAACTTCCAGGAGATTTAAGTCATTGGCAGAAGACCTGCATGCTACCAAAGCTGAAAATTGCGTGTTTTCTTGTTAAACACAATCTACCGTAATCACTGGAGGAGACCATGCTATACATTTGTTCCGACAAATATTCCTAGAATTGAAGATTGCTTCATGAATTCATGTCAAAATTCACTAATTTTTATCCTTATTTTCACTAATTGTGATCCTGGAGGGTTGGCAGCTTTAGTTGGATTATTTAGGTGCTTGCCATAAACATATTTGTTGAGCCAATCCAAACACTCATTGGATTAGATTCAGCTAGTAGGCTGATTGTTTGACAGACAGCTAAGTTTGAAAACCAGTCTATCATCTTACCAAATGTTCTAGAAAACTTAAATGTTGTTATATTGAGTCATACCTGCATGAAATCGATATGAAAATTATTTATTTTCTCAGAAATTGTGAGCGTTACATTGTTATGTATTTAATCTGTTGAAAGATGAGATGAAACTACAGCATTGAGGACATATGACCTGATACTCACTATTTCCATTGCTAGTCACACGAGTACAAAATCTCGTAGCCCACATGTTCATGACATCATAGATCCAGTAATCACATGATATCAATAAGAACCCATTCAAATGCTGTAGATAAAAAAATATATTAAATGAAAAT
This sequence comes from Unio delphinus, assembly GCA_029339505.1. Lineage (NCBI taxonomy): Eukaryota > Metazoa > Mollusca > Bivalvia > Unionida > Unionidae > Unio > Unio delphinus. The sequence goes on from JAQISU010000130.1 coordinate 1,275,941, forward strand.
TGTGTTTTGTAATAATGAAGAACAAAATTGAAAACAACATAAAATTCTTTATTTATTTATTCCACAATCAACTACACATGCCTTGTTGTATCACATGACTAACATGTGCTCTGTGATTGATGAATTCCACTGTCCAGATTGCTACTACAGCGACAGCTTTCGGGTCATTCTTGAAATAAAGATTTTGAGAATTACGGGTTCTTTCTGGTTTCTACAAAAGGTATCTGACTTTCATTTTAATACAGTGGAACCCCGCTATAATGCGCCCCGCCATAGCACGGATTTGGATATAACGCGGTTGCGGCATGGCTCCCGAAATTTCATATATTTATTTGCACATGAATTTTTGTCTTCATGAGGTGTTATGCCAAAATAAACATGATGTGATCTTTGTGGTTGTCTTCAATTAATTCTGTATACAATCGTTGCTCTAACAATATCCGACGTGTGTTTCTTCTTTAACTGCACACACAACCAAGCAACAGACAATGCGGTGGTTGATAAAAGCTTCTTACATTTTAATAAACATCAAAAAATGAATTGGCAGTGTTATTAGACGCAATAAGTTGACCAGTAAATAATGTTCGCTTCACTAGCTGGAAATTGAGAGGGTATGAAATTGACATGCGTTCAGCTTTAAAAACAATTATAAAAGTGACTTGTGACCATTGCGTGGCTACTGCGCTTAGTTCTTGGGTTTTACATGTGTATGGGGTTTGTTTATGAAATGGTTATTAATTTCCCCCTTCTTTTTTCTAATAAATATTTTACCGTTACGGAAAAGCAAGTTCACAAACGAAGTCATTCAATGCACTTTGCGCAAAAAACGTTTATTATGATTTCGGGGAAGAGATTGTGTATGAATTTTAATATAATACAATATATAATACGATAAAGTATGAGAAATAGTGTGTAAAACGTTATGCCTAAATAAACATCGGAAATATAACTTATTATTAATCCAAGAGTAAAGACACATATTCTTGAACTGTATAAATAACCAAGCAGCCGACAATGTGGTGGTTGATACAAGATTCTCACAATTTAATAAGCATCAAAAAATGAAAGCCGAGTGGTCTAAAGCGCTGTCTGTTATGGATCACTGCCATCTCACCTGTCTGTTTGAGTTCGAGTCTAAGATTCGGCTATGTAGTTATGTGAGAAAGCTTGCCAGTAGCTTATCGTGGGTCGGTGGTTCTTTCCGGGGGTTTTCTGGGTTCTTCCTCCACCATTAATACTGGCCGCCATTTATAGCTGATATTGTGCTGAAAAATTGGCATTAAACCATAAAAAATTTTAAAAAAAACAAAACAAAGCATGACCATTACAGACTCACTGCATGTTATGATTTAGTTCTCGGATTTTATGTGTATGGTGTTTGTTAATGAACTCTTCATTACTTTCCTATTTTTTGTATATATAAAAAAAATATTTTACTGTTATGGAAAATCAAATTTATAATTTGCATAGACACCGTTCATAGACCCTGTAACGTAATGAATGTACACTTGCTTCGTCTTTTGTAATCTAATTTTCTATTAATTTTTCTCATTGAATTCAGACATAATGATTTGTGACAAAAATATAGAATAGTTTAAATATGTTTGCAATTTTCGCAATGGAATTAAGTACAGGTATTATGGATTAGCTGCATGCCATGACGGTACTATATCAGACGGTAAGTAAACGGTGTTAATACTCTGTTCATGCTATATATTGGACATTAAATTCAGACACAACGATCTTGGACAAAATTGTTGAATATTTTAAATCTGTGCAATCTTCCAATGGAATTGCATGAATTATGGATGAACTGTGTGCCACGATGGCACGATAGTAAACGATGTTAATACCCCCCTATTCATTATATAACGTCGGTCGGGGTGTTATCGATCAATGTGTATTTTCGGGGGAAAAACAATAAAAGTTAGTAAAACTATCTAATGCAAAGTAATAACCTATAAATATATTATCCGTCCACTTTTTTGAATAAGTCTTATTACTGCATTCCATTTAATATTCGTCCGATAATACTCTGATTTTTTACATTAGACATGAGTATACGTATATACGCCAATGCGGTGTTTGCTGAAAAAAAAAGTGTAAAAACCCATGATAACGCGACCCCACTTTTAACCTGATCTGACTTCTTGGATCCTGATTATCGCATTATAGTGGGGTTCCACTGTATTTGTATAACAACATAAGGAGTTTGCTGTTAATATCACATGACTATTGGATGTAAGATATGGTAGTCTGATTTTTGTGTAGTCATGCGACTAGTAATGCAAAAGGCCAGTACTGGGTCAGGTTTCATCAGTGCTGTAATTTTGTCTAGTCTGTCAGCAGATTAACAACATAACGATTATCGATTATAATACTTGCCATTTCTGATAAATAATTCATATTTCCTATAGATTTCAGGAAGGTATGACTCAGTGTAACATATTTTAAGTGCTGAATGACTGCTGAATGCCACTGCCGCACTGTGGCGGTGAATTCCAGTTTTTTTATATGCAAATGCTCTGACTCCCTCAACCCATCATAAATGTCCAAATTGCACAAAGGTGATTGAAATATATGGAGGAAGCTCGGATTAGAAAATGGACTTCCATTCCTTTTAAGTCAAATATTTGAAGTCAAAACTATCAAATCTCTGAGCTGAACTTTGGTGCTTAACTATTACACAGCGATATGTAGCTTGAAGCATTGGTTTTAAATCTTAGTAAGGTTGCAAGAGAATTGGGAGATTGTCATCCCTTGTATTGAATATCACAAAGTGATGAGTTCCCGTCAGGATCGATTCATATTTTTGGAAGTGGTTTATTGCATTACAAGTAGACATATGTTGATATTATTTAAACTGCAGTCCTTGTTTATGCAGTAGTATATAATTTTGATCATCTTTTTGTCAAAATTTAATTACTTCTTTTGTAAATGATTCTTTATATAATATATTTTAACCAGATCATCTTAAGGAGTTTAGGTTGTTTGAAAAATCTTTTGTTGGGTTTTATTGGCATAGATTAAATCAGGATTTAAAGTTTCTTCTTTACAAGATATGTTTCCAATACTTTTTGGTTGGTTGTTTTTTTTTTCATAATTGAATAGGAATTGTTTATTTTGAATAACATGTAGTCTCGAAAAAAAACATCATTGATTTTAAAAAGAGCAAGTTTTTGTGAGCTTAAATGTTCTTGAATTTTATTCATATTTGATTTTAAAAATGCAAGTTTTACAAGCTATAATATTCTTGAATTCTGTTTAGTAAGAGTCATATGTGAACCTTGAAGAAAAAAAAAATTCATTCTATAAAAACCGAGGAAATGACCTGGAAATTTATCTATAAAAAGCATGAGAACCATATAAAATACTAGTACAAACAGCTGCCTTGCTAGTCGCTCAGCATTAAGAGGTTTTAGTTATGACTGGTCGGCCTGGTGTAAGGATAATGTGATGATAGGATATGATGCTACATGTCTGCGGCATGATGCACTAATGCTAGATATCACTGCAGAGATCATAGTGATATGATTGAAATTTATTTAAAGCTATGTTAAAATCCAAAACACACTTGGGTTAGTATAACTTGCTGTAACTTGTACAGTAATACAAAATGTGGATTAGCATAACCTGTTAGAACTTTATACAGTGAACACCACACCTTGGTTAGCATAGCCTGTTGAATTTTGTAGAGTTTGCACTAAACAAGTATTAGCATAACCTGTTAAAATTTTGTACAGTCAGTGTAAAGCAGATATGGGTTATCTTAATTAGTACAGAACCTGACATTTGCAGGAACATAAACCTTTACAAACATACGATTTTTCTAGTTATCTTTTCTTGAATTTAGGTGGAACTTGAGAAGTATGAAAAGGGTGTGGCTTGGCTAAAGGATCTGTTGTACAACATAAAGTTCACAGCTGAGAGACTCAGAATTGTGGCCAAGAGATTGTCCAATGACATTGCAGAGTACAAGAATAGGGGATATACAGTTGTCAGAACACTTCTCAAGTCCATCATTTTCTCCAAAGGTCAGTTTGTAATTCTAGGTCTTTACTCTTTGCATGTTTTTCATTTGGAGTGTGAAATTGACCTCCATTCAGTAATGCTCACATTGCTTACACAAAACTAATCGGCCAACTGATTTCATGCACTATGGCAAAGCTGTCAGCAACACTGACTTAGCCCTACCTCCAAAGATGGAAGTGATGTTAGTACCATTCAGAGAACCAGCACACAAACATTACAAAAATCTTGCAGACACACAAACAGTAGTTAGATATCACAGGCACACAACAGTACTGAGATCTCACAGGCACACAACAGTACTAAGATCTCACAGGCACACAAACAGGACTAAGAGCTAACAAACGCATGAACATAACTATATAAGCAACTACCAAAGGTTAATAATTTGAACGAAGTCAAATTTCACTGTAGATTTAAGGTATGATTTATTTTCAAGATCAATTTAGTTTTGTGGATTTAAAGTCATTTTTCAGTACATGATATGCAATACACTGCAGCCAGTAGTTTTGATGGAGGAAGAACTTATGAAACCTACTGGATGCACCACAGACCCAAGGGAAGCTGCTGGCAAGCTTTCTCCATATTGGCTGTGCCAAGACTTGTACCCATATCATCAGTGATCTGTAAAGGCAAGCCCCTTAGACCACTCTTCCACCCAGGTCCCCACTTTTTAAGATAGATTTGGCAATGATATAGACCACTCTTCCACCCAGGTCCCCAATTTTTAAGATAGATTTGGCAATGATATAGACCACTTTTCCACCCAGGTCCCTAATTTTCAAGATAGATTTGGCAATGATATAGACCACTCTTCCACCCAGGTCCCTAATTTTCAAGATAGATTTGGCAATGATATAGACCACTCTGACACCCAGGGTCCCCAATTTTCAAGATAGATTTGGTAGTGATGTAGACCACTTGAACACAAATGGTTCCTAATTTTCAAGATAGATTTGGCAATGATATAGACCACTCTGACACCCAGGTCGCCAATTTTCAAGATAGATTTGGCAATGATATAGACCACTCTTCCACCCAGGTCCCCAATTTTTAAGATAGATTTGTCAGTGATATAGACCACTCTGACACCCAGGGTCCCCAATTTTTTAAAGATAGATTTGGCAGTGATACACATATACGAAAGTAGCTAGCTCATATGAAATAAGCTGACAGAATCCCTAATCAGTCGGTCACCACATCAGTAATACAAATCTGCCTGGGCATCAGTGTAGCATGGATGATTATTACTGCAAATTTTTTAACAGTTCTATTTTGTGAATGTAATGGAGATTATATGAATTTCAGCAAGAAATATAAAACAAACCTGAACAGATATTGCCACTCTGAAATAATAATAAAAATGTACAGTTGAGTTTGCAAACCTCAAACTTACAAAAGATTTATACTGTTTACCTCTTTGACTTTACCTCTTTGATTTATACTGTTTACCTCTTTGATTTAAAGATGAAGGTATCCAACTCAATGCTCCCTCAAGAGACAAAATGTACTGCATGGTATTATACAAAATTGTAAATCCCACATTCTCTCGTGCCATGTCTGGATATCTCACTCTTTTTGCAGAGAGGATTAGTATGCTGAAAGTGCAATTCTACCAGATTGAGTTCTGAAGAATAAGTTGGAGAAAACATTCTGAATGTCTCGGTTCATCAAATGTATAACAACACCTGCTCTTGTACTGGAGTCTTAAAAATACAAATATTTATTTTTCAAAAGAAAACAAAAACAGGACAAAATTAAATTATGCCTTTAAACAGGTATTATGGAAGAAAAAGACTAAACTTGTCAAGTAAAGTAATTCTAACAAGGTTCGGCATTGCATAGCCAAGATTGTGCTGATGTGCTGTTATACCCTGTATGTTCTGACAAGTAGCGCACATCAGGCTTCAAGTGTCACCAGATTAAGGTAGCTATGATCAGAGACTTGTGCCGTGTTGGTTGTGAGCTGAACTTGAAGAAACTGATTTAACCACATTGGAGCGGTCAAGATAATGGTCTGCTTTGGTGATTTTCTAGAATAGGGTCATTTTTTTTGTTGGTCTGCTTTGGTGATTTTCTAGAATAGGGTCATTTTTTTTGTTGGTCTGATTTGGTGATTTTCTAGAATAGGGTCATTTTTTTGTTGTTCTCATGATGTTAAAGTGAATTTAAATATAATTTAGCATGTGAAACTTTTTAGATGAGATTTACATGTACATTGATAATAGAACATATCCTTCTGCCACCATCTTACTGTGAAAAAATGTCAATAAAAAGCATATTGGATGCAAGAACTTCTGTCCATGCATTTTTGGTTGCATGCTTGAAAAAGCCTTGGATGCATATAATGGCCATTTTGAACTCAAGCACTTTGTGTTGCATCATAATGACCTCAATGAAATGACTGACTGGATGACATGTCCTCACAATTGGAATGTGGGGCTTTTCAAACTGAATGATTTCTCATATGTTTCAAAGTTTCATGAATAACTAAAATATCTTAGTGCTGATATCTAATTAATTATTTAAACATCAAGGGTTATTTTTGCGACCTATCATTGTATAAAAGTATGTCCTTACAGTATCATTTTCTTCTTTTGCCAGCTTCTGTATCCACTCACAGGACTATTGAGTTATTTCCATGTTTTTTTTGCTTGCCAGTTTCCATATCCACTCACTCAACTATAAGTCACTATCATGTTTTTTTTTCTTGCCAGCTCCCGTAACCACTCACGTGACTATGAATTACATCAATGTTCTTACAAACTTTGACATATAAATCACTAGATGGGCATGTTAAAAAGAGATTCTGAAAAGGTGTAACTAATTGGCACCTTACTTGTGATCACAGTTTTAAATCGATTGGGTAAATTTAGTTAACATTTAGTTAGACATTTCTAAAGCATATTGGTGCTTGGGAACAAATTCCAAAGTCACTGTTTGTCATTCATGTATCTAATGCTATCAAACTGTTTGTTGCCATCATTGTCTATGAGCCAGTTGGCATCAGTTCCAGATGATATCAGAAAATGGTTCTTTTTTCCATTTCACAAATTATATAAAACACGAAATTAGCAGCTATATAAATTAATTAGAACTTGATTTATTGATTTCTGTTTTGCCTTTTATGCAGCATAGTGTAAGAATGGTGTTTAAGTTAGCGGTGGAATGGCTTCAGTGTCAGCTGTGGTAGCAATAACAACTCTAAGATTCATTGTTACAATATTGTGTTCAAGTCATTGTGAGTCAATAACAGCCCTACGTTTCTGTGTTACAGTGTCGTATTAAAGTCTTTACAAGTCAATAACAGCCCTAAGATTCATTGTTACAATATTGTGTCCAAGTCTTTACAAGTCAATAACAAGCCTACGTTTCTGTGTTACAGTGTCATATTAAAGTCTTTACAAGTCAATAACAAGCCTTAGATCCTGTGTTACAATATTGTGTCCAAGTCTTTACAAGTCAATAACAAGCCTTAGATCCTGTGTTACAGTATTGTGTTCAAGTCATTGTGAGTCAATAACAGCCCTACGTTTCTGTGTTACAGTGTCGTATTAAAGTCTTTACAAGTCAATAACAGCCCTACGTTTCTGTGTTACAGTGTCGTATTAAAGTATTTACAGGTCAATAACAGCCCTACGTTTCTGTGTTACAGTGTCGTATTAAAGTCTTTACAAGTCAATAACAACCCTAAAAATCTGTTTATGTCCTACTAATGTTTAGTTATTTTTATGATTCATAAGTGTTATAATCCTCCATGCTAATAAATATATATGCATAAACTTTCACATATGTTCTCTTTTATGTTTATGTCATCTCTTATTCCATAAAAATAAACATACTCATTAAATCATTTTTAGGTGTTCAGCAGTATAATGTTTTGTATAATTCCAGAGTGTCAATTAAGAGTTTAACGTTGTTTTTTCTGCGTTCATCGTGGTATGAACTGTCAGTTGCCGACTCACACAGCAAATAACACCCGAAGGGCGTTATGTAAGCTGTGTGAGTCGGCAACTGACAGTTAATACCACGATGAACGCAGAAAAAACGTTAAACTCTTATAATTGAAATTGCAATGTATTGTTATGTTCTTTTCATTTTTCATCATAAAAAAATAATCATAATTGTGCGTAGTAATACTTTTGTCGGCTTTCTGTTACGTAGCTATTTATAGCTCTTGGGATTGTACTGCTTGTAAGTCCGTCATCCAATGGAACCCACGGAAGGAATTTGAACATTTTTAATATTTTATCATATTGAACACGTGTATGTAAAGTTGAAGCTCAATATTTTAAGTCACGATGTCATGGATATAAGGATGTTTGCTTATTTTAGATTGACTTAATGTGATTTGGCATATTCATCACTGTTGTGACAAGTGAGTAATCTGATTTCGTTCTTCAAAACCTATTTTCGTGTTATAAACAGGCTGTACTATAATACATGTAGGTTTATGAAGTTTGGTTATAGAAAGTATGTGATCAGTTTTATTGGCTCTAACATACACATACACGCACAGTTCTAAAATAATTAAGTACTTATTTTACCCCTCTAATTATACCATGAGTTGTTTTGTGACAATGGTTCATAACCAGATTCCTCTCATCAAATATGTGACATCAGTGTAGAAAGTGAACAGACAGACACACAAAATGACAGATTTAAAAACAGTAAGACAATTTAATTTATGAAATTTGTGTTTATTGTTGACACATTTTTTGAATTAAACTGAGTAGTGCAGTAATAATGACAATACAGCATAATAATTGTAATTCATGTATTTACTATTTTAAAAAAAGCAAATAACATGTTAGTATTAATCATTTGAACATTTACAGTTGCATTAGATAGTTCTGCAGACACACTATTTGAATTATACTTAGTAGTACAATAATAATGACAATACAGCATAATAATTTTACTTGAAAATATACTTGAAAATCACATACTTGCAATCCAAGTAGCTGGTAGAGAAAAGTAATGAAAAGCTGTATGACACATTAATGTATTTACTACTTTTAAAAAAGCAAATAACATATTATTAAGGATAGTTTACATTGACAATTTACTTGAAAATCACATATTTCCTTAATTTGTTTGCAATAACTTGTTTCAGTTTGAACTAAACTGGAAGGTGCAGTTATTGAAATGACAGGTAGATTGTGTAATGAAACCTGTCATAGAGTTCATTGTATTATGTGATAGTTCTTGTAGGGGATTTTGAACAGATTCAGTAATATTTACTTGGTTTGTACTACTTGGGTTTGTATGGGTTTCTTGAACATTTTCTTGAGTCATACTGCTCGAGTTTGTTGGGGTCATTTGAACATTTACAGTTGCATGAGATAGAACTGTAGAAGAGTCTTGAGCAGACAATGCTACATTTGCACATACATTTGAAAGAATGTTACTCATTTGTTGTTTATGTTGAGTGCTGGGCCTTGTGTATTGTTTCAAGGATAGTTCATTCGAGTGGTCAGACAGAGACATAATGTGCCTAGCAGGAAGGTTGGCGTCTGTCATTGCATTCAAAGCTGTGGCACGAAGAGAGTGAGCAGTATATCTTGCAGATATATGGGCATTTTTGCATATGTCTGGCATAAAACTGCTAAATTGTCTGTGTCCAACACATTTTGTTGTGTACCATGTTTGATAAACTTGGGGATTTTCAAAAGCATTTTTATCAATGTGACAAAAAAGTGATTCAGCTCTTGGATTAATGCGTGTGAGGTAGTATTTTATTGACCTGACGGGGCAGTTTTGACCACCAGTTGCATACATTCTTTTGTCAGAATTTTCCTCCTTAGCATTTAAGTCTCCCTGATGATTTTTTTGCATAGTTTGATGGGTCAAAATGACATATTCATCCCCAGTTTCATCAAATCTGATTTCAAGACTGGTAGGTGTCAATTGGCTGTGGAATTCTAATCCACGTGTTACATAGTGGATGGAGAGGTATAACCAAACCCTGTATCTGAGTGGTATCTGAGTGTGATAGGATTATCTTGCATCAGGTATTGATTGATCGCATACATGTCTAATGGAGGAATAATTGGTTTGTGTTGTGTTGATCTTGATAAGCCAGTCTTTGTGTTTAGTTTTAATTTTCCATTTAACATGTTATTTGTTTTTTTAAACTCAGGGTCTGTAACAATATTAATTGAACGACCACATTCAACCTGAATGTGGCGATTAATAGCAGCCCTGACATTCTTTAAGGTGTTTTTGTGATATTCCTCAGCTTGGGCTTCAGGGAGCATCCTCTTTCGTGCTGTGGTGATTTTTGGGGCTGCTTCGGCATAAAATATGGATAACATTTGGCCCAAATGTCCAGACTCAACTGTCATCAGATCCACCTCCATATTCTTTTCTTTGCACCATTCTGAAATGCATGTTTTTTTTGCTTGGTAATAACTATTTTTAACATTTAAAATATTTAGCTCTTTGGGATGAATCATTCATGCATTTTTCCTATATTTTTATTTATACAACAAATTTTTTACATTTTTTAAGCTTTCACAAATATTAGTTTAAAGATAAACTACATTTTATTCACTTCAAAGTAATTTAAATCTCATTTTTATTTTTAAAATTTAATAATATTATAAATCTCATTTTTATAATTTAAGAAAATAATAGATTTAGAGCAATTTCAGTATCAAGCATTATTATTTAATCTTACATCCAGTATACTGGTTATTGTTATTATTATAGTTAATTCATTATAATTATTGAATGAATATATAAATTACCTGTGAAGGTGTTGTAGCCCCATTTAGTATTTTTCTTTGTAGATTTAGAGTAGCGCTGTTCTGAAATTTTTACTAGATCTTCTTCGTTTAGTAATTTGAACCGTTTAACTTTTGCTTTGTGGTCATCCTGTTCATCAACTGTGAATAGTGTTGGTTCATTCAAACTAAATATTAAATTGGTTTGTAACTCTTCTTCCAATTCAAAAGGCTCGTCAAATATCGATGGATCAAAATTTTCAACATCATCATCCGTGAAATCTATTTGATAAGGCAAAGTTATCGAAAAATCTCCAAATTCTGACATTTTACTTTCAACGTTTGACAGCCACAATACTGGTGACCTGGGCCTAGCGCGCTTGAAACATTTTTTTATCCATACTTTTCTTCACAAATTTCATCAAACAATGAATGGTTTTATTCATAAAAGATGAGAAATATATTTTTCTTTAATCTTTCAAACTAAATTTATTCAATTATTGTTTTAAAAATTGTAAAAATGGTTCTTTTCCTTTAATGTTTACTTCGTGTCTGCCTTCACTAGCAGTGTTTATCTTCTGCTATACACGTGACTCTATTTATAGACGTGGGTATTTTTAGAAAAGTAGTTCTCCTAACAGTTCATCCTGAAATGAACGCAATTCATTTTGATCACGTGATAACATTCTGACCAATCGAATCATTACTTTCCTCTACAAGCTACTTCGATTGCAATTATCAAGCTATCGATTCAAATGTCTTGTATAATTTCAGAGTGTCACCAAGCTATTAGTTCAAATGTCTTGTATAATTCCAGAGTGTCACCATGCTATTAGTTCAAATGTCTTGTATATTTCCAGAGTGTCACCAAGCTATCAATTAAGGGGCCCCGAGTGGCAAAGTGGTCTAAAGCGCTGTCCATTACGGATCACTGCCATCTCACCTCTGTCTGCGTGGGTTCGAGTCTCAGATTCGGCTAATGTAGTTATGTGAGAAAGCTTGCCAGTAGCTTCTCGGGGGTTGGTGGTTCTTTCCTGGGATTTTCCGGGTTCTTCCTCCACCATTAATACTGGCCGCCATGTATAGCCTATATTGTGCTGAAAAATGCCGTTAAACCATTAAAAAAAAACAAAAAAACAAGCTATCGATTCAAATGTCTTTTATATTTCCATAGTGTCACCAAGCTAATGATTCAGATGTCTTGTATAATTCCAGAATGTCACCTTGCTATCAATTCAAATGTCTTGTATCATTCCAGAGTGTCACCTTGCTATCAGTTCAAATGTCTTGTTCTTGTATAATTTCAGAGTGTAACCATGCCATCAATTCAGTGTTGAAACAACAGACATTTTTACAGCAAATTTTGCAGCAGTTGGACGAAGAACCAGATGTGGTAAGTCTGAACAGAAATTTTGGCAAATTTAACATTCCTTTTTGTAAGGCACATGGTTATGCACATGATTATAATACCGTTCCTGATTTAACATGCATTTTTATGGATTTTCTATTATACCTGGTTTATTTTATTTTTAAGACTGACCTACTTGCCAACCTTTGAAACCATGCTAAGGGATTTCCGGAGCTCAAAAATTGTTTTGAGTGTTTGGTGGAGGGGATAAGGGGAGGAGGGGGTTAGTTTTGAGTGTTTGGTGGAGGGGGTAAGGGGAGGAGGGGGTTAGTTTTGAGTGTTTGGGGGAGGGGGTAAGGGGAGGAGGGGGTTAGTGCATGCAACCCAAAATTCATTATCATTCTGTTGATGACAAGATATCACCAATATAGAAATAGAGAAAATGATGCACAATTCAAATAAAAGAAAGTACAATATATGTATATATTTTTCTTTGAACTTCAAAAGATATATATATATTCTTTCAAACATATAATAATTGGTAAATTCAGGATTGACCCAAGGTTGGGGAGTAGTATATTAAATTAAAAATAATACCTGGTTTCCATGATAAAATCCATTGGACAGTGGAATAGTCTTAACTTGATGTAGTCTTTATTGATATAGTCAGTAGCTGGATGGAAGGGATTCATAAGTCATTAGATCTTTGCACTCACCACTGGATGGTACTGTTGTTAAGAATTTATTTTATCAGCATGTAAAATCAACTGTTTGCATTTACATTGCTATGATAGTATCAAACATGAAATGGCCCCACTAATCAGAATGCTAGTTACTTGTATTGATGCTAGGTGGTGTTACTTGTATTGATGCTAGGCATTGTTGCTATGACAACAGATGTCATACATATAAGAAATTAAGATATATTCTTTGCAGTATTCTTTGCTTCATAAAGACAGATGCTATCAACCAATTCTAAATCTAAATTTGCATCTTCACCAGTGGTTCATCTGGTTCATCCTTTCCTGCATCACAGCATTTAACATTTTATCTGTAAACTCCATCTTCAAAGAAACATGTTGCTGATCACAAACTTGTCAATAATCTTTTATACAGATGATTTAAACATTCTTATTGAAGATAGTGATGTGTAAAACCTTTTTTTCATTATTTGTCTCTTTGATTTGCCTGTCTTCAAACAAATCAGGTTTTTCCACTCTGTGGGCTTTACCTCTGCAAATTAGATTAATGAAATGTCCCAAAGCAGTACTCAGATATCTTAACACAAAATCACGACTATTGTCGATCAGTTAAGTAACCTCAGAAATAGTGCTTACCAATCTTTGACTGTATTATCTTAATCTGTATAATCTCCCATGAGACAGTCAGCTGTATAAACACTCAAAGCAGTCACCTGTATGAAGTCTCATGAGGCAATTAGCTTTATAAAGTCCCACAAGGCTGTCAGCGGTATATAGTCCCACAAGGCAGTCAACTGTATAATATCCCACAAGGCAGTCAACTTAGAGTCCCACAAGGCAGTCAGCTATATAAAGTCCCACAAGGCAGTCAACTGTATAATGTCCCACAAGGCAGTCAGCTCTATAGAGTCCCACAAGGCAGTCAGCTATATAAAATTCCACAAGGCAGTCAGCTCTATAGAGTCCCACAAGGCAGTCAACTGTATAATGTCCCACAAAGCAGTCAGCTTTATAAAGTTCCACATGGCAGTCAGCTGAATAGAGTACCCCCAAAATAGACTACATGAGGACTTAGCAGGACTTTTTAATACTTATACAGTCTGTGGGTAACATGTATATACTTTTGTAGTTATTAAAAAAGGTCTCCAGCCCCTTCCCACCTCCATCTATATTGCTGAAAACATAACTTTTTATGGGTTGGGGATTACAAATTTGCTACTTTTGTGTGATATTATTTTAGCCAGTGGCTGATTAGAATCCATCATAATGTTACCAAACAAGAAAATACACTGATTATGATGTTACTTAAGATAAAAATACACCCATCATGATGTTACTTAAGATAAAAATATACCCATCATGATGTTACTTAAGATAAAAATACACCCATCATGATGTTACTTAAGATAAAAATACACCCATCATGAAGTTACTTAAGATACAAATACACCCATCATGATGTTACTTAAGATAAAAATACACCCATCATGATGTTAAGATAAAAATACACCCATCATAATGTTACATAACATTGAAACACACCCATCATGCTGTTACTTAAGATAAAATTACACCCATCATGATGTTAAGATAAAAATACACCCATCATGATGTTAAGATACAAATACACCCATCATAATGTTACTTAAGATAAAAATACACCCATCATGATGTTAAGATAAAAATACACCCATCATAATGTTACATAACATTGAAACACACCCATCATGCTGTTACTTAAGATAAAATTACACCCATCATGATGTTAAGATAAAAATACACCCATCATGATGTTAAGATACAAATACACCCATCATAATGTTACTTAAGATAAAAATACACCCATCATGATGTTACTTAAGATACAAATACACCCATCAATGATGTTACTTAAGATAAAAATACACCCATCATGATGTTAAGATAAAAAATACACCCATCATAATGTTACTTAAGATAAAAATACACCCATCATGATGTTAAGATAAAAATACACCCATCATGATGTTAAGATAAAAATACACCCATCATGATGTTAAGATAAAAATACACCCATCAAGATGTTAAGATAAAAATACACCCATCATGATGTTAAGATAAAAATACACCCATCATGATGTTACTTAAGATAAAAATACACCCATCATGATGTTAAGATAAAAATACACCCATCATGATGTTACTTAAGATACAAATACACCCATCATGATGTTACTTAAGATAAAAATACACCCATCATGATGTTAAGATAAAAATACACCCATCATGATGATACTTAAGATAAAAATACACCCATCATGATGTTACTTAAGATACAAATACACCCATCAATGATGTTACATAACATTGAAACACACCCATCATGCTGTTACTTAAGATAAAATTACACCCATCATGATGTTACTTAACATAAAAATACACCCATAATGATGTTACATAACATAAAAATACACCTATCATGATGTAACGTAACATGAATATACACCCATCATAATATGTTGTGGCATAAAATGTACTCATTATTTCAAGTCAATGTTGTCTTGCACAGTAGAGTAAGGGGTATGTGCTTTTAATGCAGTATATAAATTTGTATATGTATGAAGTCTTGTTTTGACAGGTTGAATCCAGAATGAACCAGTTGTTACAAGTTCTGACCAGTCCAAGTAATCTGACCATTCACATGTCAGCTGACACTGCTAGACTGGCAACAGAGCACCCCCTCCCTCAAAAATTCTGGACAGATTTTATCCACAAAACACACCAGTTACCTTCAGACAGGTGAGGATATCTTTGAAAATTTGAAACAGAGTATACAATGTTTTAGTCTAAATAATCTAGCTTTATTTAGTTCAATTATATATTTTCATGTGATAAATCTTGCAAATTCTTAGATCATGGAAACTTATTGAATAATTTCAGTCTTTATATTCCATACAGTTTTTTTTATCTTTGGGAATGAGGTGTGCTTGATTCATCATGAAACTTACTTTGCTTTTTGTATGATGTCTGCACAGATTGTCCTGTACAAATGGAGTCTTTTTTATGATGTCTGCACAGATTGTCCTATACAGATAGAGTCTTTTGTATGATGTCTGCACAGATTGTCCTGTACAAACAGAAGCTATTGTATGTCTGCACAGATTGTCCTGTACAAATGTAGTTTTTTGTATGATGTATGCACAGATTGCCCTGTACAAATAGTCGTTTGTATGATGTCTGCACAGATCATCCTGTACAAATGTAGTCTTTTGTATGTCTGCACAGATCGTCCTGTACAAATGAGTCTTTTGTATGATGTCTGCACAGATTGTCCTATACAAATGGAGCCTTTTGTATGATGTCTGCACAGATTGTCCTGTACAAATCAAGTCTTTTGTATGTTTGCACAGATTGTCCTATACAAATGGAGCCTTTTGTATGATGTCTGCACAGATTGTCCTGTACAAATCGAGTCTTTTGTATGATGTTTGCACAGATTGTCCTATACAAATGGAGTGTTTTGTATGTCTGCACAGATTGTCCTGTACAAATGTAGTTTTTTGTATGATGTATGCACAGATTGCCCTGTACAAATAGTCGTTTGTATGATGTCTGCACAGATCATCCTGTACAAATGTAGTCTTTTGTATGTCTGCACAGATCGTCCTGTACAAATGAGTCTTTTGTATGATGTCTGCACAGATTGTCCTATACAAATGGAGCCTTTTGTATGATGTCTGCACAGATTGTCCTGTACAAATCGAGTCTTTTGTATGTTTGCACAGATTGTCCTATACAAATGGAGTGTTTTGTATGTCTGCACAGATTGTCCTATACAAATGGAGCCTTTTGTATGATGTCTGCACAGATTGTCCTGTACAAATCGAGTCTTTTGTATGATGTTTGCACAGATTGTCCTATACAAATGGAGTGTTTTGCATGTCTGCACAGATTGTCCTGTACAAATAGTCTTTTGTATGATGCATGCACAGATTGTACTATACAAATGGAGTCTTTTGTTTGAAGTCTGCACAGATTGTCCTGTACAAATGTAGTTTTTTGTGTGATGTCTGCACAGATTGTCCTGTAATAAATAGTCTTTTGTATGATGTCTGCACAGATTGTCCTGTAGAAATAGTCTTTTGTATGATGTCTGCACAGATTGTCCTGTACAAATTGAGTCTTTTGTATGATGTCTGCACAGATTGTCCTGTACAAATTGAGTCTTTTGTATGATGTCTGCACAGATTGTCCTGTACAAATTGAGTCTTTTGTATGATGTCTGCACAGATTGTCCTGTAGAAATAGTCTTTTGTATGATGTCTGCACAGATTGTCCTGTACAAATTGAGTCTTTTGTATGATGACTTCACAGTGTGTGCTGCAATAAATAGTCTTTGTGGTCATGGTTCGGTAGTGTGTCCATTAAGAAATAATTTATATCATGGGTAGACACTGTGTCCTGTAAAATAAATTTTTTTTCTATCAAGGCTAGACATTGTGTTCTGTAATAAATGGAGCATTTTGTATTATGGCTTGACATTATTTCTTGTAATAAATAGATTTTGTGTGTCATGGCTAGACATTTGTTCCTGTAATAAATGGAGTCTTTTGTGTCATGGCTATTGTTGTTGTTGTTGTTGTAGGGCTTAACGCTATTTTTCAGCACATGATAGGCTATACATGGCGGTCAGTATTATTGGTGGAGGAAGAATCTGGGAACCCGCCCCGGAAAGAACCACCAACCCACAAGAAGCTACTGGCAAGCTTTCTCACATAACTACATTAGCCAAACCTTAGATTCAAACCATCATATCTATAGGGGATTTCACAGTTGCAACGGAGTTACTGATCGTAGCGCCTAAAATTACCCCCCTTAGCTCCAATGCGCATGCCCACAAAAAAATTTCAGTTCCGGATAGTTTACTGTTCTACACTTGATTAGCGAAACATAAAGTCAACAAACGATATCCAATGAATCAATTATATATGTCAAACTAATTTTGTTCATAGTAGGAGAATAATCAGATAATTAGATTCGGTTTCCATACATTATATCAGATAATTAAATATTTACTTTCCATACTTTAAGAATGTAAATTAATTAAATTAAATACACTGTCCATATTTATATTATACCTGATAATATAGATTCATTATCCATAATTTCAGATACATTTGTAGGAACATTTCACCTTGATCTCCAAATTTAAACATCTATTGAATATTTTTGGCTACATAACTTTAAAGAAACAATCTCAACAATTTGCATTTTTGATATGTTGATATATCTTTCTTTCTCAGTTACTTTCGCAAGGCTAATAGTTCGTTTATAATGCGAGTTAAGAAAGTTATAACACAAGCAGCTGATATGTAATGCTAAATATTTTAAATCAGAAAAGTTGGGGTTTTTTTAATTTTAAAAATGGAACAGTATATTAATGTACTCAGATGAATTAGACAAAGCAATAATTACATTAGCTATCGATAAAGGAGTGTAATTAATGCTGATGGAATATTTATTCATAGTTTGGGTGTAAAAATTGTACAATTTTCAGATTAATGATATTTTAACTTGTTTCATTTTCATTTAGAATTTTGAAACATCAAGTATCGGACGGTACATGCAAAAACTTTCAAATTTAGACAATATTTCTGATTGCCGCCTGCAAATTCATTTAGAACAGCCTTCTAAAAATTAGATAATTTCTGTTTAACTTTCCTTGCATTAAAGATGTAAGTTTTAAAAATACAATTATTTCATAGATTTCGTCCCATTACTTTGGTTCGTCTTTTAAATCAATATTAATCAACGTGACCGGATGTAAAATTGCAAACAGTACCATTTTTTTTAAAAAAGAGACTGCTTGTATGAAAAAGCCATACAAGTCAATACTAAATGGATACTCACACATATTCATCTTTGTTGTCTTTATCTATCAGTCACTCGTTCAATCTTAGCATCATATTATACAAATTTTTGACCTGAAGTATGCTTCTGTAATATACGTATGCGAACACATTCATTCAAGGGTATACATACCCAATGCACTAGATGAAATGTGACAGACACACATACAGACAGACAGGCAGATAGGTGAGAACCACATGTCATATACATGCATAGTGTCTAACATAGATATTTCTCCATATAATATACTCTAACATTTCCATCCGTTCAAGGAAATAAAATTAGAATAATCGTCAAGGAGACTCGTATGTGCGCCTGTCTGTTCGCGCACGGATGACATTTGTGCATTTTGAAAGCAACTCAAATTATTTAATGAAAAATATAATTAACATTAATACAAATCTATCTATCCCTTAGTCTTGCCAACCGTTGGGGCACCACTGATGACCTGACAACCAGCTTCCTCCATTCCAATCTGTTCTCTGATACTCTCAAATAATCTTAATACAAATGCAACAGTCTAAATCAATAATAAAAGAACCTTAAAAAGTTAGAATTTTTTGTGTTGTCATTCAACATCAACTTACTGCTATGATTAAACCTGTAAAGAAAAATAAACATATTCTCAATATTCGTCAAGCGAGATAAATTGCAAGAAACTTTTTTACGCAGCGATACACTTTGCGCAATCAAATAATACAAACTAGTACATAATGTAGTAATGGAAAGATAATGAAGATCTGAAATGGGCAGAGAACATTTATTTAAAAGCTGGCTGCAGCGCAAGTTAGTGAATAAAATTAAAGATGTAACAACAATTTATCAAATATTGATATACATTTTTTTTTATAATAAAGTGAGATATCGATCATGCTTGCAAAATTTGAGTGGTTTGTCACATTTTCTTGATCCACGTCTGCCGTCTTTAATTATTGAACTATCTGGAAGTTAGCTGCACCGATACTCCCTCTGGTGAGCTAGTAACCGTGAAACCCCCTATACAGTGTATCCTATAAAAAATTAAATCATCTGTAGACAGTTGGTCCTGCAGAAAACAATGTCTTTTGTGTCATGACTAGACAGTGTATCCTACAAATTAAAGAGTTTTTTTTTTGTATCACAACTAGAAAGTATCAACTTTTTTGTATAATGGTTAGATAGTGTATTTGGTAAATTGTCAATTTTTTTGGTATCATGGCTAGACAGTATCGTTAATATGTTCTGAACTATTTGAGACAGTGTGTCCCATGAAACATCTAGTCTTTTGTAACATGGCTAGACAATGTTCATATAAGAAGTGGTGGAGTCTTTTGTAAAATTGCTGGACAGTGTATCCTGTAAAAAGTGGATCCTTTTGTAACCTGGCTAGACAGTGTGTCCTGTAAAAAGCCTGGAGTCTTTTGTAACATGAATAGATAGTGTTTCCTGAAAAAGTTGGATCTCTTTGTATCATAGCTAGATAATCTTTCCTGTAAGCAATGAAGTATTTTGTTTCCTGTGTAGTGTCCTATAAAAGGGAGTATTTTGTATCCTGTGTAGACAATGTCCATTAAATGGAGTATTTTGTATCCTGCATAGACAATGTCCATTAAATGGAGCATTTTGTATCCTGTGTAGACAGTGTCCATTAAATGGAGTATTTTGTATCCTGTGTAGACAATGTCCATTAAATGGAGTATTTTGTATCCTGTATAGACAATGTCTATTAAATGAAGCATTTTGTATCCTGTGTAGACAGTGTCCTATAAAATGGAGTATTTTGTATCCTGTGTAGACAGTGTCCATTAAATGGAGTATTTTGTATCCTGTGTAGACAATGTCCATTAAATGGAGTATTTTGTATCCTGTGTAGACAGTGTCCATTAAATGGAGCATTTTGTATCCTGTGTAGACAGTATCTTGTAAAATGGATTATTTTGTATCCTGTGTAGACAGTGTCCATTAAATGGGGCATTTTGTATAATGGCTTGAAAGTGTGTCCTGTAAACAATGATGTCAGCCTGATCAGCATTGCATCATCTATCAACTTTTTGTACTTTCAATAACCACTCCAAAACTTCTGACTGAATTTCACAGGCACCATTGTAATATCAAGATTTTGCAAAAGTTGCAAAAGAGTTGTTCTGTTCAAACGTGGTCAGTGTCACTAAAATGATAGAAAAAATGTCAACAATATCTTTAAAAAAAATATTTGATCAGAATAACAAAACACCCTGGTTTGAAAGCCTGTAAAATTCTTTTAAATTTTGCAACCAGTTATGAAAATTTGAACAGTTTCATGACTTTAAAAATTATCTCAATCGAAACATATTTGCCAGTTTTCTAGGCAGAGATTAGGTTTTAGTTTGCTTTCATTTTGAGGTCAATATATGGGTCCTTGAGCACAGCCCAAGTGAATGAAAGGTTATTATGAACAAAATGTTCAAAGTTAATTAGATGTAATATCCATTTTATTTTGCAGAAATTCTACATTTAATGTAAAAATAGTGATATTACTATTTTATTCAAATACATAATAAAACAGCTCTGCTTTTATAATAACAGAATTGATGCAGAGGTGAGATGTTTTATAATGCTAATTTTTGGCTCTGCCAGACAGGAGAGCTCGAGGATGATCTGTTGTCCATTGTACATACATCCATCCCTTTGCGGTAATTTGCTAGTGCTGCCTCTAAACAATTTGCTTTTCAGTTTGGTTTTTACTTCAGATGTACCATGAAGAAAACATCAGATTTTGTTTTATCCTTGGAGTCAAGTCCTGAGAAGCAGATAATTGTTGGGGTTGGATCGGTGGAGTCTTCATATCTTGTCCAAGCTGTCCCCTGTATTGATTCCTACTCCCACCCAGATTATCCTGCCATCATGGTCTTCATCCAGTACCTTACCCAGCTAGAGGGTCCAATGTGGCGGCAGATTAGGGGCTTGGGACTCTCCTATCATTACAGGTAATGTAGTGACTATTACTGTAATAAATGCTGTTAATTTATTTACTTTGTATTTCCAAAGAAGAATACCTTAATTTAAATAGTTGGAATAAATAAAATTCCAGCCCAAGTAAAATACTGGACACCACAATAATGCAACTGTATTAGAGCATGAATGAATAACTTCTTCAGAAACAAGATTATATAGTCCTCTACTGGACCTCAGGTGACAATTAACATTTTCTAACAAAAACTAGTACCTGATAGAAATATTCTTTCTGGAAGATTCCAAATGTTTACAAGATAAAATCTTTGCTAGAATTGGAAGGACTTTTATTGAAATTATACTATAAAATATGGTAAACATACACACCTGGCATTGCATTAGGAATTTCCTATGATCTGGAGTCAGATTGAGATAAACATGTTTACAAAACCAAAAATCAATGATTCACATCATTTAGAAAAGTCCAAAGTACAAAACAGTGACAACACACACACACACTTGATAATAGCACAAAAGCTTCAGTCTAGTGCTTAAAAAAAAAAACATGATTTCAATAGAAACAGCTTATAAGAGATTATTCCTTAAATATTTTCTATCAAAATATTTGATTTGTTTTATAAATTCTTGTTAAGATAAAGAAAAGAAAAGACTTTAAATGTTTTTATTTAAGATAGACTTTAAAAGTTTATATTTAAGAAAGACTTTAAATCTTTATATTTAAGATAGACTTTAAAAGTTTATATTTAAGAAAGACTTTAAAAGTTTATATTTAAGAAAGACTTTAAAAGTTTATGTTTAAGAAAGACTTTAAAAGTTTATATTTAAGAAAGACTTTAAAAGTTTATATTAAAGATTGTTTGTATTAAAAGTTATTGTTTATTTTTACTTATGGTCATAAAAAGATTATCACTATCTGAATATTTGAAATTATTTATACTGTGGTGAAATATGGGTTTTATCCTTGGTTTTTATTTAAGAACAGTTGAAATTCACTGCAAACACAGTTTGTAAACATGGGTTTTATCCTTGGTTTTTATTTAAGAACAACAGTTGAAATTCTCTGTACAAATACATTCTTGTGAAACATGTTTTTTATATTTAAGAACAGCAGTTGAATTTGTTTGTGCAAATACAGTCATATTTGAAATTTTATAGACAGTACTAAACTGTGTGATGGAACATGGTTTTAAGTTATTTTCTTACTGAAGAAAAATATTTGAAATTCTATAGACAGTATTTAACTGTGTGATTGAACATGGCTGTGTTTGTTAATTTCTAATATTGAAAGAGGATGCAGTCAAAAAGATTCCTGTCTTACCACATTTGTTCATTTAAGCATATAGATTAGAAATATTAAGGTCATACAAGTAAGTTAACAACAATAGTTACTATTCACTCTCACAAATTAGATTTAATCGACCAAGTTTTCCAGGTTAAAGCCAATGGTAAAAAAAGCCATTTTTTGTTTGTTTGTTTGATTTGGATTTTTAACGTAGCTTTAACAATTTTTCAGTCATATCGCTATGATGTCTGCTGTGAGTCAGTTTATAGTGATGTCTAGCACTGGGACATCATACCGCAGTCATGTAACTTGATGTCTCACCCAGTCACATTATCCTGACACCAGGCCGACCAGTCCTAACACCAACCTCTTAATGCTGAGCGCCAAGCGAGGCAGCTGTTAGTACCATTTTTGTAAGTCTTTGGTATGACTCAGCTGGGGATCGAACCCATAACCTCCCGCTTCCACGGCAGATGCTTTAACCACTAGGCCACTGGAGCAGTTTTAAAAAAAAAGCCATAAAAACTAGATTAATATTTAAAAAGATATATTCTGTATAGATTATCTAGCAGGTATCTACATAGACCTTGATCTGCTGTCACTAAATGCACTTACACATCTAGGTCTACACTTACACATCTATGTCTATGCAGTTTGTTAGAACTAATCAGTTGAACACAAAACTTAGACCCTCATCTGCTGGAGCATTATTTGATAGCAAATCAGGGTTTGTATTCTTTACAGTCTGGCTGATTTATAAATCAAATATATGTATTGTAGTTGATTGGTTCAAGGTATTTCAAAAATACTATTTTATGCCAGAGAAAAGTTTACAATTGACTAACAAACCTTTTATGTTCTTGGGTATAAAATTCAGTGCCGAAAGAAATTGACTGAGATGAACAATTACATTACAGTCCTACCCGTTTATATCGATATAGCTTATATCAACAAGCTGCCTATGTGGACAAAAAAATCAAAATCCCAGTCCCTTGGTCTACTATTACTATCAAATTGTCATGCTTATGTCAACTTCGAGATAAAAGATCAACGTACATGTCGACAGAAGCCCTTGGTCCCAGCTTTAACAAATCCTTTGTTTTCTAATCATTTATGTTGACAAGCTGCCAGTTCCGACCCATACTTTGTTCAGCAGTTACTTGATCTTGCCGCCATGTTTTAATGCCGCGGTCGGATAAAAAAAAAAAACAACATAGCAGCACATTTTCTCACCACTCTGCAGCTAGTTAAGTCTTTGATCTTGCCACCTAGCTTGTGGGTCATGTTCTTCAGACGTACTCTTACAATCACAACATGTACATCTGTGGGTCTTTCAGCCATTGAATTTTCTGATTGTAAATATCAGCACAGCTAATTGATCATCACAATTTCCCAATCAACAGGTGGTCGAAGCAGGACTGCTTGCTTAGTCCTTAAATTAGCCGTCCAGGAAACTGATGCATACAGAGGACTCCTGCATACATGATTTTCTGATTCCCAGATATAAAAATTGTGTGAAAATATGGATTACGCATTTCCGAGACCTTTGAAAGTGATCGGTGATTAAAACAAGTTTATTTTTGCTGTGAAATTTTCGTTTTTAACTTTATTTACATTTACATGGCTACCAACAGAAGTGTAAAATGCAAATAAAATTTACAGTCTCTGGAAACTAAATATCTGGCTGTTAAGGAAGTTGAGGGATGAACATCTTGCAAAGAGGTCTGTGAAATTTTTTTCACTAAAAAATAACACCCGTTCAGGAAGGATGAAAGCTGCTGAGGCTATAAAGAAAGACTACGTTGAAGGTAACCGCGCTCCCCAAAGGAAGAAGCAAAAGACTGCTACATTTGAAGACGTGGAGGAAGCATCAAAATGGTTCAATGAAACATTTACGAGAAAACTTAGTGTGAAGAACTTCACTGCAACAAGTGGTTGGTTCAGTCGCTTTAATGTTTGTCATAACATCGGATACAAAAGTATTTGTGGAGAATACATGTACTGTTAAGTTTTTCACTTCCCTGTGAATAGCCCCATCCCCTTGGTAGCCTCAATAAGATGGGAACAGACTGACCAAAATCTAGGCCAATTTAAGTACATGTACATGAAGCATGTAAATAACAACTATCCAACCATGTGCTTATGCAGACGTTGAATATCGTAATGTTTTTCGTATCAGGATGTGATCAATGCAATATTTTATTTTGGATTTTACTACACAGAGGTAACCAAAATGTAATTTGTCAATATGCAAATGTATTTCACACTGATTCTGTCTTCATGTACTCAAAATTTCCATTGTTTTCTCAGAGTGTAAATGCTATTCACTGATGACGGATCACCCTTTGCTGACGAATTTTAACTTTTATCTTTTTTATCTCGACATCCACCTATGTTGACAATATTTCCTCAGGCCCGAGGATGTCAATATAAATGGGTAGGACTACTTACAAATTACACCATGAAGGTACCTGAAGATGATGTATTTAGCTTCATTTACTGTATTTGTGGGCTTATAAGTCAATGCAGAGTACAAGTCGAACGAGCAAATTTGGTAAATATTCCAGCCTTCATTCATATTTAAGTTGATGCTGAGTATAAGATGCCATATCAATACTTTGGCTTCATCTTTTTTCACTTTATTCCACATAGCAAAACAAATTTTGTCCTATCTATAACTTAAGTACGCTTTTAGATCAAGAACATTAAATCTAGCCAAAAGTACATCATTTGTTCACAACATTTATATCCATATAGACTCCGTTTTTGTTAAATCTCAAGAATTACCATTTCACATACAGTTTAATTTTCTTTGCAAATACAATGACTTCTTCATTCCCATCAGTTAGGATTATTTTTTTAAAGTGCATGTCCTTTTCCTGTATTTAGGCAGCAATTGTTTTTGATCTTTGCTTATGCTATATGTTACTTTAAATTTCTGACAGTTCTATCGGCAAGTTCAAAAGATGTTACTGGTTGAGAAATTTACAAGAGTAACCACCTGGCATTTCCTTTCATTATACTGTACCAGTGTTTAGGGCCTAACCGAGTAGATAATTTTTTGCGAGTACCAAATCGGAGTAATTGTATGTACTATTTGCCGGATCCAGACATTAACCGAGTAGTAGGTGCAACTCAGGAGAGTACTGTTTGTTTGCAAAGCTTAAACTTTTTGTGTACCGTATACCGTATATATCGCCTATAAGATGAACACTTTTATTATTAACTAAAATTATTATGTATTAAAAAACTTTTTTTAAAAAAAAGTTCGATATTTATTGAATTATTTTGCTTGTAACCATTTGTGCGCGTATTATTTGTTGAGGCGAATACTTCTGAATAGTGCTGAAAAACTGGATATTCGGCCAAAGTGAATGTCCGAGGCGATTTCCGGTTAGGCCCTACCAGTGTTCCATATTCATAATACCCTGTTGGTAGTCTCATTTCGCTATTGGTAGCCTCACCATTATGATTTGGTCTGCTGTATCTTTACCTCATGCTGGTGTTAGCTTAGAAAACCTGACTACAGTGGTAACCTGCATAAACTTGCAAAAGAAATGTACAACAGTATAGCATCCTTGTATCTCATTACAACAAAAAAGTAAACACTTGTGTCTGTCTTAATTAATTAAATCAAACTGGAGAGAATTCCCAATTAACAGCAACAAATATTTAAATGAGCTTAACGTTAATGAAAAGTGTTGAGCAAAGTTAATTTAATCCCATTCATTTAACATTGGATATCAATATGGTTTCTGTATAGACTTGTCAGCTCAAAATTATATATGTGAATTGGACATTGTATAGGTAGAAATGATTGCAACATTCATTTTATAAAGAAACAGAAACATATGGGATAAATCTGAAACAAAACAGCAAATACTTAATATACAATACTACAAACGAGACAAATAGAATACACAACCCACATGCGGGTATTTCAGTATATTAGCTCAATAAAATGACATCTTATCAGACATGAAGACTTGAAATGTACAAATGTTACTTTTTTTTATTATATTGAATTATGACTATATGCAAGAGTAGAACTCATATAGTGTTGTTTGTGCAAATTGAGAGGAAAAATACCAAGGGCTTTGTTAATTGTCATGGAATCGACGTTGATGCCCTCTTCATGTACTTCATCACTATGATCAATTACTCACTCATTTACGGCAAACATGTAATGGGGTCACATATCCCCCCCCCCATGTGTAAATGTTTCCTGACATTTAGCAAATTTGTGCCTGTGCTTGTTCAGTCAATTAACTTACTCTGCAGCTTTTTGCTCATACTTACATAAAAGTAAAGAATGGTTTTCATGCAAGATATATACAGTATAACAAGAATGGGAATGTTAGACATTGGCACACGATACATACATAAAGAACAGTTTTCTTGCATGAGTACATACAGAACTAGAATGGGAATGTTAGACATTGCAATGTGATAGTGTTCTATAGTTTAATATGATATATTTTTTTTTCTTCAAATTTTAGTATATTTGTGCAACCAGAGAGTGGACTGCTGTATTTCCTGCTGGCAAAATCCACACATATTGTCAATGCCTTCAAGGAGGCCAGAGATATTGTTGTAAGTATACATTACTATAATTTATTCATGAGATATTACTCTAATTTATTCATGAGATATTGTTGTAAGTGTACATTACTCTAATTTATTCATGAGATATTACTCTAATTTATTCATGAGATATTGTTGTAAGTGTACATTACTCTAATTTATTCATGAGATATTGTTGTAAGTATACATTACTATAATTTATTCATGATTTATTGTTGTAAGGATACATTGCTCTAATTTGTTCATAATTATGTATATATCCAGTGGGTTTTATATATATATATATATATATATATGTGTGTGTGTGTGTGTGTTATTATTGTAGTTTCACTATTTTTTGGGGTTTCCAATTTGTATAGATGTTGTGTTGTTACACACTGCAGATTTCAATAACCAGTCAACAAAACTCCTTCCCTGGAAATAATTTAACACTTTGCTCACTTAACTAGTTTAAAAACCAACAAAATGTATGCCCATGCCCCTCCCAAAATTGAATGAACTCTAATTGATCAATGGACATTTATTTAGAAAATTCAAAGATTCTAATAGGTTGAAAGCCATCTTTGGATAAACATTTTTGGCTTTGATAGGTTGGTAGCCATTTGTATAAAACATGGTTCTTGCAATTTTCCATGTGTGCATGAAGCCCTGCTTGTTTTACATATATAATGATATGTCTTTACACTTTTTAATCATTTGGAATTTTCGTTCCGGATTTATTCGTCTAATGTTGTCTTTACACATTATAAACATTTAGAATTTTCATTCAGTATTTACTTGTTTATTGTTGTCTTTACACCTTTTAATCGTTTGGAATTTTCTTCCTGGATTTACACATTTAATGTTGTCTTTACACTTTTTAATTGTTTAGGAATTTTCATTCTAGATTTACACGACGTTTAATTTATGTCTTTACACTTTTTAATCATTTGGAATTTTCATTCTGGATTTACATATTTAATGTGATGTCCTTACACTTTTTAATCATTTGGACTTTTCATTCTGGAACTGTAATACTAAAATTAATTTTGTTTAAAGAATTATTTAATTAGAATCAGATTTGAAAACAAAACCACATAGTATCACACATTGACATTAAGTAGTGGTAATACAAAAATAGGTAAATAATGTAGTCCTATATACATAATATTGAAGTGATGAATGACTAGTAAAAGATTCAGTTAGATCCATGCACTATTTTTTGAGGGTATAAGGGATCAGTTAGATCCATACACTATTTATTTAGGGTATAAGGGATCAATTAGATCCATACACTATTTATTCTGGGTATAAGGGATCAGTTAGATCCATACACTATTTATTTAGGGTATAAGGGATCAATTAGATCCATACACTATTTATTCAGGGTATAAGGGATCAGTTAGATCCATACACTATTTATTTAGGGTATAAGGGATCAATTAGATCTGTACACTATTTATTCAGAGTATAAGAGATCGATTATATCCATATACTATTTATTCAGGGTATAAGGGATCAATTAGATCCATTCACTTAGAACCATACACTATTTATTCAGGGTATAAGGGATCAATTAGATCCATACACTAATTATTCAGGGTATAATGGATCAGTTAGATCCATATACTATTTATTCATTGTATAAGGAATTAATTAGATCCATACACTTTTTATTCAGGGTATAAGGAATTAATTAGATCCATACACCTTTTATTCAGGGTATAAGGGATCAATTAGATCCATACACTATTTATTCAGGGTATAAGGGATCAATTAGATCCATACACTATTTATTCAGGGTATAAGGAATCAATTAGATCCATTCACTTAGATCCATACACTTTATTCAGGGTATAAGGGATCAGTTAGATCCATATACTATTTATTCAGGGTATAAGGGATCAATTAGATCCGTACACTATTTATTCAGGGTGTAAGGGATCAATTAGATCTGTACACTATTTATTAGGGTATAAGGGATCAATTAGATCCATACACTATTTATTCAGGGTATAAGGGATCAATTAGATCCATACACTATTTTATTCAGGGTATAAGGAATCAATTAGATCCATACACTATTTATTCATTGTATAAGGGATCAATTAGATCCATACACTATTTATTCAGGGTATAAGGAATTAATTAGATCCATACACTATTTATTCAGGGTATAAGGAATTAATTAGATCCATACACTATTTATTCAGGGTATAAGGGATCAATTAGATCCATACACAATTTTATTCTGGGTATGAGGGATCAATTAGATCCATAGACTATTTTATTCAGGGTATAAGGGATGGTACATTGTATCATTACCATAGTTTAATTTATATATGTTCTGAGGCAAATCAGGAAAACAATGTGTCAACAGGATGTTACACTAAGAACCTAATTTTAAGTTATATGTTTGAAGGCAGATCAAGGGAAATAGGTTGTACAGGATGTTATATTAATATCTTTATTTCCATATGTTCAGAAGCAAATCAAGGGAAATATTTTGTACAGATTGTTATATGCTAAGTGAGTTTATGGTATGTCCTATGTGAGTAGCTCATCATCATCAATTTACAGTCTCTGATGAGACTCTGTCTGGTTTGTTCAGATAATGCCCATATGCTATCAGACATTGCCAGCATTACTAAAAGTGTATTAACCTCGGAACTTCTTCTTCTAAAAAGACTGTTAGCAAAGTTGAAGGAAAGCATTTGTGGTCTTAAGGTCAATCAGATGTTTTCAAATAATACCAATCCACCATCAATATGGTCACCATTGCTAAAAGTAGTTGTTGTTTGACTAGCTTTTTATAAGGTTTTGTCAGGTATCACAGATGATATTTGGTAACAGGTGTATTTCAAGGAACATCCTTCACTAAGACAGACACCCATGTCAATCTGGTTCTTCTGAGGGAAGCAATATACACCCTTCAACAGAAAGGAAGAAGTAGAATAGGTGAGAAATGGCCACACTCTGGTTTTAAGTCCTAGATCCTTTTGTTGTTAGAGAAAGGCAGCATGTTTCAGCTCATCATTAGTCTTTCCACTTGATAAAAACCTCTGCTGGAAGAACACTTCAAGATAGAGACTACCACCGTGGTGAGGAACACCATAAGTCCCCATTGGCCGGATCAGGATGAATACCTTCACATCCCCATAACAGCAAATACAGCCAGTTCTGTCTGGGCCAAGACATTTCAAATTTGATTTTTCCTCCATCATCTGAGCCTTTTCACATGGTGATGGGGGTAATTAGTGGCTTCCTTGAGTACCTAGCGAGTCGCTTTCTTCCAGTATATACTGTATTCTGCTAGGTATTGCAGCCTAGATACATGTAACATAATGATATCAGTACTACCTCCTCATGTGGACACTAGAGTGAAAGAAATCAATGTTTCTATAATTGATCTATGTGAAGACTTCAACCTACAGTACACTTCCACAATACACATCTTTCTTTCTTCAAAAATAGGATGTCAACCTAAGCCTCTGCCACAGAGACAAAATTTGATTAAGTAAAAAAGAAACCTCTCAACTACTGAGAAAAATTAACTTCTCAAAATATAGCAAAATCATTCCAAGTTAGTTTCATTTATAGGCCACCTTCCTTCAAAGCAATTTGGAATGATAACTTTTTGAAACAAATGAAAAATGTTCTTGCACAGGAGATAAAAACATATATACTCTGCGATATAAGTAAGGAAATTCTCAACACTCAAATAAGAAACGACTGGATGGAATTCATTGAATAATTAGGCCTTGTCCAGCTAATAAATGAGCCCACAAGGGTAACAGAAAAATCAAGCACTCTTATTGATCACATTTATACTAACCTACAGACACTGTGGCTTGTGTTACTGTACCGAATGTTGGTCTTAGTGACACACTTTTTTTGACAAGAAACATTTAATGAAAGAGAAATAATAAAAATACACACAGAACTATCACTTACAGATCATTCAAATTGTTTAATGAAGAACAATTTCTGAATGACCTATACAAAATTCTATGGAATATGATCCAAAATTTGGATGACATAGATGCTCTGAGGGTGTGGACTGACTTATTATTTATGGTTGTTGTTGTAGTGTTTAACACCATTTTTCAGCACACAATAGGCTATACATGGTGGAGGAAGAACCCGGTAAAACCACCAGAAAGAACCACTGATGCACAAGAAGCTACTGGCAAGCTTTTTCACATACCCACATTGGCCGAATCTGAGACTCAAACCCACGCAGACAGAGGTGAGATGGCATTAATCCGTAATGGAGAGCGCTTTAGACCACTCGGCCACTTGGGGCCCCACTTATTTACGGATCTAGTGTGTTAGTATGTACATGTGCCACTGAAAGTACAGCGTGTATAGAATGAAATCCAACCTAATTAGCTTACTACTGAAATCCTAGATTCTATGAAAATACAAAACCAATTCAAGGCTATGGGAAATCATGCACAATATAAAGTATGGAGAAAAAAAACAAGTATGATTAAAAAAGCTATAAAAAAAACTTGTTATCAATCATTGCTTGGAAACAAAATGAGCAACACAAAAACTCCATTTGGAAAGTCATCAGTGAACTCACTAGAGTAACACACAAAGATCAGACAAATAAAATTGTTAAAGATTATGGCTTCTCAGTAGGATAATCATTTTCTCCCTGAAAGGCACAGAAAACTATTTTATAGCAGTTACATACAACCGTATTTAGACTACTGTAATACAGTATGGGGTAATTCAAATGATAAAAACATGTCAAAGTTGGAAAATCTTCAGAAAAGTGCATTTAAGCTAATATCAATCCAGATAGAAAGCAAGAAAAATTTAGCTGGTAAGTTAAAAATATTACCAATTAAAGAACAAATCCATTTGAGAAGAGCCAAATTAATGTACAGGATATCCAATAATAGTGCTCTTGAAAATTATACAATAATTATTCCAGTATAGGCAATACTCTCTACCTGCAATTGATGTCAACCAAACAGTATAAATTTCCCAAACCAAATAAGAAATTATTTTAAAAACGTTTAAATACTCTGGAACTTTGCTCTGGAATATTATTCCAGTTGGGATTAGAAATTCCCAGCCCTTCTTCCAAACCCAACATATCCAGTGGCTTCATAGAAGCAGCTAAAATAAATAAATTTCTTTGTTGATTTGTTCTGAGCTAATTGTGTTTCCCTCTTTAAAGTAATTATTATTATTATTATTATTATTATTATTATTATTATTATTATTATTACTGATTGGTACCCTCAGAATAATCTCCAGAAGGACCAATATATTGGTCGATGGTCACTTCCCTGGGTCTAATCCCTAACCTAGACAAATTGGATATCACCCCTTGCCAGGACTATGTGTAATTGAGGATGAGTTAACTCACCAATCAAGGTAGGTTTCATGTCCCAGCAGTCAGGGCTGCTCAGATTCCTTCTCTTTATGGGTTGTTTTACTGTTATAACTGCTGAAGTTTGTTATAATTTTGTGTCCAATCATTAATTTTCATGTCACTTTCTGCAGTCTCATGTTAGCATGATTAGGGGGGAAAAGTCAAAGTAAATATACACTTCTAAAATTTCTCATCCCATTTTTATCTTGCAGAAGGGCTATGCAAAGGGGGAGACAAATTTTAGTGAGATTGAATTGGAGTCAGCCAAGAGTAGCCTGACATTTGAAGTGATTGAAAAGGAAAAGACAGTGTCTGAGGCATCCAAGGAATGCCTTCTTTCCTACTATAGAGGGGTGTCACATACTTACAATAGGTAAGTAACTTAATCTACAAAGGGGGGGGGGGGCCTGTTATTCTTACAAAAACTAAGTAATTCCTTTAGAGAGGTGTCACATACTTAAAATAGGTAAGTAACTCCTATAGAGGGGTGTCACATGCTTAAAATAGGTAAGTAACTCCTATAGAGGGGTGTCACATGCTTAAAATAGGTAAGTAACTCCTATAGAGGGGTGTCACATATGTACAGTAGGTAACTAACTCCCATAAAGTGGTGTCACATACATAGAGTTGGTAAGTAATTTCTTTAGAGGGGTGTTGCATACTTACAGAAGGTAAGTAATCTCTATAGAATGGTTTTACATACAGTTGGTAAGTAACTCCTATAAAGTGGTGTCACATGCTTACAATAGATAAGTAACTCCTATTGAGGGGTGTCACATATGTACATTAGGTAAGTAACTCCTATAGAGTGGTGTCACATACAGTAGGTAAGTAACTCTCGCATCGTTGTTACAAACTTACAGGAGGTAAGTAACTCCTGAAGAGTGTTGTCACATACTTACAGACAAGATTCTTTTTGTTCTTAAAAACTAGGAACATTAATTTTTTTACACAATTGCAGGCATCAAAACTCATTATACTTAATCATTCAATTAGTAAAATATTGATACTAGGATTTGCATACATGCCAACCATTATGCTTTTGGGGTAATCATTACGCTTCCCTAAATTATGCCTTACACATAACTGTATTCGGATTACGCGTTTATGGTATATCCCCATCCCAAAAATTCAATAATTTGTTTTCTCATTTTGATTAACATCCCATTAATCCCACAGACCATATTCTAAAAAAGAAGGATTATATTTAACTATAATATAAGAGTACACTTGTCCAAAGACTTGTATGCACTTTCCTAACAGTATCATGTTCTTTTTATAGCAGTTCCCCTATTTGCAAGAAACATGCTGGTTTCTTCTTTCAACTTGTGATCTCAGTTTCTATTTATAGCAGCTGTATGGCTTTGTTGGGAGAGAACAGACTGGTTTTCTAACTTTTACTCCTTGGGCACAGATTCTTTGTTTTAAGAACCAGTCTGTAGGTATTTGGCACTAAAAGTCTAGTCAGATTTATTCTAGACGATGTGTGTGTTAGAGCAAAAATATTTTTTCAGATATTTTCGTAGATGGATTAGGAAAAGACAAAAAACCGATTTTGAGATGAATTCATGAATAACATAATACAGCATTCCATTCTAGGGCAGCTTCACGCCCCTTGCAGGCTGTGTGGAAAGGTATTTAATATTGGTCATGGTGATAAAACAAAGAAACTTTGAATTAGCTCATTTTACTAACTCCAATACTAAGGTAACTTCTTTTTTACAGCAGAACTATATTGTGGATATGAATTTTTAAAAATACAAAAATGATCCAATATTGTTAGGTGTTTAGCAGAAGACACTTCACTTAAAATTGCAGTTATGAAAATTGGGCAGTTTGGTATTGCAAGGAACAGGATTATCGATTATGTCAAATAGTAACCAGTCTGTGTAAGAGACTTTGACAATTAAAAGGACCAAGTTAGAGTGCTCTTGTTTTATTACGAGAATTAACAGTCGATTTTACTGGAGAAAACATTTTTCTTATTTACTTGATAATGCTTTGAATAAACATAGGTTGGCATACCTTTATGGGGTTTTCAGATGATACTGTATCAGTGATGACTGGAATTCATAAAGTCGTTGCATTCTGTATTTTGAAAAAATGTCTCTATCATTGTACATATCAGGTTTTCTCTACCATATGATGCACCATGCTGCTTGAAAGGGTGCTGATAAATTAGAGGGAAAACTCCTGAAGTATATATCATGCTGGCACTCAATCTGACAATGTACTTCATGCGAACAGAGTTGATTTGCAATGGCACCTTAATTCTCAGTTAAAAGACCCAATAATAAGATATAAATTTCCTCCTCTATCAGGTTATTAAAGGAATATTGGTTCTTTACCATTCTAATGCTGACTGTGAGAGATTGTTCAGTATTGTTGACAAAAAGTAAAACTGAATTCAGATCCAGGCTCTGTAACTCAGCACTTAGTGCTCTACTGGGGTGCAAAACATTCATAGTCTCAGCTTGTACAAAGTGTTTTGAAATACTCATTGTATTTCTGATACCTATTCATGATCTTTAAACTGACGGTCTTTCTGATACCTTTTCATGATCTATAAACTCAGTGTTTCTGATACCTTTTCTTGATCTATAAACTCAGTATTTCTGATACCTATTCATGATCTATAAACTCAGTATTTCTGATACCTATTCATGATCTATAAACTCAGTGTGTTTCTGATACCTATTCATGATCTATAAACTCAATCTTTCTGATACCTTTTCATGATTTATTTAACTCAGTATTTCTGATACCTATTCATGATCTATAAACTCAGTCTTTCTTATACCTATTCATGATCTATAAACTCAGTGTATTTCTGATACCTATTCATGATCTTTAAACTCAGTCTTTCTGATACCTTTTCATGATCTTTAAACTCAGTGTTTCTGATACCTATTCATGATCTATAAACTCAGTCTTTCTGATACCTATTCATGATCTATAAACTCATTGTGTTTCTGATACCTATTCATGATCTTTAAACTGACGGTCTTTCTGATACCTTTTCATGATCTATAAACTCAGTCTTTCTGATACCTTTTGATGATCTTCAAACTCAGTGTGTTTCTGATACCTATTCATGATCGTTAAAATCAGTGTTTCTGATACCTATTCATGATCGTTAATCTCACTGTGTTTCTGATACCTATTCATGATCTATAAACTCAGTGTATTTCTGATACCTATTCATGATCTATAAACTCAGTGTATTTCTGATACCTATTCATGATCTTTAAACTCAGTGTTTCTGATACCTATTCATGATCTATAAACTCAATGTGTTTCTGATATCTTTTTATGTTCTTTAAACTCAGTGTGTTTCTGATACCTATTCATGATCTATAAACTCTGTGTTTCTGATACCTGTTCATGATCTATAAACTCACTGTGTTTCTGATACCTATTAATGATCGTTAAACTCAGTGTTTCTGATACCTATTCATGATCTATACACTCAGTCTTTCTGATACCTATTCATGATCTATAAACTCAGTGTATTTCTGATACCTATTCATGATCTATAAACTCAGTCTTTCTGATACCTATTCATGATCTATACACTCAGTCTTTCTGATACTCATATAATTAAGTTTGAAAGGTGAGGAGAGCAAGTTACCTTTTCAAGACACTGGCCTGACCAGATGAGTGTACTTTGAAGCTAATCTTTTCAAATTAGTGAGATTAGTGTTCACACCCTGTAGAATTTTGTATTTTTGCAGGGACTTGTTGCAGAAGATATCCAAAGTTAGCATTGCAGACTTGCAGAGAGTTGGAGAGAAGTACATGGCCCCACTTTTTGATGTGTCACAGATCAGATGTGCAGTATGTTGTCACCCTTCCAAAGTGGAAGAAATCACAAAAGAATTTAAGGAGTGAGTAGCATTTTATATTTTTGAAATTTTATACTCTAAATCTTGTTTTGTATCAAACCAGGCCACAATTGTATAGGAAAGTAATTTTATCTAATTAGTCCTCACTGGAACTGGAATATAATAATATCTAATTAGTCCACATTGTAATAGGAATGTAACAATATCTAATTAGTCCAAATAGGGAAAGGAATGTAACAATATCTAATTAGTCCAAATAGGAAAAGGAATGTAACAATATCTAATTAGTCCAAATAGGAAAAGGAATGTAACAATATCTAATTAGTCCAAATAGGAAAAGGAATGTAACAATATCTAATTAGTCCAAATAGGAAAAGGAATGTAACAATATCTAATTAGTCCACATTGGAATAGTAATGTAACAATATCTAATTAGTCCACATAGGCAAAGGAATATAATAATATCTAATTAGTCCACATTGCAATAGGAATATAATAATATCTAATTAGTCCACATTGCAATAGGAATGTAACAAGATCTAATTAGTCCACATTGGAATAGGAATGTAATGATATCTAAATAGTCCACATTGGAATAGTAATGTAACAATATCTAATTAGTCCACATTGGAATAGGAATGTAACAAGGCTTAATGTATGTTCAATTCTGTATGTATTTTTATATATTTTTTAAAACTTTTATTTATTTTTTGTTATTGTGATTGATGGGCTCTGCTTTTAGAAAATGTTTTAGGGCAAAGAAAAGGGTTATGATTTATGGGGTATGTTTTTAGCTTCTTTATTTTTTATTAAAGCCAATAAAAAGATTGTGATTTAAGGGATCTTTCTCTAATAGTTTTTTTTTGCACATCAAAGTAAGTAATTTATTGCTTGGGTGGTATTTTTAATATTGTATTGCAGTTAAAAAGACGGAAATTGATGAGTTGGGTTTTTTAGATTTTGACCAAGCAAAAAAAAACATGCAGCGGAATTGTTTTTAGTTTTTATCAGATAATGGACTATAATTGATGTTTTATTCTTTTTTTTAGTTTTAGTGCTAATTCATGGGTATTTTAATGTTAATTTTTCTTTTTTTTTTACAGACTGTCTATTGAGTTAAAAGTTTTGAACTCACTTGAAGAAGACTTTTTGTGCCGACTATGACAACATTGCCGCTATTTGCCTTTATGAAAGACTATGGGAACATTGAAGCTATTCATCTTTTGAAAGACTATGACAACACTGAAGCTAGTTACCTTTGAAAGACTATGACAACACTGAAGCTATTCACCTTTTTGAAAGACTGAGAACATTGAAGCTATTCACCTTTTTGAAAGACTATGCCATCATTGAATCTATTACCTTTGAAAGACTATGACATCATTGAAGCTATTCACCTTTTTGAAAGACTATGAGAATATTGAAGCTATTTGCCATTGAAAGACTGACAGCATTGAAGCAAATCACCTTTTAAAAAACTCTGACAACATTAAAGCTGTTCACCTTTGAAAGACTACAGCAAAAATTGAAGATTATCATCTCTCTGGAGTAAAATGTACCAAATGCTGAGTTGCTATTCACCATTGTAAGACCAGAATTGAAAATGGTCATATCTTTGCAGTAAATTATACCAGAGGCTAAGTTACTTTAAATTCTGGGCAATGTTTTCCCATAACAGTGAAGAGGAGGTGCAGAGCATATTTAATTTTTCTAGACTCTTTCTTTTAAGTTTCATTTGAACAAGGATCCTTGAAGTAGCAGATTGATCCATGTCTGATGACGATCCTTTGAAGTAGCACATTGATCCATGTCTAGTGAAAATCCTTTGAAGTAGCACATTGATCCATGTCTAGTGAGATTCCTTTGAAGTAGCACTTTGATCCTTGTCTAATGTGGATCCTTTGTAGTAGCATATTGATCCTTATCTAGTGAGGATCCTTAAAGTAGCACACTGATCCATGTCTAGTGAGATTCCTTTGGAGTAGCATATTGATCCTTTTCTAATGAGGATCCTTTGATGTAGCACATTGATCCTTGCCTAGTGAGGATCCTTTGAAGTAGCACATAGATCATTGTCTAATGAGAATCCTCAGAATTAGCACATTGATCTTTGTCTAGTGAAGATTCTTTGAAGTAGCACATTGATCCATGTCTAGTGAGGATCCTTAAAGTAGCTTATTGATCCATGTTTTGTGAGATTCCTTTGGAGTAGCACATTGATCCTTTTCTAATGAGGATCCTTGAATGTAGCACATTGATCCTTGTCTAGTGAGAATCCTCTGCATTAGCACATTGATCTTTGTCTAGTGAGGATTCTTTGAAGTAGCACATTGATCCATGTCTAATGAGGATCCTTTGAAGTATCATATTGATCCTTGACTAACGAGGACTCTTTGAAGTAGCACATTGATCCATGTCTAGTGAGAATCCTTTGAAGTAGCACATTGATCCTTGTCTAATGAGGATTCTTTGAAGTAGCACATTGATCCAGGTCTAATGATGATCTTTTGAAGTAGCACAAATAACCTTGTCTAGTGAGATACCTTTAAAGTAGCACATTGATCCTTGTCTAATGAGGATCCTTTGAAGTAGCACCTTGATCCTTGTAAAATGAGCATCCTTTGAAGTAGCACATTGACCCTTGTAAATTGAGTATCCTTTGAAGTAGCACATTGACCCTTGTAAAACGAGCATCCTTTCAAGTAGTACATTGACCCTTGTAAAACAAGCATCCTTTAAAGTAGCACATTGACCCTTGTAAAACGAGCATCCTTTGAAGTAGCACATTGACCCTTGTAAAACAAGCATCCTTTAAAGTAGCACATTGACCCTTGTAAAACGAGCATCCTTTAAAGTAGTACATTGACCCTTGTAAAACGGGCATCCTTTGAAGTAGTACATTGACCCTTGTAAAATGAGTATCCTTTGAAGTAGCACATTGACCCTTGTAAAACGAGCATCCTTTCAAGTAGTACATTGACCCTTGTAAAACGAGCATCCTTTCAAGTGGTACATTGACCCTTGTAAAATGAGTATCCTTTGAAGTAGCACATTGACCCTTGTAAAATGGGCATCCTTTAAAGTAGCACATTGACCCTTGTAAAACGAGCATCCTTTAAAGTAGCACATTGACCCTTGTAAAACGAGCATCCTTTCAAGTAGTACATTGACCCTTGTAAAATGAGTATCCTTTGAAGTAGCACATTGACCCTTGTAAAATGGGCATCCTTTGAAGTAGCACATTGACCCTTGTAAAACGAGCATCCTTTGAAGTAGCACATTGACCCTTGTAAAACGAGCATCCTTTGAAGTAGCACATTGATCCTTGTAAAATGAGCATCCTTTAAAGTAGTACATTGACCCTTGTAAAACGGGCATCCTTTAAAGTAGTACATTGACCCTTGTAAAACGGGCATCCTTTGAAGTAGCACATTGATCCTTGTAAAATGAGCATCCTTTGAAGTAGCACATTGACCCTCATCAAATGAAGTTCTTCTAAAGTAGCACATTGATCCATGTCTAATGAAGTTCTTTTAAAGTGGCACATTTTTTTTTTCTAATAGGATTATTTGAATTAGCTCATTAGGATAAGTCATATTTTGTAGAGTCTGATAAATTTGAAAATAATAAACCCATCTTATACATACGCCGGTAAGAAATGAGAAAAGAAGCCTCTGAAGAAGGGTAGTTAATTTCTCAAGTGACTTTGGTTTATGAGATTTCAATAAACTGGTTGTTTAAAACCAATGATTGCTTGATACTGGTGATTATTAAAGCAGAGTTCAGCTGTAGTGTAGAAGAGAAGAGAATATCCCTTTCAGTAATACTACTTGTAAATTAAATGCCATCACAATGTTCTGTATTTTTAAGTATTTTGCATACTGTACTAGCTGATGATTACTTGTTACAATCCATCCTTAAAGTGCAAATAAATGTAGATGAAGTACACATACCTTTCTAGTAAATTTTTATTTAATCCCATTCCACACGTTGACGTCAGCTGATTCATTTCCCATATTCACACATTTTGTAAATCTCCTTACTGTATCATTGTCAGCCAATTGCTAAACACAATGTCCAAGGTCATAAAAATTTATCCTTCTGCAGCAGTTTTTTTTTACCTTCATTTCTGTAGATCAGTCAGTTTAAAAAACATAACCTAGAAGGCATTGTAGAAAGATACACTTTGTAAAATACTTTGATTAAAACCCCACCTTAAGAGCAGCTGTTCATTCATTCATATAAAGATCTTACAATCTCTTCATCCATGTCAGTGTTCCATGTACCTTCCCAGTCTTTTTTTATTTAATCCCATTCCACAGGTTCACGTTGTCAACTGATTTCCCATATTGACACATTTTCTTATTCTCCTTACTATATCGTTATTAACTGATTGTTGGGTTATCTCAAAGTTCATAGGAATTTACCCTTATGCAGCAGTTTTTGTTCACTTTTAGGCAAATCTCATGTTCCTTGTAAAAATTCTAAAACTAAACCTGGAAGACATTGCAAAAAGATGTACCTTTTTAAAAAAAAATACCTTACAAAAAAAACCCCAGGGCTGCATATGGGACAGTCTATTTACATAAAGATCTTACCATTGCTGCATCAATGTACATAAGAGTTAGAATCACCAGGAGAAATGAATGACACAGACGAATATATGACCAGTGACAATATATATGTAATAAACAGAAGAAGATGAATTACTTATTTAAAATGGGTAACACAATTAGCTGAAGAACTAATCTACCATGAGGTCCTGATACAAAAGATAATATGGGAGAAAAATGATATTGTCCCAGTAGCAATACAGCTTATATTGCCACAATGAAGCTGTTACTTTTCAACCTACTTTCTGTTTATATTTAGAAAGTACAGTGAATATTTGCATGGTCTTTAGACCTGTGTTTACATATTTAGGCCTATTGTAGTCTTGGTTCTTCTATTCCTCTTCTCTCATGCCCCTCCTCTCTGCCCATCAAAATATAAAGATCTTAAAATGTGTCAACTCTGTTGATCCTCTAGTATATTTGATGTAATTGATGAAAGGTTGCCATGAAGAATGCTACAAATTAACCCCAAGAAACAAAAATGGGCTTCAAATATTAATTTTTGATAATTTCTCTGTGAATCATACAGTTTTCAGTGACAGAACTTATATGACATAATGCCACCCACACATTATCATATCTGTGACACTCGATAAGTGGTACAGTTTTTAACTCATTTAGTTTTTAAAAAATTGTTTAAGTAGCAATTCTGTCTCTATCATGACCATAACAAACTATGCCAAGTCCTCATGATTATTATTATTATTATTATTATTATTATTATTATTATTATTATTATTATGTCATAAAAAAACAATGGAGAAATCCAGTTTGGTTCATGTCTAATCCAACATGAAATTATGTGTCAATCAAAATTAATTTACCTGTTGCTGCAACAGACTGGAAGCATGTCAGAAATAAGCAACAAAACAAAACAGCAGTCAAAATCCTTAAAAGTAAATTCACACTCATTAAATAGTGTTACGCCCTAAATGCTATTGTATCATTCTTTACCTCTACGCCAGTAATAGTAATAATATCCATCCATGCAAAAAGTGTTAATATAAAAATTCTTCATTTCACTTAATTATGTGTACAACACAATATGAAGCACTATATTTACATTCTAAAATTAAATTGTCGCTGTCCCCCCCCTCTCTCTCTCTCTCTCTCTCTCTCTCTCTCTCTCTCTCTCTCTCTCTCTATATATATATATATATATAAACATTCCCATTCTTTCTTTTCTCTTTGCAATATGGACACTCATTTGTGCACTCACCCATTTATATGAACTCATAGTCAATATGCATGCAATATGCAGTTAGTGCAAAAAGATTAATTTGTAATTTTGTTGCAGTCCCCCCCCCCCCTCTCTCTCTCTCTCTCTCTCTCTCTCTCTCTCTCTCTCTCTCTCTCTCTCTCTCTATATATATATATATATACATACAGATGCATATGCATTGTATTCCCATTCTTTCCTTTCGCTTTGCAGTATGAACCCCATTCATGCACCCACCCATTTATATGAACTCATAGTTAATATGCATGCAATATGCAGGTAGTGCAAAAAGATGTATAGTAGTAATGTTTAATGCTACCCAGAGGCATTCAGAACACAAATAAGTATTCTCAATCTAATTGTAACTCTAATACAATGGGAAATTACTATTCCAGAGTTATTCCCCCTGAGTCATTTAAAGTGCTCACCATTCCAAGTCACTGACATCTTACCTCTGTCAAGTCTTAGGCATGGCTAATGTGGATACATGAGAAAGTTTGTGAGTAGCTTCTCTTGGTTCAGTGGTTCTTCCTGGGGTTTTCCACCATGTTTAGCGTATTTTGTACTAAATATTGACATTAGACTCCATAAGAGCAAAATTCCAGGGTATTTCAAACTTCGTTTGGATAATTCCTCATTTGGTTTTGGAATTTTCTACTGTTTGTAGTGGTTAGACCGTCCGCCTTGAATGCAGAAGATTACAAAAATGGTACCTTGCTTGGCGCTGAGCATTCAGAGGTTACTGTTAGGACTGGTGACAAGGTAATGAGACATTATGCTACATGTCTTGGCACAATGCCCCAGTGCTAGACATCACTGCAGACATTGTAGTGATATGAGTGAAAAATTGTTAAAGCTATGTTAAAAATCCAAATCACACACACATACCGTTTGGTCAATACTGATCTCAGGTGGGGAGTGTTACCTGGTAGTATATAATATATATATATATACCTATATAGTATATATATACCTATATAATGGGATAGTTACTTTGAATGGTGTTATTGACATCTTGTAAATTAATTTATCTTTTATCAGATGGATTTGGTCTTAAATAGGTAATACTTCTAACTTGTCAGGTAAGTTTTCCCTGCTTTCTTTTGGTTTGAAATTAGGATATGTTGTTGTAGGGTTTAATGCCATTTTTCAGCACACGATAGGCAATAGATGGCGGCCAGTATTATTAGTGGAGGAAGAACCTGAGAAACCCCCCGGAAAGTACCACTGGCCCATTAGAAGCTACTGGCAAGCAATCTCACATTACTACATTAGCTTAATCTTGTACTCGACCCCACGCATACAGGGGTGAGATGGTAGAGAGCACTTAGACCACTTGGCCACTTGGAGCCTCCATTGGGATATGTTGGCATCTGGCT
Organism: Unio delphinus; assembly: GCA_029339505.1. Taxonomy (NCBI): domain Eukaryota; kingdom Metazoa; phylum Mollusca; class Bivalvia; order Unionida; family Unionidae; genus Unio; species Unio delphinus. The sequence goes on from JAQISU010000130.1 coordinate 1,319,860, forward strand.
AGACATCGGGTACACAAATACTATTCTTACATTTACACTGTCAACCTCTTGAAGGGCAATCACCTACTTGCTGTCATTTCTTTGATACAAAACCTGTCTATATGTATTAGATTTTATGTGGCTATTTTTATTTCATTTTTGATCTTATTTTCTAATTCACTTTAAGGGTCTGGGCTAAGTTTTAAAAACATCTCCAAAAATTATTTGTATGCTTATTCCTGAGCTTTAGCTTCATTAGAAAGCTCAGTAGTCATTTCTTGAAATTATCAAGAGAAGTGAAGATGCATCAAATAAATTGTCATAGAATTTGTCTGATCATTGCTGTAATCTATTGAATGAACTAGCTTAGAACTTATAAAATTAATCATAGGGTTAGGGATTCAATTTTTGCTAAGATTTGTCTGATGAACTAGCTCAGAATTTGTTACATTAATCACTGAGATTGATCTGGATCAAAACTTTGCTAGGTTTCAATATGATAAACTTGCTCAGACCTTACCACATTGATCACATGGGTTTGAGACTCGGGCACAGCCAAAGTGAGAAAGCTTGACGGTAGCTTCTTGAGGGTCGGTGGTTCTTTCCGGGGTATTCCCAGGTTCTTCCTCCACCATTAACTTACCACATTGATCTTTGCTAGGCTTCAATGTGATGAACTAGCTCATTGATCTGAACTAGGAGCCACATGTGACCGAGTGGTCTAAAGAGCTCTCAGTTATGGATCACTGCCATCTCACCACTGTCGACGTGGGTTCGAGTCTCAGATTCGGCCAATGTGGGTATGTGAGAAAGCTTGCCAGTAGCGTCTTGTGGGTCGTTGGTTCTTTCCGGTGGTTTTCTCTGGTTTTTCTTCCACCATTAATACTGGCCACCATGTATAGCATGTCGTGTGCTGAAAAATGGCATTAAACCCTACATCAACAACTACAACAACCACATTGATCTGATAAACTAGTTTAGAACTTATCACATGAAATTTTCTAATATTATGACCTACGATCATGAACATAATTTAGAGTTCAGGATGTTCTATCTTGACAATTGACCTGGAACTAAAATCTTATCTCAATAACTTCTCAAAAACATATTAGAAAAATTGTGGTTCTAAGATCCGGTATAATTTTCATTAATGTATAAATTCATACTATTTAAAAGACAACAATTTTGACATATTTGATGGGAAATTAAACTATTTATCTCTATTTCTTTTTATATGAACTTACTTTGGAAACATTTACAGGATGTTAAACCGCTCCGGTGGCCAGGTGGTTAGAGCATCTGCCCCGGAAGCGGGAGGTCGTGTGTTCGATCCCCGGCCGAGTCGTACCAAAGACTTACAAAAATGGTACTAACAGCTGCCTCGCTTGATGCTCAGCATTAAGAGGTTAGTGTTAGGACTGGTCAGTCTGGTGTCAGGATAATATGACTGGGTGTGATATCATGCTACATGTCTGTGGCATGATGCCCCAGTGCTAGACATCACCATAAGCTGCCTCACTGCAGACATCATAGCAATATGACTAAAAAATTGTTAAAGCTACGTTAAAAGTCCAATCAAACAAACAAACAAAAACAGGATGTCAAAACGTTTTGACTTGCACCATCAAAAAACAAACTTTTTGGGTCTAAAGGAGTTGTTTCTACTGTTCAGCGTCAGCTTGAAAGTATTGAAGCAAGAATAAACACCACAGGCACCAAGAGATATGTTGATCCTTGAAGGTCTTTGAAAAATTAGTACTGCGGATGACGCAGCAAAATTTTCTGCAGATTTTGCAAATAAAAGGTATTTAAAATCTGAATACATTACAGCAGATATATTACCAACTAACTGAACTGATTTTGGATATTTGGCTTTTATGGGCAATATAACATCGATTACTCTGATCAAGATTATCGTACATTATATTTTCTTTTGAAAAAAACTCTACATGAAAAAAACAAATTATCTCCAAAAACTGGAAAAATGCTTTGATATTTGCCATAACAACATTGTTTCTGACTCCAATTGGAGGAAAACGTGCTGGAAATAATTCTCCAGAAATTATTCATGAAGAAGTTGATATTTTCAGGCGGCATCACAGATATTAATGTTTATCGACTTCTCGTAGGTGAATTGTTGATGCATATCACAGTGATTAAATAAATAGAAAACAATTAAGGTGATTATACACAAATGCTCAACGTGGATCGATCGTGGTCAGTGATAAATTCACAATTACCTACTTATAAAACGATCTACTGTGATGGACTCTGATGTTGTTTAGGGTTTATTTAAAAGGATAGCTTTATAAGCAATACCAATTATTCGACTAGGAATGAAAGCTATTGACGTTCGTGATAAAGCTCCTGGTGCTAATGGTAACGTTGCAGGTGTAGCGTTTTCGGCAATTAAGGATAGACTACCATGATCAATACGACGAAAACCACCGCCAGTAAAATTACCCAGCAATGAAGTGACACCTGCAAATGTCAGTAAAATAATAAATCAAGCTATAAATCAGAAACTAACAGAGCTGTTTGATGAAGTACAAAAATATAACTGCAAATTTAATAGCAGGAAGTGGTCTTCGTGTTAGACAACACTAATTATAATAAAGTGTTTAAACGTATATCTGAACCAGCATTCGACATAGATGCTCAACTATGAATCGACACGTGATTATCAATGTTATTCTTGTGAAGCATGACAAGCAAGTCAGCGTGGACGTATCGAACTTCATATTCGGGACACATGTAAATATTTTTCACCCGCCATATGCAGGTAATTTGCGTCTTGGCTTTGTTAACAATGGAATTATGGCATTTTTTAATAGCGCTACATACATGATTAATGGAATAAATAATTAATCAGTTCAAAAAGCTGTGGACGTTGCAACAACGAAAATATGATTAGGGAGATATTCTGAAAATCAATGATGTTTGCTAAAGATATTACCAACAATGCTGATCATATTCAGTATATTAAATTACAGACACCTGTAGCAACTGCAGTTTATCCACAACCAATTGAATTTTGAACATTCAGCTAGACCAGCTGCTAATGTTGTTATTATTAGAAGCGTTAATGCAAATTTGAACTTAAAATTTGCAACATGTGTAACAATGTTAGGAAGACATAGAATAATTCCACTGTCTCATATTTTTGGATTTTGTGGAAATGTTAGAAAGGTTATTTTCGGGGTTAAACATACAATTGTAAGAAAAGGTGATGATACTTACGCAATCTGGCAACGCTGATAATTTAAATATAACAAAACTCGTTGTGGATGCCTGTAATGGCTCCAACGGTTGCTAAAGAACAAAAATTACTTGCTTTTGTGGATCAAAGTGGTAAATTATTATTGTCATTGTTAAGAATGCTGGCTGATTCGGACCGTGGCTAATTTGGACCATAGCTGATTCGGCCCAAATTACGGGCTGATTCGGACCAGATGACGGGCTGATTCGGACCATGTGAACTATTATAAGAAAAACCATGTAACACACACATTATTTAGTTTGGTAGTTCTTACTGTTTTTGCAGACATACTAAGAGCATATAAAAAGTTGATATTCGGCTTTTAAATTTACGTAAGACAGTTGCTAGCAAATTTCTAACCGAAATCAGAAAAACTCCATATTAACTATAGCATTTAGATGTTATAACCCTAACCCTAACCCTAACCCTAACAATATGCATACAATTTAATGATCGATTCCTTAAATGGAAGTTAATGATTCCTTAAATGCATATTTGAACTGCTCAACGTACCTGGGAAATAATGTGAAATGTCGTGTCTTAAACAAATGTAAGTGACACATTTAAATCTCAGACGAAACCTATTGATATTTCACATGGTCCGAATCAGCCAAAAATCTGGTCCGAATCAGCCAGAAATCTGGTCCGAATTAGCTCGTAATTTGGACCGAATCAGCTTGGTCCGAATCAGCCTGTTACCATTGTTAACAGTGACCACAGATTGTGTTCAAAGCACCGTTCGAGGTGTATTTACCTGACATATAGCATCACAACAGGGTGTTTCTGTGTCATGACATATTTTATTTGCTTTGCAGAATATGAAGCATTTAAACGATCAAGAACATAGTCATATGATATTTAACCAACTCAGAGCTACCTATGTTTCTTTAAGAATAAATGGTCATAAATAACCAGCTCAATATATGTTGTTTTATTATAACACCAATCATGCTGCAAGAGTTTATCATAGCTTGATGACATTTATGGAAGATGATCAAAATATAGGTGCTGGTTTACAAATAGCACAATTAGATTTTACAAAATTAGATCCAATCCATTACTTTTCGCTGAAGCATCTTGATTTAACATGACAAACTATCTTTGATATACATTTTCGAGCTAGCACCGCTCCGGTGACCTAATGGCTATAGCGTTCGCCGAAGAAGCGGGAGGTCGTGCGTTTGATCCCCGGCTGAGTCATACCAAAGACTTACAAAAATGGTAATAACAGCTGCTTCGCTTGATGCTCAGCATTAAGAGGTTAGTGTTAGGACTGGTCAGCCTGATGTCAGGATAATGTGACTGAGTGGAACATCATGCTACGTGTCTGCGGCATGATACCCCAGTGCTAGACATCACTATAAACTGCCTCACTGCAAACATCGTAGCAATATGACTGAAAAATTGTTAAAGCTACGTTAAAAATCCTGATCAAACAAAAGAAAAACATTTTCTAGCTCTAGTAAGAGAACCAGATGCTGTCATTCTGAGTGATAAATCCATGTTACTTGAATTGCCGACGAACTAATGAGTCGTTGACGCTCCAATGGAAAATATGATATTAGTCACATTATTGTCACTCTAACTCCATGTCAAATAAAAAATGACAAGTCTTGCAAGTAAATGTTGGGAAAAATAACATTGAAGAAATACCAAATGTCAAGCGGCATTCCAACAAATTATCAATAATCAAAACTAAGCTTAAACATTTTAATAAAGCCTTAAAATCAAAAACAGGTTCTTCAGTTCCATCTTTTTCAAAAGCCTCAATAAAAACATGTGGTATAAAATAAATTGCACAATTACGAGTATATCATAGTTGGCCAAATAGTAGATCAAAATCATTCGGTGGATTACATGCAAATAATACTTTAGTATTTGCAAATAAAAACAGCCCAGATGGAACTCCCGATTGGCAAGTTGTTCCTATTCTAATTAGTAATTATCAAATCGAATAAATCAACGATGAATTCCATCAAACAGTTTCACAAGAAAAGAATTTTAAAAAAATAGTTATTAAAGTTCACGAACCAATATTGTCAACTGCAATATAAATGAACTCTCAGGATTATGGCGTTGATATGTATCACTCATCGATTATATCAGTTTTAGGAAGGTCAGCAAAAATATAATAAATCGCCAGAACCAAAGTAAAGATGATTTTACAACGAACGAAATTCAATTCAATTATATTCCAAAATATAAAAAATGAAAATTATGGGATTTTGCAAAATATTTTTCAGCTTATCTAGATGACGATAAAACTATAGATTTTCACCCAGTAATGTGTGATTTGATATTATTCGTAGTGGAGACTTCGAAGAATATTTAAATACTTATTATGACGTCATCAAGTCGTAATATAAATATATGTCCGATCAACTACAATTGTATTTTCAAGCTTTGCACAATATTACAGCGATGATACAAAACAGTAAATCATTGCAACGATACAACATTTATATTGTCATATCTGATCTTGAGTTTGTCAATAAAAGTTTCATTATAAAAAATATCGTCATTAAAGATATAAAATAACCAAATAACCAAAGCAGAATTATTTGATTAAATTTATAATACCAGGATTTAGTTAGGACGAATTAATGAAATCAGTTACCGATATTATCCATGAATATTTTCCACAAATCGTTGAGTCATTGAGAAAAATACACTTGCTAGCAACTATTCTCAGTCATAGCATTGATCCATATGGTGGAAGTCGTCATATTCCATCAAGAATTGTTAATATCAAATCAACGATCCCAGTCAATATTGTCTGTGATGTCGATGGTAAATATCAGGTAGATCTAGAAAAATCCAATCAAGCTCAGCAAGGATGCATTTACACCTCAAGTACCTCCTGATATTTAATCGTACAAGAACCGATCAATGAATTCAATTTACGATGTCATAATTTGTTATTATCAAGAATACATTTCAAATTTGCTGACAAAAGCTGGTACCTTCATGATTTAAGGCATGAAAATTTATCAAAAAATATCTACGAAAAGTCTTAACTTTTTTTAAACGATTTACGAATCAATCAAAGGAATATATTATATTATGAATCAACTCGCGAGGGATTTCATACACAACAAATAGGTATTTGAAAATGCCACCAGAGCAATATTTACTCTGCCATCAGTCGGAGCAAAACATAAGTGTTGATATATATATATATATATATATATATATATATATATATATATATATATATATATATATATATATATATATATATGAATACAGCAGTGACATTATTTTGTTGACACAGAAAAAGTTAAATGAACTATGGCGAGAACATTATTATGATCATGTGTGAAAGAGATAAGATTCTGAATTATGCGCAATCCTGTATTAATTGTGATCGGATTGTGCGGCGATCATGGTCAACCATCACCCTTTGTTTAACTGTCTCCGCATAAATGGTTGAATGGTTCTGTAGAGCATTATGAAGGAGTAAATGATGATCATTGAACGCTTGATCCAGAATTAAGAGAGCTTCAGAAAATAATCTGACTACTACCGAATAAAGTTCAATGTGATATAATTTCAGAAACAAATATAAACGATTTTTGGAAATTGTGGAAGCCAGATGATTTGATTGTTGCAAGTAGAATAATAGTTCATGATACACTTCAACAACAATTATTTTCGTTATATAAAGGAAACGTTCCAAATCTACCCGTACCATAATGTTATCGCCCAGCAGATACACGAAAAACAAACTAGTAAAGATGATATATCAGGACCCTTGACATGTCAAGGAGGAAACGAAATCTTGTGTTAAATGATCTTGTTTTAATTCCTGACAGTGGTATTGAGAACGCATTAAAGGACAAAACTACATAGACGCTAGGATATGCAATGACCATTAATTTCAAGAATTAACCATCTCTGATAAAATTATTTGGATTGTCATGACAGAATTGATGATATAGTAAGAAATACATTTATTCCGTTCTAAACAATGTGACAAAAAATAAACGCGACTTTGATCTTGACGCTGAATTTATCATCACATTAAAACAATGACAGAATAATCAATGTACAAGTTGTAACATAGCAATGTTGTGATAATATTCAAATGATGATCCAAGACAATTTACCGAAGATAGACTTGATAGTAGTCTTGGTCACACACGCGAATAATGCTGACATGTCTTGAGTGTAATCGAAGTCGACGCGCTAGTTAAGTGAAGACGGTGGTAAATTGTGTATCTTCGGGAATTAATTGTAATTGTTCACGTACAAACCCACATTGGGGAGCAGTTGAATGTAATCTGTATATTGCAGATCTACCCATGGATCTTACCACACTTGAAAATGTTATGTGTCGCCACACTCGAAATTGGATCAGTCGCTCTTTTTTACCACCTTCAAGTTCACTAGGTTCATGTAAATATCTCACGATAACATTACCTAATACTGGTTGCTTTGAAAAATCATGTCGTTTGTACTGGCAAATATTTTTTGTGATCGCATTGGTTTGTTTCATTGAAATTGCACGAGTAACCTCATTATTTAATGCAGCTATCACACTTGGTAGACATTTAACCCATTCACGAGATTTCATCTTTTAAAACTATTTCTTATGTATATTATGTCCAAATAATCGCTCAGCACGTGTTCGATTAAATCGTTGAACGATTGCCTGATCACGACAAATTGCGGTATGTCCTAGTCTGATTTTGACGTTATGTTTTCCCATCAGAGATGATACTGCACGACACAATACTTTGCCAAGATCAATATGTAGTAGTTGAGGCCACCACAAGAATTTCTGCTTATTTATACCTACTTGCAACCTCAACGACAGTTAATGCATATTTGTATATGTATTGGCGTCTACAGGTTTTAATGGCATCGTGTGGTAAACACAAAATATTTGCCTGATGAATTTCAATATACACTGGCATTAAATTGTGCGTACTGAATTCGTTTAGGTGGTGGTATATATATATATATATATATATATATATATATATATATATATATATATATATATATATATATATATATATATATATATATATGTATGTATGTATGTATATATATGTGTATATATATATATATATATATATATATATATATATATATATATATATATATATATATATATATATATATATATATATATATATATATATATATATTTGCCATATTGCCTGTCGTGCTAACCAATTTACAGCAACAGAGCGTGTAACATTTGCAGCATCGGCGAATTTACTAATCTCTGTTCTACCCCTTCAATATCCTCTTGGGCTATACTAAATCGATTCCATTATTTTATATGTTGATTAATTACCAGGCACTAATGTTAGTTTACTTTTCATCGCAGATCTTACTAGGAAGCTAACAACGTTTTGTTTGAGAGATTTTTGCAATGGAATTTAACGAGTTTATCAAATTCACGTCTGCAATATGTCGTTGTTATAAATCTTTATTTTTATATGCTACATCATGAACGTAACATGAATGATCAATAGCATTTACTGGATACTCTCCAGGCTTTAGTTGATCTCGCTAGTTAGGTCGGATATCAAGTCGGGTTCCAGGACCACACAAGTTATATCCAGGAAGAAGTTTCTCGCCAGGATATTTAGCCTATGGGGTTCCTGGTAATTTTCTAATAAAGTAGCTCTATCACCACCTATTTTTTTTTTTTAAAAAGCTGACTGTCAGAGAGACAAATTTTTATTTTTTATACCTCATTTCACACACTTGTCTGTAAGTGTGCGCTTATTAAAAAATATTGTTAATCCGTTTGTTAGGGTAGATGCTGTGAATCAAACATAATATAAATCGATATTATTTATTATATTTCTATAACATAGATAGCATTGATTTTTCAAAGACACGAAAACAAGAAGCAGTCAAACATCATCCAACGCAACCACATTTATCAGAATGATAATAATATATCCATATGGGTCTGGTAAAACGCAATTATTACGTAATGTAATAATTCGATGGTTCAAGTGGGATAAATTATATTTAGTGGAACCATCTGTAGATGACTAGAGATGCTACGAAGCTCTTAAAGATTTTGATTTTTTTCATTCTCGTAGGAAGCTTTAATTTTCAAAAATAGACGTTCTTGCAAAAGGTATGTTGACCCTCTCTGCCTCTTATGCCGATGGAGCGGTCACAGTTGATGGCAGCATGTGTCAAGGATAAAATTACATTTTTTATTGAGAGAATATCTGCTGCTTTTAATTGTGTACACTATTTAACCTTAAACAACATTCAGAGTAAACGTCTTAGCAATTTCTAGATTTACATGATTTATACAATCATATTTAAATCAAACTGATTCCGATATATCAAACTAGTTACCCATATTTTACCCTTGTTATATGAAAACAGTGCATATTAATGATGTGTTACTTTATCTAGTGGATTATCCTTAAATGCAGACTAGGTCATTGATGATTTTAGTAAATGAAGATTCGTTAAAGGTAAAATCATAGTTTCATCAGATGAGGGCGTTACATGTGATTTTCTTTGTTGGATGGCGTGTGAGTGATTTCACGCTTCTCATATGTTGTCTCTTGAAATTACAATTAAGCTATTGGATATGACCCTCGTGTGTAGTTGTAAAGCAGAGAGGCTTTGACTTTCCACCACACTCACTATTCATAAACAAATCTATGAAGTCGCTAAGAAGAACGTCACAAATATAGTCCATTAAGCCAAATTATCCCACTACATTAATAAGATCACAGAGAGTTCCAGCTGCAAAGAGCTCTTCGAGATTACTAACAAACTAATGTCAAGGAACAAATGTACACCACTTCCAACTACCTTCTCTGTAGTAGACCTTCCGAGCCTGCTTACGAATTTCATCCGTGACAAGGTACAAACTATTTGAGATAAGCTTGACAACACAATTTCAATTGACTCGTCGTCACCATACATTTGCGATACAGAATTTCAGCGAAAATCGTTAGCAGCATATAAACCAGTCTCTTTAGATTTAGTACGGAAAATCGTGATGAAAAATGCACCAACGTCATGTGAACTTGATCGTTATCCAGCATCACTGCTGCTTGATAGCTTAGGTCCAATATTGCCTTCACCAACTGATGTTAATAGCTCTCCCTGATCTGGAGAGTTAACATCATTTTTCAAAACTGCCATTGTAAAGCCTCTGCACAAGAAACCAACACTCGATTTAAAGAACTACCACCCAGTTTATAATCTCCAGTTCATAAAAAAATCTTTGAATAAGTTGTTCTAACACAACTTGTATCTCATCTGAATTTAAAAAGTCTTTTTAACAATGTACAGTCTGCATATCACCCTTGCCACACTATGGAAACTACTCTTCTGCAAGTAGTTAATGACATTCTCTCTGCTTTGGATAGTGGAAAGATTACATTCCTCATCCTTATTGATTTGTCTGTAGCATTTGACATAATAGACCATGATATAATACAAGTATGTATTTGGCATTCACAATACAGCCTTCCTGTGGTTGACGTTGTACTTAGTGAACAGGATACAAATTGCATCTGCAAATGGAATACATTCCAGCCCAGTTGATATATGTTGTTGTGCTCCACAAGGGTCTGTTCTTGGATCTGTTCTCTTCATTCTATACACTCATCCGCTCTCAAGTGTCATAGATCATCATCCAGAGTCTCACCAATTATACATTGATGACACCCAAATATATAAGTCTAGCCACCCAACTGAAGTTGATGCTACCATCCAAGGACTAGAGAGGTGCATTTCTGATGTGAAATCATCGATGACATTTAATAAGCTGCAGATGAACGATGATAAAACTTAGGCCATTCTGATCACAACACAAAGACTTTTTCATTCACATCCTTTACCTCAAACAACGAATATTAGCAACACCAACATTAAATTCACAGTCAGTACGAAACCTAGGTGTTACTCTGGACAGTACTCTCACATTGCACCAAGATGTGATGAACATATGCAATGCTGCATATCTTGAGCTGAGACACATCAGCTCGATTTGCAAATATCTTCCCGTTGATGCCACTAAAACACTTGAGTGCTCATTAGTACTTTAAAGACTGGACTATTGTAATTCAGTTATGTTTGTTTCGTCTCAATATCTACTACAGAAACTTCAAAAATTTAAAAACACATCTGCTCTGATTATCCTGTGAGTACCACGATCAGAACAACCTCCCCGCTGCTTTGTACCCTACACTGGCTATCCATTCGATCCAGAATCTAATGCAAAGTTGTTTTTTTTCATGTTTTTTTTTTGGTCTACGTTTCACAAGCGGACTTCAGTCTAACTTACCTATCTGGCCTCACGCATGTGTACAAACCAGCAAGATACTTACGCCCCTCTTCTGACAATCGTATACTCATTATTCTCACTTTGAAGACAAAGTGATATGGACAACGTTCTTTTGCATACCAGGGCCCGGCAATATGGAACAAGTTTCCCCATTGAAATTAGACACAAAAGCACAGTGATCCCTTTCAACAGTGCTCTTAAAACTCGCCTTTTTCGACTGCAATAACAAACAAAGACCTAATAATGTTTCCTACTTTAAAACTTGTTAGCATTTTAAAAAAATGTTTTCTAATTCCATGGTGTTTGTTGTGCTTTTTTTGTAGTCATATCATTATATATATATATATATATATATATATATATATATATATATATATATATATATATATATATATATATATTATAAAGCGCCTAGAGCTTCTAAAGTTTAGGCGCTATACGATGTCCTCATATATATATATATATATATATATATATATATATATATATATATATATATATATATATATATATATATATATATATATATATATATAGATATATATATATATATATTCAAATGTGTGGGTGTGGGTGCGCGCTGAACATTGGTCCGGATCAGCCCGTACTTTGATCCGAACCAAGCACGATCCGTATGTATATTAAGACATCGTTGCTGGCTTAGTATATTAAGGGATTACCGTATTTGGTCCTAGCTTGTGCCAAACGAATATAAATAAACCACAAGTTTGAGTTTAACCTTATGTCAGATGACATAAAACAAACTGGTTCCTACCGGATGAAACTGATCATCACCTGATGAGAACGGACATCTTTTCTGACCGATACGTTAGAACCCTGATACCGGATGCATATAAATAGACCACGCATCAAGGTTCAGGTCAGTTCCGTACCGACGGGAAAATAGATGTCTGTCTTTTCATTACAGGTAAAATTTGTACATGTCGAAAAACTTCTTTTAGGAATAAGTACTTTTAATGTTTGAGATTTTAATAGTAACATTGTTATGTTAGCAATATTGTTCACTTAATACTTTTATTTATAATATATTGTAACGCAATGTTTAAATGTTCTAAAAAATTCATATTTAATTATATTTATGTAATTTTTATTGTAAAGGTTGAATTCGCTACCAACTTCATGTTTTGATTTAATGATTGAAATAAAGTATTCTTTAAGTAAGAAAGAATAATATCTAGCAATATATTGTAAATCTATATTCTATTTTAAAATAAGTAAAATGCATTTCTTTAAATTAATTGTTACATTAATTACAGTTATTACATTTTATACTTTTGAAATTGATCGAGAATTAACTATTTGTATAATATTCTAAAATGCAGAAGTTATACGAATGAATGAAGTTGGAAATCTTGAAAAGGAAAATATAATATGTATTTCATGAATTTTTATTATAAAGTTTTTAGATGTGTTTCTAGAATGTAGTCAATATATGTGTGTTGATTAATTAAATAAAGTCAGTTCCGTACCGACGAGAAAATAGATGTCTGTCTTCTCATTACAGCCACGATTCCGTACCTGATTCCCTAGACCTTCCATCATCGGGTGACATCCTTTATCTGGGAACTCATCCTTTTACTTCTTCCTATTTTCCTGAGTTCCCAGCATGTGTTTATGAGAACGAACCGTAATTCTTCCAATCAAAGTTCTCATAAAGGATTCGTGCACTTGAGCAATACAGTACCGTATCAATGTTTGCATCCGTGTTTTCAGAACCAATGCTAATATTTCTCTTTGTAAAAGTCTGGGTCATATATATTTCGTTTCATACATATCTGCACTCGTAACATTATCTCCATCTATATCATGTCACATTTTTTCATCTTTAGATATTGCAATTTATCAACTTGATTCTTAATACTATGTTCACAAGACCTGTTTCCTAGTTAAGGTACCTAGACTCATTTCTTTGAAGCGATGCATCTGAGCTCAGAACAACGACATTTTTATCTCTGCCTGACACAACACAATTTGGTGCCAGGATAAAAATCAGTATAACTATTGTTTACAATAACCACCTGATACTAAACGATTGAATTTTCAAAGCATGAAAAAGAATTGGTTGTGTTTGGATGCAACAAGAAACTGAAACATCCAATTCCTTTTTGATATACTGACAATACATACATATAGAGGGCGTTAAGAAATATTTGAAGACAACAACTATCATTAAACCCGTGACACATACATAAGAGATACTTGCACTACCTAAGGAAAGAACAAGAAGGCATTCAACATCCAGTGTAATATATTGTTCTCTCTAATCCACAGTTTCCAATATAAACTGAAAAATAGCATTAGTTATGTTTTACACCTACCAAACTATAATACCAATGCATATACCTACACAGAATGAAAATGCCTTGTAGATAGCATTCATCACTAGACATATTACATATTATGTATATACTTTTTACAATAAACACGCATACAGACGTTCGAAAAATAATTTCATACACCATCCATCGTTAGCCCCATCCAATATTCCCATCTACACAATTAAAGAGGCACTTGAGCAACGTATTTAAAGACATCCACACGTCCAGAATAACAATTTAATTGATTATTCCAATGCGAAACAGGTCGCGCCAAGATCTGTTATTTAGCCTATTATGACTAATATAGATATTTTACGTCTTGACATAAATACTGAATTCCGCAAACAATACAAAGATGTCCACATTCTGAAGACAGTCAAAATCAATCTCACCTTTCTCTCTCTCTCTCTCTCTCTCTCTCTCTCTCTCTCTCTCTCTCTCTCTCTCTCTCTCTCTATATATATATATATATATATATATATATGTGTGTGTGTGTGTGTGTGTGTGTGTGTGTGTGTGTGTGTGTGTGTGTTAGTGGACAGTGTAATCATCCAACGCCACGGCAACATATTATGCATATTGGTGCATGTGATCATCATACACTTATGATATCATCTGCTTGTGCCTTGTCTATAAACAGAGTTAGTGCGTTATGTCCCCACGCTTGTTGATCATCAATATTGGTCTCCTTGCGATCTGAAATTCACTTCTTTCTTTCCTTGCTTATCTCTGAGTGGAGACAAACTGAATTTGCGTGTTTATATGAAAGATTATTCAACGCCATGAACAAAAACAAAGCATGTGTCATATTAAATGGAAATATTTTTCAAAGCTATGTACGATATAAGAATGCGAAATTGAAAATATCTTATAAAAATACATTTTTCAAGTGTGCAAAAGTGAATATTATTTCATTTATCTTCCTTTTGTGCCAGTACATAAGGATTTAAGGTCCTTGGCGATGTCACCTGAATTAGATATGCGTTGTAATACAAATATTGTATGCAATTTGTGTTTTGCTCGTGAGAATCGGTGAAACTGGTATATGGCCGTTCCAATAAAATATAAAAATTTTAACAAAATTCTTTCTTACCAATAAATCATTTTATTAACAAACTATTTTCACCCAGATCTCCTGATTTTTCAAATGATAACGAAAATTGCACTTACTTTTCGTCATTGCTAAATAACCATCAATCTGTGTTACATTATTTTAATAACTACTTATGCATGTTTAGAACTCTAAATAAAACTATTATTATTATTTTTTTTTATTTATGCCTGACTTACTTGCTTGATTCTTTACAATATAGGCCAGCCAATCTCGACTTCCTGCCTTCAACCCGTGTCAGAGTGTACCAAAAGCTGAAAATGTCGCTGAATTTTTTTTTATTATTAATCATATGCATATGTATCTACTTGTGAAAATGAATAACGTAAAGACAAAGTGACATTCGGTATGAAGTAGACATGGTACAATCTTGCTTTCGTTTATATCTGATATTTTTTTTTTAAACGTTTACTTTACATACTTTTCTAAAGAGGTTCTTTATAGTAAACACTAACGAATCCTAAAATGTAATTAATAGTTGACGTGATTCCATTGAAAACCAACATTTACAATCACAACATAGCAGCGTTAGTCAACTTTCATATTTACTACGTTGTTAAGGAAAATCACTTAATTATGTTTACATGTTAAATTTCCAACCAATACTTACCTATTGTCTTTTACGATCTTTAGGTATTGATCTTTCAACCGTAACTGTAAATCCATTTCAAACTATAAAGATACAGTTACTACTTTCACAGAACGTTCCGCAGTCAGGACCAGATAATGCCTTTTTGATATGTATGAGCCACCACCACACAAACCCTTCCTTGAGCAAAATATACCCTTTGCATGGTCGATGATATAAGTAGCATGGTGTCGCTCTCTGTTGATATCTTTAGAGGCAGTTACATCATGTAGTGTCATATGCCTCTTGAACCATACTTTTCCGATCCACTTTCCGCACGTATTACATTTTCTTTTGGTTAAAGAGTTTCCAGATTCATACAACTGGTCTTCACCGGACCTGTTTAATAATAATAATAATAATAATAATAATAATAATAATAATAATGACATGTTTAAATTCCATATTAAATTTTGATTACTACGAAACAGAAGGCATATCTTACAAACATTTTTCACATGTACGAGCGTCTTTTGTGGACAATGTTTTCCGAATATTGAAATCTTTTTTTTGTATAGCATTTTTATATAGAAGAATACAAAATTCAGCATAACTCAACTTCAAGCTCTTTTTCCCCTTATGAACATAATGGAAATTACCTGCATATTCATGGTCCATAGGTTCAGAGTCGGTCTTGTGGTTGCCGTTTCTCTCAAGCTCAACATCATCACCAGTTTCGTTAGGACAAGATAATTGTCATAGGAAGTGTTTAGGAAAACATCCGATGTAAAATTGGTCATCCATATACGTGGAGTAGTAGCACAAAGATCTTTACGATAGTCGTTGTTATGGGTGGATGGATCGATGATCAATTACGTACAAAAGACTCTCCCATAAGCTCTTCTGGTCTTTTATATTAATATTACTAGTAAGATTTTATAAATTACTTATTTGGAAAAATGCTTCAGAAAGTTACAGAAACAGGGACTCAAAACGTTTAAAATTAATTAAGGAATTAAAATTTAAATGAATACATTCACATAATACGTAATAAGAAATACGAGCTGAAGAATAACTGTGAATTAAATTTAAATATTAGCAAATCTAATTTATATAAGAGTTAATTATTTTTCCGATTTTTGCATATTGCACACCTACCCATTAGTTCCACCATCATTTGAAACTTGTTGTATGGATACGGATTCTTCGAGATCATTTCTTTGGGTTGAGTTTAATCCATGCTTAAGCACATGATCATGAATATTTTTCTTCCGCACAATTACTTTTCGGCATAATGGACAATGAAAATGCCCTGGCTTTGCATCTTCGTGTGGAATGTGACAAAGCAGTGCAAATTTACCTTAAAAAGAAAAGTCAACATAAGATATCCAGTTAATTTCATATGAGATCATATATAATAAAGTTGAACGTCTAAGAACAGAAACCTTGGTACACTGCATAGTCTTCGAGACCAAATAATTTTATAGTCCCAACATTTCACTTCTGTAATATTATCATTTTTCCTTAGCAAATGCAAGTCCCCTCAAATCTGAATAAGAAAAAAAAATTGATATCAAATTGCAATTTTAAGTTTCAAAATACCCATATCAAAAATGAATATATTTAATGATTGACACACACTGAAAACGATTAATTATATTTCGTACGAACTTTAATAGTCTAATCTGGAAAAGATGGGCAGGATAAGAACTTTGAGAAAGAATATCTTTATCTGCTGATTATATAAGTATATTGCATATGTATACAAGCAGAAGGAAGCATAATTTTATAGTTTTGTTTTCTTCTTTAAATCAAATGGAAGGGATTAAGTAATCAATATTTATCATTATAAATCCCAACATTCTTGTGTTTCATTTTAAAAATCTTTTCGTTTTATCCTCACAGACTGACATATATTCAGGAGAAGAAAAAAAAATGTTAAATTTACCATTTGGTGCAGCTACTCTTGTCTTCCAATGAACTTTAAGATGACTTCTAACTTTAACTAATTTGGCCGGCTTGAACTTGCAGGCTGGGCACAGTGGACAATGGTAAGATTTGCAGTCACCTTTGCAACATTCGTTACACCTTCTCAGTAAATGTTACAAATGATAAATTGACGAAAAGCAATAAGTCTCAATTGATTCCATTTTGATTAGTTTCACAATGAAGTTTTGACAAGTAGAAACTTGGCATAATAAACGTTGGAAATAAAGTTAAAAAATTAAAGGAAGCAACATAGTAGAAGTGAACTCAGATAATGAGATGATTGCTGTTAAGTCATCAGACAAGGCCACGTGTGATTGCAGTTTGAGACAGCTAAATTTCGATAGACGTAAAGTCAATGCAACCATGATTTTACGAAGTTACAAATGTTAACATACAACAGAAATGTAGCCTCTTAACTCAATTTAATGTTGACCCAAGCAATGGGTCATGACGATTGCAAATTGAACATAACATATTCAATTGTTGTTTTACTGATGAGATGATAAGTTCTTATCACTACAGAAAAGGAAGAAAGACAGGGATCGTTAATACTATAAACACTATGCCCTTACGATGTTGACAGATCACAGACCCAAATCCCATGGGTGAACACGATGATAGGGGTCAAATGTATGAACATTTTAATTCAGGCTCTGTTATCCTATCCCTGTCAAACAGATTTCACACTGTATCTAATCCATACAGTGACCTTAACCAATAGTGTAACAAGATGCTTCCCACCAAATGAGAGAGAGAGAGAGAGAGAGAGAGAGAGAGAGAGTTTATCATGAGGAAGGCATCTTGGTATGATAATAATTATGCACAATGCAAGATATGATCAGAAAAGAACATACTTAAAACATAAGAATCTTTAGTTATCAGCGCATCATATATACATTGATAAATAGCAATGGCTTATTGAGGTAGTGTACCTTTTTATATAGAAAAAGCAACCCGCAAATGTAACAAACATTGAAAGACGTATGAATTTCTCATTTAATCACAACATATACACACAAACGCATTATACTAACAGAGTACACCTCTGAAGGCCTTATGTCATTGTTTCAAAGACGGAAATATAGAAAGCACCTGAAAAAGTGAACACAACCTAAAAATATTGAAAATGAGTTCTTGGTATTGATGTCTTTTAGACTCTTCGTTCATGGTTTGTTAGAAAGAACTACATGTATATACATTGTCACTAATTACGGATGGAAGAATAGATACGGTACTTTATGGCTCCGGTGCATGCATCTTTGACGCATGTAAAATAACCTGAAACTCAGGAACAGTATGAAAGATGGCGATTTATGCAGCACACAAAATTTCAAATCTGCTATTAAAGATGTTACCTAGAGCATGGTATTTTATGTATGAAGCTGGTTTGGTTCCCAGAGGGGATGTTACCATCGAGGAAGTAAATGTCCGTATTCTACATGTTATCGGCGTATGATTGTGATGAGAACGTGAATTGATATGCGGTAATAAAGATTTGATTGTTATTGTCATTTGTTCTGAAAGATGTGAGATATGGAACTCTACTTTTTATAAACTTTCTTTCACCAGGAATTGTTGGTTCTAGGCACGGATGTTATAAGTCAGCATGCAGTAATGAACAGACTTTGTTCGATTGTTTGCTATACATCCTCATGATACGAGTTGTGTCTATAAGAAAAGGATTAATTCATTCGTTTTCTGGTGGTTAGTATCAGATGGTTATTGTAAACAATAGTTATACTGATTTTCATTTTGGCATCAACCTGTGTTGTGACAGGCAGAGGTAAGAAAGTCGTGGTTCTGAGCGCAGATGCATCGTTTGAAAGAAGCGAGTTTAGGTAAATAGGAACATAATTCTTGTGAACAATGTGTTAAGAAAAAAGCTGATCAACTGGAATATCTAATTATGAAAAAAATGTGAAATGATATACATGGAGATAAGGTGACGTGTGCAGATGTGTAAGAAACGAAATATTTATGACCCAAACTTTAACAAAGAGAAATATTAGCATTGGTTCTGAGCACGAATGCAAACTTTGATACGGTACGGTATTGCTCAAGTGCATGAATCTATGATGTAAGTAAGATAACATGAAAGTCATGAAGAGTATGAAATATGACGATTTATTAAGCACACACAATTTCAAATATGCTATTAAAGATGTTACCTAGAGCATGTATTTTATGTATGAAGCTGGTTTGGTTCCCAGCGGGGATGTTATCATCGACGAAGTAAATGTCCGTATTCTACATGTTATCGGCGCATGATTAGGGTTAGAACGTGAATTTATATACGGTAATACAGATCTGATTCATTTTGTCATCGGTACTGAAATACGTTTAAGTATCGTAAGTCTAATTTGATTGTAATTATCTTTCAACAGGAAATCTTGGTTGTAGGCACGGATGTTACAATGGAACTTGCAGTAATGAGTACACTTTAGTCAATTGTCGCACTACATATCCTCATGATACGATTTTTATTAAATATAAGGAATATTCCTTTCATTTACTGGTGGTTAGTAGCATATGTTTATTGAAATTATAGTTTAACTCATGATTGTTTTGGCATCGACTGTTGCTGTGAATGGCAGTAGCAAGTAGGTCGTGGTTCTGAGCGCAGATGCATCGCTTGAAAGAAGTGAATTTATGTAAAATAAGTGGAAAACAGGTCTTGTGAACAATGATTTAGGAATAAAGCTGATCAACTACAATATATAATGATGGAAAAAATGTGAAATCATATACATGGAGATAATGTGACACTGCAGATGTGTAAGAAAGGAAATATTTATGACCCAGACTTTAACAAAGAGAAATATTAGCATTGGTTCTGAGCACCGTGGCAACATTGATACGGTACTGTATTGCTCAAGCGCATGAATTTATGATGTAAGTAAAATAACACGAAAGTCAGGAACAGTATAAGATATGGGCATTTACGCAGAACACGAAATTTAAAATTTGCTAATAAAGATGTTACCTAGAGCATGTTTTTTTTATGTATGAAGTTGGTTTGGTTCCCAGAGGGGATGCATCGATGAAGTAAATATCCGTATTCTACCTGTTATCGGCGTATGATTGTGATGAGAACGTGAATTGATATGCGGTAATAAAGATTTTATTCTTATTGTCATTTGTTCTGAAAGATGTGTGGGTACTGGAACTCTACTTTTTATAACTTTCTTTCACCAGGACTTGTTGGTTCTAGGCACGGATGTTATAGGTCAGCTTGCAGTAATGAACAGACTTTGTTCGATTGTTGGCTATTTATCCTCATGATACGATCTGTGTCTATAAGAAAAGGATTAATTCATTTTTTTACTGGTGGTTAGTATCAGATGGTTATTGTAAACAATAGTTATACTGATTTTTATTTTGGCATCGACTGGCGCCGTAACTGGCGATAGTAAGTAGGTCGTGGTTCTGAGCGCAGATGCATCGCTTGAAAGAAGCGAGTTGAGGTAACATAAATAGGAAAAAAGGTCTTGTGAGCAATGATTTAAGAATAAAGCTGATAAACTGCAACATATAATGATGGACAAAATGTGAAATGATACACATGGAGATAAGATGACGTGTGCAGATGTGTATGAAACGAAATATATATGACCCAAGCTTACAAAGAGAAATATTAGCATTGGTTCTGAGAACGGATGAAAACATTGATACGGTACGGTGTAGCTCATGTGCATGAATCTTTGATATAAGTAAAAGAACCAGAAAATCAGAAACAGTATGAAATATGGCGATGGATGCAGCACACGAAATTTCAAATATACTATTAAAGATGTTACCTAGAGCATGGTATTTTATGTATGAAGTTGGTTTGGTTCCCAGCGGCGATGTTATCATCGAGGAAGTAAATGTCCGTATTCTACATGTTATCGGCGCATGATTAGGGTTAGAACGTGAATTTATATGCGGTAACATCTAAATATCGGAACTCTATTTTGTTTGTATTTAACAGCAGGAACAGTGTGATGTTTGTTGATTTATACCAGAAACATATTTTCAAAACATGCTATTAGTGATGTTACTTAGAACATGCTATTTCATATATGACGTTGTTCTGGTTCCCAGCCGGGATGTTGTCATCGACGAAGTAAATGTACGTATTCTACATGTTCTCGGCACATGATTGGCAAAAGGACGTGAAATGATATGCGGCAATAAAGATCTTATTCATTTTGTCATTTGTTATGAAATATGTATATCGGAACTCCACTTTTATGTAATTTCCTTTTAACAGAAATTATTGGTTCTAGGCACTGATGTTATAATGAAACATGCAGTAAAGAATAGACTTTGGTCGATTGTTACACTATACACCTTCATGGTACGATTTGTGTCTAAAATATGGAATAGTCCTTTCATTTACTGGTGATTATTATCTGATAGTTATTGTAAACAATATTTATATTGATGTTTATTTAGGTATTAAATTGTGCTGTGACAGGTAGTGGTAGGAATGTCGTAGTTCTGAGCGCAGATGCATCGCTTCAAATGAACGAGTGTAGGTACCTCGCATAGGAACAACGTCTTGTTGGAACTGATTTAAGAATAAAGCTGCTAAATTATAATATCTAACGTTGAAGAAATGTGAAATGATATATGTGAAGATAATGTGATGTGTACTGATGTGCAAGAAACAAAATATATATGAAATATATAAATTGGTTCTGAACACGGTTGCAAAAAAGTGATACGGTACGGTATTGCTGAGGTGCATGAATCTTTGATACAAGTGAAATAACATGAAAATCAGGAACAATATGAAATATGGCGATTTATGCAGCACACAAAATTTCAGCTATGCTCTTAAAGATGTTACCTAGAGCATGGTATGTTATGTTTGAAGTTGGTTTAGTTCCAAGCGGGGATGTTATCATAAAGTAATTGTCCGTATTCTACATGTTATCGGCACGTTATTGGGTTAAGGACGTGAAGTTATATGCGGTACTAAATATCTTATACATTTTTTCATTTGTTATGAAAGATATCGGAGTATCGGAACTCTACTTTTTCGTAAGTTTCGTTTACCAGGAAATCTTGGTTACAAGGAACTTTTAGTTATGAACAGACTTTGGTCGATTGATATATATCCCAATGATTCGGTTTTTAAAAAGAAGAAAAAGAAACAGTCCATTAAAATTCACTGGTTGTTAGTATCAGGTGGTTATTGTAGGAAATAGTAATACTGATTTTTATTTTCGCATCAAGATGTACTGTGACAGACAGTGGTAAGAAAGGCGTGGTTCTGAGCGCAGATGCATCGCTTGAAAGAAACGAGTAAAGGTACATTGGATAAGAAATTTGTAATGTAAGCAATGATTTAAGAATATAGCTGCAAAAGTGCAATACCTAAAGACGAAGAAATACGAAATAATATTCATGGACATAATGTGACATGTACATGTGTGTAAGAAACGAAATATAATATGACTCAGGCCTTTACAAAGAGAAATAATGGACGTCCATTAATAATGTGAACAATTTTTAGGAATTTTTTACCCCCCCCCCCTTGTCTAGAACTGTCAAACTTTCAGTGACCTTCCTAATAAAATGAAGTCAATTTTTTTTATCCATCCCCCCCCCCCCTACAAACTAACAATATTTTATACGGTTGAATTCATGAAAAAATCGAGACTTTATATTCTAGCTTCTATCATGGGGAAGCCAACTGTTCCTCAGTTGTTATAATGCGCATAGTGGCTGATTCATTAATTAATTGTAAAAAAATAACATTGTTGGCGTCAATTTATCTTGAACTCCCCCTCCCACCATGTCAACAATTGTAAAACTTCTTCAAAGCCCCACCCCCCTATTTCGTTGATATACTTGATGGACGACCCCTTATATAAACTGGTTGTGAGCACGGATGCAAAAATTGATACGTCACGTCATAGGTAAGGTCCATGAATCTTGTATGTAAAGTGAAACAACACGAAAAGAACGAACATTATGAAATTTGTTGATTTATACAGCAAACAGAATTTCATATATCATAACTATTGTATGATAAAACATACTTGAAGCTGTTTTGGTTCCCAGCGGGGATTTTATCATTCATGATTTGAATCTTCTTATTCTACAGAGAGATAAATTGACGTCTGCAAAGGAGCAAGTATCCCAAATATATAATAATCATTTTCAAAGAGAAATACGCCAGTTGGTTCTGAGCAAGTATGCAAAAAATGGAATCGTAGGTTGATGTGAAGGAAGTCAACACATTTTACTTAGACACATACAAAAGCGATATGTATAAGTTTACATAGTTGTTGATACGGGTGATAGAATTGATACGGAACTTCATAGCATATGTGCATTCATCTTCTAAGGAGCAAGGAACAATATAAATCCATGATATTATTTCATTTCTGTACATTTGCAGTCTAGACTATATTTATTATTGTGTTGTAGAGAAAAAAGAATCTAGAGGCTGGTTTACAGTAAGGATGCAATAATTCGAGCGGTATTACATATCCCGTTTTAGTTTGCGCCACATGACAAAGTACATGTATAAGCGCTTCGTGAAGTTCCTAGATTGATCATGGACACTTAATTTTTATTTTAAAAAATGCCTTTAATTGTTTTGGTTCCTGGTGAGAATGTTATAAATGCTCGTATTCCACATACTATGGACACAGGATACTACTACTACTACTACTACTACTACTACTACTACTACTACTACTATTACTACTACTACTACTACTACTACTACTACTACTACTACTACTACTACTAATAATAATAACAATAATAATAATAATAATACGAACAGTCGTTAATTTGAATAGGGCTACAGGGATCAGATATTTTGATATTTCTTCTGATATCTGTATGCGAGACTTGTCAATATTTTTAAACATTCTTAAACTATTTGCGTTAGTTTGAGGTGAGGATGGTACAAGGAAGCCTGCAATACGAAATATAATTAAGTCCATTGTACTATGAGTTGTTTGTTGGTTGTCAGACTCAAGAGTTTATCTATATTAATAGAGATTCCGAAATTTCCCTTAATTTCACCTCAGTTTTGTGCAGGCACAATACGCTCCATAAGGTGCGGTTACTGGTGCCCTTGTTTAATTGCTATCGCGTGTGTATCTGAGAGAGAGAGAGAGAGAGAGAGAGAGAGAGAGAGAGAGAGAGAGAGAGAGAGAGATTTCATATGCCTTTGCTTTAGCCGTGAGAAAAAAAAAAATCACTTTATATTACAGGACTCCGTGCACAAAGAAATATTGTTATTTTACTTTACTCTAAGAGACAGAGGTAACATATTTATTAACTCTTTCGTTGTTCTAGTTTTTCTTCTTCGTACTAATGTCAATAAAGGGAAATTACTCTTGAATTGGTTCCCAGCGTGGATGTTTGGCAGTGGTTCTAGCTGTGGACTTCCGGTTCTTATTGCGGATGTGCACTGCAATACACTGCTAGAAAGCATTTTAAAAAAATGGCTAGAAACTACGGTAATTTCGAAATGCTGTACTCTGTGAAAGGTGATGGCGATTTTCAAATAGTGAAATACAAATCCACCAAGACAGACCTCACTGTGGTTACTGCAGACGTGAAAGGACCGATTGTTTGCGGACATATATGCCTGGGTATATCTTTCACTTGCATTTTTTAAAAATATAGAAAGCTCAATCGATTTACATTGGCCAGTGTTTAGTAAGGGGTAGAATCCAACGCTGTATTATCGCGGCAAGCGGGGTTTATAAAATTGACATTTTCTTTATTCCAATCTACTTACGTTACTTGAGTTGTCCACTAACAGAAAACAGTTAGGCTCATTATCAGGTGGCCAATCAATATTTCTTTGAATACTGTTCTTGTTAAATAATTATACAGTGCAGAATTTTACTGATCACTGTATTTTTTTATAAAATGTTTACCATTAATATATATATATATATATATATATATATATATATATATATATATATATATATATATATATATATATATATATATATATATATATTTATTTATTTATTCCAAACTCATCGAGAAACATTAGCTATGAATTTATTATGTTGTTTACAAAATTAATGTTATTGGTCAGGTAGACCATGACCTTAAATTTGGACAAAGTCAAGTACAAAATACATATGTACATGTCATGATCATTATAAACAGCTACCAAGTAATACAAATGAAATATAATGGCACATAATAAATCCTTTCTCTATATATTTGTCTTAAATTTGAGGATTTTTAAAAATATAATGTCATATAAGTATGACTTTTCATGTTAGTAGCAAGGAAAAAGAAACCTCATTTTTCTCTTATTTTTTTTTTTTAAAAAAAGCTTTCACCGTGATGTACACCCATTCATCCATTGACACCATGTCAATAATTATAACTTCTCTAGATGAGTAACTTTACCATGCTTTAGAAATTTTTGTTGGCATTCTTAACTTCTTAAATTTATAATGTAAATGTTTGCTTTATTTGAATGTTACCTCTTTCTGACCCCATTGGTTTTCTACTTTTTGATTAAAAGCAAGAAACATTTAACATTAGTAATTTTGGTAACAAAAAATATGAAGAAAAAAAACAATATGAACACTATATCAGCTATTTCACCATGTGTATTGTATTCACTATATCATGTATCAAATTCACCTTGTCATATATTTTGTATTTATGGTGTCATATATTGTATTGACTCTGTCATATTGTACACAGCATGTCATATATTGTATTCACCATGTTCTGTACTGTATTCACTTGTCATTTATTCATGATTTCATGTATTCACTAGGTCATATATTGTATTAACTGTGTCATATATTGTATTTGCCATTTCATAATTTGTATTTTCTGTGTAATATATTATATTCACTGTGTTATTTATTGTATGCACTGTGTCATATATTGCATTGATGTCTATTCCATCATGTCATATGCATTTATCATTTGATATATTGATGTGCTGTTGCATTATTTTGTATAGTATAAAATACTATATATTCAACAAGTTATTATCTTCTGCTATGTCACATAATATATTCACCATGTCATATATTGATGTGCTATTTCACCATTTCATATAATGTATGCACCAAGTTAGGTGTTATTATCAATACTAGTTAATATCAATACTACAAATTATTATCAATACTGCATGTTATTATCAATACTATAAGCTAATATGAATACTACAAATTATTATCAATACTATAAGCTAATATTAATACAAATTATTATCAATACTACAGGTTATTATCAATACTACATGTTATTATCAATACTCAATGTTATCAATGGTACAAGTTATTATCAATACTACAAGTTATTATCAATGTTAGATGTTATTATCAATGCTGGATGTTATTATCAATACTACATGTTATTGTCAGTACTAACCACTCCTGTGGCCTAGTGGTTAGAGCATCTGCAGGAGGTTGTGGGCTGGATCCCTGGCCAAGTCATGCCAAAAATATACGACTGTAACTAACTGCAGCTTCACTTTGTGCTCAGCTTTAAGAGGTTAGTGTTAGAATGGTTGGCCTGGTGTCAAGACAGTGTGACTGGGTGGGACATATGCTACATGTCTGCAGCATGATGCCCCAGTGCAAGACATCACTATAAACTGTCACACTGCAGACATCATACCAATATGACTGAATTTTTAAAAAAATCTATGTTAAAAATCCAAATCACACACACACATGAGATATGACCGGGGTTATTTGTATTTAAATATGTATGATTTTTGTGCCTTACTCTCAAATTGCAGACATCATACTACATATCTATAGCATGATGCCCCAGTGTTAGACATTGCTGTAAACGGTCACACTGCTGACATCGTAGTGATATGACTGAATTATTTGAAAATCTAAGTAAAAAATCTAAATCACTCATATCAAGACTACAAGTTTATGTAAGTAATTCCAGTTATTATCAATACTACAAGTTGTTATCAATACTAGATGCTATTATCAATATATCAGTACTACAAGTTACCAGTACTACAAGTTATCAATACATGTTATTATCAATACATGATGTTATTATCAATATATCAAAACTACAAGTTATTATCAACACTATACTTTATGATATTCTAGAACATAGCTTATCTTGCTACTGTTTAATGTTATCTTTTTTTCCAGCCACTGAAGCCCATGATGATGATGGACTGCCCCATACCTTGGAACATCTGGTCTTCATGGGAAGTGAGGACTATCCATACAAGGTACTCACACTATGAAAATGAGGTTTATATGTGTAGTAATGCATATTCATCTGGGATTTACAAATACTCATGTCTAGACAGGATCCAGTTGTTAGTTTTAAATATTATGTCTTGGAATGTACAAATACTTGTGTCTAGACAGGATTCAGCTGTTTTAAATATTATGTTTTGGGATTTACAAATACTCATGTCTAGACAGGATTCAGCTGTTAGTTTTAAATATTATGTCTTGTGATTTACAAATATGCATGTGTAGACATGATCCAACTGTTAGTTATAAATATTATGTCTTGGAATTTACAAATATTCACGTCTAGACGGATCCAACTGTTAGTTATCAATATTATGTCTTGGTATTGAGGATCTGAACATCAAGGTAAACTTCACTTTTTGGACAATTACCGAAAAATTATTAGGACAGTTACCCAAAAAATTGGTTTTGTCTAATGTGATCTTGTGGGGCTGAGAATTGATTCCAGATAAAAAAAATAGTGTGTGTAATAATGTAATAAAATAGTGCATGTGATAAGTAATAAAATAATGTATTTAATAATATGTAAGAAAATAATGATCATGTAGTTTTACATTTTACTTTTTATCCTTAAGAAAGTGATTGACTCACATGAGACTCCTGAATTCATGACTAAAGAGTCCAGGACTTCTTGGCCTGAAACTCACTTGAGATCCTCTGTGATCTAATATATATATCTAAGAAAACCAAAAGAATGTTTGCCTTCCTCCATGTAAATGTTTTTGTTATAGACAATAGGGGTTCATTCTTTTGCTAAAAATATCTATTAAGTATTAATATTTTAAAGGTAAAGTGAAGTCACTTTTTTGTAGTATACAGACTTTGGTATCTTGTTCTCATGAGTTGCCAATTTTTTTTTACTATCTCAAGGGTGCAATAAACCACAAATTTCAAGAGCAAATTGGAAAGGTAAATTAGATCCATCTTAAAAAGTTGCCATTGCAAAAGTAGACATTACTGATAAGCCATTACAGGATCTGTCTATGATAAGATGTGTACAGTAGCCTCTATTGTGTTGAAAAATGGCATTAAACCCTACAAAAACAGTGAATGGTCAATGTAGCCTATCTTATTCTGAAATTTGGCATTAAACCCTACAACAACAGTAAATGTAGCCTATCTTGTGTTGAAAAATGGCATGAACCCTACAAGAACATGGAATGGTCATTGTAACTTATCTTGTGCTGAAAATTGGCATTGAACCCTACAACTCAGCAATAAATGGTCAATGTAGCCAATCTTGTGCTAAAATATGGCATTAAACCTTGCAACTACAATGAATGATCAGTGTAGCCTATCTTGTGCTGAAGTTGGCATTAAACCCTACAACAACAATGAATGATCCGTGTAGCCTATTGTGATAAATTGGCATTAAACCCTACAACAACAATGAATGATCCATGTAGCCTCTTGTGATAAATTGGCATTAAACCCTACAACAACAATGAATGATCCGTGTAGCCTATTGTGATAAAATGGCATTAACCCTACAACAACAATAAATGCTCAATGTAGTCTATCTTGTGCTAAAACATTCCATGAACCCTATAACAACATTGAATGGGCTATTACATATTGCAATTGTGGAGAATACGATAATACAACGGAGATGACAGAATTGTCAAAGCCAATAAAACTATACCCATTTTAACGCAATTATTTCATTATGTGCTATTATTTTTCCTTGTCCCATTAATTTATTGTGTGTGCTCTAATTTTAGAAGAAGGGGAAGGCATAGTGTCCCTGTCATTGATATCCTGGTTGCACTACTATGTTATGGGGAAGGCCATAGTATCCCTGTCATTGATATCCTGGTTGCACTACTATGTTATGGGGAAGGACATAGTATCCCTGTCATTGATATCCTGGTTGCACTACTATGTTATGGGGAAGGCCATAGTATCCCTGTCATTGATATCCTGGTTGCACTACTATGTTATGGGGAAAGACATAGTGTCCCAGTCTTTGATATCCTGGTTGCACTACTATGTTATGTGGAAGGCCATAGTATCCCTGTCATTGATATCCTGGTTGCACTACTATGTTATGGGGAAGGACATAGTATCCCTGTCATTGATATCCTGGTTGCACTACTATGTTATGTGGAAGGCCATAGTATCCCTGTCATTGATATCCTGGTTGCACTACTATGTTATGGGGAAAGACATAGTGTCCCAGTCTTTGATATCCTGGTTGCACTACTATGTTATGTGGAAGGCCATAGTATCCCTGTCATTGATATCCTGGTTGCACTACTATGTTATGGGGAAGGACATAGTATCCCTGTCATTGATATCCTGGTTGCACTACTATGTTATGGGGAAAGACATAGTGTCCCAGTCTTTGATATCCTGGTTGCACTACTATGTTATGTGGAAGGCCATAGTATCCCTGTCATTGATATCCTGGTTGCACTACTATGTTATGGGGAAGGACATAGTATCCCTGTCATTGATATCCTGGTTGCACTACTATGTTATGGGGAAGGCATAGTGTCCCTGTCATTGATATCCTGGTTGCACTACTATGTTATGGGGAAAGACATAGTGTCCCAGTCTTTGATATCCTGGTTGCACTACTATGTTATGTGGAAGGCCATAGTATCCCTGTCATTGATATCCTGGTTGCACTACTATGTTATGTGGAAGGCCATAGTATCCCTGTCATTGATATCCTGGTTGCACTACTATGTTATGGGGAAGGCCATAGTATCCCTGTCATTGATATCCTGGTTGCACTACTATGTTATGGGGAAGGCCATAGTATCCCTGTCATTGATATCCTGGTTGCACTACTATGTTATGGGGAAGGCCATAGTATCCCTGTCATTGATATCCTGGTTGCACTACTATGTTATGGGGAAGGCGTAGTGTCCCTGTCATTGATATCCTGGTTGCACTACTATGTTATGGGGAAGGCCATAGTATCCCTGTCATTGATATCCTGGTTGCACTACTATGTTATGGGGATGGACATAGTGTCCCTGTCATTGATATCCTGGTTGCACTACTATGTTATGGGGAAGGCCATAGTATCCCTGTCATTGATATCCTGGTTGCACTACTATGTTATGGGGAAGGCCATAGTATCCCTGTCATTGATATCCTGGTTGCACTACTATGTTATGGGGAAGGCCATAGTATCCCTGTCATTGATATCCTGGTTGCACTACTATGTTATGGGGAAGGACATAGTATCCCTGTCATTGATATCCTGGTTGCACTACTATGTTATGGGGAAGGCCATAGTATCCCTGTCATTGATATCCTGGTTGCACTACTATGTTATGGGGATGGACATAGTGTCTCTATCATTGATATCCTGGTTGCACTACTGATATGTTATGGGGAAAAGCAGCATCATAGTCCTTGATATCCTGGTTGCATTTCTTGTATGCAATGAAATACTGTTGGAGAAGTCTTTCAGAATAATCCATGTAAAATATAAATGGGGGTTATTTTAAGAAAAATGTAAATTCTCTTTCAAACAAAGTTCAGGTATGTAATTTTCTCATTGTTATTTAAAACACTGTCCAGAAAGTATATAAAATAATGCACCTGTCTTTCATCCACCAAAAAGTAACTGTTTATTTTCTAGGGTGTCTTGGATTTGCTAGCCAATCGCTGTCTGGCATCTGGTACAGATGCATGGACAGGCACAAACCACACATGTTATACAATGACTACTGCAGGTAGCGAGGGATTTCTGAATCTTCTTCCAGTTTACTTGGAGCACATTCTGTACCCAACACTAACGGTAAGTTGCATGATAGTTCTGATGGACAATAGTCTGTGTTTTTTCAGTTTGATGCTAATGATTTGGGTTTGATAGTTCTTATAAAGTCATCTCTAATTGAAAATTAGCAGCACAGCATTGTTCGATCAAGCAAGTTTCTTTCAGAGATAAAAGGAATGATCATGAGTGAATTACATTCTTAGAATTTTAAAAAATGGTAACCTAAAACAGAGATGTCCATTTCATTTGGACAGTTAACCTTTCTGACAGTTTTTGTAAAGATTTATTCTTTTGCATAACCTAAAGGTCCATTGTGGATTGACATTCTCCGTTGATTCTCCGAGAGATTATTGACTATGGTTGCCTGATCATTTTTTTAAATATATAGGTTGAAAGAGGTGTCATCATGTATTATTTCAGCCCAATTACTAAGGTTTCGACTGGAATATGCACACTCCAAATTAATATCCCTTTTTTATTTTTGTCCACGTCATCTTTGCTGTAAAATTGTTTTAAGCAAGTAAAAGTAAAGTGTCAGAGGTATAAAAAAATGCATGCTTCATTTCATTGTAACAGATACAAGTGCATGCTTTGTTTTTCTGAGTGTTAGATATAGGACAGGAAAATTGAGTACCAGTCTATATATTTTGAGTCATATGAAACACTGTCATCCAATTAAACTTCACTTGATCGTGAATCCCAGTTAGTGAAAAAAATTTAATATGTAAGAGTATTCTATTAGTATTACATGAAGATGAAAAGTGAGACATTTTTGTTTCAGGCCCTCCTTCCAAAAGACTTTTTCCCCATGAATATGCAGCAGAACTTGGAATGGGCATGATCCCCACACATAATATCTCATATTTCTACATGCACAGTTTAGTATTTCTGTTAATAATACGAAAATGTTCAGAGATTGATAGAATCTTTCCAGTGTGTGAGTGTGTGTTTATAATAGAAAATACATCCTGATATTAAAATCTTTAGAGTTTGGTAGAATCTTACCATTGTGTGAGAGTGTTTTTAATAGAAAACACATATAGATATGAAAATGTTGTGAGATTAGTTGAATCTTTCCAGTGTGTGAGTGTGTGTTTATAATAGAAAATACATCCTGATATGAAAATGTTTAGAGATTGGTAGAATCTTTCCAGTGTGTGAGTGTGTGTTTATAATAGAAAATACATCCTGATATGAAAATAAATCCAGATATGAAAATGTTGTGAGATTGATAGAATCCTTCCTGTGTGTGAGTGTGTGTTTATAATAGAAAATACATCCTGATATGAAAATGTTTAGAGATTTTTAGAATCTTTCTAGTGTGTGAGTGTGTGTTTATAATAGAAAATACATCCTGATATGAAAATGTTTAGAGATTGATAGAATCTTTCCAGTGTGTGAGTGTGTGTTTATAATAAAAAATACATCCTAATATGAAAATAAAACCAGATATGAAAATGTTGTGAGATTACCGTATTTACCGTATATGTTGGGACACCGTATTTGTTGGGACACCATAATTTTATTTTAAAAGTAATTTTTTTGTGCACTGTATATTCTGGGACACATAACTTTTCTTGAGTCGTAAGTTGTGGGACACCTTTTAAATCATTCGAAAAGTACATGTCAGAAAATGTACACAAACGTATATTTTATTAAGTAAAACTTTAAAAAAG
The DNA here is from genome assembly GCA_029339505.1 of Unio delphinus. Taxonomy (NCBI): domain Eukaryota; kingdom Metazoa; phylum Mollusca; class Bivalvia; order Unionida; family Unionidae; genus Unio; species Unio delphinus. The sequence continues at coordinate 1,353,048 of JAQISU010000130.1, forward strand.
AAAACTTCGAGTGTTGTTTATTTTCACTTTTCGTAAAAATATATTCAGAGAGAGAGAAAAAGAAAGAGACAGAGAGAGATATACCAGTAGATAGTGACTGTACTTTGTTTTCTAATAATTTATGTCGACAAACTGCCAGTTCCGACCCATACTTTGTTCAACAATTAGTTGATCTTGCCGCTAGGCTTTTGATGTCGCGGTCGGATCAAAAAAACATAGCAGCACATTTTCTCACCACTCTTCAGCTAGTTAAGTCTTTGATCTTGCCGCCTCGCTTGTGAGTCATGTTCTTCAGATGTACTCTTACAATGACAGCATTTACATCTGTGGGTCATTCAGCCACTGAATTTTCTGATTGTAAATATCAGCACAGCTAAAAGGATCAATTGATGAACACAATTTTCCAATCAACAGGTGGTCGAAGCAGGATTAGAAAGCCCTTAAATTTACAGTCCAGGAAATTGATGCGTACAGAGGACTCCTGTATACGTGATTTTCTGAATCCCATATATAAAAATTGTGTGAAAATACGGATTACGCATTTCCGAGACATTTGAAAGTGATCGGTGATTAAAACAAGTTTGTTTTTTTTTGCTGTGAAAGTTTCGTTTTTAACTTTATTTACATTTACGATGGCTACCAACTTCAAGGTACAACGCAAATTAAATTTACAGTTTCTGGAAACTAAATATCTGGCTTGTAAGGAAGTTAAGGGATGTACATCGCGCAAAGAGGTCTGTGAAATTTTTTGATAATGTGATAATGCCGACGTTGAATTTCGTATCAGGATGTGATCAATGCAATATTTTAATTTGGATTTTATTACACAAAGGTAACCAAAATGTAATTTATCAATATGCAAGTGTATTTCACACTGATACTGTCTTCATGTTATCTTTTTTTTTCAGCCCCCCCCCCCACTTATCTTAACATCCGCCTAGGTCGGCAATATTTCCTCGGGCCCGAGGATAACGAGATAAATGGGTGGGACTGTACCCACAAACTTTAAATGATTTTCAGATCAGATCTGGCTTGTCCTGAAGCGATTCGACTGCTTTCAAAATACAGTCCACAACTGTTTGTTTATCTGCACTCTTAATACGAGACGTGTGGTCATTTTCCTTGGCTTCCCTATGTCGGCCGACTTTGTATACACATGCATAGTTAAAAAAATCTCCACGCTAATAGGAATCCAATGTCAGCTTCCGGGGTCGGTTTGTTTTGTAATAAATTAACCTTTGTATTTGATATCCTGCCAGTAAGTTCAAACAATGAGTTTATGGCTGTTACAAGGTGTGTTTTTTCAACACCTGGGCTTTCATTTATATGCCGTCTGCAGTCATAATTGATACAATCTGGTTTCGAGTTATTCGGTAAATAGTATATACAGCATTAACTTGCCTTTATAATACTTTTTGTATCCCATGGAATCGAAAAGATTGTCATTTGTACTCACATTGAATGTATTTCTAATAATGATTTTAGTTTGCGAGATATTGTCATATTGTTACCCTGGATATAATACACTCTTGGTTATTTTGTACCGTACACCGTATCACGCGTAAATGTCAGTTGCTTTCGACCAATGGAGCTGATAATTCTCACTCTTTCTTTCTCTATCTCATTCATATGTGATTTTGCGGAATCCAGTTTTCATTTTCATAACATTCAAACCTTTGAGGACAACTAAACATGATTCGTTTCTCAATATTCACGTCAATGACTAATGTGTTGCGTTGTCTGACGAAAGCTATTACACTATGGATAATGGATTCATGCGCTACTCATACGGAGTTTGTGGATATATTTTTCCTTTAATAAAATGCTAATGTCGACAAAAAATGTGAATAAATGATGACAGTACAAGTTTAGTTTCTTGTTTATTTTATTTTATGATCAAATACGCATTTTATTTATCTATTTTATTATAACATGCGGTGTGGCCAGTTGTTGGCGGGGGGGGGGGGGAATTGAACATGTTTTTCATTTCCTAAGTCTTGGGACACACGATGTAAGTTTAAAAAAAGTTCACCATAAGTTCTGGGACACGAAAAAAAATAATTATTTTTTCGTGTCCCAACATATGCGGTAAATACGGTAGTTGAATCTTTCCAGTGTGTGACTGTGTTTATAATAGAAAATACATCCTAATATGAAAATAAAACCAGATATGAAAAGGTTGTGAGATTAGTTGAATCTTTCCAGTGTGTGTGTGTGTGTGTGTTTGTAATAGAAAATACATCCTGATATGACAATGTTTAGAGATTGGTAGAATCTTTCCAGTGTGTGTGTGTGTGTGTTTGTAATATAAAATACATCCTGATATGACAATGTTTAGAGATTGGTAGAATCTTTCCAGTGTGTGAGTGTGTGTTTATAATGGAAAATACATCCTGATATGAAAATGTTTATAGATTCATAGAATCGTGTGAGTGTGTGTTTATAATAGAAAATACATCCTAATATGAAAATGTTTAGAGATTGATAGAATCCTTCCAGTGTGTGAGTGTGTGTTTATAATAGAAAATACGTCCTGATATGAAAATAAAACCAGATATGAAAAGGTTGTGAGATTAGTTGAATCTTTCCAGTGTGTGTGTGTGTGTGTGTTTGTAATAGAAAATACATCCTGATATGACAATGTTTAGAGATTGGTAGAATCTTTCCAGTGTGTGTGTGTGTGTGTTTGTAATAGAAAATACATCCTGATATGACAATGTTTAGAGATTGGTAGAATCTTTCCAGTGTGTGAGTGTGTGTTTATAATAGAAAATACATCCTAATATGAAAATAAAACCAGATATGAAAAGGTTGTGAGATTAGTTGAATCTTTCCAGTGTGTGTGTGTGTGTGTGTTTGTAATAGAAAATACATCCTGATATGACAATGTTTAGAGATTGGTAGAATCTTTCCAGTGTGTGTGTGTGTGTGTTTGTAATAGAAAATACATCCTGATATGACAATGTTTAGAGATTGGTAGAATCTTTCCAGTGTGTGAGTGTGTGTTTATAATGGAAAATACATCCTGATATGAAAATGTTTATAGATTCATAGAATCGTGTGAGTGTGTGTTTATAATAGAAAATACATCCTAATATGAAAATGTTTAGAGATTGATAGAATCCTTCCAGTGTGTGAGTGTGTGTTTATAATAGAAAATACGTCCTGATATGAAAATGTTTAGAGATTGGTAGAATCTTTCCAGTGTGTGAGTGTGTGTTTATAATAAAAAATACATCCTGATATGAAAATGTTTAGAGATTGATAGAATCTTTCCAGTGTGTGAGTGTGTGTTTATAATAGAAAATACATCCTGATATGAAAATGTTTAGAGATTGGTAGAATCTTTCCAGTGTGTGAGTGTGTGTTTATAATAGAAAATACATCCTGATATGAAAATAAATCCAGATATGAAAATGTTTAGAGATTGATAGAATCCTTCCTGTGTGTGAGTGTGTGTTTATAATAGAGAATACATCCTGATATGAAAATGTTTAGAGATTGGTAGAATCTTTCCAGTGTGTGAGTGTGTGTTTATAATAGAAAATACATCCTAATATGAAAATGTTTGGAGATTGATAGAATCTTTCCAGTGTGTGTTTATAATAGAAAATACATCCTGATATTAAAAATATAATCCAGATATGGAAATGTTGTGAGATTAGTTGAATCTTTCCAGTGTGTTAGTGTGTGTTTATAATAGAAAATACATCCTGATATGAAAATAAATCCAGATATGAAAATGTTGTGAGATTAGTTGAATCTTTCCAGTGTGTTAGTGTGTGTTCATAATAGAAAATACATCCTGATATGAAAATAAATCCAGATATGAAAATGTTTGGAGATTGATAGAATCCTTCCTGTGTGTGAGTGTGTGTTTATAATAGAAAATACATCCTGATATGAAAATGTTTGGAGATTGATAGAATCTTTCCAGTGTGTGAGTGTGTGTTTATAATGGAAAACACATCCTAATATGAAAATAAATCCAGATATGAAAATGTTTGGAGATTGATAGAATCTTTCCAGTGTGTGAGTGTATGTTTATAATAGAAAATACATCCTAATATGAAAATGTTAGGTGATTGATAGAATCTTTCCAGTGTTTGAGTGTGTATTTATAATAGAAAATACATCCTGATATGAAAATAAATCCAGATATGAAAATGTTTGGAGATTGATAGAATCCTTCCTGTGTGTGAGTGTGTGTTTATAATAGAAAATACATCCTGATATGAAAATGTTTAGAGATTGATAGAATCTTTCCAGTGTGTGAGTATGTGTTTATAGTAGAAAATACATCCTGATATGAAAATGTTTGCAGATTGATAGAATTTTTCCAGTGTGTGAGTGTGTATTTATAATAGAAAATACATCCTGATATGAAAATAAATCCAGATATGGAAATGTTGTGAGATTAGTTGAATCTTTCGTGTGTTAGTGTGTGTTTATAATAGAAAATAAGTCCTGATATGAAAATGTTTAGAGATAGATAGAATCTTTCCAGTGTGTGAGTGTGTGTTTATAGTAGAAAATACATCCTGATATGAAAATGTTTGGAGATTGATAGAATCTTTCCAGTGTGTGAGTGTGTATTTTTAATAGAAAATACATCCTGATATGAAAATAAATCCAGATATGGAAATGTTGTGAGATTAGTTGAATCTTTCCAGTGTGTGAGTGTGTGTTTATAATAGAAAATACATCCTGATATGAAAATGTATAGAGATTGATAGAATCCTTCCAGTGTGTGAGTGTGTGTTTATAATAGAAAATACATCCTGATATTAAAAATAAATCCAGATATGGAAATGTTGTGAGATTAGTTGAATCTTTCCAGTGTGTAACTGTGTGTTTATAATAGAAAATACATCCTGATATGAAAATAAATCCAGATATGAAAATGTTGTGAGATTAGTTGAATCTTTCCAGTGTGTGAGAGTGTTTTTATAATAGAAAATACATCCTAATATGAAAATGTTTGGAGGTTGATAGAATCTTTCCAGTGTGTGAGTGTGTGTTTATAATAGAAAACACATCCTGATATTAAAAATAAATCCAGATATGGAAATGTTGTGAGATTAGTTGAATCTTTCCAGTGTGTAACTGTGTGTTTATAATAGAAAATACATCCTGATATGAAAATCCAGATATGAAAATGTTGTGAGATTAGTTGAATCTTTCCAGTGTGTGAGTGTGTTTTTATAATAGAAAATACATCCTAATATGAAAATGTTTGGAGGTTGATAGAATCCTTCCAGTTTGTGAGTGTGTGTTTATAATAGAAAATACATCCTGATATGAAAATGTTTAGAGATTGATAGAATCTTTCCAGTGTGTGAGTGTGTGTTTATAATAGAAAATACATCCTGATATGAAAATGTTTAGAGATTGATAGAATCTTTCCAGTGTGTGAGTGTGTGTTTATAATAAAAAGTACATCCTAATATGAAAATAAAACCAGATATGAAAATGCTGTGAGATTAGTTGAATCTTTCCAGTGTGTGGGTGTGTTTTTAATAGAAAATAAATCCTGATATGAAAATGTTCAGAGATTAGTAGAATCTTTCTAGTGTGTGAGTGTGTGTTTATAATAGAAAATACATCCTGATATTAAAAATAAATCCAGATATGGAAATGTTGTGAGATTAGTTGAATCTTTCCAGTGTGTTAGTGTGTGTTTATAATAGAAAATATATCCTGATATGAAAATAAATCCAGATATGAAAATGTTGTGAGATTAGTTGAATCTTTCCAGTGTGTTAGTGTGTGTTTATAATAGAAAATACATCCTAATATGAAAATGTTTGGTGATTGATAGAATCTTTCCAGTGTTTGAGTGTGTATTTATAATAGAAAATACATCCTGATATGAAAATAAATCCAGATATAAAAATGTTTGGAGATTGATAGAATCCTTCCTGTGTGTGAGTGTGTGTTTATAATAGAAAATACATCCTGATATGAAAATGTTTAGAGATTGATAGAATCTTTCCAGTGTGTGAGTATGTGTTTATAGTAGAAAATACATCCTGATATGAAAATGTTTGCAGATTGATAGAATTTTTCCAGTGTGTGAGTGTGTATTTATAATAGAAAATACATCCTGATATGAAAATAAATCCAGATATGGAAATGTTGTGAGATTAGTTGAATCTTTCGTGTGTTAGTGTGTGTTTATAATAGAAAATACGTCCTGATATGAAAATGTTTAGAGATTGATAGAATCTTTCCAGTGTGTGAGTGTGTGTTTATAGTAGAAAATACATCCTGATATGAAAATGTTTGGAGATTGATAGAATCTTTCCAGTGTGTGAGTGTGTATTTATAATAGAAAATACATCCTGATATGAAAATGTATAGAGATTGATAGAATCCTTCCAGTGTGTGTTTATAATAGAAAATACATCCTGATATTAAAAATAAATCCAGATATGGAAATGTTGTGAGATTAGTTGAATCTTTCCAGTGTGTAACTGTGTGTTTATAATAGAAAATACATCCTGATGTGAAAATAAATCCAGATATGAAAATGTTGTGAGATTAGTTGAATCTTTCCAGTGTGTGAGTGTGTTTTTATAATAGAAAATACATCCTAATATGAAAATGTTTGGAGGTTGATAGAATCTTTCCAGTGTGTGTGTGTTTATAATAGAAAAAACATCCTGATATTAAAAATAAATCCAGATATGGAAATGTTGTGAGATTAGTTGAATCTTTCCAGTGTGTAACTGTGTGTTTATAATAGAAAGTACATCCTGATATGAAAATCCAGATATGAAAATGTTGTGAGATTAGTTGAATCTTTCCAGTGTGTGAGTGTGTTTTTATAATAGAAAATACATCCTAATATGAAAATGTTTGGAGGTTGATAGAATCCTTCCAGTTTGTGAGTGTGTGTTTATAATAGAAAATACATCCTGATATGAAAATGTTTGGAGATTGATAGAATCTTTCCAGTGTGTGAGTGTGTGTTTATAATGGAAAACACATCCTAATATGAAAATAAATCCAGATATGAAAATGTTTGGAGATTGATAGAATCTTTCCAGTGTGTGAGTGTATGTTTATAATAGAAAATACATCCTAATATGAAAATGTTTGGTGATTGATAGAATCTTTCCAGTGTTTGAGTGTGTATTTATAATAGAAAATACATCCTGATATGAAAATAAATCCAGATATGAAAATGTTTGGAGATTGATAGAATCCTTCCTGTGTGTGAGTGTGTGTTTATAATAGAAAATACATCCTGATATGAAAATGTTTAGAGATTGATAGAATCTTTCCAGTGTGTGAGTATGTGTTTATAGTAGAAAATACATCCTGATATGAAAATGTTTGCAGATTGATAGAATTTTTCCAGTGTGTGAGTGTGTATTTATAATAGAAAATACATCCTGATATGAAAATAAATCCAGATATGGAAATGTTGTGAGATTAGTTGAATCTTTCGTGTGTTAGTGTGTGTTTATAATAGAAAATACGTCCTGATATGAAAATGTTTAGAGATTGATAGAATCTTTCCAGTGTGTGAGTGTGTATTTTTAATAGAAAATACATCCTGATATGAAAATAAATCCAGATATGGAAATGTTGTGAGATTAGTTGAATCTTTCCAGTGTGTGAGTGTGTGTTTATAATAGAAAATACATCCTGATATGAAAATGTATAGAGATTGATAGAATCCTTCCAGTGTGTGAGTGTGTGTTTATAATAGAAAATACATCCTGATATTAAAAATAAATCCAGATATGGAAATGTTGTGAGATTAGTTGAATCTTTCCAGTGTGTAACTGTGTGTTTATAATAGAAAATACATCCTGATATGAAAATAAATCCAGATATGAAAATGTTGTGAGATTAGTTGAATCTTTCCAGTGTGTGAGAGTGTTTTTATAATAGAAAATACATCCTAATATGAAAATGTTTGGAGGTTGATAGAATCTTTCCAGTGTGTGAGTGTGTGTTTATAATAGAAAACACATCCTGATATTAAAAATAAATCCAGATATGGAAATGTTGTGAGATTAGTTGAATCTTTCCAGTGTGTAACTGTGTGTTTATAATAGAAAATACATCCTGATATGAAAATCCAGATATGAAAATGTTGTGAGATTAGTTGAATCTTTCCAGTGTGTGAGTGTGTTTTTATAATAGAAAATACATCCTAATATGAAAATGTTTGGAGGTTGATAGAATCCTTCCAGTTTGTGAGTGTGTGTTTATAATAGAAAATACATCCTGATATGAAAATGTTTAGAGATTGATAGAATCTTTCCAGTGTGTGAGTGTGTGTTTATAATAGAAAATACATCCTGATATGAAAATGTTTAGAGATTGATAGAATCTTTCCAGTGTGTGAGTGTGTGTTTATAATAAAAAGTACATCCTAATATGAAAATAAAACCAGATATGAAAATGCTGTGAGATTAGTTGAATCTTTCCAGTGTGTGGGTGTGTTTTTAATAGAAAATAAATCCTGATATGAAAATGTTCAGAGATTAGTAGAATCTTTCTAGTGTGTGAGTGTGTGTTTATAATAGAAAATACATCCTGATATTAAAAATAAATCCAGATATGGAAATGTTGTGAGATTAGTTGAATCTTTCCAGTGTGTTAGTGTGTGTTTATAATAGAAAATATATCCTGATATGAAAATAAATCCAGATATGAAAATGTTGTGAGATTAGTTGAATCTTTCCAGTGTGTTAGTGTGTGTTTATAATAGAAAATACATCCTAATATGAAAATGTTTGGTGATTGATAGAATCTTTCCAGTGTTTGAGTGTGTATTTATAATAGAAAATACATCCTGATATGAAAATAAATCCAGATATAAAAATGTTTGGAGATTGATAGAATCCTTCCTGTGTGTGAGTGTGTGTTTATAATAGAAAATACATCCTGATATGAAAATGTTTAGAGATTGATAGAATCTTTCCAGTGTGTGAGTATGTGTTTATAGTAGAAAATACATCCTGATATGAAAATGTTTGCAGATTGATAGAATTTTTCCAGTGTGTGAGTGTGTATTTATAATAGAAAATACATCCTGATATGAAAATAAATCCAGATATGGAAATGTTGTGAGATTAGTTGAATCTTTCGTGTGTTAGTGTGTGTTTATAATAGAAAATACGTCCTGATATGAAAATGTTTAGAGATTGATAGAATCTTTCCAGTGTGTGAGTGTGTGTTTATAGTAGAAAATACATCCTGATATGAAAATGTTTGGAGATTGATAGAATCTTTCCAGTGTGTGAGTGTGTATTTATAATAGAAAATACATCCTGATATGAAAATGTATAGAGATTGATAGAATCCTTCCAGTGTGTGTTTATAATAGAAAATACATCCTGATATTAAAAATAAATCCAGATATGGAAATGTTGTGAGATTAGTTGAATCTTTCCAGTGTGTAACTGTGTGTTTATAATAGAAAATACATCCTGATGTGAAAATAAATCCAGATATGAAAATGTTGTGAGATTAGTTGAATCTTTCCAGTGTGTGAGTGTGTTTTTATAATAGAAAATACATCCTAATATGAAAATGTTTGGAGGTTGATAGAATCTTTCCAGTGTGTGTGTGTTTATAATAGAAAAAACATCCTGATATTAAAAATAAATCCAGATATGGAAATGTTGTGAGATTAGTTGAATCTTTCCAGTGTGTAACTGTGTGTTTATAATAGAAAGTACATCCTGATATGAAAATCCAGATATGAAAATGTTGTGAGATTAGTTGAATCTTTCCAGTGTGTGAGTGTGTTTTTATAATAGAAAATACATCCTAATATGAAAATGTTTGGAGGTTGATAGAATCCTTCCAGTTTGTGAGTGTGTGTTTATAATAGAAAATACATCCTGATATGAAAATGTTTGGAGATTGATAGAATCTTTCCAGTGTGTGAGTGTGTGTTTATAATGGAAAACACATCCTAATATGAAAATAAATCCAGATATGAAAATGTTTGGAGATTGATAGAATCTTTCCAGTGTGTGAGTGTATGTTTATAATAGAAAATACATCCTAATATGAAAATGTTTGGTGATTGATAGAATCTTTCCAGTGTTTGAGTGTGTATTTATAATAGAAAATACATCCTGATATGAAAATAAATCCAGATATGAAAATGTTTGGAGATTGATAGAATCCTTCCTGTGTGTGAGTGTGTGTTTATAATAGAAAATACATCCTGATATGAAAATGTTTAGAGATTGATAGAATCTTTCCAGTGTGTGAGTATGTGTTTATAGTAGAAAATACATCCTGATATGAAAATGTTTGCAGATTGATAGAATTTTTCCAGTGTGTGAGTGTGTATTTATAATAGAAAATACATCCTGATATGAAAATAAATCCAGATATGGAAATGTTGTGAGATTAGTTGAATCTTTCGTGTGTTAGTGTGTGTTTATAATAGAAAATACGTCCTGATATGAAAATGTTTAGAGATTGATAGAATCTTTCCAGTGTGTGAGTGTGTGTTTATAGTAGAAAATACATCCTGATATGAAAATGTTTGGAGATTGATAGAATCTTTCCAGTGTGTGAGTGTGTATTTATAATAGAAAATACATCCTGATATGAAAATAAATCCAGATATGGAAATGTTGTGAGATTAGTTGAATCTTTCCAGTGTGTGAGTGTGTGTTTATAATAGAAAATACATCCTGATATGAAAATGTTTGGAGTTTGATAGAATCCTTCCAGTGTGTGAGTGTGTGTTTATAATAGAAAATACATCCTGATATTAAAAATAAATCCAGATATGGAAATGTTGTGAGATTAGTTGAATCTTTCCAGTGTGTAACTGTGTGTTTATAATAGAAAATACATCCTGATATGAAAATAAATCCAGATATGAAAATGTTGTGAGATTAGTTGAATCTTTCCAGTGTGTGGGTGTGTGTTTTTAATAGAAAATACATCCTGATATGAAAATGTTCAGAGATTGGTAGGATCTTTCTAGTGTGTGAGTATGTGTTTATAATAGAAAATACATCCTGATATGAAAATGTTTAGAGATTGATAGAATCGTGTGAGTGTGTGTTTATAATAGAAAATACATCCTGATATGAAATTGTTCAGAGATTGGTAGAATTCTTCCAGTGTGTGAGTGTGTTTTTATAATAGAAAATACATCCTGATATTAAAATGTTTAGAGATTGATAGAATCTTTTCAGCATGTGAGTGTGTGTTTATAATAGGAAATACATCCTTACAAGCAGCAGAAGGGGCGAATCAGACAACATTTTTAGACAAGTTTTCACTGAAATCACGCTTAAAAACAATGAAACCAGTGACATCAGGGCCCAAATGTGTGTGTGAATCATGGATTAGGTCCCAAAAAAAAATATGAAAAAATCAATGAAATTAATGAAATCCTCCATCGATTTGGGGAAAAAGGGACTACAACATCGTTGTCACTCACCCCTTCTGCTGCTATGGGTTAACCGAATATTTGATTCAGTCCGATACGATATCGTGTTCGAGGGTCATGTAAATCACTACGACGAAAATCACTACGATTTTACAAAGAGACTAATTTGTAAAACCTCCTCTTGTAAATCAATCAGATTATTAGATTGGTCAGTGAGTTTGAAATTAATTCTGGTTAATGAATTATTATGACATCGCATATAGACTGGATTCACCGGAGACTCAATTATTAAAAACCCTGGAGGGGCTGTTGGTGCAAATGAATACAAAATATATCCTTGCTGAGCTTGATTTGATCGTTCTAAATTTATTTGATAGCTTCCTTCGATCACATCACATACTAAATTGAGCGCAATCACCGTTGAAATATTCACATTGAACGGAGCAATATGCCTGCCACCACCATCTGGGTCATTATTATGGGTCAGGATAGTTGTTTGTGGTTGTGATGGTGTTTTTTTCCACGTATCATGGATTTTTTTGAAACCTTCATCGATGGCATCATCGAGAGATTTTTGTAGTTCTAGGAGATTATATCCTGGTAGTTTGAATGTTGGAATATCTCTTATGCGGATCTTATAGTCTATTGCAAATAAATCTCTTGTTTTAGGACTACTGTCACCTAATACCTCTTGAATAATTTGTGAATGAAATGTTTCCATGTCATTGATGATTTTGTTACATGTTTCTACGACACTGATAAATTCATCTCGGGTGAGAGTGCCTGATCTAAGGGATATAAACAACAACGAAATATCGTTATTGAAAGCTGTGAAATTTTCAGTGATTTTATCCCGGTTAGCAAGATGATGAATAAGTTTTATTTTTTCATCATATTCTACTCTAATGAAAAAATACGACTTATCATAATATCTATAGCTTTTTATTGGATTATCAGATTTTATCCTGTCTGTGATATAATCGGTTTTTTGTGGTTCTGGTAATTTAACGGTTTTTCCACCGGGTGGTAATTCAGGCCATCCTAGTACGGTTCTAATAGAACTCTGATAGATATCTACGACGTATCCTTCTGTGCTTATTTCAATGGCAGATGATAGTGTCGGCACATGAACTGTTATAGCTATTTTTGATTCTTTTCCAGTAATCGATTTTATTCTACGCGCGAATTCATCATTGATTTGTTCAATTTGATATGATCCGGTTGGTATGGAAACAACATTCCAGTCTGGAGTTCCGTCGGGTTTATTCTTATTTGCAAATACCAGTGAATTATTGGGTTGTTGACCACCAAATGATTTTGACCTAATATTTGGCCAACTGTGGTATACTCGTAATTTTGCTAGCGCTATCTCCTTCACTGGGACCGGAGAGGGGAAATTCACACTGAATTCTGGATTCGTTGAGGTTATTGAGATCATGCTTGTTTGTACTGGGTTTGTGTTCTCCACTATTTGTTGAAGTAATTCCATCTGTGTTGTCATTGTTATTATACTCATGTTTTTGTACTTCTAATTTTGACATCGCAGAATCATATATATCTACCATCGCTGAAAACTCACTCTCTGATATAATTGTATCATCGAGCGATGACGATATCAATGAGGATAATTGCGAGTATGCAGTGGACACAACATGAAATTGAATTATGTAGTCTTGTAGTTTCCGTTGGCTGCATGATGATATTTTTTTTGTGATTATTGAAATAATTCCAGCGATTGTTGTTGCCGCAGAAATGCAAATTGGAACAGCTATCGGAGCCATCATTGTCACTGAAGACAGTATAATACCGGCTCCGGTGATTACACCACTCACTGAATACACAGTAACATCAATTGCGGTAATTCTCCTGCGATATTTTTTAATTTTCAATTCATACTCCTCAGACAGGGTTTTGAGTCTAGTTTGATACTCTCTGACCTGATCATAGCGATATTGCGATGATGAAATCATTGTTATTTTAAAAATACTAGCATTTTCAATTGTGAAATCCTTTCAATTTATTTACTTAAATCCGCTACGAATTCCACATAAAACGTTGAGACCCTAACCAAATTCTTATCAGTAGTTGTGATTGTAAACTTTTCAGTTGTATCCTTGTCGATGATCGTTGAAATCGTATTATTGACCCCGGATGAACTCGACGATGATATATTAAATTGAGCCGTTGTCACCAGTGTTAATCGATAAATACCCTTGACGGTTGCAGTGATATCTAATGTGTTGTTTGTAGGTGTCCACGCAAATGATCCGTGTTGGATTGTATATACTACGTAAATGGTTTTCTCATGAGGAATTTTTGTTTTTTCAATGATTGTTATCATCCTCGAAAAATCACCTTTGACGGCTTCGATGAAGTTTTTCGTCTCATCGATGGATTTTTTAATATCAGGGAGTTTTAGTTCAATTTTATCCAACTGGGTTCCAATAAATTTATCAATGATATTTCTACGAAATGCGGTAAACTGTTTTATGTATTCTTCGGTTTTAAATTGAAGTGTTTTTAGTTCCAACAGAGAATCGCCGAGTTCAATTATTCTATCTGTAATAGACGAGAGGGGTATGCCCGGTTTGAGTTTACCCTGATCGGAAAATAACGCGATAGTATCCTCGATTGCGTTTTGTTGTTTAACCAAAATATCATCCAGAGAGATATTACTGGTTTTCAATTTACCCTGATCGGAAAATAACGCAACGGTGTTCTCGATTGCGTTTTGTTGTTTAACTAAAATATCATCCAGAGAAATATTACTAGATTTCAATTTACCCTGTTTGTCTTGAAATACAACTATTTCATTCGGGTCAACACTTGTTAAGTTCAACGTCTCAGCGATTTCATCTTTAATTTTTTTTGTTATATCCTTGATAGAATCAGGGGTTGCAGTGTCATCGGGTTTGGGTTTCAGAGGTCTTCCCCAAATATCAATCATGTTATTGTAAAACTCTTTCTCTCTCTAAAAAGCGATTACTAGTGTAGTCATTTACGACAATATGAGGTGGTTTTCCCCTTGGGTTACCCAAGGAGTTAGAAATAGCATCAAGGACATTTAATACTTCACTGCCGCATATTGGTGGGTCATTGATTTGTTGTGTTGGTAGCGTAGAATACCAAGTCTTCATTGGAAGGGTTTTTATATACCGCATAAACTCTTTTGGTGGGGCTAATCCATATGAATCAAAATAGACAATCCCACGTGGATCAATAGCGTATGCAACCCAGTGAGTTCCAGGTCCGGTGCTGTTATCGAGATTAATAATACCTGTTTCAGTTTTGTTTGGTTGATGTGGTAATTGATCTTTCATAAAAACACCTCTGAAATTTTTAATCACTAGTTTTTTAGCAGCATCCATTAAATCAAAATTGGACATGGGAACCATTAAAGATTTCTGAATTAATAAACCGTTCCTGGTAGTCTCAGGCCTGATCCGTGAACGGATCTCCCGCTGTACCATGAATACGGGGTTCCTGGTAGTCTAAGACCCTTTCCGCTGTACCATGAATACGGGGTTCCTGGTAGTCTTAGACCCAATCCTTGAACGGATCGTCTCTTTTTTTTATATCCTTGTCCAGCTGCCTTTTTCAACGCCATTCCTGCTGCAGTACCAACGGCTCCTAACGCTGCTGCTTTAGCCACCGCTGGGGCTGCTGTTGCAATCAATGCTGGTATTGCAGCTAACAATGGAAATATACCGCCTGTTTTCATCATATTTTTGATAGCAGCCGCAGAGAGAGTAATCTGAACCCCTTTTTTATCCTTGAAAGCATCATTGAAATGTTTCACCTGACGAGTTGTCAGCGATAATTTATTTTCACCACCAGTCATTTGATTAGGTTTCAACGTGATTGTGGTTCCACATTTTTTAGCCGATTCTGATTGCAATTTTTTGATTTGACCAGGAGTTAACGTAACACTAATAACACTATATGACATTATATATAATTGATTGATTCTAATTCAATGAAAAATCGAGAAAAATCGTTCAAAGATTTTCTACTGGGGCATCTACCACTCTCATTCTTCTACCAACACCTTCAAGTAGCATTGATTTATCACTGAGAATGACAGCAACCGCTCTATAATCAGCAATAGCACCACGAGTCACATTAGCTCTAAAGTGTATATCAACGACGGATTGTCTCATCAAATCGAGATGTTCCAGTGAGAAGTAATAGATCGGATACAGATTTTTAAAATCATATTGTGATATTTGCAAACCAGTATCCACATTTTGATCGCGTGCCATAAATGACAACAGACGATGATAAACTCGTGCAATATGATTTTCTGTGTAATTAAGTTGTATATCCTCGGATGGTTCCTGCTGGCCGTTTATTCTCAGTGAGACGTCTTTCACACCTAATTGATCAAATATCATATGGCTTCGTTCTTGATTGCCAACTCGTGCGTTATCCTGTAACGCAATAAATATATGACGTGGCGCAGAAACACCTTGTTTTGATGCTAGGTTCCAAGTGAATAACCCGTTGATATTTGATTGCTTCACATCTGTACTCACGGTTAGCCAACTTAGTAATGATTTTCCTCCTTGGTCCATAAATGATAGTAATCGTCCTTCTGCGGTGATTGCTGGAGTCAACACTGGCATCCACAATGATATTTTTGTTAAATCGACTCTACCGGCATCAGCATTGGGATTTGCAACATCTACTGGAATCCTCCAAATTGCATCATTATCATCACTTTTTCGTACAAGCGATACTGTATGCTTCGCCCCGTAGATAACTTTTCTGACGTTTCTACAGAATCCAAATATGTGATGCAGTGAAATCGCGCATGAAAATGATTTACGCTCTCCTTGCAACATTGACATACGTGTTGCAGCTCCTAGATTGAAATTAGGATCGTTGTTTATAACTACAGCCTCGACATCAGCATTATCATTAGCAGCAGTGACTTTTTTTGGTCGTCTTACAACAAATGGATTTCCACCAGCGGTATTCTTACCATCTTTTGCAAACATCATAGAGGGTCCTGCTGATCTTGTATAATCATCAGAATATCTCGCTAACCCGATTATTGTTGTGGCCACATCAACATCACGATCTATGGACTCAATTTCTTTTCCATCAATGAAATATCTAGCACTCTCAAATAGCGCCATAATACCATTATTGACAAAACCGACTTGAGTACCAGCTGGATACGGTGCTGGTACAGCAGTAGTATCAGCAGCTGTTACAATTTCTCCTTCTACTTCAATAAATGCTTCACAGGGTAAAAAGTATTTACTGGTATCATGGACTTGAAGATCAATTCTTGCTCGACTATTTGGGGCTATGGCATGATAGGCGTAATATTGATAATCGCGTACAGAATCATCCTTGCCAACTGGGGCGTCTATATCAAATGCTGGATCAGATGATTTTTTGAACATTTTATTCTATTTATCAGAGTCTAAATAGTGAAATCGTAAACGATTTTTCCATTTTCATCGACATAGTTTTTTAAGGCCACTTCCTGCTATCATGTTTGCAATATTGCTTTGGTCCCCTTGATTTACCATCGACGCTAATTTTTCATCTACTGCGTTATTTATTATTTTACTAACACTTGCAGGCATTTCTTCTGTAGACGGTAACGGTTTCTTTTTTCGCCCCACTAATGATGTTATTTTATCCTTCGCAGTTGAAAACGCTTTCCCGGCAAGATCTCCAACAGTACTAATACCCTTATCACGAATAACATCAATGGCTTTCATTGATAATTGTTTAGCTAACGGCATCACTTTTGGGGCCATTCTTGAAAAGAATCCTAAAATGGTATTGCCGAGGCCATCTCCATAGTATGCCTTATAAACTGGAAACCGTGAATTAACTACATAGACGGGGGTTGGTTTATCATGATTGTAATGGATGATCATTATTATAAAAACAATAGTGTTTTCAATTGTTATTTAATCACTATGATACCCATTTGCTAACTCGTCAATGAAATCTCGATAGGTTTTGATATCCATGATACCGCCGGCAAATAACCGTCTACAGATATCAGCTGCTTCATTAATTATTTCTGGAGAGTTATTTCCAGCTCGGAATCCTCCTACAAGAACATCTAATCGTGATATATCATTGATAACACTATCAGGACAAGTGTTTCCAATCCTTGGATTTTGCAGTCCACTTCCGCTATAACCAGCTGCTTCATCTAGTTTTTCTACATCCGTTTCTTGTAAATAATCATCATCATCATCATCATCAGGTGGTAGTTGTTGTTTTTTTTGTCTTCTTGTTTGTCTACGTGTTGGTGTTTGACGTTTTAGTTCTTGCCGTTCTTCTATTTCTCGTTGTCGTTCTTCTATTTGTTCTCTTTTATAATTACTAATTCCCCTTTGAAATTCCTTGTATCCTATCTCATCCTTATTCAAACGACCAATCCCTTTATTTAGTTTATACAAATTATCGAACCAATCATTACTTGATATTCTATCATTTTTATACTCGTCCTTTAAAAAATCTTTTTTTGAATTATAGCTTTGAGCAGCAAAATTACCAAAGGCTTGATAATCCTTTGATTTCAATAGACTAGGTTTTTTTATTAATATTTTAGCATGATCAGTAAATTTATTCAACAGAGAAACAGTCGTTTTTTTCGGATCAGTTTTTTCAGTTTGTTCAGTTTTCGCTGCTATTTTTTCGAGTACAGAAATAAGACCCTCTTCCTTTCTTTTACCGTCAGGATCATCTCCCAGTATAGCACGCTCTACCCCTTTCGTTGCTGTGGTTACTGGTTTAAACAATTCTTCAGACCCCAGAGCAAAATCAGTTTGTAAACTCTGTCGTTGTTGCAGTTTATTCCTGACAGAATCTCGAATTGGTACAAATCTCCTGATTGCATCCAGTCGTTCACGAGCCAATCGGGTTGTTAATGCCTCATTGACCATTATTTGAAATCGCAAACTATTTTTCAATTGCAAAACACTTTTCCCACTTTTGTTACATGTCGGATGATTTTTTAACACAGTCATGGAAGCGTTATTTCATCGTGAGACACCTTCTATCAATGATGGAGCAAGTGTCATAATTGTATATAAAATAAATAATACTGACAGTTGCTCCATTCTATTTTGACATGTCGGATGATTTTTGATACGGTCATGGAAGTGTTATTTCATCCTATAACAGCTTCTATCAATGATGAGGAAAGTGTGGAAATTGTATATAAAATAATTAATACCACAGTTTCCTCATTCTTTTTTTGACATTTTCAATCCAAAAATGCTAAAAAAATGAAAATCTCTTGAGGGTCGGAATGATAAATGGTCAATGATAAAATGGTCAGGCAATCAATGGTCGGGCAATCAAAATTGTTCATTTTCTTGAATTAATGCTCGTAGGTTTCTAATTTTAGAGTTGACTTCTTTTTTCAATTCGTATTCGTTACCTAATTCTTTTCGTATTCCCTCTACGATAGTATACAACGGAACGAACACACTGATGTCACTGGAAAATGAAAGAGAGTCTTTAATAGAATTCTGAATTCTTTTGATGAGTGCATACTTCTTGGGTAGCATATACTTGTTAGTGCTAACCCCGTATTCTATATCCTGAAAATCAGACACAATTTGATCAGGATTTAACCCATCTGATAGTTTGATATCCTGATTTTTCAATTTTGCTATTTCAACTATGATGCTATTCATGTTTTCAGAATTCATTATTCTATAAGAATGACATATCTCTAATTGAAAAATATGAAGCATTAGACATAACTAAATTGAAATTTTTGCCCCGTCTTTTTTGAAATAGCCGATCGATAAATCCTCCCTGCAACTTTTTGAACAGAAGTTGGACAAATATCGAAGTGCCTACCGGCTTCATTCATAGATGAAAATATTTTTTCTTCATTAGTTGTTGTATTCAAAGATGTCACAGGTCTCTTCCAAACCGTTTTGCAAGTGCCAGCTCTTCCTCGTTTGGAATTCTCACTCAGTGTGATAGCCTGCAGATTTGATACAGAATTATTCTTTGGATTAGAATCCTTGTGATAAATAACAAAACCATTCTCGATCAATCCATAATGACATTCATACACGAAACGATGATTGAGATAAGTTTTCTTTTCTTTTCCTCCGCCAACAGTAAACCTCAAATACCCTTGATTACTCACAAAACCGACCGGTTTCTTCATTCTACAGTGTCTTACAACACCATCATTGGATGCTTCATATTTTGTAATCACTGGATGTGGTCTGAATTCTTGGTTCATATATACTATTCTATTGTTTGTCTAATTCAGTGTTTGGTTCAATAATTACAGCACTGGAAAATCTTTTGATATAGTCTTGCGGAGTTCTTATGATTTTGTCAGTGACGTTATCAGGGTCAAAGACTTTTTCAGGGTCATAATTTCTGATGGATTGTCCATTTTTTATGCTTTTATCATAATAACGCTTCAATTCCCTATATCGCTTACCACCACAATCAATACACAATTGTGATCTTCCCTTGACCCCAACCCCACATCGAATACAGGGTAACGGACCAAGACTTCCACGTCGAAAACTTTGCATATGATACCTACAGTATTCATTTTTTCTGCATGATTTGTTACACGGGGTTACATTTCCCATCATGAGCCATTTGCAGTGATTCATTATACATAAAACTTTCATTTAAATGTTTGTTTTTTATATAGCATGAAGGAGTTCAAGAGATTGACTTCGAAAAATGCTAAATTCAATGCTGATAGAGAGTTCAAGAGATTATTAAAAATCAATCCTAGATTTAATCTCGATAGACCAAAAAAACGTCCAAAACGCCCAATAGACGGAAACATGAAAGAGTTTAAGAGATTATTAAAAATCAATCCTAGATTTAATCTCGATAGACCTAAAAAACGTCCAATAGACGGAAACAAACGTAACAAACGTCCAAGAGACGGAAACATGAAAGAGTTTAAGAGATTATTGAAAATTAACCCTAAATTTAATATCGATAAACCCAAAAAATGTCCAAGAGACGGAAACATGAAAGAGTTTAAGAGATTATTGAAAATCAATCCTAGATTTAATCGCGATAGACCCAAAAAACGTAACAAACGTCCAAGAGACGGAAACATGAGATCATCATGGAAGGATGCTCAATTCAATCTTGATATAGTTTCTAATACACCCAAGAATAAAATTCTTGATAAACCCATCAGAGACTGTTTTAATGAATTCAAGCGTGATGGAGCATCTTATTGTTGGTCAACATTTCGAATTGATGGTGTTGTTGACGCTACCATGAATGATGAAAAAGCAGCAGTGATCATTTCACGTGTTGGGGAAAAAAGTCATTTTTTCCGAATCAAATTTATTATCCGTGGGAATGGCAAATGGATTATTAAGGATAAATTTGAACCCATTCTCAAGGGCAAAAAAACTGTCACCGTGAACCAGGATTCCAAACCGGGAATTTTGACTGGAATTGATAAACCCTACTACGAAAGATCTTATCCTGTCACAGCAGTTGTTTACGGGATCTATCCGCTCAATGAAAAACCTGATATTTCAAAACTAGCACCCATGAAATATTCGACAGGCCTCAATTGTGTAGCAGAACGAATAATAGAACACTTCACAAATGCGTCCCGGGGAAATAAACTAACTGATCTAAGACGAAAAAAAATAACCGAGTGGGAGTTCACGGTAAAAGAGCATGGAGCAACAATTCAGGATATAACTAAATTAGAAAAATCATTAAGATTTCCAATATCGGTAAGGACAATCACCGGAGAAGTATTATACGAATCGAAATATAAATCACAGGGGGCCCCCATTGAAATTATTGATCATAACGCGCACGCGTGGTCATCTGCAGTAACAATATTCCCACGGGAAAGAACCGCAAAATATCTATCCCAAACCGAAGAGTTTTTTTCAGAGCAGAAATTATTTGATGCTATTTACCATTTGAGTAAAAACGATCCTGTGTCAGCGTGGCTATTTCATAGTAATTCAGACGAAGAATGTAGATTTGATCAGTTTGTAAGGCCTAACGGAGAATTATACCGTACTGAAGAACTGCAGAATCAAATGAAACAACTATCTAGTGAGTTTTCTGAGGGGGAAATCGAAGATCAATTATTAGCAAACTGTTTCACAGTACCATCCATTGCAGCACATTTTGCTAGAAAGAAAAACGCGTGGAAACCAACACGAAGTGAGTTCTTATCAGATGTCAAATTGTCCTGTCTTGAATACAGCCATGGAGGATTATGGAACACAAAATACACCGCTGATACCGTTATTTCAGTTGATATGATTGCATGTTATCCAGGAAGTTTTCTTGGGTATGGAGAATGCGAGAAATATTTCAAACGATTTGGACACCCTACACACGAAATGACCCGTGTTGCTATTAATGGACCACTTCCTGATTTTGATTTAACTGGATTCGCTTGTGTGGTATCATTTGAAATGGCTGAAGGACTTCATCCGTGTAGTTATCTTTGGATTGGTAAACACATGTCTGAAAAACACTGGATGCCAATAGTGTTATTACGGTATATGCTTGATTGTAAGATGTTAAAATCATTAATTGTCAGTGAAGCAATTATATCCTATCGGGCACAGAAATCAGTCTGGTTACCACAACCTGATCTAGAAAAAATAATTAGCGAAGAGCGAAAACTGTTTCCTGATTTTAATGAACAACAAATCATGGATTGGTCCAGACAGTTATTTGAAATCAGAAACAATGAAGCAAAAAATCTTGGACGAAGAATAATCGGTAAATTTACCCAAGGTGGCAAAGATGATAATACGAAATATTCTTCACGATTGATTATAGACAACGCTGAATACGATTTTGTAATGGCGGATTTAACGAATAAGGGCCTATATGTCAATCGTAAGGACGCATTTATGTCCGATGGAACCAAATTGGGTACAATTGTTACCTACAATGATGGATACCATCCGCAGTACACACATTTGAGAGCTTCTATGCTCGGTTATGCTTCTATCAATCTGTTTTCAATGATCAATAGATTTCCTACCACCGCAGTTAGAGTTGCTACTGATTCATTTTACATAAATAGCAAAATGGCTGATTTTAAGGCTACTGGCAACGAGAAATGGGGATCATGGAGAATTAAGAAAGAAATGATTCATGATTATATTCCATCAGCAGATGTTACCATTGAAAATAATTACTTAGAAAGCAATCAGTGTTCAGAATTTTCTAGTGCACCACCGATTTCTGATCCAATATGCCTGTATAAAACAGTTTATTTAAACGGCTGTGGTGGGTCAGGAAAAACAACCCGGGCAATTGAGTTATTCCGTCGTGGAAACGCTAGCGTTTCTAACATGATTGTGCTAACACCAACTCATAGACTTGCAAGAGAAATGATACAGAGAGGGGTAAATGCCTGCACTTATCACAGCTTTTTCCGATGGAAGGGAGATAAATGGACCCCTGAACGCATGGGAGAGAAATTTATTCCTGAAATTATCATTTGGGATGAAATAGACACAGTGTCAGAAGAGGTCTTAAAAATATTTCTTGAGTGGTTGTTATTGAAGAATACAAAAGTCGTCATGTGCGGTGATCACGGCCAACCACCACCATTTGTCGGTGCATCTCCCCATGAATGGCTAAAGGGTTTTGTAGACTATTATGAAGAAATTGATACTGATCATAGATCACTTGATAATGAATTAAAAGAATTGAAGAAACTAATTAGATTACAACCGGATAGAATCCAATGTGAAATAACCCGTGAAATAATTTCGGAAACTCCCATGAATGAGTTTTGGGAAGCGTGGAGACCAAATGATTTAATCATTGCAAGTAGAAAAATAGTCAGGGACACACTTCAGATGAAGTTATTTGAATTGCATAAACAAAAATTTGCAACACTTCCAGTACCGTTATGTTATAGGCCATCGGATACGCGAAAACAGAATATTGAAGTTGATATTCCAGGACAAAGTGAAAAGCAGAGTCTCGTATTAAATGATATTGTGCTGGTTGATATCAATGTTGTTGAAGATGCATTGCGTGCTAATAAATCCCCATGGACGCTAGGTTATGCAGCGACGATACATTCTTTACAGGGATTGACTATATCGGATACAACTGTTTGGATGGTAGATAATCGCATAGAATGGTCGAATTTAGTCTATCTTTCAGTATCCAGAGTACGAAAAATAAATCAACTTCGAAGAATTGTCTTCGATGATGAAATCATTGGCGATGATGAAATCATTGGTGACGATAATGATATTATTGATAAAAAACTCTCCGGTTACAAACAACAGGACAAAAAAAAACAACGAGAATTTGATATTGATGCTGAATTAATAATCACTTTGAAGAAACAACAGAATAATCACTGCGCAAGTTGCAATTGTATAATGCGTTGGCAGTATTCGGATAAGGATCCTCGCCAATTCACCGTAGACAGAAAAAATAACAATCTCGGTCATGTCAGAAATAATGTGATGTTGACTTGTCTTGAGTGTAATAGACGCAAGGGTGCTAGTTAAGACCATGGGGTGGCAATTGAGTATCCTCGGGTATCACTTGTAATTGTTGTCTAGTAAAACCCCGTTGAGGGGCAGTTGAATCCAGTTTATAGATTGGAGGTCTACCCGTAGATCGTGTTATACTAGATATCTTATGCGTAGTGACGCTCCAAATAGGATCAGTAGCCCTTTTTCTATCCCCTTCAAGCTCTCCTGGTTCGTATAAGTACCTCACAATGACATTACTACCAAGAATTGGTTCTTTGAAATCTTTTTGTGGTTTTTCAGGTATCGACTTCTTTTTAATCGCGTTGATAGGTTTCATGTTGATGGTTCTAGTAATCTCGTTATTCAGTGCGGTAACTACACCTGGTAATCTCTTAACCCATTCACGGGATCTTTTTTCTTGGATGAATTCTTTTGCATATTGATATCCAAATAACCGCTCAGCAAGGGTTTTATTAAACCGTTCTACAATGGCCTGATCACGATGCAGTGCAGTATGCCCTCGTCTGATAGCGACATTGTGATATTTCATTGTAGATAACACTGCACCCTGAAATTCCTTGCCCGGGTCAACTTGTAACAGATTTGGCCAGTGCAGAGGGCTCCTTCGATAAATCCTTTCAAATGCAGAAGCGACTTCAGTGGCCGATTTTGTTTTTAACGGTTCTGCTTCTTTGTATCGACTTGCAATATCAACTACAGTTAACGCATATTTGTAACCACGATCATGTGGCAGAAATAATAGATCAGCCTGATGAACTTCATTAGGAAAGGTCACATCAAAATGCGAGAATTGAATTTGTTTAGGCGGTGGTAGATAA
This sequence comes from Unio delphinus, assembly GCA_029339505.1. Taxonomy (NCBI): domain Eukaryota; kingdom Metazoa; phylum Mollusca; class Bivalvia; order Unionida; family Unionidae; genus Unio; species Unio delphinus. Next base: position 1,377,758 of record JAQISU010000130.1, read on the forward strand.
ATTTGCCATAGTGCCTGTTTGGATAACCAATGAGCCGCAGTGGTTTTTTTCACTTTTGCGGCGCTAGCGAGTTTACTGATTGCAGCATTACCCTTCCAGTATCCTCTTGGGGAATAATAAATAGATTCCATGTTGTTATTAATTACCAGCACCTAACATCAATTTACTTTTCATAGCCGATTTTATCAAAAATGAAGCCAATTTTTCTTTGAAGGATTTATCAGGAATGGCATTCAACGCATGAATTAATTTCACATCTGCTAGATGCCTGTGTTGCAAATTGCTGCTTTTATAAGCAACATCATGAAGGTGACAGGCCTTATCAATAGCATTTATTGGTTCCTCACCGGGTCGGGGCTGATTTTGATCATTGAGTCTGATATCAAGTCTTGTTCCCGGTCCACAATAACTATACCCTGGAAGGTGTTTTTCTCCGGGGTATTTTGCCCATGGGGTTCCAGGGAGTTTTGCTAATTTGGCAGCGATATCACCTCCTCGTTTTTTTTTAAAGGTTCCTTGGGTTCCTTGGGTTTAGAAACAAATCTAAATTTCTTTGTACTACACTGTACGCATTTACCAGAAAGCGCTGATCGGTTATTTTTAGTTGTAATCGTCGTCAAGTCATCTGTGCCAGTACGCGCCTTACACTTCACGCAATATAGATCCATAATTTATGTATAGAGATATGAATATAATTGATTTTTCAGCGACTAAACAAGAGAACCAGTGAAGCATCATGCAGCGCTACCAAACTCTATCCGCGCAATTATAATCGGGCCATCTGGATCCGGTAAAACGCAATTGTTGCTCAATTTAATAATGAGATGGATGAAGTGGGATAAGTTGTATTTAATTGCCCCTAGCGTAGATGATCAACGATGCTATGAAGTGCTAAAAGATTTTAATGAAAACGCTTCAGAGATTGCTGGCGAGGATGTTATTGAATTTATAACCGATATTGACGAGGCGCCATCAGTAGAAGACCTCGATGGAAGTATCAACAATTTAGTTGTATACGATGATGTCATGTTAGATAAACAAAAAAATCCTGCTAGAATATTTTCCCGAGGCAGGCATAAAAACACTGATGTGATCTATGTCACTCAACGCTACACTCAGATTCCAAAAGTGATTAGAGATAACTGTAATATGCTTGCTGTATTCAACGGCGTTGATACACATACGCTACGAAATATTTGGCAGACATGGTGTTCTGATATGGATTTCAATCAATTTAGAAATTTCTTTAGTCATGCTCAGTCTACCCCCCACGGATTTGTAACAATAAATTTACATGACCCTCGAACACGATATCGTATCGGACTGGATCAAATATTCGGTTAACCCCAACTGAAAGTTCTAGCAGCAGAGAGGGTGAGTGACAACGATGTTGTAGTCCCTTTTACCAAAAATCGATGGAGGATTTCATTAATTTCATTGATTTTTTCATATTTTTTTTTTGGACCTAATCCATGATTCACACACACATTTGGGCCCTGATGTCACTGGTTTCATTGTTTTTAAGCGTGATTTCAGTGAAAACTTGTCTAAAAATGTTGTCTGATTCGCCCCTTCTGCTGCTTTACATGAAAAGGTTGAGAGTTTGGTTGAGTCGTTTTCATGTGTGATAGTGGGGATAAATAAGAAAATCTTACCAGATCAGAATATGTTTTGGAAATTGGTATAATCTTTCCCAATGATGATGACCTCTTTTGTTTTCTGACCAAAAGAAGTCTTAGGTTGGTAATTATTATACAGGTCTTCACAATGGAAAAATACATGTATCTATTCCATGATAAAATTAGCAATAACTTAGGAAAGAAGATTGAGATGCCCTCTTTTTTTTCTTTCCATTCATCTGTCATTCATTTCTCTTTAGTATTATAGGCCGAATACTACCAAATCTAAAGTGATAATTTGTAATTTATGAAATAAGTACTATTTGATCTCTGTTCCAAGATGCCACACAAACAGGTCAATGGTCAGATAAGAGAAATAATTGAATGACAGGAATAAGCTAGAAATTATGAATCCATATTTTTGTAGTTTTTCATAAATCAATACTTTTTTAAGGTCCTGTTCATAAGAATGCTTTTCTACAAGACTGAGAAGGACCTTTAAGTGAAGTTGGATTTTTGGGTGTTGTTTGAAAATTGAGTGGTACTGATTATTTAAGTGGTTCTGAATAGTTGAACAGTATGGAATATTTAAGTGATTCTGAACTGTTGTATTCTCCTGAATATTTAAGTAAATCTAAAAAGTTGAGTGGTACTGAATATTTAAGTGGTTCTGAATAGTTTAGTGGTACATGTACTGAATATTTAAATAAATCTAAAAAGTTGAGTGGTACTGAATATTTAAATAAATCTAAAAAGTTGAGTGGTACTGAATATTTAAATAAATCTAAAAAGTTGAGTGGTACTGAATATTTAAGTGGTTCTGAATAGTTTAGTGGTATTGAATATTTAAGTGGTTCTGAATAGTTTAGTGGTACATGTACTGAATATTTAAATAAATCTAAAAAGTTGAGTGGTATTGAATATTTAAATAAATCTAAAAAGTTGAGTGGTACTGAATAGTTTAGTGGTACTGAATATTTAAGTGGCTCTGAATAGTTTAGTGGTATTGAATATTTAAATAAATCTAAAAAGTTGAGTGGTATTGAATATTTAAGTGGTTCTGAATAGTTTAGTGGTACTGAATATTTAAATAAATCTAAAAAGTTGAGTGGTACTGAATATTTAAATAAATCTAAAAAGTTGAGTGGTACTGAATATTTAAATAAATCTAAAAAGTTGAGTGGTACTGAATATTTAAATAAATCTAAAAAGTTGAGTGGTACTGAATATTTAAGTGGTTATGAATAGTTTAGTGGTATTGAATATTTAAGTGGTTCTGAATAGTTTAGTGGTACATGTACTGAATATTTAAATAAATCTAAAAAGTTGAGTGGTATTGAATATTTAAATAAATCTAAAAAGTTGAGTGGTATGGTACTGAATAGTTTAGTGGTACTGAATATTTAAGTGGTTCTGAATTGTTTAGTGGTATTGAATATTTAAATAAATCTAAAAAGTTGAGTGGTATTGAATATTTAAGTGGTTCTGAATAGTTTAGTGGTACTGAATATTTAAATAAATCTAAAAAGTTGAGTGGTACTGAATATTTAAATAAATCTAAAAAGTTGAGTGGTACTGAATATTTAAGTGGTTCTGAATAGTTTAGTGGTACATGTACTGAATATTTAAATAAATCTAAAAAGTTGAGTGGTACTGAATATTTAAGTGGTTCTGAATAGTTTAGTGGTATTGAATATTTAAGTGGTTCTGAATAGTTTAGTGGTACATGTACTGAATATTTAAATAAATCTAAAAAGTTGAGTGGTATTGAATATTTAAATAAATCTAAAAAGTTGAGTGGTTCTGAATAGTTTAGTGGTATTGAATATTTAAGTGGTTCTGAATAGTTTAGTGGTACTGAATATTTAAATAAATCTAAAAAGTTGAGTGGTACTGAATATTTAAGTGGTTCTGAATAGTTTAGTGGTATTGAATATTTAAATAAATCTAAAAAGTTGAGTGGTATTGAATATTTAAGTGGTTCTGAATAGTTTAGTGGTACTTAATATTTAAATAAATCTAAAAAGTTGAGTGGTACTGAATATTTAAATAAATCTAAAAAGTTTAATGGTATTGAATATTTAAGTGGTTTTGAATATTTAAGTGGTTTTGAATAGTTTAGTGGTACATGTACTGAATATTTAAATACATCTAAAAAGTTGATTGGTACTGAATATTTAAATAAATCTAAAAAGTTGAGTGGTTCTGAATAGTTTAGTGGTATTGAATATTTAAGTGGTTCTGAATAGTTTAGTGGTACTGAATATTTAAATAAATCAAAAATGTTGAGTGGTATTGAATATTTAAGTAATTCAGAATATTTTAGTTGTACTGAATATTTAAGTAATTCTGAATATGATAGAAATACTAAACTTCAGGTTTAAACTCGTTTTAATGTATTAGACGGATAAATTTAGTCTGCAATTTCGTAATGGCATTCACAGTTATCCCGGTGTCATGTTAATGTGGAAAACATTTCATTTTTTAACAACCTAACATAATGAGGTTTGAGAATAGCAAAATTGTATGATTTTTTTTAAAACAATCTAACAGAGGCCAGAGAATATAAAAATTTATGAACTTTTTTTAACAACCCAACAGAAAAAGGTTAGAGAATATAAAAATTTTATGAATTGTTTAACAACCTAACATTAAAAGTACAGAGGATATCAACATTGTATCAATTGTTGTTTTTACAACCTAACATTAAAAGGACAGAGAATATCAACATTGTATCAATTGTTGTTTATTTGAGTATTATTAAGTGGTGACTGTTTACTATTTGAGTAAAGCTGAGTGGTGAATGATGAATATTTCAGTAATACTGAGTGGTGACTGATACACATTTGAGTGGCACTGAAAATTTAAGTGATAATCATGTGATGTTTTATCTTCAAGAGATTGATGAATATCTTGGTGTTTCTACTTTTGAGTTGTCAAAGTTTAACTGTTGTTTTAAATCAATGAAAGTATGACATACACAAAATAAATTTGATTGATTGATGGTTAATCTCATTTTTATAATGATTATAATAAATGAATATCTTTATTTCTAGTATTTCATCTTTTTTTTGTATATATCAGTGTCCATGTTTCCTTCCAGAAATCAGCCTACATAACAGAAGTTCACCATGTAAATGGAGAGGGGAAGAATGCAGGGGTTGTGTACTGCGAGATGCAGGCAAGACAAAATACAGACGAGAGCCGATGTCACCTGGAGATGGTCAGAAACATGTACCCAGGTTACTGTGGGTATAAATCTGAGACTGGTGGTATTATGAAGAACTTGAGAGAAAGCACATCTCACTATAAGGTAATACTAATGATGCATAGTAAACACACACACATATAAGGTAAAATGAATGATGCAGTCATTAAACACATCTCACTATAAGGTAATACAAATGATGCATAGTAAACACACACACATATAAGGTAAAATGAATGATGCAGTCAGTAAACACATCTCACTATAAGGTTATACTAATGATGCATAGGAAACACACATCGCTCTAAGGTAATACAAATAATTCATTGTGAAAGCACGCCTTGCTCTTAGGTAATACAAATAAAGCATTGTGAAAGCACGCTTTGCTCTTAGTTAATACAAAACATGCATTGTGAAAGCACGTCTCGCTCTAAGGTGACACGAACAATGCATTGGGAAAGCACACCTCGCTCTAAGGTGATCCAAACAATGCATTGGGAAGCACGCCTCGCTCTGAGGTGACACGAACAATGCATTGGAAAAGCACGCCTCGCTCTAAGGTGACACGAACAATGCATTGGGAAAGCACACCTCTAAGGTGACACGAACGATGCATTGGGAAAGCACACCTCGCTCTAAGGTGACACGAACCATGCATTGTGAAAGCACGCCTCGCTCTAAGGTGACACGAACAATGCATTGGGAGAGCACGTCATGCTCTAAGGTGACACAAACAATACATTGGGAAAGCACGCCTCGCTGTAAGGTGACACGAACCATGCATTGTGAAAGCACGCCTCGCTCTAAGGTGACACAAACAATGCATTGGGAAAGCACGCCTCGCTGTAAGGTAACATAAACAATGCATTGGGAAAGCACGCCTCGCTCTATGGTGACACGAACAATGCACTGTGAAAGCACGCCTTGCTCTAAGGTGAAACAAACAATGCACTGTGAAAGCACGCCTCACTCTTAGGTGACACTACCAATGCACTGTGATTGCACGCCTCGCTCTAAGGTGACACGAAGAATGCATTGTGAATGTACGCCTCGCTCTAAGGTGATACGAAGAATGTACTGTGAAAGCATGCCTCGCTCTAAGGTGACATGAATAATGCACTGGGAAAGCATGCCTCGCTCTATGGTGATCCAAAGAATACATTGGGAAAGCATGCCTCACTCTAAGGTAACACGAATAATGCACTGTGAGAGCATGCCTCGCTCTAAGGTGACACGAACAATGCATTGGGAAAGCACGCCTCGCTCTAAGGTGACACGAACAATGCATTGGGAAAGCACGCCTCGCTCTAAGGTGACACGAACAATGCATTGGGAAAGCACACCTCACTGTAAGGTGACACTAACAATGCATTGGGATAGCACGCCTGGCTCTAAGGTGACATGAACAATGCATTGGGAAAGCATGCCTCGCTCCAAGGTGAAACAAACAATGCATTGTGAAAGCACGCCTGGCTCTGAGATGATCCAAACAATGCATTGTGAAAGCATGCCTCGCTCCAACTTGACATGAACAATGCACTGTGAAAGCACGCCTTGTTCTAAGGTGACAAGAACAATGCACTGTGCAAGCATGCCAGGCTCTAATGTGACACGAACAATGCATTGGGAAAGCACACCTCGCTCTAAGGTGACACGAAAAATGTATTGTGAAAGAACACCACGCCCTAAGGTGACATGAACAATTCATTGTGAAAGCACGCCTTGCTCTATGGTGACACGAACAATGCACTGTGAAAGCACGCCTCGTTCTAAGGTGATACGAACAATGCACTGTGAAAGCACGCCTGGCTCTAAGGTGACACGAATAATGCACTGTGAAAACATTCCTCGTTCTAAGGTGACATGAAGAATGCACTATGCAATCATGCCTGGCTCTAAGGTGACACAAACAATGCATTGGGAAAGCACACCTTGCTCTAAGGTGACACAAAAAATGCATTGTGAAAGAACGCCTCGCTCTAAGGTGACACGAACAATGTAGAAATTTGTATTACCTTTTAGAGTTTTTATACACCCACCAAAAGGCATGATAATTTGTAGAAATTTATATTACCTTTTAGAGTTTTCATTCACCCACCAAATGGCAGGATAATGTGTAGAAATTTATATTACCTTTTAGTGTTTTTATACACCCACCAAATGGCAGGATAATGTGTAGAAATTTGTATTACCTTTTACATAAGAGTTTTATTCACATACCATATGGCAGAACGTATTGGGCCATGATGTCATCTTGTGTCCATCTATTTGTTTCCAATTTTCGTTTTTGTACAGTAACTTTAATTTTCCAACTTTTGCAGTTATCAAATGTTGTGAATAATTTGCACTTGCAACATAGAAAGTAAATGGAGAGGCCATTGCAACTGAAAAACAAAAAATTGTTCCTTTACATTAGCTTAATTTCTCCATCTTCTATGGTTAGGGAAAACCATACTGATTTCGTAATCAAGAGTCAAATATCAAGGTCACTTCATTGGAAAGAGTTTTTAAAACAATGGTTTCTACGCAAAATATTAATTAAACCTGGCATGCCTCAACCAAATTCTTTTGATGTCTTACAGCTGGGATAACAAAGAAGGCTGTTGATTTTCAGGTCAAAAAGTCAAATGTCAGCCTATTCAGTTTGAGGTCAGTGTCACTGGTTGAGAAAAGATAAACGATTTCAATATAACTTTTTTTCTACTTCCCGGACCTAATCCAGTTTTTGTGGGTGGTTTTCATTTATGACAAACAAGAAGACTATCTGTTTATTGATCAAATGCCAAAGTCATTCTGACTGAAAGAAGAAAACAATATTTATGTGCAAAATATTCCGTTATCAGCATAATATGACCATTCAACATGAGGCATGTATATAATGTGACTTTCAATGTAAGTTTGTTAAATATTGCCATATACCAACTCTATGCTCCTAATGTATGGATTCATCTTCTCACCTCAGCTGTTTGTTTTTTTTTCATTGGAAATTTACTTAGAATTTCATGGGGAATTTATTTGACTTTAAGGTATGAACAGGATGTTCCAGTTGTAATTAGCTTCTTTTGTATTTTCTAGGTACGTTCCTATCATAAAGATTTCTACAGGCCTGACAATTTATCGGTCATCATAACAGGATATGTGGAACCAGACAAGGTCTTTGCAGCTCTTCAACCATTGGAGGAGAAAATAGTATCTAAAGTAAGAGTGATAACTATGATATGGACATACATCACAATTAATTTTACTATATGTTCTCTACATATATTTCCGAGTACTGACCTTTCCACTGTGTGACAGTCAATACAAATCATGATAATCTAAATTACATCCAAAGATGACTTCACTGTGAAGTTTTTGTCAAAGGTTCACCAGCATTTTTTGAGAGGCAGCACTGTAAACAGAGCTTCAGGTAAACAGAACACAGATTCACTTATGGATCATCACCAAGGCCTTATTACTCAATGTTCACTGTCACCAAAATACACACAGACAACCACTCTCTGAGCTCATATTCTCAAGAATAAAAAATTAACTTTAAATCTCTACCAAAAATGCATCAATATAACTCTTCTATCACCACCATAATGAGAGGAAAAAATGTTTTAAATATAGACTAGAACTACATTCGTGGGTACTGAACTGGAAATACTAATTGTGGTGTGATTCCATATACCTTGATAACAAAAGTTTTGCCATAAAGTTTTGTACTATGCATGGAGTGTGATTTTGAAGCCAAGAGTTTCCTAGAATTTCCTCCCTAGTTATCCTCATTTTTTTCGAAATGGATTTTGTTTATCTTATTATTAAAACAGCTTTAAATTTCCTTTATTTTAGTGTATGATTGTTGGGTGTAATTTGGGTTGGAATGTATACTGATTGGCCTTACTTTAGTTGTGCATCTCTCAAAAGACTGCTAGCTGCATCAGGTGATTTTCACTTCCTGGACTTCAGAGGCAAGAGAAGAACTAATTGACTTCTAGTTTTATTATATTTTGAACTAATTGATAACTCTTCTAGTTTTATTTTGATGGTTCATTTTTGGAATACTTTCTAAAGCTAGCATTGCCACCTCTAGGTAAGTTGAATTTGATGATTTTAATAACTGCTAAATTTAGTGTACTTTGGACTAGTTCTGGTTCATTTCTTAAGGTCATTATAGTTGGTGTACTTTGTACTTTCACAAAGTAACACACGTATGGTTAACAAAAACAGTTCAGTAAAAATAATCACAGAATTGAGAATGCCATGAACATATTGCAAGGCTGCATATCTTGAGTTGAGATGCATCAGATGGTACATAGGAATCGATAATGATTGAAGAAGAAAAAACAAGGTGTGGAAAACACGCCTATAAACAGCCTGTGTCTGAGTGTGTTGCACTCTTGCATCTTCTGAATGGGCACTTGAAAGGAACATGGTGCAACTCTAGAAGGTACAAGTGTAGAACACGTGCATCTTTGACATTAAATAATTATGTATGGCACTTTACTACTTTACTGATGGTTGTATATGTTGTAAATAGTTACATATGCATTAAAATGTTAAAAATGTAGCTTTGTCACAAGCAGTCAGTATTTTTGTACTCTGGGGTTTGGCAGCTATGATGCCCAGCCTGATAACTTTCTATGTGTTAGTCTTCTCATGTTCACATCCATGCATTTATACATTTTCATTCTTTTTACAGTTGTATGTACATCATAATATCAGTAGACTACTGACAGATCCTGAGATAATAAAATTGATCAAACATGAGATAACTTCTTTTAAAAGTTTAGATTAGTCCTGAATAATTTAACTCTGAAATGAAAATGTAGAAACTTTACCTATTGCATTTAGATAGATTTTTTGACACGTCTGTTAAATTCAAGTTCTTCACGCAGAAACCTGCAATCATAATAATCTTTTGACTTCACTCTGGTGATCAGGGACCACTGCCACGAATTTCTCGGCCTTGGCAGAGCCAGGTTCCACCCCTGGAGGCTTCGGTTATCAAGACTGTACCCTATCCATCTGATAATGAGAGTCATGGCATGGTGAAGGTTGCATGGAGGGGACCAAAAGCAAAGGTAATGTAGATATACAGGCAAACAGTAGAAAATAAGCATATAAATTTTGCTTTCACATTCTTGCATGCACTGGTGTGATTAATTTCAATATCCACAAAGAAAATACTTGTTGGAGTTATTTCCCTTTCCAGACAACACTTTTTATGATACTGAGGCAATAATTTCCACAGAGTGCTTTGTCTTGTCCAACTTAAAAAAGTCACCAGAGCATGAAAAGTAGTTTTTGATATTCTTTTAATAATTGTGAAAATCAGTCCTTAAAATCAACAGCTTTATCAAATTTATCGACTTTACAGCAGAATTTTTAAAAAATGGGATATTCCTCGAGTGTAAAAACATAGGTTTGAGTAGTCTGCTTCTACTTGTATTAAGTATTAACTATAAAGATGAATTTACCCATCATGTTTTATGATGTACATGTGAAAGTATCAGAAGATTGATGAAGAAATGTAATGTGATCACTTGAATATCCAAAATCAGTCAGTTGTGACCTTTTTCTGCAAATAATGAATTGTATCCTGCCGCCCCCCCCCCCCCCTCCCAGATGAATGGACCAGTCAAGTATGTTGATTGGATCGAACAATGTTGCATTTTTTAGAGTTATGGAGTTACTTTGTAAGTTGAATATCTGATCAGTAATCTTATTTTGTAAGTAGCAGGTCAACTGTTTTGGAGGTTTGCTTTACATCGATGCATTTATGATTATACATATAAATAAGATTTTGTGCATTATTTCATAATACTATACTCCTCTTCCACCTTCTATACACCTTCTCTCCACCAACTAGACTGGTTTACTACTAGTCTCACTTCCGTCTCCACCTCTTTGGGACTTGGCTGATCTGGAAGCTGTGTCCCCTAAAAAGCTTCCTGTGAAAACACAAGGATGGTACAATATATTTCCTTACCCTCTCATCTCGCACTACAACCATCCTGTCATCAAATAACAGCCATTGAGTTTCTTTTGTCACACATTCATTTAGATTGAAATACACATACGTTCTTGTATGGTAAAATAATGTTGTAATATATTAGCACTGTGTCAATTACTTTTCATACATACATCAATAAATTGCGTCTCATCAGTCCATATTCCTAATCCCTTTATACTAAACAGTATCACGTTGGACACATTTCTGTACATTACAACTCATACAAAGTACACAAATATTTAAATATCAATGCTCTGATTTATCCATACGTCGATAATAACCAATCTCAATCAACCATTTTCCAAACTCACAATTCAAGCATGCATTAATTATAACATAATGCATTAATAAATGTACTGTTTCACTACGAAGTAACCTATTAGCGACTTACAAAATTAAATCTGACCACAAGCCAACAATCTATATAATCCTCTAGGTATCACTCAAGCCATTTTCTCAAATATGTAAATGAATTACTACAATGGTAATTCAACATACTAAACAATGATAGTAATTATGTATAAATACTTTCAAATATTTACAATTACAATGCTGTAATGTTCTGCAAAAATCGAGCAAATAACTCACTGACCTTTTTGACACTTTGTCTTGCCTTAGAATTTGTTTTCAAGTTTTACTGCCAAATTATGAGTGGCTTTCTTTGAGTAATCCTATTTGCTCAGAATCTTCCCAGGAGAACTACTGATCTTTTGCTTGCAAGTCATGAAGTTATAATTCGGATTTAAGTTGTAATCACCCCCATTATTTCAATTTTGATTGGATATCGCTTTGAACTGATCCAGTCAAACTTAGTGGACAATGTCCTCACTATCTGTGTGGTGATGGAAGAGAACACACCCCATTCACCCGTGCGGGTTTCCTCAGATTTCGGAACAAACCTTTAACATGTAGGTGTGATACAGCAAGCCTTTGTCCAGTTCGCATGATCTATAGCCAGTGTCGATTTGAAGATTCTGCTCTCTGGCGGGTCAGAGTCACTTTTCATAAGCGATTAACTCTAGCCTGTGGCAATGTTTAGACATCAAACACATGGCTGCGGCAATTATACATGTCTTAATTCATGGGCTTAGCAAACTTGACAATCTTGTTGTTGCTACTTCATCTGAATGGTCATATTCACAAGGCGTTTCAGGAAAATAGTCCAGGGGTTATTGTTTGGCATGTGATCTTTTCATTGTGCTCTATTTATCTGTATATATGTATGTATATTGTTACTAAACAAGAACATATTAATTTTCAGGCTTAGAAATTGTCCCATAAAATAGCCAACCTCCATTCTTCCAGGTTTTTATGTTTTCTTAAATTATTTGGTTTGTGTACAAGTATATATGGTACATATTTTTCAGTCAGTGAAATCAAATATTATATTATTATATTACATGATTTCAAGTTATTTGACTACCTGTGGGAACATGCTCATTGCATATGTTGTGGGTTAACTGTATTTCACAAGAAATAATGCAAACATTGAGCTGTTGAACACATGGAAATATAATGCCATTCCTAATTTACTGAAGACTTAACATCCAGGAAGAAAATCTGAGAAAAGTTTGTGTCAGAAATAAAACTGCATGTAACACTTGGTTCTGTTCAAGAAGATACAGATTCTTGAAATATAAATTTTGGAAATATCTATTTCTTGTTTACTGCAAACAAAGATTACTACAAGGGAAATATACACATAATGAAATGATACTTTGCCAATAATAATACTTTTCTCCCCAGAATACACATATATCTTTTGTCATAACAATGTGTTACGTATATTTGATTTAAGCCATTTATTTTTGGTTTAATTGTTTGTTTGTCAGATTCAAATTTGACATTTTAAGTTTAAGATTCATTCATTGGGAGATATTTTTTTTTAAAGTGGGATGACCTGTACTTTACAAATAAACACCAGATGTTGACCTCATTTCTGACTTGGCTTCAGAGTTGTAAACAAGCTTTTAAAATGATTGGTTGATTCCAAGGACATTATGGAGCTTTGTTATAAACATCTTTCAATTTTTAGTTCTTGAGAGTAAAAATAACTGATTCTCATCTGGGTCATACGGTGTGTACGAGATTTTTTGAACGTAAATTTGTTCTAAAGATTCTAGAAGATCATGTGACCCCTTCCTCGTTTACGTAAAAACAGGTATATAAATTATGTTTTGGAGCGAACTATATAGTAGAAACTGGGCTGTTAGAATACTAAGTTGTGTTTGTTCTGAGTTATTTTAAATTACCTTGTACTGGAAATTATTTCAATTCGTTGGATCAAGAAGATTTATTTTGTTATTTAGCTGGAAAATAATTGTGCTCATTGAATTTCATAAGACCAGAACTGACTTCATCACGTGACATCTTGGATGCTTCACTAAGATTCGAACTGGGAATTATTAGGACATTTTATCACCAGGACTTTTACAATTTCACTAGTGGATTATATTTTGAATGATTTTTGGTTTAATTTTGGAACTGATTCTTAAAACTGTACGTTTTTTTTTCTTTTCTGGAAAATATTTGTGCTCAATAAATTGTTTATTAAGTTTTTACAAGCTTGTTATTTTCACTCTACGTTACTGTTTATTCGAGCCTAATCACGTAACAAATGTTAGTGCCACTTTAATACACAGTAATTTGTGTATTATGATAGTTGTTATTTAATTCATATAAAAGCATTTGAATAGCATTGTAGGAGAAAAAGATATGTATATCAACTATCATAGTCAAACATTTAGCACATTTTTCTATATCTTTATTGAATTTACAGCATCATGGAAAACTTGCACTAAACTGGATTCTCGACAGAGTCATAAAAGGTCATCATTCTCGCATTTAATCTGCAAAGCAGAATGTGTCTGTCAAGCAACCTTACATGGCCAATATATCTTCTTGTGTGTGTTTAGTTTTAACCTAATAGTTTTGACAATTAATGTAGTCATTAAAGTTACTTTTGATGCTGAGAATAATATTCACATAGTATTTGTTTTCTGACAACTACATTTTATTGCATTTGTGATTACAGGATTTTTACAACTTCACAAGTCTGTGTGTGTTGTTTGATTACCTCCATGATTCACCCATCTCACTACTCCAACAATATTTTGTAGAGGACCGTTACTGCAGCAAGGTAATGAGTGAGCTATGTACAATTTTTCTGTATGTTTTATTGACATGACCATGGTTATTTTAATGAGACCATGTTATGTATCAATGGTACAAAAGGGTAATTATAATTAGTGACATTAAAGTCAACTTATTGATTATTTTATTGAGACCATATTAGGTATTAAGTGGTACAAAAGGGTAACTATAATTAGTAACATTAACATTGATTATTTTATTGAGACCATGTTATGTATAAATGGTACAAAAAGGTAATTATAATTAGCTACATTAAAGACAATAATTTGATTTTTTTTATTGAGACCATGTTATGTATAAATGGTACAAAAAGGTAATTATAATTAGCTACATTAAAGACAATCATTTGATTATTTTATATTGACCATGTTATGTATAAATGGTACAAAAAGGTAATTATAATTAGTGACATTTAAGACAATCATTTGATTATTTTATATTGACCATGTTATGTATAAATGGTACAGAAAGATAATTATAATTAGTGACATTTACGACAATCATTTGATTATTTTATTGAGACCATGTTATGTATAAATGGTACAAAAAGGTAATTATAATTAGCTACATTAAAGACAATCATTTGATTATTTTATATTGACCATGTTATGTATAAATGGTACAAAAAGGTAATTATAATTAGTGACATTTAAGACAATCATTTGATTATTTTATTGAGACCATGTTATGTATAAATTAGGGTTGTTAAACGAAAATCGGAAATCCGATTATCGGTTTTGAAAACGATTATCGGTTTTTGTTTTTACAAAACGATAATCGAATTCAATATTTTTTTACCATTTTTGTAGTGAAAATTTTAAGAAATGCCAGAAAAAATTTCATTCATACATTTGTTTAGTGTTTACATTTTAATACAATATGGCCAGCAGATAAGGTGTGTTTGTTTAAAATTTGTGAGCGCTCCATGCAGCGTGTTTGCAAATGAATACATTTACTGTTGAAGGATGTAAATAGTTAGTCGACCGACCGGTCGCTAAGTTCTTTGATGTCCGAAATTGACAACAATAGACTGTTAATAGCTACAGTCTCTGTTGTTGAGGACTGGTCTCTGCTGGTTGTGTCTTTTCAAGTTTACAAATATAGCTGGTCTTATAAATAAATCTGATGTATGGGAAAACTTTGAAAAAATTTCATCAGGCATGGCTCGCTGTAAACTATGTTCACAACAAATAAGTCGGAGCGGTGGTACTACTACTGGATTGCATGCACATTTGCGTAGCAAACATCCCGGAATTGCGGCTCCTTCAAATGTTCAGCCGCGATTAACAACATTTATTGGAACACAAAGAAACTGTCCTGATAGTCATCAAGAAAAAGTTACTGCTGCTGTAGCTAAGTTTGTCACTGAAAACATGCTACCAATTTCGATTGTTGAATCCAATTCCTTCCGTGATGTGATGGCTTTGGTGGAACCACAATATCGTCCTCCATGCCGTCAGACGATGCGCGTCTATACGTCATGGTATGTAATGAATATCTTTTATTCGCAAGAGGCATTCACTAACTTGCATTATAAGAATATATTTCTTGTAATTTTCAATGTAGGACAAAAACCGATAATCGGTTTAAAATCGGATTTCTACAAACGATAATCGGTTTTGGAATAAAAACGATATTAACATCCCTAGTATAAATGGTACACAAAGGTAATTGTAATTAGTGACATTTAAGACAATAATTTGATTATTTTATATTGACCATGTTATTGTATAAATGGTACAAAAAGGTAATTATAATTACTGACATTAATGACAACTATTAAATATATGCAAATGAAAAACTTTAAACTCTGTCTTCATAAAGTGAGAAATCACTATAAAAAGTGCCTACTGTTTCTTGCTTTTCCACAGTTTACAACAACAAAAATAGAAACATGCAGAGGAAAGACCAAATCATTTTTATATTTCTAGGTTCACTGCAGTATGATAGAAAACTCAGAATGTTGTGTCTGCATTAGTTTCCAGAATGTTCTGAAAGAAAAACTGTTCCATATTTATCATCGGTAAGGTACAATTTACAATTTAGTATTAGCTTTACAAAACATATTGAAAGGAAATAACATAATTCACGAGGTTTCTGCTAACAAATCTATGTGCTAATTTCAAAGACAAAATTACTGGCATAATCCTATGAAACATGCAAGAAAGTTCCAACCATTGTGGATTAACGTATGCAGCCACTGCTGAAAATATCTCAAACTGCTCAAAGCAAATCCATTTTCCATAGAGATGGACAATTATAAGAAAGACTCTCTATCTTTCACCTAAACATGTTTTGCGGAAAATCGAGCTATTTCTAAAACCCTTTTTTACCAGTCCTTTTTCTCTTCTATCTATTTGCTTGTACTTGATCTAATTGTATCTGCATTATAAACCGTTCACTTCTATCTACATGAAATATTTACATATATCAGTTTTAATAATAATTATTGGCAGATGATTTTAAGGTTCAAACAAAGATAAAATGAAACAAAAGTCATTTATTTGTAAAATATATATAAGACAATTTTCTTTAATTATTTCATATTTTATTTTATCTTATGTTTTTACTCACATTTTGATATTGTGCTTGGAGGAAGCTCAAAAATTCAATTTCCCAATCCAAAAGACATAGGCATTCTGTATCAAATATTTTCTAATGTGGCTTTCCAAGCAATTACATGGCATCTGTGGCAAACATATGGATAAACTATTTCAACTTCGTCTTGTGAAAAATGTAGCTAATTTGATTAAACTTTATAGAACTGTTTCTTAAGTGATGCATTATCAAAATTTTATAAAATATGGCTCAATTAGCAACTGAATGGACAGCCATCACATTTATCTCCCATTAAGTATGGCTGTTAATGCAAATATATAAAACATGAATTGTATATTACTTGTTCGTTGAACTAAAATACATACAAAGTTTCCACTGAAAACTGATGGTGGCTATAATACATACAAAGTTTCCATTGAAAACTGATGGTGGCTATAATACATACAAAGTTTCCACTGAAAACTGATGATGGCTATAATACATACAAAGTTTCCACTGAAAACTAATGGTGGCTATAATACATACAAAGTTTACACTGAAAACTGATGGTGGCTATAATACATACAAAGTTTCCACTGAAAACTGATGATGGTTATAATACATACAGTTTCCACTGAAAACTGATGGTGGCTATAATACATACAAAGTTTCCACTGAAAACTGATGGTGGCTATAATACATGGCTATAATACATACAAAGTTTCCACTGAAAACTGATGGTGGCTATAATACATACAAAATTTCCACTGAAAACTGATGGTGGCTATAATACATTCAAAGTTTCACATCAGTCCGCTGAAAAAACAGATGATGGCCATAATACATACAAAGGTTCAACTGAAAACTGATGGTGGCTATAATTTATACAAAGTTTCCACTGAAAGCTGATGGTGGCTATAATTTATACAAAGTTTCCACTGAAAGCTGATGGTAACTATTTTACATACAAAGTTTCCACTGAAAACTGATGGTGGCTATAATACATACAAAGTTTCACATCAATCCACTGAAAACTGATGGTGGCTATAATACATACAAAGTTTCCACTGAAAAATGATGGTGGCTATAATACATTCATAGTTTCCACTGAAAACTGATGGTAACTATTTTACATGCAAAGTTTCCACTGAAAACTGATGGTGGCTATAATACATTCAAAGTTTCCACTGAAAACTGATGGTGGCTATAATACATACAAAGTTTCCACTGAAAACTGATAATGGCTGTAATACATACAAAGTTTCCACTGAAAACTGATGATGGCTTTAATACATACAAAGTTTCCACAAAAAACTGATGATGGCTATAATACATACAAAGTTTCCACTGAAAACGGCTGGTGGCTATAATACATACAAAATTTCCACACAAAAACTGATGATGGCTATAATACATACATTTCCACAAAAAAACTGATGATGGCTATAATACATACAAAATTTCCACAAAAAAACTGATGGTGGCTATAATACATTCAAAGTTTCCACTGAAAACTGATGATGGCTATAATACATACAAAGTTTCCACTGAAAACTGATCATGGCTATAATACATTCAAAGATTCCACTGAAAACTGATGGTGGCTATAATACATACAAAGTTTCCACTGAAAACTGATGGTGGCTATAATACATACAAAGTTTCCACTGAAAACTGATGATGGCTATAATACATACAAAGTTTCCACTGAAAACTGATGATGGCTATAATATATACAAAGTTTCCACAGAAAACTGATAATGGCTATAATACATACAAAGTTTCCTCTGAAAACTGCATGAGTAGTTGCAATCCAAAATTTCTGTCATATATTATATGCAGCTGTAATTCAGAAAAGACAATAAAACTTGCAAAAATTGCTGGTAGACATTGGATTTTTACTAGAAGCCTTTTGATGGTGCCAAGTTCATCATGTATAAAAATGATGATGAGCTTGGCCACCATAGCTGCCACATTGAAAGCATTTTCTATCACTGCTCATCTAGAGTATTAAACAAAAGACTTCTTGTGTTGTGTAGTGGATCTGAGATGAAAATAGTGACCTCTAGATTTCCAATATGGCAGCACCAATAAATGTATTGAAAATCTTATAACTATTTCTCTTCAATGAATTGGTTATTTTGGTGTGGGGTTTTCATCAAAAGTTTTCTAATGGTGTCTAGTTTGTCCAATTAAAATGAAAGTGGGATCAATCCTTTCAGTAGATTAATCCCTTCAAAGGATTCAGGTATGTTTGTTCCCAGACCTTTTGCATTTAATGTGTAGTTTTGCACTTTTATAAATGGTTCTCTGAAAGTTCTGAAGTTTACCAAAAGTTAGGCATTGTTACTTGTACACAAATTCAGACTAGCAGGAAACCCTTGCACCATAGACCATTTCATGCCGGATTTAACAGAGTTTCTCCGTAATGATCCGAATAACCTCCCGAGTCACTTTATACTCCAGCCAATCAAATGCTGGTGGGTACATGTACATACCAAATTGGCGTCCATTGTTGTTTAGAAATATTTCAGAGATAAAACGTTAAGAAATGCCCGCTACTTGTATTTTCAGAGGTTGCAACAGTCGCTCCAATCAAGGATGTGGCATTAAATTCCATGGTCTGCCATGGAGAGATGATTTTACATGTATTAGTATTGCGACTTGATAAATAGTTTTGTACTTTTCCGTGAACATTATAGAGATCAAATACCAGTGATGCCGATATTCAGCTTTTTCCAAATCCAGGAAGTGGAGCTAATTAAATGATTGTAATTTACATGTAAATTATTCACAGACTTTCAAAAACAAAATTATAAATTCATTTATTACAGTTACATTTCAGATGCATAGAAATAGTTTGAATAACCTGCTCTTTGTTTGTCAGGATTAAACTTGTTTACTTCAACACCGTTTTCTTACTTACATGTACATGTCTAGATGTAAACAGCTCAAAACTACTCTCTCGTATGGCTTTGAAATCCGCCCTGGTTTCCAGAAAATAAGACAGGATGGTTCCAATATTAAATTTCGTCAATATCTGCGGTAGCATCGTTGTTAAATAGGCATTTTCCAACTCGATAAACAATGTTGAATTAGTTTAAGGAATTGATGCAGATTCTGAAGTGTCTGTCATATTTTGCCCACCACCTATCGAGTGGCTATTGCTGTCAGCTGACCACCCGCCACGTGATAAAAATTCAGAGTAAATTACGAAGTTCGCTTAAGTCTCCATGAAATGGTCTATTGATTCAAAACGTTTTTCCTGTCAAAATACTTTAAATATGCCCAGAATGGTCAGTTTTCAGTGTGAGCAGTAGAAGCACATTTTCCTGCACAAAGTCATATTTATTAAAATTATGCTGATCTACCATCAAATAAAGCTGCACTTAAATAAATAAAAAAAACTTTAAACAACTTCTTGTTTAATCAAATTCGAAAGACAAAATCCTGGCAGGAAGCCCTTTGTAAGTTTCTTCTGCTGATACCAATTTGCAACCGATTTGGCTTACATAATAGAAAGAATTTTTTTTAAAACAGCTTTTCTTCTGATGCACTCAGGAATATGTGACCAAATATAAATGAAAGCATCATTTGAAAGTCTTTCAGATTTATTCAAATTTCAAAAGAGAACAGGCAAACACATTATCCAATTTAACACAACTTACTGACTGCACCCAGCTGTTTGGTTAAATTGGACAATGCATCCATCATATTCTCTCTATATAACATGTAAGAAAATATTTTTATCACCGAATTTGATTTATTGGAGTTTCTTGAGAATATCAGAGATGGTTTCAATACTTGGCACTTAAAAAGAATAAACAACATTAAAACAATTTTCTATCTGAAACTGCTGTACCCTGTCACACCTGTTTTGACAGTATCCTTTCATAAATAACTTTCAAAATCAAAAGAAAGATCCCGGTACACCATTTAGTCTAGCTGAAGTTACTTGGAGTAGAAGGTCTAACAGATAGCTGGAAATTATAATGACAGGAATGGCTATCAACCCAAGTCACATGACTTTCTTAATTTGGCTTAAGTGGTATTAGGCTCACTTGGGCTATGTGTTGTTATTAAAACGCTGGAATGTTTTGGACTTTAGGAGATGAAAACATTAATAGCAGAACTAAACAAGCCCCACTAGGTATAGTTAAATAGAATTGGTAAACATGTTTAAGAGTTTATTAACACTGAAACTATTTTATTCCATTTTTAATGATTCATTTTGCTCTTGACTTTATTGGGGATTTGATGGATTAAAGAACAACTGCTTGTTTTTGACAGATCAATGTTGGCTGATATTGGTTTTGTACATGTGTAACTGTTGTGTATTTTATATTTTCATGCCACTAAAACAATTTCTACTTTCATATTTTATAAAACTTTTTGTACTTAGCCCTTTTTTATATGTTGCAGGAGCATGCTTATTTTACTAATGTCTATCTAGTTTATATACAAAACTTGAGTAATTCAATATCAGTTCTCTTCCTTGTAAGGTTGACTGACATCCTGAATAAGCTAGCCATGGGACAGGAAAAGATTGATATGACTAGAATGTACAATGTTATACACCGCAAAATTCTGGAGAGGCTCTCAAGTGTAAGTTTGAACCTTTTTACCTGTATTTACCTGGCTGTATTGTTATTGTTATTGGCTTTCTTTTTTAGAAGCACTTCTATGAACATTGAAGATCCAGATTTGCCTCATATAAGACATCTGAAGATTGTTGTAATTTCTGTTCAATGAAAATGAAAAACATCATATTGGATGGAGATTTCCCAAGACAATAGAATGGAAAAGCAAGAAATCATTCTCAGTGAGAATTCTCAGTGATATGAGATTTGCCTCATATAAGACATCTGAAGATTGTTGTAATTTCTGTTCAATGAAAATGAAAAACATCATATTGGATGGAGATTTCCCAAGACAATAGAATGGAAACTGAGAAATCATTCTCAGTGTCTATCAGGCCATCATAAATTGTAGAGTCCGACAAGACTTAGTCACCAGTTGATGCAATAAATCAAATATCTGTTTGCATATTTACACAGAAACACTTGCCTGCTGTAACACCTTAGATTGTCTTGTTACTTGTTAAATTTTGATTAAATGTTCTTTTAAGAACATCTTTGTTACCAAATGTACAACATATATAAAGGAGTGCCCTGAGTGGCTGAGTGGTCTAAAGTGCTCTCCGTTAAGATCACAGCCATCTCACATCTGCGTGGGTTCGAATCTCAGATTTGGCCAATGTGGGTATGTGAGAAAGCTTGCCAGTAGTTTCTCGTGGGTCGGTGATTCTTTCTGGGGTTTTCTTGGTTCTTCCTCCACCATTAATACTGGCTGCCATATATAGCCTATCTTGTGCTAAAAATTGACATTAAACCGTACGACAACAACAACAACATCAACATATAAAGTAAGCACCCTAGTATGTCCAAATTAACATTACTGTTGAAAACCTAATCTGCTGAAAAAGTAACAAAAAGAAAGATTGCAGAAACCTACCAGTTCAAGACTTCAAGTTGAATTAGTTGTTATGAACTTATTGGGGAAATAAATGACATGAATAGTGGGACAGTGAAACATGTCTTGAAAGACCAATGCAGTGAGAGAGACCAAGTTTCCAGTTTACCGATTTAATGATAATTTGTAATGACCTGTCATGAGAGACCACCTGTTTTAAGAGACCTTGATGTTTTGGTAGAAAGGATGGTCTTTAAAGAATGTTTCTTTGAATGTTATGCTAACCCCTTGTGTGGAAACACCATAAATCCTTCTGTGGAAAGAGTATGAACCTTTCATTGGAAACACTTGGATCCCTTCAGTGGAAATAATAGGATCCCCTCAGTAGAAACAATGGGGTCTTTCATTGGAAACAATAGGGTTTTTTCAGTAGGAATAATAGGATCCCTTCATGGAAATAATAGGATCCCCTCAGTAGAAACAATGGGGTCTTTCATTAGAAACAATAGGGTTTTTTCAGTAGGAATAATAGGATTCCTTAAGTGGAAACAATAGGGTCTTTTCAGTGGAAACAATATGATCCTTTAAGTGAAAACAATAGGACCACTTCAGTGGAAACAATAGGGTCTTTCACTTGATCCAATAATAGAAGTAACAATGAAAATATCTTATTTTTTTGGGGCATAATCATAAAAATTTATTTTTGAAAAATAAATTCACATTACATGAGAGATAATTGTAGACCTAGGTCTTTGAGTGCATTACAAGGTAAATCCTGGTCTACGCTGTTTGCATTTGGGTACACAATATATACAGTTAATTTATAACAAATTATTTTTAAAACTTCTTCATCCTAATAATTACGTTCAAGGCTTTAGCATTTTCTCTGTTCTATCACCTTGAAGTGTCGGAGAATATGAGTTTTCTTATGGTGAGTGCAATCTAAACACTCACTCACATGGATTGTAAAAGAATATTTGCTTCTTTATTTTCCTGTTACAGTGAAATTTGACACGTGTTAAATTTTTGTGTGTGTAATTTTTATTAAATATCTCATCAAATGCCATCCTTAGTGAATATTCAACCTTTCTAAGACCTTAACCCCTTGCGCAGTGTTTACGGGGCATGAGGTAGTAGCATACTTTCAAAGTCTGTAGTGTCGAGGTCATGCATGATGCACTAAAGTGGGTGGTTTTATAGAAAGTTAGACAGATTTAGCTCTACAATGATACCAAATAATCTGGAGAGTTTAGTTGCACTACAAGATGGAGAGGGGAAAACCTAATTTTTTGGACCTGTATTTTTTTTCACCCAAAATTTGCCCATGGTCAGAATCCGATTTTGTGTCCAGAATTTAGAGTTTATGGCCTCAGATCTAAGGTTGACCGGTCTGAAGTGCACACAGACAGTTGAACCCGTGCAAAAAGTATGGTAAGGTAGACATTTTGAATAAAGAGTGTTCTGCATACGAAAATTATGAGTCCGTTAAGAAAAAAGAAAAAAAACCTCCAACTTTTCACCTTCTGCTCATGTTCGAGCAAACTAAGCAATGGAAAACATTTTCTTTTACAGCACAACTAGGCATTTGGCTAATGGACAATTGCTTTGAAGTTGGTGTTTTAGGATGTATTCAAAAATAGTCCCCAAAATGTGTTTCCTACTCGCATTTCATGCGAAAACAGCAAAAACCTCCAGGGGTTAATGTATTAAGTATGAAATGGTTGTCAGTTATCTTCATTGTACAATTTCATGGGAGAATAACTGGTTAAATTGGCACATTCACTTATGATTGACAGCATTGAAATACGTCCATTTCCACCCTTATCCCCATTCTTTTCACTTAAATTGCAAAATAGGTATCCAGGTCAAAGAAAGTTTCTAAAAAGTTAAAAATGGATGAACAAAAGAAAATTAAATGTAGTTGAACAAAAGAATCTTTCTGGTCTTGTTAGATAAATAAATGCAGTTCAGAAAGGCATTTGGTTAAAATAAGCGATGCATGGCTTTTAAACTGTTGATTTATATTTCTAAATTCAGGTTGAAGATCATCCCCATGACACAGTGGCCCATGTTTTGATTGGAGATTTTTTGTTTGGAGACACTAAAGAGGATGTATGTATAGTAACATTCATTTTGTTGTGTTTATTGAAAAGGACTCTAACTTTAAAATAAGGGTTTGTTACCATCCTTGTTTATTGAAAAAAGGGACTCTAACTTTAACATCAGTGTCTGTTTAGCACATGTCTATAGGTTAATGTTATTACCAGTAAAATCAATGTCAGTTTAGTCCATACAGTTTGATGGGCATATATTGGAGTGAGCTTGTCTGTACAGTTTGATGGGCATATGCTGGAGTGAGCTTGTCTGTACAGTTTGATGGGCATATGCTGCAGTGATCTTGTCTGTACAGTTTGATGGGCATATGCTGGAGTGAGCATGTCTGTACAGTGTGATGGGAATATGCTGCAGTGATCTTGTCTGTACAGTTTGATGTGCATATGCTGGAGTGAGCTTGTCCATATAGTTTGATGGGCATTTGCTGGAGTGAACTTGTCTGTACAGTTTGATGGGCATGTGATGGAGGGAACTTGTCCATACAGTTTGATGGGCATATGCTGGAGTGAGCTTGTCCATACAGTTTGTTTGGCATATATTGGAGTGAGCTTGTCCATACAGTTTGTTTGGCATATATTGGAGTGAGCTTGTGTGTACAATTTGATGGGCATATGCTGGAGTGAGCTTGTCTGTACAGTTTGATGGGCATATGCTGGAGTGAGCAAGTCTGTACAGTGTGATGGGAATATGCTGCAGTGATCTTGTCTGTACAGTTTGATGTGCATATGCTGGAGTGAGCTTGTCCATATAGTTTGATGGGCATTTGCTGGAGTGAGCTTGTCTGTACAGTTTGATGGGCATATGCTGGAGTGAGTTTGTCTGTACAGTTTGATGGGCACATGCCAGAGTGAGCTTGTTTGTACAGTTTTATGGACATACTAGAGTGAGCTTATCTGTACAGTTGATAGACATATACTGGAGTGAGCTTGTCTGTACAGTTTGTTTAACACTTTGTAAACTTAATATCTACTGAACACTTTGCAATATCATCATGAAAGTGTGTTTGCTTATTAAATATTACTGGATATTGTGTGCTGTAAAAATGGAGTCGATCAGTATTGTAAGAGGTATTCCCAATTGTAATTCAGAATTGTGACCACCCATCCATCACAATCTCTGACATTCCCTATATTCTTAATCTTTTTTAGTGATCTTGATGACACTTAGTTTGCATTTGTGTCTTGACAGGAGTTGTCTCATCTTTGTCAGATTAGTACTTTAAGAATTAGATGTCCATATTTGGATATTGTATTTACAATTGATTTCTCTGCAATTGTATGACCTTTAACCTTTATATAATCTTTTATCATTACGTGACAGTGTGTGCGTACTCTCGTCATGACCCAACAGTGTTTAAATATTGTTCACATACATCATTACCTGACAGTGTGTGCGTACTCTCGTCATGACCCAACAGTGTTTAAATATTGTTCACATACATCATTACCTGACAGTAATGGCATAGTAATAATATGAAACAGCATATTATTGTTATAGTGTGGCATATGAGATTATGAACATTATGCTATTCAGTGAACTGCCATATTGTTTTCTAATGTTTTCAGTTAGAGACCAGGACATCAGTGATTTCCATGTTGAAAGACCTGAAGTCCAAGCAAAAGGATTTCTGGGTAGCTCTCATCAACCAATATTTCATCGGTAAACCAAATGTTGTGGTAAGTGGAGAAATATGTCAATCAACTGGTTTCTTTTCTAGCTGTCTTAATTAAGACATAAAACATTATTAAAATTATTTCATTTTTGTTTTGTTCAAGAATTGTTGAGTGTTATCAGTTATGTCACTTCTTAAACCTTTTAGACATTCTTCATTACTATACATCCTTACTTATAGACACTGGGCCATTCTTCATTACTATCCAACTTTACTTTTAGATACTATGGGCCATTCTTTGTTACTACACATTCTTACTTTTAGACACTATTGGCCATTCTTCATTATTATACAACTTTATTTTGAGACACTATGGGCCATTCTTCATTACTATACAACTTTACTTTGAGACACTATGGGCCATTCTTCGTTACTATACAACTTTACTTTTAGACACTATGGGCCATTCTTCATTACTACACATTCTTACTTTTAGACACTATGGGCCATTCTTCATTACTACACATTCTTACTTTTAGACACTATGGACTATTCTTCATTACTATACAACCTTACTTTTAGACACTATCGGCCATTCTTCATTACTACACATTCTTTTAGACACTGTGAGCCATTCCTCATTACTATACAACCTTACTTTTAGACACTATGGACTATTCTTCATTCATTTACAACCTTACTTTTCGACACTATGTGCCATTCTTCATTACTACACATTCTTACTTTTAGACACTATGGGCCATTCTTCATTACTATACAACCTTACTTTTCGACACTATGTGCCATTCTTCATTACTATACATTCTTACTTTTCGACACTATGGACTATTCCTCATTACTGGTCATCAAACAGTTTTAGCAGCATGCATTTGTTTGGCAAATTAACAATGACCTAATGACTAGACCTTCTTTGTGACTGTGACTGGAATATTATTTTTGTTAATGTCATCAAGGATGAAGCATTACTTACAAACAGTGTATAGCATAGATAAAGTTTGGTATACAATACGGTGTTCTCTGCGTCTGTCTCTTAAAGAGAGAAATTCAGTAAGACTTCTGCAGTCTTCTTCCACTATGTTTTTGGAAGAGATAGAAAAACTGCTGAGATCAAATGAAAGACATTTGAAAGAAAGAAAGTTTCTGTGACAAGATTGAAAATTTGCATACCAAAGTCAGGAAAGTAAAAATGAATTAAGGTACAAGACCAGTAGATACTTTTATAGAAAATTGTTTCACATGTTAAGTGAAATAGGTCTTGTCAGTGTGGTTCATGGACATTTTAGACTAAAGATGTTTTATAGAATACTGTTACACATGTTAAGTGAAATAGGCCTTGTCAGTGTGGTTCATGGACATTTTAAACTAAAGGTTTTTTATAGAAAACTGTTACAGATGTTAAGTGAAATAGGCCTTGTCAGTGTGGTTTATGGACATTTTAGACTAAAGATGTTTTATAGAAAATTGTTACTAGGGGTGAAACGATTCATCGATACATCTATGCATCGATACTTTTGCCATTTCGATACACATATCGATACACAAGGTGAAGAATCGATACAAAACGATATCTACCTTATAATAGCTACATAAATCTTCAGCAGTTATGATAATTAAATTAGGAGCTCATTAGGCCAAACTGTCGCGGTAGTTGTTATGTATACACAGGAAGTATAGCGTGTGAGATTCAGTTAGTCATCTCCATTCCCGCACCCGGACCAGTTCTATAGATAAGAGTTTCCTTGTACTAGGAAATTACATTATTTTTTGTTTTTTAAATAATGCCATAATTTAAAAATATAATCAAAGACATAAATTAATAATAGTTTCTGAAGGAAAATTTTTTTTCTTAAAATTATTATAATAATGTAAGTGTCAATTCTTTTCTCTTTGCGTGGGACTAAACTATCAGTATGGGTGTGGAACCGGTGATAGAACTTATGATTATTCTTAATCACTAAGACGTTTGGGATGCTTTCATGCAATGAACTACAAACAGTGGGGTGACCAAGGTGATTCCAACATCCGGTCAAATGGAGCAGACGCAAAAGGCCGAAAAAATTGAACTCGAATTACCTGTGATTAGAAGATCATTAGCCTGGAACTATTTTGGATATATTGTGGAGTATGAGAATGGAGTAAGAAAAGTAGACAAGTCCAGGTGTGTTTGCAATCTGCGTTTTACAGCTCTTAGGAATACTGGAAACACCACAAATATGTCTACACATTTAAAACGGCACCACCCAACCATTGCCATTGGAATTCCTTTTAAAGATGACAAGATTTCAGCTCCCAAGGTCATTGTTTCTCCTACTCCTAAGCCATCACATCCAACAACCACAGGTCAGCTCAGATTGACTGAAGTTTTTCAGTCTCCATTAATTCTATCATCGCAAAGATCACAGACAATCACTAAGCATATAGCAATGTTTATTGCACATGATATGCGCCCTTTCTCAGTGGTTGACTCGCTAGGTTTCAGAAATCTGATTCATACCCTAGAACCTCGCTACATCATCCCATCAAGAACACACTTCACAGAGAAAGTTATCCCAGACCTATACCTTCACACCAGACAAGAAGTGCAAAGCACCATATCAGAGGCAGAATCAGTGGCCATTACTACAGATGGTTGGACTTCAAGGGCTACAGAGAGTTACATAACAATCACAGCTCACTTGATTGATAAGGAATGGTGCATGAAAAGCTTTGTTCTTCAGACCAGACCTTTACAGGATCTCACACTGGTAAAAATATAGGAGCAGTACTAGTTGATGCCAGTAAGGAATGTCAACTGGAAAGGCCCCACAAGTTACTCCCCATAGTAACAGATAATGCTGCTAACATGGATGTTGCTATTCAAGAGGCAAAGTTCACACCACATATCAAGTGCTAGATAGCAGATAGCAGATCTCAGGTTTGACACTGCAGTTGGGTGCTTGTATGTGTTATAGATATAACAGATCTCAGTTTTTACACTGCAGTTGGGTTTTTGTGTGACATAGATTGATATAACAGATCTCAGGTTTAACACTGCATAATTATTATTTCTGAATCCCAGTAATTTTAAATTTATTTTGTATTTTTTTTTTGTGTTACATGTACTTTTTAGTGTGTTATTGTGTTGCAGTATGTTATTGCATGATGAATCAGACACAAAACTTGTAATAGTCCTGTGCATCTGTTAGGCAAAATTATCTAATTTAGTTCATTTATGCCATTTACAGTCATCACAATTGTCAACTAGTTTTAGAACACTGAGTTTGTGACTTAAGAAGATTTATTCATTTGCTGGAAGATTCATTTAAGTTGATGAGGATATCATCTTCAGTTATTAGGAACTTTCTTTAATTCATCTATAGACTTCAATTATACACATGACAATTTATGTGAAATTAATTAGTGTTTGCTGCAGTGAAGTTTATCATTTGTGTTTTCTATGATGATCTTTCTTGAACTGAAGAAAGGAGGAAAGTATACAGCTTAGAAAAGGATTTCCTAATCCTAAGCATTTTAAATTTTTGTTGTATTTTTGTGTTACGTGTACTTTTTAATATTTTATTTTGTTCCAGTATGTTGTTGCATGATGAATCAGACACAAAACTTGTAACATTTCATTTTTATTGAATGAAGGATAAAGAAACACATCAAAGATTTTGTTATATTTTATTTGGTTACACAAAACAACAATGTTAGTAGTCGTGACATTGTATCTTGATTCAATTTTTTCTCTGTTATCATTATACATAACAGGTTAACAAGGTGACTCACTGCTGATACATTGCATATTTGACACTGTTTGAACTTGAAAATACCATTCAACATATACATTCACATGATTAATCAAATGTACTGTGATAATCCCATTTTCAGTTTGATACATGTATCGATATATATCGTATCATAGGCTGTGTATCGTGTATCGTATCGATACATGGCACAGGCGTATCGTTTCACCCCTAATTGTTACACATGTTAAGTGAAATAGGCCTTGTCAGTGTGGTTCATGGACATTTTAGACTAAAGATGTTTTATAGAAAATTGTTTCACATGTTAAGTGAAATAGGCCTTGTCAGTGTGGTTCATGGACATTTTAGTCTAAAGATGTTTTATAGAAAATTGTTTCACATGTTAAGTGAAATAGGCCTTGTCAGTGTGGTTCATGGACATTTTAGTCTAAAGATGTTTTATAGAAAATTGTTACAGATGTTAAGTGAAATAGGCCTTGTCAGTGTGGTTCATGGACATTTTTAGACTAAAGATGTTTATAGAAAATTGTTACAGATGTTAAGTGAAATAGGCCTTGTCAGTGTGGTTCATGGACATTTTAGACTAAAGATGTTTGAGTAGATGGATCATTTTAAACGTCCAAATGTGTTAGATCAGAAGGACAAATTGACAGCGCTTTACAAATTTGAAAAGACGAGTGTTTTAATTGAGAAAATCACCATTTTTGGGGAATTAACTTTATGATAATTTAGCGAAGACATTTAAATTTGTTGTATATAAATAATTTTTCAGTATTTTTTGTTTTTATTATGGTACTATTCGAAATGATTATTCCCATTTGTGACAAGAATTTCGACCACTGCTGATCAAGGTTAGTATAAAAAATAAATGTACAGTGTTATACTTATGGCATGTAATAGATTACACTTATTATGTTCAGATTATACTTTTTTACCCACATACTTTAGCAACAATTACACTTTTGCGTCTTTTCGGCTTGATGCCCGTCACAGTTTAAGAGCCCAGAAGATACTGGTACCTTTTCATTAATCTTGTTTGACCATCCTCCCATGTGACTGTGAGATCTCTCATTTGACCATCCTTCAGTGTGACTATGAGATCTCATTTGATCAACCTTCTGTGCGACTGTGAGATCTCATTTGACAATCCTCCTGTGTGACAATATGAGTTCTCATTTGACTGACCTTCTGTGTGATAATGTGAGTTCTTATTTGACCATACTCCTGTGACTGCGAGATCTTCATCATGCACTGGTGTCGTTTGATCAACCTTCTATGTGACTGTGAGGTCTCATTTGACCATCCTCCTGTGTGACAATGTGAGATCAAATTTGACCATCCTACTGTGTGACAATGTGAGTTCTCATTTGACCAACCTTCTGTATGATAGTGATTTCTCATTTGACCGACCTTCTGTGTGACAATGTGAGTTCTTATTTGACCATACTACTGTGTGATAGTGTGAGTTCTCATTTGACCATCCTCCTGTAATAGAAAGCAATTAAGTCTCTTGTTGTTGTTGTAGGGTTTAATGCCATTTTTCAGCACATGATAGTTTATACATGGCGGCCAGTATTATTGGTGGAGGAGGAACCCGGGAAAACCCCCAGAAAGAACCACCGATCCACGAGAAGCTACAGGCAAGCTTTCTCACATAACTACATTAGCCAAATCTTAGACTCGAACCCACGCAGAAAGAGGTGAGATGGCAGTGATCCGTAACGGAGATTGCTTTAGACCACTCGACCACTCGGGGGCCCCCAATTAAGTCAGACTTTGATTGCTATTACATAGAAGGCACGTTAAACAGACTTTTGATTGCTATTACTAATTGAAGGCACATGGTCAGTGTTTGATTGCTATTACAAATAGAAGGCACTTGGTCAGACTTTTATTGCAATTACAAATAGAAGGCACTGTTACCAGTCTTTGATTGCTATTACAAATAGAAGGCTATTACAAATAGAAGGCACATGGTCAGTCTTTGATTGCTATTACAAATAGAAAGCATTTGGTCAGTGTTTGATTGCTATTACAAATAGAAGGCACATGGTCAGTCCTTAATTGCTATTACAAATAGAAGGCATTTGGTCCGTCTTTGATTGCTATTACAAATAGAAGGCACATGGTCAGTCTTTGATTGCTATTACAAATAGAAGTTATTTGGTCAGTGTTTGATTGCTATTACAAATAGAAGGCATTTGGTCAGTCTTTGATTGCTATTACAAATAGAAGGCACTTGGTCAGTCTTTGATTGCTATTACAAATAGAAGGCACTTGGTCAGACTTTTATTGCAATTACAAATAGAAGGCACTATTATCAGTCTTTGATTGCTATTACAAATAGAAGGCATTTGGTCAGTGTTTGATTGCTATTACAAATAGAAGGCATTTGGTCAGACTTTTAATAGAATGCACTTTGAGCAGACTTTGATTGGTATTACTAATAGAAGGCACTTGGTCATACAACATTTCTTTTTATCTTAGAATTTAACAGGCATGTGTAACAGAATTAGAAGTTATTATGACACACAGACAAAAATTTATCATGACATATTTCTGCAGTGTTATTCATACCTGTCATTGATTTCAGTTTTGCTGGAATAATTCTGATTTCAGAACCATAATTCCACATTCTGAATATGCTGTTAAAAATTTAAATTTTTATATCTTGAAGTAAAAAAAGCAAAGATTGCAAACTCTAAAAGTTGATTGCATGTTTGGAAGATTTTTTCGTCTTTTTTTTTTCTTCTCGTCTCATGTTCTCAAGAACATGGGTAGAACTCCGTAAGAGCGTGCCATCACCATCTTTGCTTCCTTTGCTTCATTGAGAGCATTACCAACTATTTGTAAAATCTGGACCTTCCAATAAGCATATATCATTGTGATTCTATTTCATCAAAAGTATAAGAATGTCATCTGAAGATGAAAAAAACTTTTGCACAACCAGATATGGCCAAGTGATAAGCCAAGAAGAAAATCAAACAGAAATACTGTGAGAAATATGCATTAATTTACCTTGAGGTAACTGACAAATTGCACTTGGGTGAAAGCTATTGTTTCTGCAAAATTTGTCAGATAGACATCATCATTAGCTATGGAGGTCTGATTGGCATTAAGAGACATGTTTTTTCTAAGAAGCACATTACTAGTGCAGAAGCTGTGGACTCGAGTGGTATGACATTACCTTACAGTGTAATAAATGCTGAAGTATTGTTTGCAGAATATATTCTGCAACATGTACTTCCAGTATATGTGGCAGATCATGCAGGGAAACTCTTCCGTAAAATGTTTCCAGATTCTCAGGTTGCAAAAAGTTATGGATCTGCCAGACTAAAAACAACTAGCATCATCCACGCTCTAGGAAATAACAATTCTAGTCAGATATTGGATTGTATAAAGAATAGACCATTCAGCATTGCCACACTTTAGGAAATCACAGTTCTAGTCGGATATTGGATGGTATAAAGAATAGACCATTCAGCATTGCCACACTTTAGGAAATAACAGTTCTAGTCAGATATTGGATTGTATAAAGAATAGACCACAATGAGTATGAAGCTGTACTGGCAGTATATAATTCTAACTTGACACGATAGCAAACCTGTACTGGCAGTATATAATTATAACTTGACGAGATAGCAAAGCTATACTGGCAGTTTATAATTCTAACTCTTAGCAAAGCTGTACTGGAAATATATCATTATAAGATAGCAAAGCTGTACTGGTAATATATTATTATGAGATAGCAAAGCTGTACTGGCAATATATCATTATAAGATAGCAAAGCTGTACTGGAAATATATCATTATAAGATAGCAAAGCTGTACTGGAAATATATCATTATGAGATAACAAAGCTGTACTGGCAGTAAATCATTATTACGCAGTGAGATAGCAAAGCTGTACAGGCAATATATCATTATGAGATAGCAAAGCTGTACTGGCAAAATATCATTCTGAGACAGCAAAGCTGTACTGGCAAAATACCATTCTAACTGATTGTGTATTTAGCTCATAACCACATAGACTTTTCCATGATTTATATATATATGATGTCTACACAGAAGGACCTTCCTAACTAATGCATTTGAAAGTAGGATAAAATATCTTTATTCAGATATAAACTTTCATTATTAATGACCATTCATTGTATATTGTCACAGATTGCTCTTGACAGTTGAATTGCATATTGTGTTGGTTTTCAATTGGTTATTTGTATATTGTGACAGATTGCTCTCAATTGTTTAATTTCATATTGTGACAGAATGCTTTCAACAGGTTAATTTTTTATTGTAAGAGATTGCTCTCACCGCAATTGTTTTTGCATGTGTCATATGAATACACAAGTATTATTTAAGTGGACTGTGTTCATTTGAGGCCTAAGCTGTGATCTGTCCAGTCAGGGTTATTACAGATATGTGATCTAGGCTTGTTATAGTTGTCATATTGGCTGTGATGTATTCCTATGTTACTTATGATATGTGATCTAGGCTTATTATAGTTGTCATATTGGCTGTGATGTAGTCCAATGTTACTTAAGGTATGTGATCTCCACCCAATAAAATCTGGTTTCTAGGAGTACACAATGATGCTGTCTTCTGAAGCAGATGTTATGAAGATTGATTTATAAGAATACAGATACTTTGGTTTTTATCAATTGATTATAATATCTGTTCAATGACATATGTGAATCTCATTGGCTGGTGAAGGTATGTTCAATGACTGGCATGTGGATCTCATTGACTGATGATGTTTTTGTGTGTGAATGACATGATTGGATCTCACTGACTGATGAAGGTGTTTTCAATGACTGACATGTGAATCTAATTGACTGATGCAGGTGTTTTCAACGACTGACATGTGGATCTCATTGAATGATGAAGGTGTTTTCAATGACTGACATGTGGATCTCATTGACTGATGAAGGTGTTTTCAATGACTGACATGTGGATCTCATTTACTGATGGTGTTTTCACTTGGCTTGCACTTGAGATAAAGATGAAATCTTTTGATTTTTAGGTCAAAAGGTCAAAGTTCAAATGTGACTTGAGCAAGGAAAAACGTTTCTACACAGATTTCAGTTGTTATTTACACAGAGCACTTTGAAACACAGGACTGGCAAATTAATTACGTGTTCATTCAAATTTATTTTTCTTTTAGAATTTGTTTAAAAATTTACAATATGTTGGAAGGGAAATTTAGTAAGACATGCAAAAAAGTATAAATTTGACCTTTTAGATAATTGGTGAACCAAGCAAAGCTTTGATGGAAGAAATTGGGAAGACAGAGACTGAAAGGGTTGCTGTGCAACAAAAAGATTTGGGTGAAGATGGTTTGAAGAAAATGGAAGGAATTCTGAAGAAAGCAACTGAAGAAAATAAGGCAAGTTGTAGTCTTGACTAGGAATTGTACTTCCGGGTAATCAACAAATTTCACAAAATTGCACATTAAAGAAAATGAATATTTTCAAATCCTGCCTTTATAGCTTTCTTAAATCCCTGCTGTATGTAGACATTTTATAAATACTGTTTTTTTTTTAAATTTCATATCCTAAGTTTTAAGTTCTACTATAGACCCCAGTAAGTAGAATACATTTCAAACATAATGATAAGATTACACAGATGGCTAAATTCTTTTTTAGTTTGACATGTGGTATTGTTCAGATTAAATCTGGCATTTTGAAATATGCTTACAGTTTTTATAATTTCAGACAGTTTGACATTTTGCACCTATAGTGACACTGGTGTCTAATATTTTGCAATAATGGTGTATAGCAGTTTTGATAAGTAGTGTCAGACAGTTTGATAAATTGTCGGACAATTCGTCATGTGTAGGCTAATAATAATATTCCAATAAAACCTATTTCATAATATGAATTTTGACAAATTGTCCTGTTAATGTGTTTGCACCTTTCAAAGATAGTTCAGCTGGTGAATAAGTTTCCATTTGTCAAGGTCTTAGAGATTGTGGTTACATGTGTACATTAAAATATAATTAGTTAAAATGAGAATTCAGATGATTTGGCTGTATGTCTCAGAATTTACATAAATTATAACTTCCCAGACTGTTTAGCTCTTTTATACAGGTTTTGTTCCCCAAGTTATTTATGTTTTTTTTGGTGTTTTTTGCCAGAAAGAGCCACCTGATTCCATTATTAAAGACATGGCTGTGCCAAATGTGAACGATATCTACTTCCATCCAATCAGCCTCTACTCCAATCACAGAGGAGATTCAGCAAAAATAAATCTCAGTTTCCCATTGGCTAATATTCCATTTCAGTTTCAGCTTGACGACATAAAAACCAATTTTGTTCAAGTGAGTCACATTTTTTTTTTTTTTTTTTTTTTGCATGCAGTAAATTGGTTGGGATAACTAATTATGTAATAGCATGAGTTTTCAACAAGAGTCAATACTCACAAAAGAAGCAATACCACACACAAAGCCTTTAACACCTAATATATGGATTTTTAAAAAAATCACAGAACAGCTTTCATTTTATTAATGAATATCAGCTGCATGCCATATTTCACCATATTTATAACAAGGGTGACTTCATTGATCTTCTTCTACTTCGAAGCTAATCTTTTTGAGGGGGCCGCGAGTGGCATAGTGGTCTAAAGCGCTTTCCGTTATGGATCACTTCCATCTCACCTCTGTCTGCATGGGTTCGAGTCTAAGATTCGGCTAATGTAGCTATGTGAGAAAGCTTGCCAGAGGTTCTCGTGGGTTGGTGGTTCTTTCCGGGGTTTCCCGGGTTCTTCCTCCACCAATAATACTGGCCGCCATTTATACCCTATCATGTGCTGAAAAATGGTGTTAAACCCTACTACAACAACAACAACAACTTTCCTTTTTGAAATCCATGTACACATGATAGATGTCTTGTTGATGTTGTGAGTACTTTTCACACAAAACCCTGAGATTGAATATTTATTGTTTAATGTGTAATAAATTGTTATTAAACTTGAACAGTTTGCCCCTTTAACCTTTGGAGTCAAGGTCACTGGGTTCATAGGTAATGATGGAGGTTTAGGTTTGGTATGCAGGCCCTAGCCTACTCCCAAGTTGTTTGTACATATGCACTAAATTGAAAGAATGAGATGCAAGTGAATATTGTTTTTTTTTTCTTCCTTCAGATCAGTGCTTTGTTAGATTCTAGTGGTGTACCACAGGAGCTCAGGTACTACCTGCCTCTCTTTTGTGAGGTTTTGTTTGAAAGTCCTGTGGACAGAGATGGAGGTGAGTATGAGAAATATGTCAAATACCATATATACTCGCATATAAGCGCATCCACATATAAGCCTCCCACTCTCCAAACTGAACAGGTATAAGCACTGAAAAGTGCATGACTCACATATAATCCAACCCTTTACTCCAAGACATCACAAGATGCACGAGGTAAGTACTATATGCATTTATTTAGACAAGCTTATATTTAAAACAAATTACACATATACTTATCTGGAGGTTAGCTTGCATGATTATTAAAAAGAATAGGTATAAATTGTTTGAAAAGTAATTTATATAATTTTTTGTTTTCTTATTGCTTTTGCCTAATTTCATGCAAATTCAGCAGGGGGTTAATGTGTTAATAAGTACATTTTCATGACATCCCCAAATTTGAAAATTCCTTGCTTATTTAATCACTTATGCATTGACACTGCACATAAAAATGTAGCCATCCGTGACAATTTCCAAAACAGTTCCATAATTCTTGTTAACCCCTGTCATCGCATATATGGGGCAGGAGGTAGTAACCTACTGCCAAACTCTGTAGCATCAAGGTCATGTATGATACACTAAAGTGGGTGATATTATAGAAAGGTAGACAGATTTAGCTCTACAATGATACCAAAAAACCTGGATGTTTCAGTTGCACTACAAAATACAGAGGGAAAAACCTAATTTTTTGGACTTGTTTTATTTCTCACCCAAAACTCTCCTGTGGTCAGAATCAAATTTTGTGTCCATATTTTAGACTTTTTGGCCTCAGATCTAAGGCAGACCAGTCTGAACTGCACACAGACAAGTGAACCTGTGCAAAACAAAATGATAAGGTGGGCATTTTTAATAAAGAGTGGACTCGATAAAAAAAAAATGATGGATCCAAAAAAAATTTAAAAAAGAGCTCCAACTTTGACTTTGTTTATTTTGACCATATAATTGATGTTGTGATTAAAGTTTCCTGCTCACTGCCTATTTGCTTGTTCAGTTTATAATGGGGTGTTAGTTTAGCACTGTGTTGGTGATATATTGACAGAAGATATAGGGTCCAGTGTTTTGCTGAATTATGTCAGCTGGAAAGTGTGGAAGAAATGCTGATTTTTGGCAGTCACAACAGTCTATTATGTCATTCAAATTATAAATGCATCAGTTGGTGCATAAGACAATAACAGTTGATCGATAATGCTGATATAATGGGGAGTGTAACCCCATTTTTAGGCAGCTTGGTGAGCATAAACCCAATAGATCGATCACATAATACCATAACACCATCAAAGAAAATCCTGGCAAGCTAGCCAGCCAGTCATTCACATCACCAGTCTAATGACCATTGGTCAATCATTTCAACAGCATATGCCTACAATTATGGGAATCCTACTGATAGATCCATTTGTCTTATCATACATACAGCCTTGTAGGGATCTTACTGATCTCTCTTGCCATACATACAGCCATGCAGGGATCTTACTTATAGATCTTTTTGTCTTGCCATACTTACCACCATGCAGGTATTTTACTGATAGATCCTTTTGTCTTGCCATACGTACCACCATGCAGGGATCTTACTGTTAGATCCATCTGTCTTGCCATACATACCACCATGCAGGTATCTTACTGTTAGATCCATCTGTCTTGCCATACATACCACCATGCAGGGATCTTACTGATAGATCCATCAGTCTTGCCATACGTACCACCATGCAGGGATCTTACTGATAGATCCATCAGTCTTGCCATACGTACCACCATGCAGGGATCTTACTGTTAGATCCATCTGTCTTGCCATACATACCACCATGCAGGGATCTTACTGTTAGATCCATCTGTCTTGCCATACATACCACCATGCAGGGATCTTACTGTTAGATCCATCTGTCTTGCCATACATACCACCATGCAGGGATCTTACTGTTAGATCCATCTGTCTTGCCATACATACCACCATGCAGGTATCTTACTGTTAGATCCATCTGTCTTGCCATACATACCACCATGCAGGGATCTTACTGTTAGATCCATCTGTCTTGCCATACATACCACCATGCAGGGATCTTACTGTTAGATCCATCTGTCTTGCCATACATACCACCATGCAGGTATTTTACTGATAGATCCTTTTGTCTTGCCATACGTACCACCATGCAGGGATCTTACTGTTAGATCCTTTTGTCTTGCCATACATACTGCCATGCAGGGATCTTACTGATAGATCCATCTGTCTTGCCATATGTACCACCATGCAGGGATCTTACTGATAGATCCATTTGTCTGCCATACGTATAGCCTTGCAGGGATCTTACTAATAGATCCATCGGTCTTGCCATACATACCGCCATGCAGGGATCCATTGATCTTGCCATACGTACCGCCATGCAGGTATCTTACTGATAGATCCATCTGTCTTGATATACATACAGCCATGCAGGGATCTTACTGTTAGATCCATCTGTCTTGCCATACATACAGCCATGCAGGGATCTTACTGATAGATCCATCAGTCTTGCCATACATACAGCCACAACTGGACTGTCTTCTACATAGCCAGCTGCCAGGCCAACCATTGGCCAGGCAAACCAGCTGTCAGTCCGGCAGTGGCAGACTTCCATATGTTCACTGCTTGTCCACAAGGGAGAGTTAGTGACATTTTCATAGGGATGTAATTGAGTTTTAAATGCCACCTGGTATGCCTTCTCCAGAGCTGCAAGTATACTGATTGAGCCTCAATGCACAGTGTGAGTGGCTAGAAATGCAAGATGATTCAAATATAAAAAATTCTTGGTCAGCAGTCAAGTGATAGATTATTACCAAATTGAATCTTAGCTATGTTCATGAGTATTCCGTCCCTGTTTGGACCATCTGCTAGTATAGTTATGCTCTTGTTGGTTCAGAATGAAAATGATACCAATCAGACATCCAGTATGGCTACATGGTAATCATCTTGAAGATTTTTGTTATTGCTACTGCTTCTGAATGGAAAGTTATTTTGATATTGGGTTTTCACTAAAAGAAAATTATGGTATCTAGCTGGTCTTGAATGGAAAGTTATTTTGATATGGGGTTTTCACCAAAAGAAAATTATGGTATCTAGCTGGTCTTGAATGGAAAGTTATTTTGATATGGGGTTTTCACTAAAAGAAAATTATAGTATCTAGCTGGTCTTGAATGGAAAGTTATTTTGATATGGGGTTTTCACCAAAAGAAAATTATGGTATCTAGCTGGTCTTGAATGGAAAGTTATTTTGATATAGGGTTTTCACTAAAGGAAAATTATGGTATCTAGCTGGTCTTGAATGGAAAGTTATTTTGATATGGGGTTTTCACTAAAAGAAAATTATGGTATCTAGCTGGTCTTGAATGGAAAGTTATTTTGATATAGGGTTTTCACTAAAAGAAAATTATGGTATCTAGCTGGTCTTGAATGGAAAGTTATTTTGATATGTGGTTTTCACCAAAAGAAAATTATGGTATCTAGCTGGTCTTGAATGGAAAGTTATTTTGATATAGGGTTTTCACTAAAAGAAAATTATGATATCTAGCTGGTATTGAATGGAAAGTTATTTTGATATAGGGTTTTCACTAAAAGAAAATTATGGTATCTATCTGGTCTTGAATGGAGAGTGATTTTGATATGGGGTATTCACTAAAAGAAAGTTATGGTATCTAGCTGGTCTTGAATGGAAAGTTATTTTGATATGTGGTTTTCACTAAAAGAAAATTATGGTATCTAGCTGGTCTTGAATGGAAAGTTATTTTGATATGTGGTTTTCACCAAAAGAAAATTATGGTATCTAGCTGGTCTTGAATGGAAAGTTATTTTGATATGTGGTTTTCACCAAAAGAAAATTATTGTATCTAGCTGGTCTTGAATGGAAAATTATTTTGATATGTGGTTTTCACTAAAAGAAAATTATGATATCTAGCTAGTCTTGAATGGAAAGTTATTTTGATATAGGGTTTTCACTGAAAGAAAATTATGGTATCTATCTGGTCTTGAATGGAAAGTGATTTTGATATGGGGTTTTCACTAAAAGAAAATTATGGTATCTAGCTGGTCTTGAATGGAAAGTTATTTTGATATGTGGTTTTCACCAAAAGAAAATTATGGTATCTAGCTGGTCTTGAATGGAAAGTTATTTTGATATAGGGTTTTCACTAAAAGAAAGTTAAGATATCTAGCTGGTCTTGAATGGAAAGTGACTTTGATATGGGGTTTTCACTAAAAGAAAATTATGGTATCTATCTGGTCTTGAATGGAAAGTGACTTTGATATGGGGTTTTCACTAAAAGAAAATTATTGTATCTAGCTGGTCTTGAATGGAAAGTTATTTTGATATGTGGTTTTCACCAAAAGAAAATTATGGTATCTAGCTGGTCTTGAATGGAAAGTTATTTTGATATGTGGTTTTCACCAAAAGAAAATTATGGTGTCTAGCTGGTCTTGAATGGAAAGTTATTTTGATATGTGGTTTTCACCAAAAGAAAATTATGGTATCTAGCTGGTCTTGAATGGAAAGTTATTTTGATATGTGGTTTTCACCAAAAGAAAATTATGGTATCTAGCTGGTCTTGAATGGAATGTTATTTTGATATGTGGTTTTCACCAAAAGAAAATTATGGTATCTAGCTGGTCTTGAATGGAAAATTATTTTGATATGTGGTTTTCACCAAAAGAAAATTATGGTATCTAGCTGGTCTTGAATGGAAAGTTATTTTGATATGTGGTTTTCATCAAAAGAAAATTATGGTATCTAGCTGGTCTTGAATGGAAAGTTATTTTGATATAGGGTTTTCACTAAAGGAAAATTATGGTATCTAGCTGGTCTTGAATGGAAAGTTATTTTGATATAGGGTTTCCACTAAAAGAAAATTATGGTATCTAGCTGGTCTTGAATGGAAAGTTATTTTGATATAGGGTTTTCACTAAAAGAAAATTATGGTATCTAGATGGTCTTGAATGGAAAGTTAAATTGATATGGGTTTTTTACTAGGTTTGCCTAGGTCTTTCACTACCCAAAGGAACTTAGGCCCAATTGAGATTGATCCCCTCATAATCCTGCACCTAAGATATACATTTGTCAGAATCTAAGTTGGACACAGATTTTATGCTCTTTTACGCTATGTAAGTTGAACCAGTGTTTAGCTCAACTATTTGACATTTAATACATAGTCTGTGTAGCGTTGTACCAGTGTTTAGCTAAAATTTTTCGTGTTAATACCAATAGTGCATGTGGTTGTGATTTACTGAATAATTGTAGACCCTCTCCTTACTTTTATTGACCTTTGGACATAGAATAACCAACTAGTCAGTAAAATACTGCATTCTAATCGGTAAATTGAAAATGACACTAAAATCAAATAAATGTATATGATTTCAGTGGTT
The DNA here is from genome assembly GCA_029339505.1 of Unio delphinus. Lineage (NCBI taxonomy): Eukaryota > Metazoa > Mollusca > Bivalvia > Unionida > Unionidae > Unio > Unio delphinus. The sequence goes on from JAQISU010000130.1 coordinate 1,419,846, forward strand.
CTCATTTGTGTGGAGTGTATAGTATGTATATATTAAATATACAAGAAAATTTCTGCTTCTTGATAGAAAATTAACAAAATTTTGGTTGCAAAGGTTTGAAAATGGGAATGGAAAATATACATGTACTAAAATAGGGCCATCAAGTAGTTTTGAGGATTCTAGGCCAAGTCGTACGTGTCAAGTGTCTTAAAACAAGTGTCTGTTGCAGGCCTAATATACAGAGCAACCACTTTGAAAATATTATTCAAATGTTTTTCAGACTGTGATTATACCCATATAATCTCTATACAATATGTAGACATTTCACTTTAATTTTTGTATATTTCAGACTTGATTTCTTATGAGGAGGCTATCCAACAGCTTCAGGCTGACACCCTTATGACCGATGCCAGTTTAGGCATACAGGGGGAAACGTTTAGCTGTGGCTCCATGCCTCAGGTTGTGCAGGTCATATTAAAGGTGAGCTATGAACTGGTAGCCCCAACAATTATATTGTAATATATTTATATTGCAGAATTGCAGTAAAATGGGATGACTTAATTTTTAAATCTATTGGTTGTCTTAAAGATCTTGTTTTCATTAATCCTCTGAATGGTGGCACTGTTACTTAGCATAATCTGTTAGAACTTTGTACAGTCAAAACCAAGTATGTCTTAGCATAATCTGTTGGAACTTTGTACAGTCAAACCAAATATGTCTTGGTTTAATCTGTTAGAACTTCTTACAGTCAAATCAAATATGTCTTAGTTTAATCTGTTAGAACTTCATACAGTCAAACCAAATATGTCTTAACATAATCTGTTGGAACTTTGTACAGTCAAACCAAATATGTCTTAACATAATCTGTTGGGAACTTTGTACAGTCAAACCAAATATGTCTTAACATAATCTGTTAGAACTTTGTACAGTCAAAACCAAGTATGTCTTAGCATAATCTGTTGGAACTTTGTACAGTCAAACCAAATATGTCTTAACATAATCTGTTAGAACTTTGTACAGTCAAAACCAAGTATGTCTTAGCATAATCTGTTGGAACTTTGTACAGTCAAACCAAATATGTCTTGGTTTAATCTGTTAGAACTTCTTACAGTCAAAACCAAGTATGTCTTAGCATCATCTGTTAGAGCTTCATACAGTCAAACCAAATATGTCTTAACATAATCTGTTAGAACTTTGTACAGTCAAAACCAAGTATGTCTTAGCATAATCTGTTGGAACTTTGTACAGTCAAACCAAATATGTCTTAACATAATCTGTTGGAACTTTGTACAGTCAAACCAAATATGTCTTAGTTTAATCTCTTAGAAGTTTGTACAGTCAAAACCAAATATAACCTCGTACAACCTGTTAGAAATATGTACTGTCAGAACCAAACATGTCATAGCATAACATGTTAGAACTTTGTACAGTCAAACCAAATATGTCTTAACATAATATATTAGAACTTTGTTCTGTCAAAAACCCAAATATGACTTGGCATAACCTGTTAGAACTTTGTACAGTTAAAATCAAGCATGTCTTAGCATAACCTGTTAGAACTTTGTACAGTCAACACCAGTCATAAGTTAGCAAAACTTGTTAGAACTTTGTACAATCCACACCAGTCATATCCTAGTGTAACCCATTAAAATTTTGTACAGTCAACATCAGTCATGTTATCATAACCTGTTTGGACTTTGTGCAGTCAACACCAGTCATTTGTTAGCATAAACTGTTAGAACTTTGTACAGTCAACATGGATTAGCATAACCTGTTAGGACCCCTCCAGTGACCTAAATGGTTAGAGTGTCTGCCTTGGATGCAGGTTTAAACTCTGGCCAAAGACTTGTAAACTAGAATCTACTTTGGCGTTTTGACCGAGACAAAGGAAATCTCAGTTAAGGAGTTTAACATTATTTGTCTCCCCATGAGGTTTATCCAAGAAATTATAATGTTTTTCTTACCATGGAAAGTCCTTGAATTTTGCAAATATTGGTGAAAGTTAGGAAAAACCAGTGATTGTACTGAACACACTTTATGTGAGAAACAATTACATAATCTTAACTGTGAGTTAAATTTAGTTCTGTCAGGAATATTTAGAGTTTGCACATAGCTGAATATCATGACTTTTTCAGCGATTCACGGATTCATGTCGCATGCAAAACATTCATGATCTACCAAATTCTCAATTATTTTAAATCTTTAATAAAATAACTGATTTCCTGTTCAGTGCTAGTCATGAAATCGGCAGTTGCGAAAATGATCCAGTACTGCATGTTGTGATTTTAGTAGAACTGAAGCTGATTGGTGCAGTGTGCCTGGTAGCAAGCATTTTAGCTTATTTTAATCTATTTGTATAAGAGTAGTTTTACAAATGGTTTTGAGTCTTTACCTAAGAGGAATTTTTCTCTGTGCATGTGTCACTAACACTGATTTGAATTACCATTTGGCATCACATCTTGAAAATGTCTTCACCACCAAGGAAAAAGAAATCTATTGCACAAAATGAGAAGTTTAGTTTGGAACATACCAAACATTTGCCACGCATTCAGCCATCAAACACTTGATAGACATCATGCTTTTTACATGCTGTGTGCCACAAATGTTAGCATTGGGCATGGTGGCAGAGACTATGTGTGTAGCAAAAAACACAGAGGTTGATAAAATTAAGAACTTCCAGGAGATTTAAGTCATCGGCAGAAGACCTGCATGCTACCAAAGTTGAAACATCGAGAGTTTTCTTGTTAAAAACAATCTACCTTAATCACTGGAGGAGACCATGCTATACATTTGTTCCGACAGATATTCCCAGAATTGAAGATTGCTTCACGAATTCATGTCAAAATTCACTAATTTTTATCCTTATTTTCACTAATTGTGAGCCTGGAGGGTTGGCAGCTTTGGTTGGATCGTTTAGGTGCTTGCCATAAACATATTTGTTGCACCAATCCAAACACTCATTGGATTAGATTCAGCTAGTAGGCTGATTGTTTGACAGACAGCTAAGTTTGAAAACTAGTCTATCATCTTACCAAATGTTCTAGAAAGCTTAAATGTTGTTATATTGAGTCATACCTGCATGAAATCGATATGAAAATTAGTTATTTTCTCAGAAATTGTGAGCATTACATTGTTATGTATTTAATCTGTTGAAAGATGAGATGAAACTACAGCATTGATGACATATGACCTGATACTCACTATTTCCATTGCTAGTCACACGAGTACAAAATCTCGTAGCCCACATGTTCATGACATCATAGATCCAATAATCATGATATCAATAAGAACCCATTCAAATGCTGTAGATAAAAAAATATATTAAATGAAATTTGTGTTCTAATTGTAATAATGAAGAACAAAATTGAAAACAACATAAAATTCTTTATATATTTATTCCACAATCAACTACATATGCCTTGTTGTATCACATGACTAACATGTGCTCTGTGATTGATGAATTCCACTGTCCAGATTGCTACTACAGTGACAGCTTTCTGGTTATTCTTGAAATAAATATTTTGAGAATTATGGGTTCTTTCTGGTTTCTACAAAAGATATCTGACTTTCATTTTAATACAGTGGAACACCGCTATAATGCGCCCCGCTGTAACGCAAATTCGGATATAACGTGGTCGAGGCGTGGCTCCCGAAATTTCGTATATTTATTTGCACATGATTTTTTTTCTTCATGAGGTGTTATGCCAAAATAAATATGATGTGGTCTTTGTGGTTGTCTTCAATTAATTCTGTATACAATCGTTGCTCTAACAATATCTGACTTGTGTTTCTTCTTTAACTGCACACACAACCAAGCAACAGACAATGCGGTGGTTGATAAAAGCTTCTCACATTTTAATAAACATCAAAACACAAATTGGCAGTGTTATTAGACGCAATCAGTTGACCAGTAAATAATGTTCGCTTCACTAGCTGGAAATTGAGAGGGTATGAAATTGACATGTGTTCAGCTTTAAAAACAATTATAAAAGTGACTTGTGACCATTGCATGCCCACTGCACTTAGTTCTCGGGTTTTACATGTGTATGGGGTTTGTTTATGAAATGGTTATTAATTTCCCCCTTCTTTTTTCTAATAAATATTTTACCGTTACGGAAAAGCAAGTTTACAAACAGAGTCGTTCAATGCACTTTATGCAAAAGATGTTTAATATGATTTTGGGGAAGAGATTGTGTATGAATTTTAATATAATACAATATATAATACGATAAAGTATGAGAAATAGTGTGTAAAATGTTATGCCTAAATAAACATCGGAAATATAATTATTAATCAAAGAGTAAAGACACATGTTCTTGAACTGCATAAACAACCAAGCTGCCGATAATGTGGTGGTTGATACAAGATTCTCACAATTTAATAAACATCAAAAAACGAAAGCCTGTGTGATCTAAAGCGCTGTCTGTTACGTATCACTGCCATGTCACCTCTGTCTGTTTGAATTTGAGTCTAAGATTCGGCTAATGTAGTTATGTGAGAAAGCTTGCCAGTAGCTTATCGTGGGTCGGTGGTTCTTTCCGGGGGTTTTCCGGGTTCTTCCTCCACCATTAATACTGGCCACCATGTATATCTGATATTGTGCAGAAAAAAATGGCATTAAACCATAAAAAAATTTTAAAAAAAAAAAGCATGACCATTACAGACTCGCTGCATGTTATGATTTAGTTTTCAGATTTTATGTGTATGGTGTTTGTTAATGAACTCGTCATTACTTTCCTATTTTTTGGATATATAAAAAAATATTTTACCGTTATGGAAAATCAAGATTACAATTTGTATAGACATCGTTCATAGACCCTGTAACGTAATGAACGTACACTTACTTCGTCTTTCGTAACCTAATTTTCTGTTAATTGTTCTCATCGAATTCAGACATAATGATTTGTGACAAAAATATAGAATAGTTTAAATACGTTTGCAATTTTTGCAATGGAATTAGGTACAGGTATTATGGATTAGCTGCATGCCATGACGGTACTATATCAGACGGTAAGTAAATGGTGTTATTACTCTGTTCATGCTATATATTGGACATTAAATTCAGACACAACGATCTTGGACAAAATTATTGAATATTTTAAATCTGTGCAATCTTCCAGTGGAATTGCATGAATTATGGATGAACTGTGTGCCACGACAGCACGATAGTAAACGATGTTAATACCCCCCTATTCATTATATAACGTCAGTCGGGGTGTTATCGATCAACGTGTATTTTCGGGGGAAACACAATAAAAGTTAGTAAAACTAAGCAGCAGCAGGGGCAAAACAGACAACTTTTTAGAGGCGTTGATTTGGCAAACCAAGGCTTCTTTGAAATCGAAAATGCTTTATAGAGGCTCATGGGCAGAAAGAAAGACGCCACAATTGTTGTCCCCCCCCCCCTGCTGCTGCTATGGGTTTAACAATCCTTGAAATCATTTCACTATAAATGTTGCTACGATTTCAACCGAATATTTTATCAAGTCCGATACGATATCTTGATCTAGGATCATGCAAATTTATCATTACAAATCCATGCGGGATTGACTGAGCATGACTAAAGAAATTTCTAAAGAGATTATAATCCATATCACCGCCGCACCAGGTCTGGTGAATATTTCGTAGCATATGTGTATCAACTCCGTTGAATACAGCAAGAATATTGCAGTTATCTCTGATCACTTATGGTATTTGAGTGTATCGTTCAGTGACATATATCACGTCAGTGATTTTATGCCTGCCTCTGGAAAATATCCTAGTGGGATTTTTTTGATTGTCTAACATCACATCATCATATACGACTAAATTGTTAATACTTCCATCATTATTATCAATGCTCTGTGCTTCTTCGATATCGGTTATAAATTCAATAATACCCTCGCCGGTGATTTCTGCTGCCTTTTCCTTGTAATCCTTTAACACTTCATAGCATCGCTGATCATCTACACTCGGGGCTATTAACTACAACATATCCCATTTCATCCATCTCGTTATCAAATTAAGTAGCAGTTGTGTCTTGCCACTTCCAGATGGTCCGATTATAATCATTCTAATTGAATTCGGCAACATCACATGGTGTTTAATAGGTTCCCGTTGTCGGGTAGCTGAATAATCAATTACATTCATGTTATTATAAATATATTATGGATCTATATTGTGTGAAATGTAAGAAGCGTACTGGCACAAACGACGTAACGACGATTACAACTAAAAATAACAGATCAGCACTTTCTGGTAAGTGTGTACAATGTGGTACAAAAAAATTTAGATTTGTTTCTATGAAATCTGCAGATGATTTTAAAAAAAACGAGGAGGTGATATTGCAGCCAAGTTAGTAAAACTTCCGGGAACACCATGGGCAAAATACCCAGGAGAAAAAACACCTTCCAGGGTATAATTATTGTGGACCCAGGACCAGACTCGATATCAGACACGATGATCAAAACCAACCCCGACCCGGTGAAAACCCAATAAACGCTATTGATAAGGTGTGTCATGCTCATGATGTTGCTTATAAAAGCAGCAATCTGCAACATAGACATATCGCAGATGTGAAATTAATTCATGCGTTGAATTCTATCACTGATAAATCCTTCAAAGAAAAATTGGCTTCATTTTTTGATAAAATCGGCAATGAAGGGTAAATTAATGTTGGGTGCTGGTAATTAATAACAACATGGAATCTATTTATTATTCTCCAAGAGGATACTGGAGGGGTAAAGCAGCAATCAGTAAAATCGCTAGCACCGCAAAGTTGAAAAATACCACTGCAGCGGATTGGTTATCTAAACAGGCAATATGGCAAATTTAACTACCACCGCCTAAACAAATTAACTACTCGCATTTTGAGGTCAGCGCTCCTAATGAAGTTCATCAAGCTGATATATTATTTCTATCGCATGATGGTGTTTACAAGTATGCGCTAACCGTAGTTGATGTTGCGAGTCGATACAAACAAGCAGAGCTGCTAAAAACAAAATCATCAACTGAAGTGGCTTCTGCGTTTGAAAGGATTTATTGTAGGGGTCCTCTGCATTGGCCAAATCTATTACAAGTTGATCCTGGCAAGGAATTTCAGGGTGCAGTGTTATCAACAATGAAGCATCATAATGTCACCATCGGACGAGGACATACTGCATTACACCGCGATCAGGCAATTGTTGAACGATTTAATCGGACACTTGCTGAGCGGTTATTTGGATATCAATACGCGAAGGAATTTGTTCAGGATAAACGATCTTGTGAATGGGTTAAGAGATTACCAGGTGTAATTACCACACTAAATAATGAGATTACTCAAACAATCAACATGAAACCTAATAACGCTATTAAAAAGAAGTATATACCTGTAAAACCACAAAATGATTTTTCAAAACAACCAATTCTCGGTAATGTCACTGTTAGATATTTATGTGAACCAGGAGAGCTCGAAGGTGGTAGAAAAAAGGGCTACTGATCCTATTTGGAGTGTCACTGTGCATAAAATATCAAACATAACACGATCTACGGGTAGACCAGCAATCTATAGATTGGATTCAACTGCTCCTCAGCGAGGGTTTACTCATGAACAACTACAAGTGATACCCGAGGATACTCAATTACTGCCATGTGGTCTTAACTAGCACCTCTTCGTCTGTTGCACTCAAGACAAGTCAGCATCACATTATTTCTGGTATGACCAATACTGCTATTCTTTCTGTCTACGGTAAATTGATGAGGATCCTTATCGGACCAACGCCAACTCATTATACAATTGCAACTCGCGTAGTGATTATTCTGTTGTTGTTTCAGTGTAATTATTAATTCAGCATCAATATCATATTCTCTATTATTTTTTTTGTCTTGTTGTTTATAACCAGAGAGTTTTTTTCTGATTATGTCATCGCTGACATTATCACTTATTGTTGTGTCATTAGCATCTAAAACAACTCTTCAAAGTTGATTTATTCTTCGTACTCTGGATACTGCAAGATAAACTAAATTCGACCATTCTCATGTGATTATCCAAACAATTGTATCGGATATAGTCAATCCCTGTGAAGAATGTATCGTCGCTGCGTAACCAAGCATCCATGGGGATTTATCAGCGCGTAATGCATCTTCAACGACGTTGATATCAACCAGCACAATATCATTTAATACGAGAATTTGTTTTTCACTTTGTCCTGGAATATCAACTTCGATATTTTGTTTTCGAGTATCCTTGGGTCTATAACACAATGGCACTGGAAGTGTTGCAAATTTTTCTTTGTGTGTGTTAAATAACTTCATCTGAAGTGTGTCTGTGACTATCTTTCTACTTGCCACTATCAAATTGTTTGGTCTTCACGCTTTCCAGAAATCATTTAATGGTGTTTCCGAAATTATTTCACGTGCTATTTCACACTGGATTCTGTCCGGTTGTAATCTAATTAGGTTTTTGAACTCGCGTAATTGTTCATCAAGTGCTTTATGATCGGTATTAATTTCTTCATAATAAGTCTACAAAATTCTTTAGCCAATCATGTGGAGACAAACTGACAAATGGTGGTGGTTGACCATGATCGCCACAGATTATTACTTTTGTATTCGCTAGCAATAGCCAATCAAGAAATCTTTATAATATATCTAACGACACTGTGCATATTTCATCCCAAATAATGACTTCAGGAATATATTTTTTACCCATTCGATCAGGAGTCCATTCGTCGCCTTTCCATCGAAAGAAACTAAGTGCAAGCATTAATTCCTCGTTGTTTCATCTCTCTTGCGAATCTATGAGTCGGTGTTAGCACAATCATGTTTGATGCGTGAGAATCCGTAGGAGTTTTCCTACAAAATAATTCAATCGCACGAGTCGTCTTTCCTGACCCACCACATCCGTTTAAATAAACTGTTTTATATCTACATATTGTAACAGATATCGACGGTGCATTAGATAGTTCTGATATCTGATTATTTTTCAAGTAATTGTTTTCAATCGTAACATCTGCTGATTTTGGAATAATCACGCATTTCCATTTTAATTCTCCATGATACCCAACTCTCGTCAGAATTTGTAAATTCAGCCACTACTTTGCTATGTTTCGCGTTTACATAAAATGAATTAGTGGCGACTCTAACTGCAGTGTCAGGAAATCTATTTGTCATTGAAAATAAATTAATAGAAACATAAGCTAGCATAGATGCCCTCAAATGTGCATACTGAAGATTTTTTCCATCGTTGTAAGTAACAGTTGTACCCAGTTTGGTTCCTTTGGACAAGAAAACGTCTTTACGATTTACATATATATCTTTAGATGTTACATCCGCGATTATAAAATCGTATTCAGCATCATCTATAATCAGCCGTGAAGAATATCTGTTATTGTCATATTTTTTCCACCCTGAGTGAATTTACCGATTATTCTTCTACCGAGATCTTTTGCATGTTTATTTCTAACTTCAAAGATCTATTTCGACCATTTCAAGATATATTCTTCGTCTAGATCAGGAAATTGTTTTCTATAGTCGCTGATTATACTATCTAGACTATCAGGTTGTGGTAACGAGACCTCAGTCTGCGCTCTATATGATATAATTGCTTCACTGACAATCAGCGATATCAGCATTTTAGAATCAATCATATACCGTAATAACACTATTGGCATCCAGTGTTTTTCAGAGATGTGTCTACCAATCCAAATATAACAGCACGGATGAAGTCCTGTAGCCAATTCAAATGATACCACACGAGTAAATCCAATTAAATAAAAATCGGGTAGTGGTCCATTAATCGCAACACGGGTCATTTCATGTGTGGGATGTCCAAATCGTTTAAAATTCTCAGAACACTCTCCATACCCGAGAAAACTCCCTGGATAACACGCAAGCATATCAACTGAAATAATACTTTCAGAGGTGTATTTTGTATTCCATAATCCACCATGGTTATATTCGATACAGCTTGATTTGATATCTGATAGAAATTCTGCTCTTGTTGGTTTCCACATGTTTTTCTTTCTCGCAAAATGAGCCGCAACTGACGGAATTGTAAAACAATTTGTTAATAATTGTTCGTTGTCTTCTGTTGAAAAACCACTAGCTAGTTTTTTTATCTCGTTGTGCAGGGCTTCAGTACGGTATAATTCTCCGTTTGGTCTTACAAATTGATTGAATTTACCCTCTTCGTCTTCAAAACTGTGAAGTAACCACACTGACACAGGATCGTTTTTACTTAACTGATATATAAAATCAAATAAATTTCCCGTGTAATATTGTACGGTTCTATCCCGCGGAAATATTCTTACCGCAGGTGTCCACGCGTGTTCATTATGATCAATAATTTTGATTGGAGCTCCTTGTGATTTATATTTTGATTCATGTAATACTTCACCTGTTATCATTATTATGGTTATTGGAAATCTTAATTATGTTTCTAATGTGGTTATATCTTGAATTGATGCTCTGTTCTTCCTAACTGTTAATTCCCATTCATTTATTTTTTTACGTCTTAGATCAGTTAATTTGTTTCCACGCAACGCATTTGTGAAGTGTTCTATTATTCGTTCTGCTACACAATTTATCCTTGACGAAATCAATGGTGACAGTTTCATTGGTTTTAATTTTTCAATACTCGGTTTATCATTTAACGAATATATTCCATAAACAACTGCTGTTACAGGATAAGATCTTTCATAGTACGGTTTGTCAATCCCAGTCAGCAATCCTGGCTTGGAATCATGATTCAAAAGTGATAGTTCTTTTATCTTTCAAAATTGGTTCAAATTTGTCTTGAATAATCCAATTCCCCATTTCTGAGCGGATAATGAATTTCACTCTTACTTTTTCTTGTGAAGATATGAGATTATCGCGGCTGCCCTTTCGTCATTCATGGTAGCATCAACGTCACCATCAATTCGAAATGTTGACTAACAATGAGATGCTCCATCGCGTTTGAATTCATTAAAACAATCACGGATTTTACCTATCATGCTTCTATCATTTATTAGACCCTTTGGTACATCTACGGAGACTCTATTGAGATTGAATTTAACATTTTTCCAAGGCACAATTTTCGATAATCTCTCGAATTCTTGCATATTATAATTAAAAAAAGTATTTAAATAAAGAATTTATTATATAATGAACCATTGCAAGTGGCTTATGATAGGATCAGTAATTGCATGTAACAAATCATGTAGAAAGGAATTCTGTGGATATCATTTACAAAGAGTTCATAACGGGAGTTATGGGTCCTTACCTTGCATACAATGTGGGGTAGGTGTGAGAAGAAAATCGCAATTGTGTCTGAGTTGCGGTGGTAAATGATACAGATAGCTCAAGTGTTATTATGATAATAGAGTTAAAAACTCCATCAAAGATTCCGTCAAAAACTCCATCAATGACTGTGACAGAGTCATCAACAAAATCATAACACCTCAAGACTATATTGAAAGATTTCGGTGAGACTGGAAAAAACTCCTCGAAAAATGCCAGGCCTATAAAATCATTTAATATAAAAACTAACAAAGAAATTGAATTTAAACCAATGGCTGAAGCCAGTAGATATTTTGATATTTGTATACCCTCAGTACAAAAAATTGCAGAATGGGTATATCTATCTTCTCTTTTGAAGTGTTTCAAAAATAGAATTCAATTCGCATATATTTGAGAACACCAAAGGGAGATAACTCGTGCAGGTATGTGTACGGCTTATGAAAAATTTACCCTCAATATCTTTTTCCAATTAAATTCCATTGGCTGATTTTATGTCAGGCAAACTTTGTCTCAGTACACAGATTAAAAGTTATGCAATGGATATCCACAGTTTCCAGTGTTATAGTACTTTGAACCTGTCGTTGTTGAATCAAACAATAGCAAGTGTTTTTCACAATTTCCGTGTTCTTTAAATAACCCTGTCTACTGTCCGCGCCCTGAGCGCCTGTTCTAAGACAAATCAATAAGGCTTTTGATGTCCCAGTAAAACGTTAGCTACGGCATGCCTTTTATTGATTTGAATCAACACTCCCACAGACGTTAATACTATGTCTGTCACGTCAGCTGGGGGATCAATATAAATGCAATATAAAAGCAGTCAAACAAATTTGGATATATTCTAGTCATTTTGTAGCTTCAGATCTCGTCTACATTATTTAATTATTGTTTGTAACCCTAATGTTAACCCGTGATATAAACGTTTTGACCACAGTTAATGGATTATGACTGAAAAATTGTTAAAGCTACGTTAAAAATCCTAATCAAACAAACAAACAAACATCTATCTATCTATCTATCTATCTATCTATCTATCTATCTATCTATCTATCTATCTATCTAACTAACTATCTATCTATCTATCTATCTATCTATCTATCTATCTATCTATCTATCTATCTATCTATCTATGTCTGTCTGTCTGTCTGTCTGTCCCTCTATTCACTATAATAAGACTCGTTTAATTGTCCAATTGTTTAAACTGTCATGATTCTCAATGGAGATATAATCTGTAAGAAAACGAATCAAATATGTAGTATTACAAACAGTTGTATTCTTTTTTTTTTTGATGTTTTTTTTTCAATTCGGTTTGATACACATATATCTTATTTAAAAAATATACTTGTAGATATCGAATTTAGTGTATTCGTAACACGTTGCGGTTTCGTCCCGAGGCCCATGGTTCGATTCTCGTAACAGACATATTGTACCGATTTAGAGGTTTTTTCTATATGATTGGGGGCGCCAGCCCAAAGGTACTTCATGTACACCTCCCGTCACGTCAAATACATGATTTTTATACACCCCTGGGAAATTAATTCTTGGGGGGAGGTGTACAAAATACATAGACAGTCTTCTGAATATTCATTTCGTTTCGCTTAGAAAATTCACTGGAGATGTGTCTATGGGCGCCCCTGTTGTCCTTGTGTTGTCATATGTGACGTCCATTCACTAAGCATATCTTCTTGGAGTTCTAATCCGCTATTTGGCGAGTTAGATCCCCTCTTGGAGATTATGTTTCGTGGTACTCTGTGCCCGGTCAGATGTGCCTGAGGGGTTCCTACGGGATGTGTTGTCTTATATATATGTAACTTATGGGTCTCTCACATCTCTCCGATGTGAATAACACCTGAGAGGTTCCAAATAGAGTTTATCATCGCATAATATCTCTAGGCGTGTTAAGATGAATACACACCTTAATGCGAACAGAGTTCATATTTTTGGTTTTGTTTTTGTATGATATATTTTATATTTATATATCAATATCAATTTTTCAAATTAGAAATATATATATGAATTCTGAAAATATCAATGAGATCATAACTGAGATTTCAAATTTGAAAAATCAAGGAATTCAATTATTAGATAAATTAAATTGTGATCAGATTCTTTCTGATTTTCAAGATATTGAATACAGCGCTAGGAATAATAAATATGTGTTACCAAAACGGTACGCTTTTATAAAGAAAATCCAGAATGCTATTCGCGACTCCCTTGTATTCTGTAACGACATCAATAAGTTTGTCCCATTATTCACTGTTGAAAAAATCAGAAAAGAATTGGGCCAGCAATATGAAATCAAACGCACAATTAATTTGAGGGTTAAAACAATAAGAGATATTATCCGCCAAACCGAAACTCCCCTTTTGGTAACCTCAACAGAATAAGTTCTCACCATGAATCGACATATACAATACTTCAATAATTATTATTTATTAAGGAAATCGGAAGTTTCTCCATCATTGATAGAGCTGTTTGTAGATTTTTTATTTATTTTTGGTCAATTTTGTTGCATTTTTCATTGATTTTTGGTCATTTTCACTACATTTAGATCGTACATTTTAAAAACGCTAGCGTTTCTATATAATGGTAAACGAAAAGCACTAACGACTAGATTAGCACGTGAAAGATTAGCTGCAATTAAGAAGTTCATCCCAATCCGTGATTCTGTTCGGGAAAAATTGCAAGCTAGACAAAGTCTTCAGACTGATTTTATAACAGGGTGATGATCTGTTTAAACCAATAACCACGGTAACAAAAGATGTAAAATCAGCCACTGAAAGAGCAATATACGGAGAAATTCCCAAGGAAGGAGAAAGGAAAGAAGCTCCTCTTCTTCTTGTACTTGAAAAAAATAGCAAAGAGATCCAAACAAACAAAAAATCTTTAAAAACACTTCCTGGTGATATAGTAACCGCTGTAAGACAACAAGAACAACAAGAATTACAACTTCACAAAGAAATTAAACGATTTGGTGATATTGATATTAGCTCTCCACCGCCTGAACCACTTGAAGAAATTGAACAAGAACAACAAGGTGCTACTGCAAGAAAAGACTATTCACCCAAAAATATATTTACGACTGATGCATTAAATAGAATTAGAGGAATTAAAACAAACTCTGAATTAGCTGATTTTACTAGAATAAATTTTAAAACAAGGAAACAACATTTAAATGATGAATTTGACGAAGCTATAAAAGACAAAGACACCTGGGCAAATAAAGTATTTTTAGCAAACCATGGTAATACTAAAATCACAAAAAAGATACGTGATGATTTTAATAATTTTATGGCTATGGTAAAAGGTGTCACAAAACCACCACCAGTATATACAGCAGACCCAATCCTGGGTGAAATAGAAATAATGGCAGAGGCTGATTGTGAAAAAGGTGCAACTGGTATCACTAAAAAATCAAGCGGAAAGGGATTTTCTAAATCTCGAAGAGATTCCAATCAAAGATTTTCCAGTGGGATTTCAGGTAGTGGTCTTATTCGTTGTCCTGGTAATATTCTTAGCGATATAGCATGATTAGAAGTACTCATAGGAGGGAAACGAGCTGGAAATAACTCACCGGAAATAATTAATGAAGCAGCTGATATCTGCATGCGGTTATTTCAAGGTGGCATCATGGATATCAAAACATATCAAGATTTCATTGATGAGTTAGCTGAGCATCATGGTTATCATAGTGACTGAAAATCTTTTGGATTTTTCATCACCGCATTAGATAAATAGTAATTCAATAAGATGATCATTCACTACAACCATGATAAACCAACCAGCGTCTATGTAGTAAATTCATGATTGCCTATTTATAGCAGGGTTATTTGCAAGAATGGCTCCAAAAATAGCACCAATCGCAAAACAATTATCACTGAAAGCCATTGATGTTATTCGTGATAACAGTATTAGTGCTGTTGGAGATGTTGCTGGGAAAGCATTTTCCACGGCTAAAGAAAAACTAATATCGTTAGTTCGGCGGCGAAGAAAACCACCAGTGATTTCATCACTGGCATTACCATCTACACAAGTGATGCCTGCAAGTGTTAATAAAAAAATAAATAGCACAGTGGATCAGAAATTAGCATCGTTGGCAACCAGCAGCCCAGATGATATCGCAAACATGATAGCGGGAAGTGGCTTAAGATTTCGACAGAAATCGCGATTTAGATCAAGGAATATATAATAAAATGTTCAAACGGACACTTGATCAAGCTTTTGATATGGAAGCCCAGTGCGTAAAGATGATTCTGTACTCGATTATCAATTTTATTCTTATCACGCAGTACAAATAATCTTCGATCAAGAATCGCTTGATTTTTACCAGTAAATATTTTCTAGCTGCTGAAGCATTTATTGAAGTAGAAGGAGAACTTGTAACAGCTGCTGATACTCTTGCTGTACCAGCACCATATCCAGTTGATACCCAAGTCGGTTTTGTCAAAAATGGTATCATGGCGCTATTTGAGAGTAAAAAGATATATGATTGATGGAAGAGAGATCGAGTCTATAGAACGCGATGTTAATGTTGCCACAACAATAGTAGGGCTAGAAGATATTCCGATGATTATACAAGATTGGCAGGTCCTTCTATGATGTTTGCAAAGGATGCTAAAAATACTACTGGAAGAAATCAATTTGTTGTAGGATGACCAAGAAATAATGCTCGTAATGCTGATGCTGATGTTGAGAATATGATTATAAACAATGATCCCAATTTCAATCTAGGAGCTGCAACACGCATGTCAATGTTGGAAGGGCGGCGTAAATCATTTTCATTTGCGATTCCACTGCATCATATATTTGGATTCTGTAGAAATGTTAGAAACGTTATCTATGGAGTAAAACATACAGTAGTACTCGTGCGAAAGGGTAATGATAATGATGCAATTTGGAGGGTTCTAGCAGATGTTGCAAATCCAAATGCTGATGCCGGTAAAGTCATTTTAACAAAACTGTCATTGTGGATGCCAGTAATGACTCCAGCACTCGGTGCAGAAGAACGATTACTATCATTTATGGATACAGGAGGAAAATCATTGCTAAGTTGGCTAACAACAACAACAACAGATAGTAAGCAATCAACTGTTAAACGGTATATTTCCATGGAACCTGGCATCACAACAAGGTGTTTCAGCTCCTCATCATATATTTAATGCATTGCAGGATATGGCGAGAGTTGGTTCACAATTACACAGCCATATGATATTTGATCAATTAGGCGTTACTGACGTTTTGCTGAGAATAAACGGCCAGCAGGAACCATCCGAGGATATACAACTTCATTACGGTCAAAACTATATTGTACACATGTATCATCGTCTGTTGTCATATATGGGACGCGATCAAAATGTTGATACCGGTCTACAAATATCACAACATGATTTTAGGAATTTATATCCAATCTATTACTTTTCGTTGGAACATCTTGATTTAACAAGACAGTTCGTCGTTGATATACATTTTAGAGCTACTGTGCTTCATGGTGTTATCCCCAAATACAGAGCAGTTGCTGTCATTCTCAGCGACAAATCAATGTTGCTCGAAGGTGTTGGTGGACGAATGAGAGTAATCGATGCGCCAGTAGAAAACATGTAGTGTTTTACAAAAATATGTAACAATTAGATCAATCTATTATTAATATAAGGTCATATAGTCATATTAGTGTTACGTTAACTCATGGTCATATATAAAAATTGCAATCAGAATCAGCTAAAAAAATGTGGAACCACGATAACGCTGAAACACAATCAGATGTCTGGTGGTCAGAATAAATTGTCGCTTACGACTCGTCAAATAAAACATTTCAATGATGCTTTCAAAGATAAAAAGGTGTTTAGATCACTCTCTCTGCAGCTGCGATGAAAGACATGATAAAATCAGGTGGTATATTTCCGTTGTTAACTGCGTTACAGTACTGCGGCAGGGATGGCACTAAAGAAAGCTACCGGGAAAGGATACAAAAAAAGGGAAATTGTCTAAGACTACCAGGAACCCCGTATTCATGGTACAAAGGAAGCGGCCTGAGAATACCAGGAACAGTTTATTAACTCGGGAACCTTTGGTTCAGGAATCTTTGATTCCCATGTCCAATTTTGATTTACTCGATGCTGCTAAAAAACTATTTATGAAAGATCAGTTGATTTTCATCGTATTGGATTAGACCGTATTTATTATTAATTTGGTTAAACCCATAGCAGCAGCGGGGGGTGGGGGGGGGACAAACAATTGTGGTGTCTTCTTTTTTGCCCATGAGCCTCTATAAAGCATTTACGAGTAAGTCTTAGTTTGCAAAATTGATGCTTTTTTTTTTTTTATTTCGAAGAAGCCTTGGATTGCCGAATCGATGCCTCTAAAAAGTTGTCTGATTCGCCCCTGCTGCTGCTAACTATCTAACGCAAAGTAATAACCTATAAATATATTATCCATCTACTTTTTTTGAATAATTCTTATTACTGCATTCCATTTAATATTCGTCCGATAATACTCTGATTTTTTATATTAGACACGAGTATACGTATATACGCCAATGCGGTGTTTGCTGAAAAACAGTGTAAAAACCCGCGATAACACGACCCTGCTTTTAACGCGATCTAATGGGGTTCCACTGTATTTGTATAACAACATTAGGAGTGCTGTTAATATCAGATGACTATTGGACGTAAGATATCGTTGTCTGGTTTTGTCTAGTCATGCGACTAGTAATACAAAAGGCCATTACTGGGTCAGGTTTCATCAGTGCTGTAATTTTGTCTTGTCTGTCAGCAGATTAACAACATAACGATTATAATACTTGCCATTTCTGATAAATAATTCATATTTCCTATAGATTTCAGGAAGGTATGACTCAGTGTAACATATTTTAAGTGCTGAATGACTGCTGAATGCCACTGCCGCACTGTGGCGGTGAATTCCAGTTTTTTTATATGCAAATGCTCTGACTCCCTCAACCCATCATAAATGTCCAAATTGCACAAAGGTGATTGAAATATATGGAGGAAGCTCGGATTAGAAAACGGACTTCCATTCCTTTTAAGTCAAATATTTGAAGTCAAAACTATCAAATCTCTGAGCTGAACTTTGGTGCTTAACTATTACACAGCAATATGTAGCTTGAAGCATTGGTTTCAAATCTTAGTAAGGTTGCAAGAGAAATGGGAGATTGTCATCCCTTGTTTTGAATATCACAAAGTAATATGAGTTCCCATCAGGATCGATACATATTTTTGGAAGTGGTTTATTGCATTACAAGTAGACATATGTTGATATTACAGAAACTGCAGTCCTTGTTTATACAGTAGTATATAATTTTGATCATCTTTTTGTCAAAATTTAATTACTCCTTTTGTAAATGATTCTTTATATAATATATTTTAAGCAGATCATTTTAAGGAGTTTAGGTTGTTTGAAAAATCTTTTGTTGGGTTTGATTGGCATAGATTAATTAAGGGTTTCAAGTTTTTTCTTTACAAGATATGTTTCCAATACTTTTCGGTTGATTGGTTTATTTTCATAATGTAATACGAATTGTTTATTTTGAATAACATGTAGTCTCGAGAAAAAAGACATCTTTGATTTTAAAAAGAGCAAGTTTTTGTGAGCTTAAATGTTCTTGAATTTTATTCATCTTTGATTTAAAAAATGCAAGTTTTACAAGCTATAATGTTCTTGAATTCTGTTCAGTAAGAGTCATATGTGAACCTTGAAGAAAAAAAAATTCATCCTATAAAAACCGAGGAAATGACCTGGAAATTTATCTATAAAAAAGCATGAGAACCATATAAAAAAATTAGTACAGAAAGCTGCCTTGCTAGTCGCTCAGCATTAAGAGGTTTTAGTTATGACTGGTCGGCCTGGTGTAAGGATAATGTGACTGGATAGGATATGATGCTACATGTCTGCGGCATGATGCCTTAGTGCTAGATATCACGGCAGAGATCAAAGTGATATGATTGAAATTTTTTTAAAGCTATGTTAAAATCCAAAACAAAACATAGCCTGTTTGAAATTGGTACAATGAACACCACACTTGGGTTGGTATAACTTGCTGTAACTTGTACAGTAATACAAAATGTGGGTTAGCATAACCTGTTAGAACTTTATACAGTCAACACCACACCTTGGTTAGCATAGCCTGTTGAATTTTGTAGATTTTGCACTAAACAATATTAGCATAACCTGTTAGAATTTTGTACAGTCAGTGTAAAACGAATACAGGTTATCTTAATTAGTACAGAAACTGACATTTGCAGGTACATAAACCTTTACAACCATACGATTTTTCTAGTTATCTTTTCTTGAATTTAGGTGGAGCTTGAGAAGTATAAAAAGGGTGTGGCTTGGCTAACTGATCTCTTATACAACATAAAGTTCACAGCTGAGAGACTCAGAATTGTGGCCAAGAGATTGTCCAATGACATAGCTGAGTACAAGAATAGGGGATGTGCAGTTGTCAGAACACTTCTCAAGTCCATCATTTTTTCCGAAGGTCAGTTTGTAATTCTAGGTCTTTACTCTTTGCATGTTTTTTATTTGGAGTGTGAAATTGACCTCCATTCAGTAATGCTCACATTGGTTACACAAAACTAATCGGCCAACTGATTTCATGCACTATGGCAAAGCTGTCAGCAACACTGACTTAGCCCTACCTCCAAAGATGGAAGCGATGTTAGTACCATTCAGATAACCAGTACACAAACATTACAAAGATCTTGCAGACACACAAACAGTAGTTAGATCTCACAGGTACACAACAGTACTAAGATCTCACAGGCACACAACAGTACTAAGATCTCACAGGCACACAAACGGGACTAAGAGCTAACAAACGAATGAACATAGCTATATAAGCAACTACCAAAGGTTAATAATTTGAACGAAGTCAAATTTCTCTGTAGATTTAAGGTATGATTTATTTTCAAGATCAATTTAGTTTTGTGGATTTAAAGTCATTTTTCAGTACATGATATGCAATATACTGCAGCCAGTAGTTTTGATGGAGGAAGAACTTATGAAAACCCACTGGATGCACCACAGACCCAAGGGAAGCTGCTGGCAAGCTTTCTCCATATTGGCTGTGCCAAGACTTGTACCCATATCATCAGTGATCTGTAAAGGCAAGCCCCTTAGACCACTCTTCCACCCAGGTCCCCAATTTTTAAGATAGATTTGGCAATGATATAGACCACTCTTCCACCCAGGTCCCCAATTTTTAAGATAGATTTGGCAATGATATAGACCACTCGGACACCCAGGGTCCCCAATTTTTAAAGATAGATTTGGCAGTGATACACATATATGAAAGTAGCTAGCTCATATGAAATAAGCTGACAGAATCCCTAATCAGTCGGTCACCACATCAGTAATATAAATCTGCCTGGGCATCAGTGTAGCATGCATGATTATTACTGCAAATTTTTGAACAGTTCTATTTTGTGAATGTAATGGAGATTATATGAATTTCAGCAAGAAATATAAAACAAACCTGTACAGATATTGCCACTCTGAAATAATAATAAAAATATACAGTTGAGTTTGTAAACCTCAAACTTACTCACAAAAGATTTATACTGTTTACCTCTTTGACTTTAATTTAAAGATGAAGGTATCCAACTCGATGCTTCCCTCAAGAGACAAAATCTACTGCATGGTATTATACAAAATTGTAAATCCCACATTCTCTCGTGCCATGTCTGGATATCTCACTCTTTTTGCAGAGAGGATTTGTATGCTGAAAGTGCAATTCTACCAGATTGAGTTCTAAAGAATAAGTTGGAGAAAACACATTCTGAATGTCTCGTTTGTTATCAAATGTATAACAACACCTGCTCTTGTACCGGAGTGTAAAAATACAAATATTTATTTTTCAAAAGAAAACAAACAGGACAAAATTAAATTATGCCTTTAACCAGGTATAATGGAAGAAAAAGACTAAACTCGTCAAGTAAAGTAATTCTAACAAGGTTCGGCATTGCATAGCCATGATTGTGCTGATGTGCTGTTATACCCTGTATGTTCTAACAAGTAGCACACATCAGGCTTCAAGTGTCACCAGATTAAGGTAGCTATGATCAGTGACTTGTGCCATGTTGGTTGTGAGCCGAACTTGAAGAAACTGATTTAACTAGATTGGAGTTGTCAAGATATTGTGAAACTCTGGTCTGCTTTGGTGATTTTCTAGAATAGGGTCATTTCCTTTGTTGTTCTCATGATGTTAAAGTGAATTTAAATATAATTTAGCATGTGATTTATCCTAATATATTCAACCATTCAATGCTTGAAACTTTTCAGATGAGATTTACATGTACATTAATAATAGAACATATCCTTCTGCCACCATCTTACTGTGAAAAAATGTCAATAAAAAGCATATTGGATGCAAGAACTTCTGTCCCCTGCATTTTCGGTTGCATGCTAGAAAAAGCCTCGGATGCAAATAATGTCCATTTTGAACTCAAGCACTTTGTGTTGCATCATAACGACCTCAGTGAAATGACTATGACTGGATGACATGTCCTCACAATTGGAATGTGGGGCTTTTCAAACTGAATGATTTCTCATATGTTTCAGAGTTTCATGAATAACTAAAATATCTTAGTGCTGATATGTAATTAATTATTTAAACATCAAGGGTTATTTTTGTGACCTATCATTGTATAAAAGTATGTCCTTGCATTATCATTTTTTTCTTTTCCCAGCTTCTGTATCCACTCACAGGACTATGAGTCACTACCATTTTTTTTTTTCTTGCCAGTTTCTGTATCCACTCACTCAACTATAAGTCACTACCATGTTTATTTTCTTCTTGCCAGCTTCCGAATCCACTCACATGACTGAGTTACTACCATGTTTTTCTTCTTGCCAGCTTCTGTATACACTCACAGGACTATGAGTCACTACCATGTTTTTCTTCTTGACAGCTTCTGTATACACTCACAGGACTATGAGTCACTACCATGTTTTTCTTCTTGACAGCTTCTGTATCCACTCACATGACTGAGTCACTACCATGTTTTTCTTCTTGCCAGCTTCTGTATCCACTCAAATGACTGAGTCACTACCATGTTTTTCTTCTTGCCAGCTTCTGTATACACTCACAGGACTATGAGTCACTACCATGTTTTTTTTCTTGCCAGCTTCTGTATACACTTACAGGACTATGAGTCACTACCATGTTTTTGTTCTTGCCAGCTTCTGTATCCATTCACGTGACTATGAGTTACATCCATGTTCTTACAAACTTTGACATATAAATCACTAGATGGGCATGTTAAAAAGGGATTCTGAAAAGGTGTAACTAATTGGCACCTTACTTGTGATCACAGTTTTAAATCGATTGGGTAAATTTAGTAAACATTGTAGACATTTCTAAAGCATATTGGTGCTTGGGAACAAATTCCAAAGTCACTGTTTGTGATTCATGTATCCAATGCTATCAAACTGTTTGTCACCATCATTGCCTATGAGCCAGTCGGCATCAGTTCCAGATGATATCAGAAAATGGTTCTTTTTCCCATTTCACAAATTATATAAAATACGAAATTAGCAGCTATATAAGTTAATTAGAACTTGATTTATTGATTTCTGTTTTGCCTTTTATGTAGCATAGTGTAAAAATGGTGTTTATGTTAGCGGTGGAATGGCTTCGATGTCAGCTGTGGTAGCAATAACAACTCTAAGATTCTGTGTTACAGTGTTGTATTAAAGCCATTGCACATCAATAACAACCCTAAGACCCTGTGTTACGGTATTGTGTTAAAGTCATTTTTAGTCAATAACAACCCTAAGATTCATTGTTACAGTATTGTGTTCAAGTCATTGTGAGTCAATAACAGTCCTACGTTTCTGAGTTACAGTGTCATTTTAAAGTCTTTACAAGTCAATAACAGCCCTAAGATTCATTGTTACAGTATTGTGTTCAAGTCTTTACAAGTCAATAGCAAGCCTTAGATCCTGTGTTACAGTATTGTGTTAAAGTCATTTTTAGTCAATAACAACCCTAAGATTCATTGTTACAGTATTGTGTTCAAGTCATTGTGAGTCAATAACAGCCCTACGTTTCTGTGTTACAGTGATGTATTAAAGTCTTTACAAGTCAAAAACAGCCCTAAAAATCTGTTTATGTCCTTCTGATGTTTAGTTATTTTTATGATTCATAATTGTTATAATCCTCCATGCTAATAAAAATATATGCATAAACTTTCACATATGTTCTCTTTTATGTTTATGTCATCTCTTATTCCATAAAAATAAATAAACTCATTAAATCATTTTTAGGTGTTCAGCAGTATAATGTTTTGTATAATTCCAGAGTGTCACCAAGCTATCAATTCAAATGTCTTGTATATTTCCAGAGTGTCACCAAGCTGTCAATTCAGATGCCTTGTATAATTCCAGAATGTCACCATGCTATCAATTCAAATGTCTTGTATAATTGCAGAATGTCACCTTGCTATCAATTCAAATGTCTTGTATAATTCCAGAATGTCACCTTGCTATCGATTCAAATGTCTTGTATATTTCGAGAGTGTCACCAAGCTATTGGTTCAAATGTCTTGTATAATTTCAGAGTGTCACCATACTATTAGTTCAAATGTCTTGTATAATTCCAGAATTTCACCATGCTATCGGTTCAGATGTCTTGTATAATTCCAGAATGTCACCTTGCTATCGGTTCAAATGTCTTGTTTTTGTATAATTTCAGAGTGTAACCATGCCACCAGTTCAATGTTGAAACAACAGACATTTTTGATGAAAATTTTGCAGGACTTAGATGCAGTACCACGGTTGGTAAGTTTGAACAGAAATTTTGGCAAATTTAACATTCCTCTTTGTAAGGCACATGGTTATGCACATGATTATAATACCATTCCTGATTTAACATGCATTTTTATGGATTCTATTATACCTGGTTAATTTTATTTTTAAGACTGACCTACTTGCCTACCTTTGAAACCATGCTAGGGGATTTCCAGAGCTCAAAAATTGTTTTGAGTGTTTGGGGGAGGGGGTAAGTGGAGGAGCGGGTTAGTTTTGAGTGTTTGGGTGAGGGGGTAAGGGGAGGAGGTGGTTAGTGCATGCAACCCAAAATTCATTATCATTCTGTTGATGACAAGATATCACCAATATAGAAATAGAGAAAATGATGCACAATTCAAATTAAAGAAAGTACAATATATGTATATATTTTTCTTTGAACTTCAAAAGATATATATATACATATATATTCTTTCAAACATATAATAGTTGGTAAATTCAGGATTGACCCAAGGTTGGGGAGTAGTATATTAAATTAAAAATAATACCTGGTTTCCATGATAAAATCCATTGGACACTGGAATAGTCTTAACTTGATGTAGTCTTTATTGATATAGTCAGTAGCTGGATGGAAGGGATTCATAAGTCACAATTCAAATAAAAGTACCCCCAAAATAGTTTATATGAGGACTTAGCAGGACTTTTTAACGCTTATACAGTCTGTGGGTAACATGCATATACTTTTGTAGTTATTAAAAAAGGTCTCCAGCCCTTTCCCACCTCCATCTAGATTGCTGAAAACATGACTTTTTATGGGTTGGGGATTACAAATTTGTTACTTTTGTGTGATATTATTTTAGCCAGTGGCTGATTAGAATCCATCATGATGTTACCAAACAAGAAAATACACTAATTATGATGTTACTTAAGAAAAAAAATACAGCCATCATGATGTTACTTAAGATAAAAATACACCCATCATGATGTTAAGATAAAAGTACACCCATCATGATGTTAAGATAAAAGTACACCCATCATGATGTTACTTAAGATAAAAATACAGCCATCATGATGTTACTTAAGATACAATTACACCCATCATGATGTTACTTAAGATAAAAATACAGCCATCATGATGTTACTTAAGATAAAAATACAGCCATCATGATGTTACTTAAGATAAAAATACAGCCATCATGATGTTACTTAAGATAAAAGTACACCCATCATGATGTTACTTAAGATAAAAATACAGCCATCATGATGTTACTTAAGATAAAAATACACCCATCATGATGTTAAGATAAAAATACACCCATCATGATGTTAAGATAAAAATACAGCCATCATGATGTTAAGATAAAAATACACCCATCATGATGTTACTTAAGATGAAAATACACCCATCATAATGTTACTTAAGATACAAATACACCCATCATGATGTTAAGATAAAAGTACACCCATCATGATGTTACTTAAGATAAAAATACAGCCATCATGATGTTACTTAAGATAAAAATACACCCATCATGATGTTAAGATAAAAGTACACCCATCATGATGTTACTTAAGATAAAAATACAGCCATCATGATGTTACTTAAGATAAAAATACAGCCATCATGATGTTAAGATAGAAATACACCCATCATGATGTTAAGATAAAAATACACCCATCATGATGTTACTTAAGATAAAAATACACCCATCATGATGTTACTTAAGATAAAATTACACCCATCATGATGTTAAGATAAAAGTACACCCATCATGATGTTAAGATAAAAATACACCCATCATGATGTTACTTAAGATAAAAATACAGCCATCATGATGTTACTTAAGATAAAAATACACCCATCATGATGTTACTTAAGATAAAAATACAGCCATCATGATGTTACTTAAGATAAAAATACACCCATCATGATGTTACTTAAGATAAAAATACACCCATTATGATGTTAAGATAAAAATACACCCATCATGATGTTACTTAAGATAAAATTACACCCATCATGATGTTAAGATAAAAATACACCCATCATGATGTTACTTAAGATAAAAGTACACCCATCATGATGTTACTTAAGATAAAAATACAGCCATCATGATGTTACTTAAGATAAAAATACACCCATCATGATGTTAAGATAAAAATACACCCATCATGATGTTACTTAAGATAAAATTACACCCATCATGATGTTAAGATAAAAATACACCCATCATGATGTTACTTAAGATAAAAGTACACCCATCATGATGTTACTTAAGATAGAAATACACCCATCATGATGTTACTTAAGATAAAAATACACCCATCATGATGTTACTTAAGATAAAAGTACACCCATCATGATGTTACTTAAGATACAAATACACCCATCATGATGTTAAGATAAAAACACACCCATCATGATGTTACTTAAGATAAAAATACACCCATCATGATGTTAAGATAAAAATACACCCATCATGATGTTAAGATAAAAATACACCCATCATGATGTTACTTCAGATAAAATTACACCCATCATGATGTTAAGATAAAAATACACCCATCATGATGTTACTTAAGATAAAAGTACACCCATCATGATGTTACTTAAGATAAAAATACAGCCATCATGATGTTACTTAAGATAAAAATACACCCATCATGATGTTAAGATAAAAATACACCCATCATGATGTTACTTAAGATAAAATTACACCCATCATGATGTTAAGATAAAAATACACCCATCATGATGTTACTTAAGATAAAAATACACCCATCATGATGTTACTTAAGATAAAAATACACCCATCATGATGTTACTTAAGATAAAAATACACCCATCATGATGTTACTTAAGATAAAAATACACCCATCATGATGTTAAGATAAAAATACACCCATCATGATGTTACTTAAGATAAAAATACACCCATCATGATGTTACTTAAGATAAAAATAAACTTATCATGATGTTACTTAAGATAAAAATACACCCATCATGATGTTACTTAAGATAAAAAAAACACCCATCATGATGTTACTTAAGATACAAATACACCCATCATGATGTTAAGATAAAAATACACCCATCATGATGTTACTTAAGATAAAAATACACCCATCATGATGTTACTTAAGATACAATTACACCCATCATGATGTTAAGATAAAAATACACCCATCATGATGTTACTTAAGATAAAAATACACCCATCATGATGTTACTTAAGATAAAAATACACCCATCATGATGTTAAGATAAAAATACACCCATCATAATGTTACTTAAGATAAAAATACACCCATCATGATGTTACTTAAGATAAAAATACACCCATCATGATGTTACTTAAGATAAAAATACACCCATCATGATGTTACTTAAGATGAAAATACACCCATCATAATGTTACTTAAGATACAAATACACCCATCATGATGTTAAGATAAAAGTACACCCATCATGATGTTACTTAAGATAAAAATACAGCCATCATGATGTTACTTAAGATAAAAATACACCCATCATGATGTTAAGATAAAAATACACCCATCATGATGTTACTTATGATAAAAATACAGCCATCATGATGTTACTTAAGATAAAAATACAGCCATCATGATGTTAAGATAGAAATACACCCATCATGATGTTACTTAAGATAAAAATACACCCATCTTGATGTTACTTAAGATAAAAATACACCCATCATGATGTTAAGATAAAAGTACACCCATCATGATGTTACTTAAGATAAAAATACACCCATCATGATGTTACTTAAGATAAAAATACACCCATCATGATGTTACTTAAGATAAAAATACACCCATCATGCTGTTACTTAAGATACAATTACACCCATCAAGCTGTTACTTAACATAAAATTACACCCATCATGATGTTACATAACATAAAAATACACCTATCATGATGTTACTTAACATAAAAATACACCTATCATGATGTTACGTAACATCAATATACACCCATCATAATATATCGTGGCATAAAATGTACTCATTATTTGAAGCCAAGGTTGTCTTGCACAGTAGAGTAAGGGGTATGTGCTTTTAATGCAGTATATAAATTTGTATATGTATGAAGTCTTGTTTTGACAGGTTGAATCCAGAATGAAACATTTGTTAGAAATTCTGACCCAGCGAAGTAACCTGCGCATTCACATGTCAGCTGACACTGCTAGACTGGCAGCGAAGCACCCCAACCCTCTAATGGTCTGGAAATATATTATCCAGAAAACATACCAGTTAACTTCTGAGAGGTGAGAATATCTTTGAAAATTTGAAACACAGTATTCAATGTTTTAGTCCAAATAATCTAGCTTTTATTTAGTTCAATTATATATTTTCATGTGATAAATCTTGCAAATTCTTAGATCATGGAAAATTATTAAATAATTTCAGTCTTTATATTCCATACAGTTTTTTTATATCTTTGGGAATGAGGTGTTCTTGATTCATCACGAAAATTACTTTGCTTTTTATATGATGTCAGCACAGATTGTCCTATACAAATGGAGTCTTTTTTATGATGTCTGCACAGATTGTCCTATACAGATAGTCTTTTGTATGATGTCTGCACAGATTGTCCTGTACAGAGTCTATTGTATGATGTCTGCACAGATTGTCCTGTTCAAAGTCTTTTGTATGTCTGCACAGATTGTCCTGTACAAAGTCTTTTGTATGTCTGCACAGATTGTCCTGTACAAATGGAGCCTTTTGTATGATGTCTGCACAGATTGTCCTATACAAATGGAGTCTTTTGTATGATGTCTGCACAGATTGTCCTATACAAATGGAGTCTTTTGTATAATGTCTGCACAGATTGACTACACAGTGTGTGCTGCAATAAATGGAGTCTTTGGGATCATTGTTAGACAGTGTGTCCAGTAAGAAATAATGTATATCATGGGTAGACACTGTGTCCTGTAAAATACATTTTTTTCTATCAAGGCTAGACATTGTGTTCTGTAATAAATGGAGTATTTTGTATTATGGCTTGACATTATTTCTTGTAATAAATAGATTTTTTGTGTCATGGCAAGACATTCTTCCAGTAATAAATGTAGTCTTTTGTGTCATGGCTATTGTTTTTATTGTTGTTGTTGTAGGGCTTAACACCATTTTTCAGCACATGATAGGCTATACATGGCAGCCAGTATTATTGGTAGAGGAAGAATCTGGGAACCCGCCCTGGAAAGAACCACTGACCCACGAGAAGCTACTGGCAAGCTTTCTCACATAACTACATTAGCCGAATCTTAGACTCAAACCATCATATATATACAGTGTGTCCTATTAAAAATTAAATCATCTGTAGACAGTTGGTCCTGCAGAAAACAATGTCATTTGTGTCATGACTAGACAGTGTATCCTATAAATGAAAGAGTTTTTTTTGTATCATGACTAGAAAGTATCAACTGTAAATTATTGTTTTTTGTATAATGGTTAGATAGTGTATTTGGTAAATTGTGGATTTTTTTGGGGTATCATGGCTAGACAGTATCTTTTGTTTGTTTATTAATATGTTCTGAACTATTTGAGACAGTGTGTCCCATAAAACATCTAGTCTTTTGTAACATGGCTAGACAATGTCATATAAGAAGTGGTGGAGTCATTTGTAAAATTGCTAGACAGTGTATCCTGTAAAAAGTGGATCCTTTTGTAACCTGGCTAGACAGTGTGTCCTGTAAAAAAGCCCGGAGTCTATTGTAACATGAATAGACAGTGTTTCCTGAAAAAAGTTGGATCTCTTTGTATCATGGCTAGATAATCTTTCCTGTAAGAAATAAAGTATTTTGTTTCCTGTGTAGTGTCCTATAAAATGGAGTATTTTGTATCCTGTGTAGACAGTGTCCATTAAATGGAGTGTTTTGTATCCTGTGTAGACAGTGTCCTGTAAAGTGGATTTTTTTGTATCCTGTGTAGACAGTGTCCATTAAATGGAGTATTTTGTATCTTGTGTAGACAATGTCCATTAAATGGAGTATTTTGTATCCTGTGTAGACAGTGTCCTTTAAATGGAGTATTTTGTATCCTGTTATGACAGTGTCCATTAAATGGAGTATTTTGTATCTTGTGTAGACAATGACCATTAAATGGATTATTTTGTATCCTGTGTAGACAGTGTCCATTAAATGGAGTATTTTGTATCCTGTGTAGATAATGTCCATTAAATGGAGTATTTTGTATCCTGTGTAGATAATGTCCATTAAATTGGAGTATTTTGTATCCTGTGTAGATAATGTCCATTAAATGGATTATTTTGTATCTTGTGTAGACAATGTCCATTAAATGGATTATTTTGTATCCTCTGTAGACAATGTCCATTAAATGGAGTATTTTGTATCCTGTGTAGATAATGTCCATTAAATGGAGTATTTTGTATCCTGTGTAGATAATGCCCATTAAATGGATTATTTTGTATCCTGTGTAGACAGTGTCCATTACATGGAGCATTATGTATAATGGCTTGAAAGTGTGTCCTGTAACAGTGATGTCAGACTGATCAGCATTGCATCATCTATCAACTTTTTGTACTTTCAATAACCACTCCAAAACTTCTGACTGAATTTCATAGGCACCATTGTAATATCAAGATTTTGCAAAAGTTGCAAAAGAGTTGTTCTGTTCAAACGTGGTCAGTGTCACTATAATGATAGAAAAAATGTCAACAATATCTTTCAAAAAATATTTGATCAGAATAACAAAACACCCTGGTTTGAAAGCCATTAAAATTCTTTTAAATTTTGCAACCAGTTATGAAAATTTGAACAGTTTCATGACTTTAAAAAATTATCTCAACGGAAACATATTTGCCAGTTTTCTAGACAGAGATTGGGTTTTAGTTTGCTTTCATTTAATACATTTTGAGGTCGATATATGGGTTCTTGAGCACAGCCCAAGTGAATGAAAGGTTATTATGAACAAAATGTTCGAAGTTAATTAGATGTAATATCCATTTTATTTTGCAGAAATTCTACATTTAATGGAAAAATAGTGATATTACTATTTTATTCAAATACATAATAAAACAGCTCTTCTTTTATAATAACAGAATTGATGCAGAGATGAGATGTTTTAGGATGCTAATTTTTGGCTCTGCCAGACAGGAGAGCTCAAGGATGATCTGTTGTCCATTGTACATACATCCATCCCTTTGCGGTAATTTGCTAGTGCTGCCTCTAAACATATTTGCTTTTCAGTTTGGTTTTTACTTCAGATATCCCATGAAGAAAACATCAAATTTTGTTTTACCCTTGGAGTCAAGTCCTGAGAAGCAGATAATTGTTGGGGTTGGATCGGTGGAGTCTTCATATCTTATCCACGCTGTCCCCTGTATTGATTCCTACTCCCACCCAGAGTATCCTGCCATCATGGTCTTCATCCAGTACCTTACCCAGGTAGAGGGTCCAATGTGGCGGCAGATTAGGGGCTTGGGACTCTCCTATCGTTACAGGTAATGTAGTGACTAGTACAATAACTGTAATAAATGCTATTAATTTATTTACTTTGTATTTCCAAAGAAGAATATCTTAATTTAAATAATTTGAATAAAAAAATTCCAGTTCAAGTAAAATACTGGACACCACAATAATGCAACTGTATTAGAGCATGAATGAATAACTTCTTCAGAAACAAGATTATATAGTCCTCTACTGGACCTCAGGTGACAATTAACATTTTCTAACAAAAACTAGTACCTGATAGAAATATTCTTTCTGGAAGATTCCAAATGTTTACAAGATAAAATCTTTGCTAGAATTGGAAGGACTTTTATTGAAATTATACTATAAAATATGGTAAACATACACACCTGGCATTGCATTAGGAATTTCCTATGTTCTAGAGTCATACTGAGATAAACATGTTTACAAAACCAAAATCAATGATTCACATCTGGTAGAAAAGTCCAAAGTACAAAACAGTAACAACACATACACACTTGATAATAGCACAAAAGCTTCAGTTTAGTACTTAAAAAAAACAACACATGATTTCAATAGAAACAGCTTGTAAGAGATTATTCCTTAAATATTTTGCTATCAAAATATTTGATTTGTTTTATAAATTCTTGTCAAGATAAAGAAAAGAAAAGACTTTAAATGTTTTTATTTAAGATAGACTTTAAAAGTTTATATTTAAGAAAGACTTTAAAAGTTTATATTTAAGATAGACTTTAAAAGTTTATATTTAAGAGACTTTAAATGTTTATATTTAAGAGAGTTTAAATGTTTATATTTAAGAGAGTTTAAAAGTTTATATTAAAGATTGTTTGTATTAAAAGTTATTGTTTATTTTTACTTATGTGAAACATGATTTTTATCAATGGTTTTTATTTAAGAACATCAGTTGAAATTCACTACATGCAAATAGTCTGGTGAAACATGGTTTCTATCCTTGTTTTTTTTTTATTTTATTTTTTTATTTTTAAAGAACAACAGTTGAAATTCTCTATGCAAATACAGTCTTGTGAAACATGTTTTTTTCTCCCCTTTTTTATATTTAAGAACAGCAGTTGAATTTGTTTGTGCAAATACAGTCATATTTGAAATTTTTTAGACAGTACTAAACTGTGATGGAACATGGTTTTAAGTTATTTTCTTACTGAAGAAAAATATTTGAAATTCTCTAGACTACTAAACTGTGTGATGGGACATGGTTTTAGTTATTTCCTCATTAAAGAAAAATATTTGAAATTCAATAGACAGTACTAAACTGTGTTTTGTTTTTATGGTTTAACGCCATTTTTCAGCACAATATAGGCTATACATGGCGGCCAGTATTAATTGGTGGAGGAAGAACCCGGAAAGAACCACCAACCCATGAGAAGCTACTGGCAAGCTTTCTCACGTAACTTCATTTTGCCGAATCTTAGACTCGAACACACGCAGACAGGTGAGATGACAGTGGTCCGTAACGGACAGCGCTTTAGACCACTCAGCCACTTGGGGCCTCCTCTAAACTGTGTGATTGAACATGGTTGTGTTTGTTAATTTCTAATATTGAAAGAGGATGCAGTCAAAAAGATTCCTGTCTTACCACATTTGTTCATTTAGGCATATAGATAAGAAATATTAAGGTCATACAAGTAAGTTAACAACAATAGTTACTATTCACTCTCACAAATTAGATTTAATCGACCAAGTTTTCCATTATCACAGTCACATTATCCTGACACCAGGCCGACAAGTCCTAACACCAACCTCTTAATGCTGAGCGCCAAGCGAGGCAGCTGTTAGTACCATTTTTGTAAGTCTTTGGTATGACTCGGCTGGGGATCGAACCCATGACCTCCCACTTCCACGGCAGATGCTTTAACCACTAGGCCACTGGAGCAGTTTTTAAAAAAAAGCCATAAAAACTAGATTAATATTGAAAAAGATATATTCTGTATAGATTATCTAGCAGGTGATATCTAACTACATAGACCTTGATCTGCTGTCACTAAATGCACTTACACATCTAGGTCTACACTTACACAGCTAGGTCTACACTTACACATCTAGGTCTACACTTACACATCTAGGTCTACACTTACACAGCTAGGTCTACACTTACACATCTAGGTCTACACTTACACATCTAGGTCTACACTTACACAGCTAGGTCTACACTTACACAGCTAGGTCTACACTTACACATCTAGGTCTATGCAGTTTGTTAGAACCAATCAGTTGAACACAAAACTTAGACCCTTGCTTGCTAAGCCCTTAAATTTGCCATCCAGGAAACTGATGCATACAGAGGACTCCTGTATACGTGATTTTCTGAATCCCAGATATAAAAATTGCGTGAAAATACAGATTACGCATTTCCAAGACCTTTGAAAGTAATCTGTGATTAAAACAAGTTTATTTTTGCTGTGAAAGTTTCGTTTTTAACTTTATTTACATTTACGATGGCTACCAACAGAAGTGTAAAACGCAAATAAAATTTACAGTCTCTGGAAACTAAATATCTGGCTGTTAAGGAAGTTGAGGGATGAACATCTTGCAAAGAGGTCTGTGAAATTTTTTAACTTAAAAATAACACCCGTTCAGGAAGGATGAAAGCTGCTGAGTCTATAAAGAAAGACTACGTTGAAGGTAATCACGCTCCCCAAAGGAAGAAGCAAAAAACTGCTACATTTGAAGACGTGGAGGAAGCATCAAAATGTTTCAATGAAGCATTTGTGAGAAAACTTAGTGTGGAGAACTTCACTGCAACAAGTGGTTGGTTCAGTCGCTTTAATGTTCGTCATAACATCGGATACAAAAGTATTTGTGGGGAATACATGTACTGTTAAGTTTTTGACTTCCCTGTGAATAGCCTTATCACCTTGGTAGCCTCAATAAGATGGGAACAGACTGACCAAAATCTAGGACAATTTAAGTACATGTACATAAAGCATGTAAAAAACAACTATCCAACCATGTGCTTATGCCGATATTGAATATCGTAATGTTTTTCGTATCAGGATGTGATCAATGCAATATTTTAATTTGGATTTTACTACACAAAGGTAACCAAAATGTAATTTGTCAATATGCAAATGTATTTCACACTGATTCTGTCGTCATGTACTCAAAATTTCCATTGTTTTCTCAGAGTGTAAATGCTATTCACTGATGACGGATCACCCTTTGCTGACGAATTTTAACTTTTATCTTTTTTATCTCGACATCCGCCTATGTTGACAATATTTCCTCAGGCCCGAGGATGTCGACATAAACGGGTAGGACTACTTACAAATTACACCATGAGAGGACCTGAAGATGATGTATTTAGCTTCATTTACTGTATTTGTGGGCTTATAAGTCAATGCAGAGTATAAGTCGAATGAGCAAATTTGGTAAATATTCCAGCCTTCATTCATATTTAAGTTGATGCTGAGTATAAGATGCTATATCAATACTTTGGCTTCATCTTTTTCACTTTATACCACATAGCTTCACAAATTTTGTCCTTTCTATAACTAAGTACACTTTTAGACCAAGAACATTAAATCTAGCCAAAAGTACATCATTTGTTCACATGAAGTATTTAAATGTATTATGCACTTGTAGCTACATTTAATGATGCTGACCTGAAATTTATTGAGTTACAGATAGGATAAAATTTGTGATGCTGGGTGGAATTAAACTATAGCAACTTCCGCTTTCATATATATTGAAGGTGTCACTGTGAGCTATTTCAGATTATCAGCAATAGGGAAATTGCATCAATAATGCTAAAAGTGTTTTCCTTTTTTTTCCATTTATTTTTTTAAGGGAAAGGCATATGTATTCCATCTCATTTTCTTCTTGCACCTCATGATCAAAATAAAATATGGCCCAGTATAAAAGAGATATTTCAGTTCTTCATATTTTTTTATACCTTACTGCCGCTTTTTAGCTGAAGCTTTTGTCAAAGAGAGAAAACATTTATCAATTAAATATTATATGTACACTACATAGCATACTCTTCAGAGTTTAAATATTCACAACATTTATATCCATATAGACTCCGTTTTTGTTAAATCTCAAGAATTACCATCTCACATACAGTTTAATTTTCTTTGCAAGTACAATGATCTCTTCATTCCCATCAGTTAGGATTATTTTTTAAAGTGCATGTCCTTTTCCTGTATTTAGGCAGCAATTGTTTTTGATCTTTGCTTATGCTATATGTTACTTTAAATTTCTGACAGTTCTATCGGCAAGTTCAAAAGATGTTACTGGTTGAGAAATTTACAAGAGTAACCACCTGGCATTTCCTTTCATTATACTGTACCAGTGTATAGGGCCTAACTGAGTAGATAATTTTCGAGAATTCCGAATCCGAGTATTTGGATGTACTATTTGCCAGATCCGGGCTTTAACCGAGTAGTAGGTGCAACTCAGGAGAGTACCGTTTGTTTAATTATCATATGCGAAGCTTAAACTTTTTGTGTACCTTATATATCACCTATAAGATGAACACTTTTATTATTAACTAAAATTATTATGTATTAAAAAAATTTTTTTTTAAAAAAGTTCGATATTTATTGAATTATTTTACTTGTAACCATTTGTGCGTGTATTATTTGCTGAGGCGAATAGTTCTGAATAGTGCAGAAAAACCGGATATTCGGCCAAAGTGAATGTCCGAGGCAATTTCCGGTTAGGCCCTACCAGTGTACCATATTCATAATACCCTGTTGGTAGTCTTATTTCGCTATTGGTAGCCTCACCATTATGTTTTGGTCTGCCTTATCTTGACCTCATGCTGGTGTTAGCTTAGAAAACCTGACTACAGTGGTAACCTGCATAAACTTGCAAAAGAAATGTACAACAGTATAGCATCCTTGTATCTCATTACAACAAAAAAGTAAACACTTGTGTCTGTCTTAATTAATTAAATCAATCTGGAGAGAATTCCCAATTAACAGCAACAAATATTTAAATGAGCTTAACGTTAATGAAAAGTGTTGAGCAAAGTTAATTTAATCCCATTCATTTAACAGTGGATATCAATATGGTTTCTGTATAGACTTGTCAACTCAAAATTATATATGTGAGTTGGACATTGTATAGGTAGAAATGATTGCAACATTCACTGGTTGTAGGGTTTATAAAGAAACAGAAACATATACTTAATATACAATATACAATACTACAAATGAGACAAATAGAATACACAACCCACATGCAGGTATTTCAGTATATTAGCTCAATAAAATGACATCTTACCAGACATGAAGACTTGAAATGTACAAATGCTACCTTTTTTATATATATTGAATTATGACTATATGCAAGAGTAGAACTCATATAGTGTTGTTCGTCCAGATTGAGAGGAGAAATACCAAGGGCTTTTGTTAATTGCCATGGGATCGACGTTGATGCCCTCTTCATGTACTTCATCACTATGATCAATTACTCATTTACAGCAAACATGCACTGGGGTCACATATCCCCCCCCCCCATGTGTAAATGTCTCCTGACATTTAGCAAATTTGTGCCTGTGCTTGTTCAGTTAATTAACTTACTCTGCAGCTTTTTGCTTATACATGCATAAAAGTAAAAAACGGTTTTCATGCAAGATATATACAGTAGAATAAGAATGGGAATGTTAGACATTGCCATGCGATAATACATAAAGAACAGTTTTCATGCATGAGTACATACAGAACTAGAATGGGAATGTTAGACATTGCAATGTGATAAGGCAGGTAGATAGTGTTCTATAGTTTAATATGATATTTATTTTTGTTTTAAAATTTTAGTATATTTGTGCAACCAGAGAGTGGACTGCTGTATTTCCTGCTGGCAAAGTCCACACATATTGTCAATGCCTTCAAGGAGGCCAGAGATATTGTTGTAAGTATACATTACTATAATTTATTCATGAGATATTACTCTAATTATTCATGAGATATTGTTGTAAGTGTACATTACTCTAATTTATTCATGAGATATTGTTGTAAGTATACATTACTATAATTTATTCATGAGTTATTATTGTAAGTATACTTGGCTCAAATTTATTCACGAGATATTGTTGTAAGGATACATTGCTATAAATGTTCATAATTATGTATCTATCTAATGTTTGCTTTTTTTTTTTTAATAGGTATATGTTATTATTGTAGTTTCACAATTTTCTCTTTGTTTCCAATTTGTATAGATGTTGTGTTGTTACACACTGCAGATTTCAATAACCAGTCAACAAAAATCCTTCCCTGGATATAATTTGACACTTTGCTCACTTAACTAGTTTAAAAACCAACAAAATGTATGCCCCCCCCCCCTTCCCAAAATTGAAAAAAAATCTAATTGATCAATGGACATTTATTTAGAAAATTCAAAGATTCTAATAGGTTGAAAGCCATCTTTGGATAAACATTTTTGGCTTTGATAGGTTGGTAGCTATTTGTATAAAACATGGTTCTTGCAATTTTCCATGTGTGCATGAAGCCCTGCTTTTTTTACATATATAATGTTTTGTCTTTACATTTTTTAATCATTTGCAATTTTCGTTCTGGATTTATTTGTTTAATGTTGTCTTTACACATTTTAAACATTTAGATTTTTCATTCTGGATTTACTTGTTTATTGTTATATCTTTACACTTTTTAATCGTTTGGAATTTTCTTCCTGGATTTACACATTTAATGTTGTCTTTATACTTTTTAATCATTTGGAATTTTCATTCTGGATCTGTAATACTAAAATTAGTTTTGTTTAAAGAATTATTTAATTAGAATCAGATTTGAAATCAAAACCACATAGTATCACACATTGATACACAAAAGTAGCTAAATAATGTAGTCCTATATACATAATATTGAAGTGATGAATGACTAGTACAAGATTCAGTTAGATCCATACACTATTTTTGAGGGTATAAGGGAACAATTAGATCTATACACTATTTATTCAGGGTATAAGGGATCAGTTAGATCCATACACTATTTATTGAGGGTATTAGGAATCAATTAGATCCATTCACTTAGATCCATACACTATTTATTCAGGGTATAAGGGATCAGTTAGATCCATATACTATTTATTGAGGGTATTAGGAATCAATTAGATCCATTCACTTAGATCCATACACTATTTATTAGGGTATAAGGACTCAATTAGATCTGTACACTATTTATTCAGGGTATAAGGGCTCAATTAGATCTGTACACTATTTATTCAGGGTATAAGGGATCAGTTAGATCCATACACTATTTATTGAGGGTATTAGGAATCAATTAGATCCATTCACTTAGATCCATACACTATTTATTAGGGTATAAGGACTCAATTAGATCTGTACACTATTTATTAGGGTATAAGGGCTCAATTAGATCTGTACACTATTTATTCAGGGTATAAGGACTCAATTAGATCCATACACTATTTATTCAGGGTATAAGGGATCAGTTAGATCCATACACTATTTATTGAGGGTATTAGGAATCAATTAGATCCATTCACTTAGATCCATACACTATTTATTAGGATATAAGGACTCAATTAGATCTGTACACTATTTATTCAGGGTATAAGGGCTCAATTAGATCTGTACACTATTTATTCAGGGTATAAGGGATCAATTAGATCCATACACTATTTATTGAGGGTATAAGGGATCAATTAGATCTGTACACTATTGATTCAGTGTATAAGGAATTAATTAGATCCATACACTATTTATTAGGGTATAAGGAATTAATTAGATCCATACACTTTTTATTCAGGGTATAAGGGATCAATTAGATCCATACACTATTTATTCAGGGTATAAGGGATGGTACATTGTAACATTACCATATTTTAATTTATATATGTTCTGAGGCAAATCAGGAAAACAATGTGTCAACAGGATGTTACACTAAGAACCTAATTTTAAGTTATATTTTCGAAGGCAGATCAAGGGAAATAGGTTGTACAGGATATTATATTAATATCCTTATTCCATATGTTCAGAAGCAAATCATGGGAAATATTTTGTACAGATTGTTATATGCTTAGTGAGTTTATGGTATGGTCCTATGTGAGAAGCTCATCATGATCTATTTACAGTTTCTGATGAGACTCTTTCTGGTTTGTTCAGATAATGCCCATATGCTATCAGACATTGCCAGCATTACTAAAAGTGTATTAACCTCGGAACTTCTTCTTCTAAAAGAAACTGTTAGCAAATTTGAAGGAAAGCATTTGTGGTCTTAAGGTCTATCAGATGTGTTCAAATAATACCAATCCACCATCAATATGGTCACCATTGCAAAAGTAGTTGTTGTTTGACTAGCTTTTTATGAGGTTTTGTCAGGTATCACAGATGATATTTGGTAACAGGTGTATTTCGAGGAACATCCTTCTCTAAGACAGACACCCATGTCAATCTGGTTCTTCTAAGGGAAGCAATATACACCCTTCAACAGAAAGGAAGAAGTAGAATAGGTGAGAAATGACCACACTCTGGTTTTAAGTCCTAGATCCTTTTATTGTTAGAGAAAGGCAGCAAGTTTCAGCTCGTCATTAGTCTTTCCACTTGAAAAAACCTGTGCTGGAAGAACACTTCAAGATAGAGACTACCACCGTGGTGAGGAACACCATAAGTCCCCATTGGCCGGATCAGGATGAATACCTTCACATCCCCATAACAGCAAATACAGCCAGTTCTGTCTGGGCCAAGACATTTCAAATTTGATTTTTCCTCCATCTTCTGAGCCTTTTCCCATGATGATGGGGGTAATTAGTGGCTTCCTTGAGTACTTAGCGAGCCGCTTTCTTCCAGTATATACTGTATTCTGCTAGGTATTGCAGCCTTGATACATGTAAAATAATGATATCAGGAATACCTCCTGATGTGGACACTAGAGTGAAAGAAATGATTGATTCCATAATTGACCTATGTGAAGACTTCAACCTATACACATCTTTCTTTCTTCAAAAATAGGATGTCAACCTAAGCCTCTGCCACAGAGACAGAATTTGATTAAATAGAAAAGAAACCTCTCAACTACTGAGAAATATTAACTTCTCAAAATATAGCAAAATCATTCCAAGTTAGTTTCATTTATAGGCCACCTTCCTCCAAAGCAATTTGGAATGATAACTTTTTGAAACAAATGAAAAATGTTCTTGCACAGGAAAAAAAAAACATATACTTGGCAATAAAAATAAGGACATTCTCATCACTCAAATAAGGAACAACTGGATGAAATCTATTGAAT
The DNA here is from genome assembly GCA_029339505.1 of Unio delphinus. Classification (NCBI taxonomy): domain Eukaryota; kingdom Metazoa; phylum Mollusca; class Bivalvia; order Unionida; family Unionidae; genus Unio; species Unio delphinus. The sequence goes on from JAQISU010000130.1 coordinate 1,460,524, forward strand.
CATTAGGTCTTGTCCAGCTGGTAAATGAGCCCACAAGGGTAACAGAAAAATCAAGCAGTCTTATTGATCACATTTATACTAACCTACAAGACACTGTGGCTTGTGTTACTGTACCGAATGTTGGTCTTAGTGACACACTTTTTTGACAAGAAACATTTAGTGAAAGAGAAATAATAAAAATAACACAGAACTATCACTTACAGATCATTCAAATTGTTTAATGAAGAACAATTTCTGAATGACCTATACAAAATTCCATGGAATATGATCCAAAATTTGGATGACATAGATGATCTGAGGGTGTGGACTGACTTATTATTTATGGTTGTTGTTGTAGTGTTTAACACCATTTTTCAGCACACAATAGGCTAAACATGGTGGAGGAAGAACCCGGTAAAACCACCAGAAAGAACCACTGACGCACAAGAAGCTACTGGCAAGCTTTTTCACATACCAACATTGGCTGAATCTGAGACTCAAACCCACACAGACAGAGGTGAAATGGCATTAATCCGTAGCGGAGAGCGCTTTATACCACTCGGCCACTTGGGGCCCCACTTATTTACGGATCTAGTGTGTTAGTATGTACATGTGCCACTGAAAGTACAGCGTGTAAAGAATGAAATCCAACCTAATTAGCTTACTACTGAAATCCTAGATTATATGAAAATACAAAACCAATTCAATGGGAAATCATGCACAATATAAAGTATGGAAAAAAAAACAACAAATATGATTAAAAAAGCTATAAAAAAACTTTTTATCAATCATTGCTTGGAAACAAAATGAGCAACACAAAAACTCCATTTGGAAAGTCATCAATGAACTCACTAGAGTAACACACAAAGATCAGACAAATAAAATTGTTAAAGATTATGGCTTCTCAGTAGGATAAGACATTTTCTCCCTGAAAGGCACAGAAAACTATTTTATAACAGTTACATACAACCCTATTTAGACTACTGTAATACAGTATGGGGTAATTCAGATGATAAAAAACATCGCAAAGCTGGCACATCTTCAAAAAAGAGCACTTGGGCTAATACCAATCCAGAAAGAAAGCAACAAAAATTTAGCTGGTAAGTTAAAAATATTACCAATTAAAGAACAAATTCATTTGAGAAGAGCCAAATTAATGTACAGGATATCCAATAATAGTGCTCTTGAAAATTGTGCAATAATTATTCCAGTATAGGCAATACTCTTCACCTGCGATCAATGTCTACCAAACATTATAAAATTCCCAAACCAAATAAGAAATTATTTTTAAAAAGTTTACAATACTCTGGAACTTTGCTCTGGAATATTATTCCAGTTGGAATTAGAAATGCCCAGCCCTTCTTCCAAACCCAATATATCCAGTGGCTTCATAGAAGCAGCTAAAATAAATAAATTCCTTTGTTGATTTGTTCTGAGCTAATTGTGTTTCCCTCTTTAAATAAAGTAATTATTATTATTATTATTATTATTATAATTACTGATTGGTACCCTCAAAATATCTCCAGAAGGACCAATATATTGGTCGATGGTCACTTCCCTGGGTCTAATCCCTAACCTAGAAAAATTGGATATCACCCCTTGCCAGGACTATGTGTATTTGAGGATGAGTTAACTCACCAATCAAGGTAGGGTTCATGTCCCAGCAGTCAGGGCTGCTCAGATTCCTTCTCTTTGTGGGTTGTTTTACTGTTATAACTGCTGAAGTTTGTTATAATTTTGTGTCCAATCATTAATTTTCATGTCACTTTCTGCAGTCTCATGTTAGCATGATTAAGGGGGAAAAGTCAAAGTAAATATACACTTCCAAATTTTCTCATCCCATTTTTATCTTGCAGAAGGGCTATGCAGAGGGGGAGTTTAATTTTAGTGAGATTGAATTGGAGTCGGCCAAGAGTAGCCTGACATTTGAAGTGATTGAAAAGGAAAAGACAGTCTCCGAGGCATCCAAGGAGTGCCTTCTCTCCTACTATAGAGGGGTGTCGCATACTTACAATAGGTAAGTAACTTAATCTACAAAGGGGGAGGGCTGTTATTCTTACAAAAACTAAGTAATTCCTTTAGAGAGGTGTCACATACTTAAAATAGGTAAGTAACTCCTATAGAGGGGTGTCACATGCTTAAAATAGGTAAGTAACTCCCATAAAGTAATGGTTGTCACATATGTACAGTAGGTAAGTAACTCCCTATTCATGATCTATAAACTCAGTCTTTCTGATACCTATTCATGATCTGTAAACTCTGTGTTTCTGAAACCTATTAATGATCTATAAACTCACTGTGTTTCTGATACCTATTCATGATCTATAAACTCATTGTGTTTCTGATACCTATTCATGATCAATAAACAGTGTTTCTGATACCTATTAGCAGCAGAGGGGGCGAATCAGACAACTTTTTTTTGTTTTTATTTTTTATTATACCCTTAAAACGGTACGAATAGACCCTTCTCGCGAAAAAATAAGTCTCCGACCCTTATGATTGTTCGCGTTTTCGTTGATGAATCATAAATGTCGCAACGTCGTTGTCACTCACCCCCTCTGCTGCTAAGGTTTACGGTGATTTTCAACCGAATATTTGATCAAGTCCGATACGATATCGTGTCCTAGGGTCTGCTAAATTTATTGTCACAAATCTGTGTGGTTTTGACTGAGCGTGACTAAAGAAATTTCTAAATTGATTATGATTCATATCACCGCTGCACCAGGTCTGATGAATATTTCGTAGCATATGAGTATCAACGCCGTTAAATACACACAACACATTGCAATTATCTCTGATCACTTTTGGTATTTGTGTGTATCGTTGAGTGACATAGATCACATCAGTGTTTTTATGCCTGCCTCGGGAAAATATTCTAGCAGGATTTTTTTGATTATCTAACATGATATCATCGTATACCACTAAATTGTTAATACTTCCATCGATGTCTTCCACGGAAGGGGCTTTCTCTATATCAGTAATAAACTCAATAAAATCTTAATTGATTTGAAATTCTTTTGCTTTCTCGTTAAAATCCTTTAGCACTTCATAGCATCGCTGATCGTCTACACTCGGGGCTATTAAATACAATTTGTTCCATTTCATCCATCTCGTTATCAAATTAAGTAGCAGTTGTGTCTTTCCGCTTCCAGATGGTCCGATTATAATCATTCTAATTGAATTCGGCAACATTTCATGATGTTTAATAGGTTCCCGTCGTCGGGTAGCTGAATAATCAATCATATTCATGCCGTTATATATAAATTATGGATCTATATTGTGTGAAGTGTAAAAAACGTACTGGCACAGATGACTTGACGACGATTACAACTAAAAATAACCGATCAGCGCTTTCTGGTAAATGCGTACAATGTAGTACAAAGAAATTTAGATTTGTTTCTAAACCCAAGGAACTCAAGGAACCTTTAAAAAAAAAAGAGGAGGTGATATCGCAGCCAAGCTAACTAAACTCCCTGGAACCCCATGGGCAAAATACCCTGGAGAAAAGCACCTTCCAGGATATAGCTACTGTGGACCGGGAACAAGACTTGATATCAGACTCAATGATCAAAATCAGCCCCGACCCGGTGAGGAACCAATAAACGCTATTGATAAGGCCTGTCACCTTCATGATGTATCTTATAAAAGCAGTAATCTGCAGCACAGGCATCTAGCAGATGTGAAATTAATTCATGCGTTAAATGCTATTTCTGATAAATCTTTCAAAGAAAAATTGGCTTCCTTTTTGATAAAATCGGCTATGAAAAGTAAATTGATGTTAGGTGCTGGTAATTAATAACAACATGGAATCTATTTATTATTCCCCAAGAGGATACTGGAGGGGTAAATCAGCAATCCATAAACTCGCTAGCGCTGCAAAAGTGAAAAAAACCACTGCGGCTCATTGGTTATCCAAACAGGCACTATGGCAAATTTATCTACCACCGCCTAAACAAATCAATTTCTCGCATTTTGATGTGACCGGACCCAATGAAGTTCATCAGGCTGATCTATTATTTTTGCCACATGATCGTGGTTACAAATACGCTTTAACCGTAGTTGATATTGCAAGTCGATACAAAGAAGCAGAACCGTTAAAAACAAAATCAGCCACTGAAGTAGCTTCTGCATTTGAAAGGATTTATCGAAGGGGTCCTCTGCACTGGCCAAATCTATTACAAATTGATCCCGGCAAAGAATTTCAGGGTGTAGTGTTATCTACAATGAAAAATCATAAAGTCACTATCAGACGAGGACATACTGCGCTACATCGTGATCAGGCAATTGTAGAACGGTTTAATCGGACTCTTGCTGAACGGTTATTTGGATATCAATACGCAAAAGAATTCATCCAAGAAAAAAGATCCCGTGAATGGGTTAAAAGGTTACCAGCTGTGATTACTGCACTGAATAACGAGATTACTAGAACCATCAACATGAAACCTATCAACGCGATTAAAAAGAAGTCAATACCTGAAATGGAAATTCAAAAAGATTTTAGCGTTTCCCAACCAATTCTTGGTAGTAATGTCATTGTGAGGTATTTATATGAACCAGGAGAGCTTGAAGGGGACAGAAAAAGGGCTACTGATCCTATTTGGAGTATTACTGCACATAAGATATCTAGTATAACACGATCTACGGGTAGACTTCCAATCTATAAACTGGATTCAACTGCCCCTCAACGGGGTTTTACTAGACAACAATTACAAGTGATACCTGAGGATACTCAATTACCACCGCATGGGCTTAACTAGCACCCTTGCGTCTATTGCACTCAAGACAAGTCAACATCACATTATTTCTGACATGACCGAGATTGTTATTTTTTCTGTCAACGGTGAATTGGCGAGGATCCTTATCCGAATACTGCCAACGTATTATACAATTGCAACTCGCGCAGTGATTATTCTGTTGTTTCTTCAAAGTGATTATTAGTTCAGCATCAATATCAAATTCTCGTTGTTTTTTTTTGTCTTGTTGTTTGTAACCGGATAATTTTTTATCAATAATTTTAACATCAATATCATCCATTTTTGTGTCATTATCATCGAAAACAATTCTTCGAAGTTGATTTATTTTTCGTACTCTGGATACTGCGAGATAGACTAAATTTGACCATTCGATGTGATTATCCACCATCCAAATAATTGTATTCGATATAGTCAACCCCTGTGAAGAGTGTATTGTTGCTGCGTATCCTAGCGTCCACGGGGATTTATTAGCACGCAATGCATCTTCAACGACATTGATATCAACCAGCACAATATCATTTAATACGAGAATCTTCTTTTCACTTCCTGACTCTGTCAGGCCTGGAATATCAACTTCGATGTTCTGTTTTCGTGTATCCGATGGCCTATAACAGAGGGGCACTGGAAGCGTTGCAAATTTTTGTTTATGCAATTCAAATAACTTCATCTGAAGTGTGTCCCTGACTATTTTTCTACTTGCAATGATCAAATCGTTTGGTCTCCACGCTTCCCAAAACTCATTCATGGGAGTTTCCGAAATTATTTCACGGGTTATTTCACACTGGATTCTATCCGGTTGTAATCTAATTAGTTTCTTCAATTCTTTTAATTCATTATCAAGTGATCTATGATCGGTATCAATTTCTTCATAATAGTCTACAAAACCCTTTAGCCATTCATGGGGGGATGCACCGACAAATGGTGGTGGTTGGCCGTGATCACCGCACATGACGACTTTTGTATTCTTCAATAACAACCACTCAAGAAATATTTTTAAGACATCTTCTGACACTGTGTCTATTTCATCCCAAATCATGATTTCAGGAATAAATTTCTCTCCCATGCGCTCAGGAGTCCATTTATCTCCCTTCCATCGGAAAAAGCTGTGATAAGTGCAGGCATTTACCCCTCTCTGTATCATTTCTCTTGCAAGTCTGTGAGTCGGTGTTAGCACAATCATGTTTGGATTGGAAACGCTAGCGTTTCTACGGAATAACTCAATTGCCCGGGTTGTTTTTCCTGACCCGCCACAACCGTTTAAATAAACTGTTTTATATCTACAGATTGGATCAGAAATCGGTGGTGCACTAGAAAATTCTGAACACTGATTGCTTTCTAAGTAATTATTTTCAATGGTAACATCTGCTGATGGAATATAATCATGAAGCATTTCCTTCTTAATTCTCCATGACCCCAAATTCTCGTTGCCAGTAGCCTTAAAATCAGCCATTTTGCTATTTATGTAAAATGAGTCAGTAGCAACTCTAACTGCGGTGGTAGGAAATCTATTGATCATTGAAAATAAATTAATAGAAGCATAACCAAGCATAGAAGCTCTCAAATGTGTGTACTGCGGATTGTATCCATCAGTGTAAGTAACAATTGTACCCAATTTGGTTCCATCGGACATAAATGCGTCCTTACGATTGACATATAGGCCCCTATTCGTTAAATCCGTGATTACAAAATCGTATTCAGCATTGTCTATAATCAATCGTGAAGAATATCTCGTATTATCATCTTTGCCACCTTGGGTAAATTTACCGATTATTCTTCGTCCAAGGTCTTTTGCTTCATTGTTTCTGATTTCAAATAACTGTTTGGACCAATCCATGATTTGTTGTTCACTGAAATTTGGAAACAGTTTTCGCTCTTCGCTAATTATTTTTTCTAGATCAGGTTGTGGTAACCAGACTGATTTCTGTGCTCGATAGGATATAATTGCTTCACTGACAATTAATGATTTTAACATCTTACAATCAAGCATATACCGTAATAACACTATTGGCATCCAGTGTTTTTCAGACATGTGTTTACCAATCCAAAGATAACTACACGGATGAAGTCCTTCAGCCATTTCAAATGATACTACACAAGCTAATCCGGTTAAATCGAAATGTGGCAGTGGTCCATTAATAGCAACACGGGTCATTTCGTGTGTAGGGTGTCCAAATCGTTTGAAATATTTCTCACACTCTCCATACCCAAGAAAACTTCCTGGATAACATGCAATCATATCAACTGAAATAACGGTATCAGCGGTGTATTTTGTGTTCCATAATCCTCCATGGCTGTATTCAAGACAGGACAATTTGACATCTGATAAGAACTCACTTCGTGTTGGTTTCCACGCGTTTTTCTTTCTAGCAAAATGTGCTGCAACAGAGGGAAGTGTAAAACAGTTTGCTAATAATTGATCGTTGTCTTCCTCCAGAGAACTCTGGGGAGAAAACTCACTAGCTAGTTGTTTCATTTGATTATGCAGCTCTTCAGTACGGTACAATTCTCCGTTAGGCCTTACAAACTGATCAAATCTACATTCTTCGTCTGAAGTACTATGAAATAGCCACACTGACACAGGATCGTTTTTACTCAAATGGTAAATAGCATCAAATAATTTCTGCTCTGAAAAAAACTCTTCGGTTTGGGATAGATATTTTACGGTTCTATCCCGTGGGAATATTGTTACTGCAGATGACCACGCGTGTGCGTTATGATCAATAATTTCAATGGGAGCTCCCTGTGATTTATATTTCGATTCGTATAATACTTCACCGGTGATTGTCCTTACCGATATTGGAAATCTTAATGATTTTTCTAATTTAGTTATATCCTGAATTGTTGCCCCATGCTGTTTCACTGTCAGTTCCCATTCGGTTATTTTTTTTCGTCTTAGATCAGTTAGTTTATTTCCCCGGGACGCATTTGTGAAGTGTTCCATTATTCGTGTTGCTACACAATTGAGCCCTGTCGAATATTTCATGGGTGCTAGTTTTGAAATATCAGGTTTTTCATTGAGCGGATATATCCCGTAAACAACTACTGTGACAGGATAAGATCTTTCGTAGTAGGGTTTGTCAAGTCCAGTCAAAATTCCTGGTTTTGAATCCTGAGTCACAGTGACAGTTTTTTTGTCCTTAAGAATAGGCTCGTATTTGTCCCTAATGATCCATTTTCCATTATCACGGATAAGGAATTTTATTCGAAAAAAATTTCTTTCTTCCCCAAGATTTGAGATTATCACTGCTGCTTTTTCATCATTCATGGTAGCGTCAACAACACCATCAATTCGAAATGTTGACCAACAATGAGCTGCCCCATCACGCTTGAATTCATTAAAACAGTCTCTGATTTTACTAATCAAGGTTCTATCAAGAATTTTATTCTTTGGTGTATCAGAAACTCTATCAAGATTGAATTGAACACTTTTCCAGGGCTTAATTTTCGATAATCTCTCGAACTCCTCCATACTATAATTAAAACAAGCATTTAAATGAAAGATTTAAGTATAATGAATCATTGCAAATGGCTTATGATTGGATCAGTGACACCGTGTAACAAATCATGCAGAAATGAATTCTGTTGGCATCATATGCAAAGCTTTCGTCGTGGAAGCCTTGGTCCGTTACCCTGTATTCGATGTGGGGTTGGGGTTAGGGGAAGGTCGCAATTATGTCTTAGGTGTGGCGGCAAACGATACAGGGAACTAAAACGCTATTATGATAAAAGAATAAAAAATACTGTCATTGACCCCAACGATGACAAAATCATAAAGACTCCTCAAGATTATATACAGAGACTTATAATTAAACCAAACAATGAATTAGAAAAATAGTGTTATTATACAAATGAACCAAGAATTCAGACCTCACCCGTGCTTGTTAATTATGAAGCATCCCGTAATGGTATTATCAGAAACCGCAGATTGAAGAATCCAGTTGAATTTGTGGTATTTGATCAGTCAGATAGATAGATTAATATGTGAACATTTAATGTTCTCTGTAGGTGTTGAATGATAACTTAATTCTTGAATAATAGAATCAAGGATGGTTATATTGATTCCGATTCTCAGAATAATTCTTTACCATTTCAAAAGAGAGAGGACAAAAAATTCGATTTTCGTATGTCTATAACACCAAGGGAGACAACTCTTAAATATAACCAATGGATATAACCAAGGGAGTTATCATTGTGATTTAGCGGCTGGGTATTGTTTTATAAGAAAAGAAATATTTTCTTTTTTTTTAGTGTTTAAGTCAAATATTCTGTCTCACGTGCGATTAATGCGTATTTCATAAACATAGGATGTGATCCGGAGATACAGGCGTTACAGGATAACACACGTGTATACTTTCTCCCTTAGATTGTGTTAACTTGTTTTATGGGTTATTGCGATTCAGCGGCTGGCATTGTTTTGTAAGAAAAGAAATGTTTTCAAACAATTATATTCTTTGTTTTAGTGTTTAAGTCAAATATGCTGTCTCATTTAAATACTGTGAAACACCATTAATAAGTAATTCAAGAAAATAAAATAGCATACCTTGCGGATTGCTGTATTAATTCCCTTTATATACTCTCTCCCTTAGATGGTGTCGGGTTGATAAGGGAGGGAATAATAACCCCTCCCACCTTAAAAATTACATACAGTATGATGTCGGGTTATTTCCCCCTAAATTGTGATTCAGCGGCTTGGGCTATAATTAATTAGAAAAGAAATCAAATATAAAATGTTTTCAAACGATTATATTCTTTTTTTTAGTGCTTTATGCAAATATTCTGTCTCATTTAAATACTGTGAAGCACCATTAACAAGTAATTCAAGAAAATAAAATAACACACTCATTGGATTGACGCTGCTGTATTAGTCACCTTATATACTAAATGAAAGGTTTAAAGCTGGGGCTTTCAAAGGCCAATCCGACCAGTCAAAAAATAACCCACGCCATTGACACGTGTGCATGGTTGACTTTTCTCAATCATGCAACCGGGTTTAATTTCATGGGTTGCTTTGATTGGTCGGATGGCCGTAGAAAATCAGCCCCGTCGTTTCATGTTTGTGCTGTCTTGTGCCGTCCCATCATCATTACATCATCATTGAATTATAATCCATCTTTAATTAAGTTAATTAAGTATATGTATACCTACAATCTGAATGGAGATATATATGGTATTTGTGCTGTCCTTAATTAAGTTAATTAAGTATATGTATACCTACAATTTGCCACAACACTCGAGTGGAGATATATACGGTATTTGTGCTGTCCTTAATTAAGTTAATTAAGTATATGTATACCTACAATCTGCCACAACACTCGAGTGGAGATATATACGGTATTTGTGCTGTCCTTAATTAAGTTAATTAAGTATATGTATACCTACAATCTGCCACAACACTCGAGTGGAGATATATACGGTATTTGTGCTGTCCTTAATTAAGTATATGTTGTGACGTCACCCCAAGCATATCTTCTGGGCGGTCTAAGATGGCGTTTGCCACGTTAGGCCTCCCTTCCGGAGATGTATGTTTCGGGTTTCCTTTGGGCTTACTTGGATGTGAAGGCAACCAAGGAGTTCCAAAGATGTGTTGTCGTATATATGTAACCTCTAGGTCATTTCACGTAAACATACCCTCTTGTGATTCTAACCCGTTATTTGACGAGTTAGATTCACTCTTAGGGGAATATGTTTCCGGTGAATGTAAATATAAATGACCTAAAATAAATAACATCCATGGATGTAATTAGCTCTCCGTCACATTTGGGTAGCCCCGTATGGTGTTCAAAAATGAATTACCGGCCAAATAGTGTCAAATCGAGATCGAAGAAATCTCAGGAAAAAAATGGAAATACTCATAGAAAGAACCCTATGAAAGACACAGTGGCCTATATCAAGGGGGCCAAATGACTGATAACCGCTCATCATGGTTGTTATTTATTTTTGTCTGCATTTATATTTATATATACAGAATTAATTTTAAAAAATATAGTTATATATACAGACTGAATTTTAAAAAAGATATTTATATATACAGACTGAATTTTTAAAAAAGATATTTATATATACAGACTGAATTTTGAAAATATTAACGGCTCATTTATTTTTTAAAAATGAATTAGAAATATGTATTATCATATATGAATTCTGAAAATATGAATAGCATCATAGTTGAAATTGGAAAATTGAAAAATCAGGATATTAAATTGTCAGATGGGTTAAATCCTGATCAAATCAAGTCGGATTTTCAGGATATAGAATACGGAGTTAGCACTAACAAGTATATGTTACCAAAGAAATATGCACTCATCAAAAAAATTCAAAATTCTATTCGAGACTCTCTTGCATTTTCCAGTGAAGTAGATGTGTTTGTTCCGTTATATACTATCGTGGAAGGAATATGAAAAGAATTGGGTAACGAATATGAATTGAAAAAGGAAGTTAATTCTAAAATTAGAAACTTACGAGCGTTAATTCAAGAAAATGAACTATTTTGATTGACCGACCCTCAAAAGATTTTGTCAGACAGTAAAATCTCCTTGAGATTTTCATTTTTTTTGTCATTTTTTGATTGAATCAGTGAAAATATTTCACACTGCGAAAATAAAATAGAATCCTAACTTTTAAGAACTTTTCCCTATGGAAAATCCCATGTAAAATCGACTACTTGACTGTAAAATCTCTTTGAGATTACCACCAAAACTGTCAAAAACAGGCAAAATCAATGAATAAAAAATAAAAATATTTCAGAGCAATAAAAAATAAAAATTTTTCAGAGCAATAAAAAATAAAAATATTTCATAGCAATAAAAAATTGGACCGTTAGGGAAGGAATCATCGATGGGAAAAATTGTTTTGCAATTGAAAAATGGTTTCTGATTTCAAATAATGGTCAATGAAGCATTAACGACCCGATTGGCTCGTGAGCTACTAGATGCAATTAAGAAATTTATACCAATTCGCGACTCTGTCAGGAATAAACTGCAACAACGACAGAGTTTACAAACTGATTTTGCTTTGGGGTCTGAAGAGTTGTTTAAACCAGTAACCACAGCAACGAAGGGGGTAGAGCGTGCTTTACTGGGAGATGTTCCCGAGACGGGAAAATCTGTTATTGGTGAACTCGAAAAAATAGCAGCGAAAACTGAACAAACAAAACAGGCTGTACAAAAAACAGAATCAAAGAGAACAGTAGATGATTTACGCGTGAGATTTAACGAGGAAGGGTTAGCAGAAATTGATAAGACTGATCCAACAAAAATTCCTGCGCTTGTTGTTACGTCTTATGAAAACAGAAAAAAATGGTTGAAACCAGAACATCATAAGTTTGTTAAGAATTTCGCTCATTGGGCTGATATATTTTATAAAATCAAAACTAAAAAAAGTCAAATTAAGACAGATAGTGCATCATACATCGAATATATCGATGCGGTGAGTCTAGTGTATAATCAATACGAAGAGTTTAAACAACCAAAATTGCAAAAGCGGCGACAGCAGCCTGCAAAGAAAATATCTTTCTCTCCTAAAAAACAACAACTACCACCTGATGATGATGATGATGATGATTATTTACAACAATCGGATTTAGAAAAAATAGATGAAGCAGCTGGTTATAGCGGAAGTGGATTGCAAAATCCAAGGATTGGAAACTCACAGAGTGAAAACGCTAGCGTTACTTGTCCTGGTAACATTCTCAGTGATATATCACGGTTAGAAGTCCTCATCGGAGGGAAACGAGCCGGAAATAACTCACCGGAAATAATTAATGAAGCAGCTGATATCTGTAGACGATTATTTGCCGGTGGTATCATGGACATTAATGTATATCGAGAACTCATTGCTGAGTTAGTTGAAAATCACAAAGATGCCCATGGTTATTACAGCGATTGATCACTAACTAAAAAACTACTAGTTTTATAACAAGATGATTATACACTACAATCATGATAAACCAACCCTCGTCTATGTAGTTAATTCACGGTTTCCAGTTTATAGAGCATACTACGGAGATGGTTTAGGTAAAACCATTTTAGGATTCTTTTCAAGAACGGCCCCAAAAGTGATGCCGTTAGCTAAACAACTAGGAATGAAAGCCATTGATGTTATTCGTGATAAGGGTATTAGTACTGTTGGAGATCTTGCCGGGAAGGCGTTTTCAACTGCGAAGGATAAAATAACATCATTAGTGAGACGAAAAAAGAAACCGTTACCGTCTACAGAAGAAATGCCTGCAAGTGTTAGTAAAATTATAAATAACGCAGTAGATGAAAAATTAGCGTCGATGGTAAATCAAGAGGACCAAAATAACATGACAGCAAACATGATAGCGGGAAGTGGCTTTAAAAAACCACGTAGAAAACGCTAGCGTTTTTCACGATGAAATGGAAAATCCGATTTAGACTCTGATAAATAGAATAAAATGTTCAAAAAGTCATCTGATCCAGCATTTGATATGGATGCCCCAGTGCGTAAAGATGATTCTGTACGCGATTTTCAATTTTATTCTTATCACGCAGTACAACCAGATCTCCGATCACGAATTGAACTTCAAGTTCATGATACCAGTAAATACTTTTTGCCTTGTGAAGCGTTTATTGAAGTAGAAGGATAACTTGTAACAAATGATGCCGCAAATAATGATCCTCCATATGACATTAGCCAAACTACCCGAGTTGGTTTTGTCAATAATGGTATCATGGCGTTATTTGAAAGCGCTAGATATCTCATTGATGGAAAAGAAATTAAATCCATTGACCGTGAAGTTGATGTGGCCACAACAATCATAGGGTTAGCAAGATATTCTGATGATTATACAAGATCAGCGGGTCCATCTATGATGTTTGCAAAGGATATTACTGATAACCCTGAACACAACCAGTATTCTAGAGTCAAGGTAACACGAGCTACAGCAATTGATCCAGCACCAGCCGGATATGTAAGACCAGCTGCTGAATTTGATGTCATAAATACTATTACTACTTACAATCTAGGATTTGCAACACGCGTAGCAACATTACAAGGACAGCGTCGACAATTTTCATGTGCAATTCCACTGCATCATATATTCGGATTCTGTAGAAACGTCCGAAAAGTTATTTATGGAGCTAAACACACAGTAGCGCTTGTACGAAAGGGTACTGATAATGATGCAATATGGCGTGATGCTGGTGTTCCTGATGGTAAAGTCGTTTTAACAAAACTATCATTGTGGATGCCAGTGTTAACTCCATCAATTACCGCAGAAGGAAAATTGTTATCATTTATGGACCAAGGAGGAAAGTCGTTATTGAGTTGGTTATCAGCGACTACGGATACTAAACAAGACAATGTTAATGGTACATTCACATGGCACCTGGCATCAAAACAAGGGGTTTCAGCTCCACGTCATATATTTATTGCGTTACAGAATGCTGCGAGAGTTAATAATCAACAACGAAGTCATATGATATTTGATCAGTTAGGTGTTAATGAAGTCTCGCTGAGAATAAACGGACAGCAGGAACCATCTGAAGATGTGCAACTTGATTACGGTCAAAATCATATTGCACGTGTCTATCATAACCTGTCGTCATTTATGGCACGTGATCAAAATGTGGATACCGGTTTGCAAATATCACAATGGGATTTCAAAAGCCTCTATCCGATTTATTACTTTTCTCTGGAACATCTTGATTTAACAAGACAATCTGTCGTTGATATACACTTTAGAGCCCGTGTAACCCGTCCTGGTGGTGTTGCTAATTATAGAGCGGTTGCTGTCATTCTCAGTGATAAATCAATGCTACTTGAAGGTGTTGGTGGACGAATGAGATTTATTGATGCACCAGTGGAAAATATGTAAACGATTTAGAATCAATCTGTATTTGTATAATGTCATATAGTAATATCAATGTGTCCTTGACACCTGGTCAGTTAAAAAAATTGCAATCAAAATCCGCTAAACAATGTGGAACCACAATCACGTTGAAACCGAATCAAATGAATGGCGGGGCAAATAAATTGTCACTGACAACTCGTCAAGTAAAACATTTCAATGATGCTTTCAAGGATAAAAAAGGTGTTCAGATCACTCTCTCTGCGGCTGCTATCAAAAACATGATTAAAACAGGAGGCATATTCCCGTTGTTTGCTGCAATACCAGCATTGGTTGCGGCAGCAGCCCCAGCAGTAGCAAAAGCGGCCGCATTGGGGGCAGTTGGAGGCTTGGGGGCAAAGGCGGTACAGAGCATTACTGAATCATATGAACCGAAGAAAGGTCAAGGGTATAAAAAAAAGGGACGATCCGTTCACGGATTGGGTCTAAGACTACCAGGAACCCCGTATTCATGGTACAGCGGAAAGGGTCTAAGACTACCAGGAACCCCGTATTCATGGTACAGCGGGAGATCCGTTCACGGATCAGGCCTGAGACTACCAGGAACGGTTTATTAATTGAGGAACCTATGGTTCCCAAATCTTCGATGGTTCCCATGTCCAATTTTGATTTAATGGATGCGGCTAAAAAACTAGTGATTAAAAATTTCAGAGGTGTTTTTATGAAAGATCAATTACCACATCAACCAAACAAAACTGAAACAGGTATTATTAATCTCGATAACAGCACCGGACCTGGAACTCACTGGGTTGCATACGCTATTGATCCACGTGGGATTGTCTATTTTGATTCATATGGATTAGCCCCATCAAAAGAGTTTATGCGTTATATAAAACAATTTCCAATGAAGACTTGGTATTCTACGCTACCAACACAACAAATCAATGACCCACCAATATGCGGCAGTGAAGTATTAAATGTCCTTGACGCTATTTCAGCATCTAGAAAATCACCACACATTGTCGTGAATGACTACACTAGTAATCGCTGGAAATCGAAACGATTTTAGAGAGAGATGTATAAAATATCATGATTGATATTTGGGGAAGACCTCTGAAACCCAAACCCGATGACACTGCAACTCCTGATTCTATCAAGGATATAAAAAAAAAAATTAAAGATGAAATCGCTGAGACGTTGAACTTAACAAGTGTTGACCCGAATGAAATAGTTGTATTTCAAGACAAACAGGGTAAATTGAAATCCAGTGATGTGTCATTGAATGACATTTTGATACGGCAGCGCGACGCCGCTGAAAACTATTGCGCTGTATTCCAACGACGGACGACTTAAACCAGGCGCACTTGTGTCTACGATCACCGACGCGATTGCTACCAACGAACGTGAGCTGAATGATCTTATACGAGGTTATAATAATTTTCGCAAAAATGTCGCACATAAATTCTTTGGAACACCGCTTGTGGTTGGCATGACTCTCGCTGAAATTAAAAACTTTCTATCGCTATTCTTTTTTAACAAGGAAGCTGGAAGGATGATGAATGAAAATGAAATCAAGGCAAATTATCTTGATATTTACAATGATATTTCTAAACTAATAGAAAATCTTGAAAGAGTGCAAAAACCCACTAACGACGTCGTTGTTAAGTTTTTTGGAACCCCGCTTGTGGCTGGCATGACTCTCGCTGAAATCAACGAGTTTATCGGCAAGCATACTCATAATGCCTACGTCGCTAATAATTTCTTTGGTGTTCCGGTTACATCTACAATAACTCTCAAAGATATTAATATGTTTATGGTGAGACAAACAACACTTAATACCATCGTGGATAAATTTTTAGGGAGAACACCTGTCTCTGAAACCACATCGTTGACAGGCCCGACTCTCGCTGAAATCAAAAAAACCTATCTCGACGTTTACGACGATATTATTAAACTAAAAGAAAAATCTGAAAGGGTAAAGCATGGGACCTTTGATTGGATAAAAGACTCTAATGCTAAATTGAAAGTCAATATCGGGGAGTGGCCCCATGGTATCTACAGGATGACGTTAATCTCTAACAAGCAATTTGATATCATCGTGAAAGGTAAAACCTACTTTGGTGGCACAGCGACAGTAATTATCGCGGGGGGAGAAGAAGAATTTGAGATTGTCGCGGTTGATAACACCGTTAGAAAACATATAGCCTGGTGTTTAGAATTCGTAGGTGAAGTAAACTACCCCCCCTGATCTACTCCCCCGGAAGATGGTAATTAATTGAAAACGATAGCGTATTTAAAATAAAAAATGATTTCATCATCGCAATATCGCTATGATCAGGTCAGAGAGTATCAAACTAGACTCAAAACCTTGTCTGAGGAGTATGCAATGAAAATTAAAAAATACCGCAGGAGGATTACCGCAATTGATGTTACTGTGTACGCTGTGAGTGGTGTAATCACCGGAGCCGGTATTATACTGTCTTCAGTGACAATGATGGCCCCGATAGCTGTTCCAATTTGCATTTCTGCGGCAACAACAATCGCTGGAATAATTTCAATAATCACAAAAAAAATATCCTCATGCAGCCAACGGAAACTACAAGACTACATAATTCAATTTCATGTTGTGTCTACTGCATGCTCGCAATTATCCTCATTGATATCGTCATCTCTTGATGATACAATTATATCAGAGAGTGAGTTTTCAGCGATGGTAGATATATATGATTCTGCGATGTCAAAATTAGAAATACATCATGAGTATAATAACAATGACAACACAGATGGAATTACTTCAACAAATAGTGGAGAACACAAACCCAGTACAAACCAGCATGATCTCAATAACCTCAACGAATCTAGAATTCAGTGTGAATTTCCCCTCTCCGGTCCCAGTGAAGGAGATAGCGCTAGCAAAATTACGAGTGTATCACAGTTGGCCAAATATTATGTCAAAATCATTTGGTGGTCAACAACCGAATAATTCCCTGGTATTTGCAAATAAGAATAAACCAGACGGTACCCCAGACTGGAATGTTGTTTCCATACCAACCGGATCATACCAAATCGAACAAATCAATAATGAATTCGCGCGTAGAATAAAATCGATAACTGGAAAAGAATCAAAAATCGCTATAACGGTTCATGAACCCACGCTATCATCTGCCATTGAAATAAGCACAGAAGGATACGTCGTAGATATCTATCAAAACTCAATAAGAACCGTACTAGGATGGCCTGAATTACCACCCGGGGGAAAAACCGTTGATATACCCGAACCACAAAAAACTGATTATATCACCGACGTGATAAAACCCGATAATCCAGTAAAAAGCTATAGCGACTATGACAAACCGAAATTTTTCGCAATCGGTATAATACATCCAAGTGGAGACGAATTTTATAGACCTAACTTCAATGTTGACGAAAATCTCAAAGCAATGAATAATGATTTTTCACTGTTGTTAATATCTCTTAAATCCGGCACTCTCACCCGAGATGAATTTATCAGTGTCGTAGAAACATGTAACAAAATCATCAGTGACATGGAAACATTTTATTCACAAATTATTCAAGAGGTATTAAGTGACAGTAATCCTAAAACAAGAGATTTATTTGCTGATAAATATAAAATCCCCGTCAAAGATATTCCGACATTCAAACTACCAGAATATAACGTACTAGAACTAAAACAACTTCTCAGTGATGCCATCGATGTTGGTTTTAAAATAATTCATGATACGTGGAAAAAAACAGCATCACCGGAAATAAAAATCCTCAAACACAATAATGACCCAAACGGTGGCGGCAGACATATCGCTCCGTTCAACGTGAATATATCCTCAGTGATTGCGCTCAATTTAGTATGCGATGTGATCGAAGGAAGCTATCAAATTAATCTCGAACGATCAAACCAGGCTCAGCAAGGATATATTCTTTATTCGTTTGCACCAACATCCCCTCCAGGATTTTTAATAATTGAGTCCCCGGTGAATCCAGTCTATATGCGATGTCATAATAATTCATTAACCAGAATTAATTTCAAACTCACTGACCAGTCCAATAATCTGATTGATTTACAAAAGGAGGTTTTAGCGATTAGTCTGTTTGTGAAGTCCTAAAAGGATTTCCGTTCCCAGACAAGGTCTGGGACACGATATCGTATCGGACTTGATCAAATATTCGGTTGAAAATCACCGTAAACCTTAGCAGCAGAGGGGGTGAGTGACAACGACGTTGCGACATTTATGATTCATCAACAAAAACGCGAACAATCATAAGGGTCGGAGACTTATTTTTTCGCGAGAAGGGTCTATTCGTACCGTTTTAAGGGTATAATAAAAAATAAAAACAAAAAAAAGTTGTCTGATTCGCCCCCTCTGCTGCTCTATTCATAATCTATAAATTTGCTGTATTCCTCTATAAACTTAGTCTTTCTGATACCTATTCATGCTCTTTAAACTCACTGTGTTTATCATACCTATTTATGATCTATAAACTTATTGTTTCTGATACATATTCATGATCTATAAACTCTGTGTTTCTGATACCTATTCATGATCTATAAATTCAGTCTTTCTGATACCTATTCATGATCTATAAACTGTCTTTCTGATACCTATTCATGATGTATAAACTCACTCTGTTTCTGATACCTATTCATGATGTATAAACTCAGTGTTTCTGATACCTATTCATGATCTATAAACTCTGTCTTTCTGATACCTATTCATGATGTATAAACTCACTCTGTTTCTGATACCTATTCATGATGTATAAACTCAGTGTTTCTGATACCTATTCATGATCTATAAACTCACTGTTTCTGATACCTATTCATGATGTATAAACTCTGTGTTTCTGATACCTATTCATGATCTATAAACTCTGTCTTTCTGATACCTATTCATGATCTATAAACTCACTCTGTTTCTGATACCTATTCATGATCTATAAACTCAGTGTGTTTCTCATACCTATTCATGATCTATAAACTCTGTCTTTCTGATACCTATTCATGATCTTTAAACTCACTGTGTTTCTGATACCTATTCATGATCTATAAACTCTGTGTTTCTCATACCTATTCATGATCTATAAACTCTGTGTTTCTCATACCTATTCATGATCTTTAAACTCACTGTGTTTCTCATACCTATTAATGATCTATAAACTCATATGCTCATATAATTAAGTTTGAAAGGTGAGAGCATGTGACCTTTTCAAGACACTAGCCTGACCAGATGAGTGTACTTTGAAGCTAATCTTTTCAAATTAGTGAGATTAGTGTTCAAGCTCTGTAGAATTTTGTATTTTTACAGGGACTTATTGCAAAAAATATCTGAAGTTAGCATTGCAGACTTGCAGAGAGTTGGAGAGAAGTACATGGCCCCACTTTTTGATGTGTCACAGATCAGATGTGCTGTATGTTGTCACCCTTCCAAAGTGGATGAAATCACAAAAGAATTTAAGGAGTGAGTACACGAGAGAAGATAACTGGATCCTGTTTGTCTTATTATGTTGTAGCATTTTATATTGTTGAAATTTTATATTGTTACTCTAAATATTACAAGTTTTGTGAATAAAATCTTGTTTTGTATCAAACCAGGCCACAATTGCATAGGAAAGTAATTTTATCTAATTAGTCCTCATTGGAACTGGAATATAATAATATCTAATTAGTCCACATTGCAATAGGAATGTAACAATATCTAATTAGTTCACGTTGGAATAGGAATATAATAATATCTAAATAGTCCACATTGCAATAGGAATGTAACAATATCTAATTAGTCCACATTGGAATAGGAATATAATAATATCTAATTAGTCCACATTGCAATAGGAATGTAACAATATCTATTTAGTCCACATTGGAATAGGAATGTAACAAGATCTAATTAGTCCACATTGGAATAGGAATATAATAATATCTACTTAGTCCACATTGGAATAGGAATGTAACAATATCTAATTAGTCCACATTGCAATAGGAATGTAACAAGATCTAATTAGTTCACATTGCAATAGGAATGTAACAAGATCTAATTAGTCCACATTGGAATAGGAATGTAATGATATCTACTTAGTCCACATTGGAATAGGAATGTAACAATATCAAATTAGTTCACATTGGAATAGGAATATAATAATATCTACTTAGTCTACATTGCAATAGGAATGTAATAAGATCTAATTAGTTCACATTGCAATAGGAATGTAACAAGATCTAATTAGTCCACATTGGAATAGGAATGTAATGATATCTACTTAGTCCACATTGGAATAGGAATGTAACAATATCTAATTAGTTCACATTGGAATAGGAATATAATAATATCTACTTAGTCCACATAGGAAAAGGAATATAATAATATCTAATTAGTCCACATTGGAATAGGAATGTAATGATATCTAAATAGTCCACATTGGAATAGTAATGTAACAATATCTAATTAATCCACATTGGAATAGGAATGTAACAAGGCTTAATGTATGTTCAATTCTGTATGTATTTTTATATATTTTTTAAAACGTTTATTTATTTGGTATTGTGATTGATGGGCTCTGCTTTTAGAAAATGTTTTAGGGCAAAGAAAAGGGTTATGATCTATGGGATATGTTTTTAGCTTGTTTTTTTTTTATTAAAGCCAATAATAGGATTGTGATTTAAGGGGTCTTTCTCTAATATTTTTTTTTGCACATCAAAGTAAGTAATTTATTGCTTGGGTTGTATTTTTAATATCGTTTTGCAGTTAAAAAGACTGAAATTAATGAGGTGTTTTTTTTAGATTTTGACCACAAAAAAACATGCAGTGGAATTGTTTTTAGTTTTTATCAGATAATGGACTATAATTGATGTTTTGTTCTTTTTTTAGTTTTAGTGCTAATTCATGGGTATTTTAATGTTCATTTTTCTTTTTTTTACAGACTGTCTATTGAGTTAAAAGTTTTGAACTCACTTGAAGAAGACTTTTTGTGCAGACTATGACAAATAAATGCCATCACAATGTTCTGTATTTTTTAAGTATTTTGCATACTGTACTAGCTTATGATTACTTGTTACAATCCATCCTTAAAGTGTAAATAAATGTAGATGAAGCACACATACCTTTCTAGTAAATTTTTATTTAATCCCATTCCACACATTGACGTCAGCTGATTCATTTCCCATATTCACACATTTTGTAAATCTCCTTACTATATCATTGTCAGCCAATTGTTAAACACAATGTCCAAGGTCACAAAAATTTATCCTTCTGCAGCAGTTATTTTTTGCCTTCATTTCTGTCAGTTTAAAAAACATAACCTAGAAGGCATTGTAGAAAGATACACTTTGTAAAATACTCTGATTAAAACCCCACCCTAAGAGCAGTTGTCCATTCATTCATATAAAGATCTTACAATCTCTTCATCCATGTCAGTGTTCCATGTACCTTTCTAATCTGTTTTTATTTATTCCCATTCCACAGGTTCACGTTGTCAACTGATTCTTTTCCCATATTGACACATTTTCTTATTCTCCTATACTATATCGTTATTAACTGATTGTTGGGTTATCTCAAAGTTCATAGGAATTTACCCTTATGCAGCAGTTTTTGTTCACTTTTACGTAAATCTCGTGTTCGTTGTAAAAATTCTAAAACTAAACCTGGAAGGCATTGCAAAAAGATGTACCTTTTTAAAAAATACCTTACAAAAAAACACCCTAGGGCTGCATATGGGACAGTTTATTTACATAAAGATCTTACCATTGCTGCATCAATGTACATAAGAGTTAGAATCACCAGGAGAAAAGAATGACACAGTCAAAAATATGATCAGTGACAATATATATGTAATAAACAGAAGAAGATGAATTACTTATTTAAAATGGGTTACACAATTAGCTGAAGAACTAATCTACCATGAGGTCCTGGTACAAAAGATAATATGGGAGAAAAATGATATTGTCCCAGTAGCAATACAGCTCATATTGCCACAGTGAAGCTGTTACTTTTGGACCTACTTTCTCTTTATATTTAGAAAGTACAGTGTATATTTGCATGGTCTTTAGACCTGTATTGACATATTTAGGCCTATTGTAGTCTTGGTTCTTCTATTCCTCTTCTCTCATGCCCCTCCTCTCTGCCCATCAAAATATAAAGATCTTAAAATGTGTCAACTCTGTTGATCCTCTAATTGATGTAATTGATGAAAGGTTGCCATGAAGAATGCTACAAATTAACCCCAAGAAACAAAAATGGGCTTCAAATATTAATTTTTGATAATTTCTCTGTGAATCATGCAGTTTTCAGTGACAGAACTTATATGACATAATGCCATCCACACATTATCATATCTGTGACACTCGATAAGTGGTAATTTTTAACTCATTTAGTTTAAAATAATTGTTTAAGTAGCAATTCTGTCACTATCATGACCATAACAAACTATGCCAAGTCCTCATGATTATTATTATTATTATTGATATGATTATTATTATTATTATTATTATTTCATAAAAAAACAATGGAGAAATCCAGTTTGGTTCATGTCTAATCCAACATGAAATTATGTGTCAATCAAAATTAATTTACCTGTTGCTGAAACAGACTGAAAGCATGTCAGAAATAAGCAAAAAAACAGCAGTCAAAATCCTTAAAAGTAATTCATACTCATTAAATTGTGTATAGTGTTACGCCCTAAATGCTATTGTATCATTCTGTACCTCTATGCCAGTAATAGTAATAATATCCATCCATGCAAAAAGTGTCAATCAATATAAAATTTCTTCATTTTCGCTTGAATATGTGTACAACACAATATGAAGCACTATATTTTATTTACAATTTAAAATTAAATTGTCGATGTCCCCCTCCCTCTCTCTCTCTCTCTCTCTCTCTCTCTCTCTCTCTCTCTCTCTCTCTGTATATATATATATATATATATATATATATATATATATATATATATACATTCCCATTCTTTCCTTTCTCTTTGCAATATGGATACTCATTTGTGCACTCACCCATTTATATGAACTCACATAGTCAATTTGCAGTTAGCATTAGTACAAAAAGATTAATTTGTAATTTGTTGCAGTCCCGCCCCTCTCTCTCTCTCTCTCTCTCTCTCTCTCTCTCTCTCTCTCTCTCTATATATATATATATATATATATAAACATTATTCTTTCCTTTCTCTTTGCAATATGATACTCATTTGTGTACTCACCCATTTATATGAACTCACATAGTCAATATGCATGCAATATGCAGTTAGTGCAAAAAGATTAATTTGTATTTGTTGCAGTCCCCCCCCCCTCTCTCTCTCTCTCTCTCTCTCTCTCTCTCTCTCTCTCTCTCTCTCTCTATATATATATATATATATATTATACAGATGCATACACATGCATTGTATTCCCATTCTTTCCTTTCGCTTTGCAGTATGAACCCCATTCATGCACCCACCCATTTATATGAACTCACATAGTCAATATACATGCAATATGCAGTTAGTGCAAAAAGATGTTTATTGCTACCCAGACTCATTCAGAACACAAGTGTTCTCAATCTAATAGTATCTCGAATGCAATGGGAAATGACTATTCCAGAGTTATTCCCCCTGAGTCATCTAAAGTGCTCACCATTCCAAGTCACTGACATCTTACCTCTGTCAAGTCTTAGGCATGGCTAATGTGGATACATGAGAAAGTTTGTGAGTAGCTTCTCATGGTTCAGTGGTTCTTCCTGGGGTTTTCCACCATGTTTAGCCTATTTTGTACTGAATATTGACATTAGACTCCATAAGAGCAAAATTCCAGGGTATTTCAAACTTCTTTTGAATAATTCCTCATTTGGTTTTGGAATTTTCTACTGTTTGGGCTGACCGCTCCAGTGGCATAGTGGTTAGACCGTCTGCCTCGAATGCAGAAGATTACAAAAATGGTACTAACAGCTACCTTGCTTGGCGCCGAGCGTTAAGAGGTTACTGTTAGGACTGGTGACAAGGTAATGAGACTGGGTGGGACATTATGCTACATGTCTCGACACAATGCCCCAGTGCTAGACATCACTGCAGACATTGTAGTGATATGAGTGAAAAATTGTTAAAGAAATGTAATAAATCCAAATCACACACACATACTGTTTGGTCAATACTGATCTCAGGTGGGGAGTGTTACCTGGTAGTATATAATGGGATAGTTACTATGAATGGTGTTATTGACATCTTGTAAATTAACTTAGCTTTTATCAGATGGATTTGGTCTTAAATAGGTAATACTTCTAACTTGTCAGGTAAGTTTTCCCAGCTTTCTTTTGGTTTAAAATTAGGATATGTTGTTGTTGTTGTTGTAGGGTTTAACGCCATTTTTCAGCACACGATAGGCAATAGATGGCGCCCAGTATTATTGGTGGAGGAAGAACCCGAGAAACCCTCCGGAAAGTACCACTGGCCCATTAGAAGCTACTGGCAAGCATTCTCACATTACTACATTAGCTGAATCTTAGACTCGACCCCACGCATACAGGGGTGAGATGGTAGTAATCCGTAATGGAGAGCACTTAGACCACTTGGCCACTTGGGGCCTCCATTGGGATATGTTGGCATCTGGCTAGAAATCAGGTACACAAATACAATTCTTACATTTATACTGTCAACCTCTTGAATGGCAATCACCTACTTGCTGTAATTTCTTTGATACAAAACCTGTATATGTATTAGATTTTATGTGGCTATTTTTATTTCATCTTTCTTTGTTTTAATCTTATTTTCTAATTCACTGTTATTTAAGGGTCTGGGCTAAGTTTTAAATACATCTCCAAAAATTATTTGTATGCTTATTCCTGAGCTTTAGCTTCATTAGAAAGCTCATTAGTCATTTCTTGAAATTATCAAGAGAAGTGAAGATGCATCAAATAAATTGTCATAGAACTTGTCTGATCATTGCTGTAATCTATGTAATGAACTAGCTTAGTACTTGTAACATTAATCATAGGGTTAGGGATTCAATTTTTGCTAAGATTTGTCTGATGAACTAGCTCAGAATTTGTTACATTAATCACTGAGATCGATCTGGATCAAAACTTTGCTAGGTTTCAATATGATAAACTTGCTCAGACCTTACCACATTGATCACATGGGTTCGAGACTCAGGCACAGCCAAAGTGAGAAAACTTGAAGGTAGCTTCTTGAGGGTCGGTGGTTCTTTCCTGGGTTTTCCCAGGGTCTTCCTCCACCATTAACTTACCACATTGATCACATCTTTGCTAGGCTTCAATATGATGAACTAGCTCATTGATCTGAACTAGGGACCACATGTGGCCGAGTGGTCGAAAGAGCTTTCAGTTATGGATCACTGCCATCTCACCTCTGTTGACGTGGGATCGAGTCTCAGATTCGGCCATTGTGGGTATGTGAGAAAGCTTGCCAGTAGCGTCTTGTGGGTCGGTGGTTCTTTCCGGTGGTTTTCTCTGGTTTTTCTTCCACCATTAATACTGGCCGCCATGTATAGCATATTGTGTGCTGAAAAATGGCATTAAACCCTACATCAACAACTACAACAACCACATTGATCTGATAAACTAGTTTAGAACTTATCACATGAAATTTTCTAATATTATGATCTATGATCATGAACATAATTTAGAGTTCAGGATGTTCTATCTTGACAATTGACCTAGAACTAAAATCTTATCTCAATAACTTCTCAAAAACGTATTAGAAAAATTGTGGTTCTTAGATCCAGTATAAATTTCATTAATTTCTAAATTCATACTATTTAAAAGACAACAAATTTGACATATTTGATGGGAAATTAAACTATTTATCTCTATTTCTTTTTATATGAACTTACTTTAGAAACATTTACAGGATGTCAAACCACTCCAGTGGCCAGGTTATTAGAGTATCCGCCGCGGAAGCGGGAGGTCGTGTGTTTGATCCCTGGCCGAGTCGTACCAAAGACTTACAAAAATGCTACTAACAGCTGCCTCGCTTGACGCTCAGCATTAAGAGGTTAGTGTTAGGACTGGTCAGTCTGGTGTCAGGATAATGTGACTGGGTGGGACATCATGCTACATGTCTGTGGCATGATGCCCCAGTGCTAGACATCACCAAAAGCTGCCTCACTGCAGACATCATAGCAATATGACTGAATAATTGTTAAAGCTACATTAAAAGTCCAATCAAATAAACAAACAAAAACAGGATGTCAAAACATTTTGAAGAGATATGTTGATCCTTGAAAGTCTTTGAAATATTAGTACTGCGGATGACGCAGCAAAATTTTCTGCAGATTTTGAAAATAAAAGGTATTTAAAATCTGAATACGTTACAACAGATATATTACCAACTAATTGAACTGATTTTGGATATTTGGCTTTTATGGGCAATATAACATCGATTACTCTGATCAAGATTATCGTACATTATATTTTCTTTTTAAAAAACTCTTCATGAAAAAAACAAATTATCTCCAAAAACTGGGAAAATGTTTTGATATTTGCCATAACAACATTGTTTCTGACTCCAGTTGGAGGAAAACGTGCTGGAAATAATTCTGCAGAAATTATTCATGAAGAAGCTGACATTTTCAATGATTATTTACAGGCTGCATCACAGATATTAATGTTTATTGACTTCTCGTAGATGAATTTTTGATGCATATCACAGTGATTAAATAAATAGAAAACAATTAAGGTGATTATACACAATGCTCAACGTGGATCGATCATGGTCAGTGATAAATTCACAATTACCTACTTATAAAACGATCTACTGTGATGGACTCTGATGTTGTTTAGGGTTTATTTAAAAGGATAAGCAATACCAGTTATTCGACTAGGAATAAAAGCTATTGACGTTCGTGATAAAGCTCCTGGTGCTAATGGTAACGTTGCAGGTGTAGCGTTTTCGGCAATTAAGGATAGACTACCATGATTAATAGGACGAAAATCACCACCAGTAAAATTACCCAGCAATGAAGTGACGCCTGCAAATGTCAGTAAAATTACCCATTAATGAAGTGACGCCTGCAAATGTCAGTAAAATAATAAATCAAGCTGCAAATCAGAAACTAGCAGAGCTGTTTGATGAAGCACAAAAATATAACTGTAAATTTAATAGCAGGAAGTGGTCTTCATGTTGGACAATACTAATTATAATAAAGTGTTTAAACGTATATCTGATCCAGACTTCGACATGGATGCTGCAGTACTCAACTATGAATCGACACATGATTATCAATGTTATTCTTGTGAAGCATAACAAGCAAATCAGCATCGACGTATCGAACTTCATATTGGGGACACATGTAAATATTTCTCACCCGCTGAAGCATTTATTGAAGGAAAAGGTGAACTAGTAATTAACGTTGCAGCTGATACGCTACATGCAGGTAATTTGAGTGTTGGCTTTGTTATCAATGGAATTATGGCATTTTTTGATAGCGCTACATACATGATTAATGGAATAAATAATTAATCAATTCAAAAAGCTGTCAACGTGGCCATAACGAAAATATGATTAGGGAGATATTCTGAAAATCAATCATGTTTGCTAAAGATATTACCAACAATGCTGATCATATTCAATATATTAAATTACAGACATCTGTAGCTACTGCAGTTTATCCACAACCAGTTGAATTTTAAACATTTAGCTAGACCAGTTGCTAATGTTTTTATTATAGGAAGCGTTAATGCAAATTTGAACTTAAAATTTGCAACATGTGCAACAATGTTAGGAGGACATATACTATTTTCATGTACAATTCCACTGTCTCATATTTTTGGATTTTGTGGAAATGTTAGAAAGGTTATTTTCGGGGTTAAACATACAGTTGTAAGAAAAGGTGATGATACTTACGCAATCTGGCAACGCTGATAAAGTAAATATAACAAAACTCTCGCTGTGGATGCCTGTAATGGCTCCAACGATTGCTAAAGAACAAAAATTACTTGCTTTTGTTTATCAAAGTGGTAAATCATTATTGTCATTGTAAACAGTGACTACAGATTGTGTTCGAGGTGTATTTACCTGACATATAGCATCACAACAGGGTGTTTCTGTGCCATGACATCTTTTATTTGCTTTGCAGAATATGAACCGTTTAAACGATCAAGAACATAGTCATATGATATTTAACCAACTCAGAGTTACCTATGTTTCTTTAAGAATAAATGGTCATAAATATCCAGCTGAATATATTTTGTTTTATTATAACACCAATCATGCTGCATGAGCTTATCATAGCTTGATGACATTTATGGGAGGTAATAAAAATATAGGTACTGGTTTACAAATAGCACAATTAGATTTTACAAAATTAGATCCAATCCATTACTTTTCGTTGGAGCATCTTGATTTAACATGACAAACTATCGTTGATATACATTTTCGTACTAGCACCTACTGGCTATAGCGTTCGCCGCGGAAGCGGGAGGTCGTGCATTTGATCCCCGGCTGAGTCATACCAAATACTTACAAAAATGGTACTAACAGCTGCCTCACTTGACGCTCAGCATTAAGAGGTTAGTGTTAGGACTGGTCGGCCTGATGTCAGGATAATGTGATTGGGTGGGACACCATGCTACGTGTCTGCGGCGTGATACTCCAGTGCTAGACAGCACTATAAAATGCCACACTGCAGACGTCGTAGCAATATGACTGAAAAATTGTCAAAGCTACGTTAAAAATCCTGATCAAACAAAAGAAAAACATTTTCTAGTTCTAGTAAGAGAACCAGATGCTGTCATACTGAGTGATAAATCCATGTTACTTGACGGTGCCGACGAACTAATGAGAGTCGTTGACACTCCAATGGAAAACATGCATTTAAATTATGATATTATAAAATGTCATATAGTCACGTTAATGTCACTCTAACTCCTTGTCAAATAAAAAATGACAATCAAGTCTTGCAAGTAAATGTTGGGAAAAATAACATTGAAGAAAGACCAAATGTCAAGCGGCATTCAAAACAAATTAGGAATAATCAAAACTAAGCTTAAACATTTTAATAAAGCCTTAGAATGAAAAACAGGTTCTTCAATTCCATCTTTTTCAAAAGCCTCAATAAAAACATGTGGTATAAAATAAATTGCACAATTACGAGTATATCATAGTTGGCCAAAAAGTTGATCAAAATCATTCGGTGGATTACATGCAAATAATACTTTAGTATTTGCAAATAAAAACAGCCCAGATGGAACTCCCTATCGGCAAGTTGTTCCTATTCCAACTGGTAATTATCAAATCGAATAAATCAACGATGAATTTCATGAAACAGTTTCACAGGAAAATAATTTAAAAAAAATAATTATAAATGTTCACGAACCAATATTGTCAACTGCAATATAAATAAACTCTCAGGATTATGGCGTTGATATGTATCACCCATCGATTATATCAGTTTTAGGAAGGTCAGCAAAAATATCATGAATCGCCAGAACCAAAGTAAGATGATTTTACAATGAACGAAATCCAATTCAATTATATTCCAAAATATCAAAAATGAAAATTATGGGATTTTGCTTAATATTTTTCAGCTTATCTAGATGACGATAAAACTATAGATTTTCACCCAATAATGCGTGATTTGATACTAGTCGTAGTGGAGACTTCGAAGAATATTTAAATACATATTCTGACGTCATCAAGTCATAATATAAATATATGTCCAAACAACTACAATTGTATTTTCAAGCTTTGCACAATATTTCAGCGATGATACAAAACAGCATATCATTGCAAGAATACAATATTTAAATTGTCATATATGATCTTGAGTTTGTCAATAAAAGTTTCATTATAATAATATTGTCATTAAAGATATAAAATAACCAAAGCAGAATTATTTGTTTAAATTTATAATACCTGGATTTAATTAGGACGATGTAATGAAATCAGTTACCGATATTATCCATGAATATTTTCCACAAATCGTTGAGTCATTGAGAAAAATACACATGCTATCAACTATTCTCAGACATAACATTGAACCCATACGGTGGAAGTCGTCATATTCCATCAGGAATAGTTAAAATCACATCAACGATCGCAGTCAATATTATCTGTGTTGTCAATGGTAGCTATCAGGTAGATCTAGAAAAATCCAATCAAGCTCAGCAAGGATACATTTACACCTCAAGTATCTCCTGGTATTTAATCGTACAAGAACCAATCAATGAATTCTATTTACGATGTCATAATTTGTTATTATCAAGAATACATTTCAAATTTGCTGACCAAAGCTTGTATCTTCATGATTTAAGGCACGAAAATTTATCAAAAAATATCTACGAAAAGTCTTAACTTTTTTTAACGATTTACGAATCAATCAAAGGAATATAGTATATAATGAATCAACTCGCGAGGGATTCATACACAACAAAGAACAAAGAGGTACTTGAAAATGCCATCAGAGCAATATTTACTCTGCCATCAGTTGGAGCAGAACATAAATGTTGATATATATATATATATATATATATATATATATATATATATATATATATATATATATATATATATATATATATATATATATATATATATATATATATATGAATACAGCAATGAAATTTTTTTGTTGACACAGAAAAAGTTAAATGAACTATGACGAGAACATTATTATGATCATGTTTTAAAGAGATAAGATTCTGAATTGTGCGCAGTCCTGTATTAATTGTGATTGTGCGGCGATCATGGTCAACCACCACCCTTTGTTTAATTGTCTCCGCATAAATGGTTGAATGGTTCTGTAGAGTATTATGAAGGAGTAAATGGTGATCATCGATCGCTTGATCCAGAATTAAGAGAACTTCAGAAAATAATCAGACTACAACCGAATAAAGTTCAAAGTGATATAATTTCAAAACCAAATATAAACGATTTTTGGAAATTGTGGAGGCCAGATGATTTGATTGTTGCAAGTAGAAGGATAGTTCATGATAAACTTCAACAACAATTATTTTCGTTATATAAAGGAAACTTTCCAAATCTAACCGTACCATAATGTTATCGCCCAGCAGATACATGCAAAACAAACTAGTAAAGATGATATAGCAGGACCCTTGACATGTCAAGGAGGAAACGAAATCTTGTGTTAAATGATCTTGTTTTAATTCCTGACAGTGGTATTGAGAACGCATTAAAGGACAAAACTACATAGACGCTAGGATATGCAATGACCATTAATTTCAAGGATTAACCATCTCTGATAAAATTGTTTGGATTGTCATGACAGAATTGATGATATAATAAGAAATACATTTATTCCGTTCTAAAAAATGTGACAGAAAATAAACGCGATTTTGATCTTGACACTGAATTTATCATCACATTTAAACAATGACAGAATAATCAATGTGCAAGTTGTAACATAGCAATGTTGTGATAATATTCAAATGATGATCCAAGACAATTTACCGAAGATAGACTTGATAGTAGTCTTTGTCACACACGCGAATAATGCTGACATGTCTTGAGTGTAATCGAAGTCGATGCGCTAGTTAAGTGAAGACGGTGGTAATTGTGTATCTTCGGGAATTAATTGTAATTGTTCACGTACAAACCCACATTGAGGAGCAGTTGAATGCAATCTGTATATTGCAGATCTACCCATGGATCTTACCACACTTGAAAATGTTATGTCCGCACACTCGAAATAGGATCAGTCGCTCTTTTGTTTACCACCTTCAAGTTCACTAGGTTCATGTAATTATATTACGGTAACATTACCTAATACTGGTTGCTTTGAAAAATCATGTTTGTACTGGCAAATATTTTTTGTGATCGCATTGGTTGGTTTCATAGGAGTAACCTCACTATTTAATGCAGCTATCACACTTGGTAGTCATTTAACCCATTCACGAGATCTCATCTTTTAAAACTATTTCCTATGCATAGTATGTCCAAATCATCGATGAGCACGTGTTCGATTAAATCGTTGAACGATTGCCTGATCACGACAAATTGCGGTATTTCATAGTCTGATTTTGATGTTATGTTTTCCCATCAGAGATGATACTGCACGACACAATACTTTGCCAAGATCAATATCTAGTAGTTGAGGCCATCACAAGAGTTTCTGCTTATTTACACCTACTTGCAACCTCAACGACAGTTAATGCGTATTTGTATGTGTATTGACGTCTACAGGTTTTAATGGTATCGTGTGGTAAACACAAAATATCCGCCTGATGAATTTCAATATACACTGGCATTAAAATGTGCGTACTGAATTCGTTTAGGTGGTGGTATATATATATATATATATATATATATATATATATATATATATATATATATATATATATATATATATATATATGTGTGTGTGTGTGTGTGTGTGTGTGTGTGTGTGTGTGTTGCTTAATTACCAGCCACTAATGCTAGTTTACTATTCATCGCAGATCTTACTAGGAAGCTAACAACTTTTTGTTTGAGAGATTTTTGCTATGGAATTTAACGAGTTTATCAAATTCACGTCTGCAATATGTCGTTGTTGTAAATCTTTATTTTTATATGCTACATCATGAACGTAACATGAATGATCAACAGCATTCACTGGATACTCTCCAGGCTTTAGTTGATCTCGCTAGTCAGGTCGGATATCAAGTCGGGTTCCAGTACCACACAAGTTATATCCAGGAAGATGTTTTTCGCCAGGATATTTAGCTTATAGGATTCCTGGTAATTTTCTAATGAAGTAGCTCTATCACCACCTATTTTTTTTTAATAACAGCTGATTGTCAGAGAGAATTTGTTTTATTTTTGTACCTCATTTCACACACTTGTCTATAAGTGTGCGCTTTTAAAAAATATTATTGTTAATCCGTTTGTTGGGGTAGATGGGTCTGGTAAAACGCAATTATTACGTATAATGTAATAATTCGATGGTTCAAGTGGGATAAATTATATTTAGTGGCACCATCTGTAGATGACTAGAGATGCTACGAAGCTCTTAAAGATTTTGATTTTTCATTTTCGTAGGAAGCTTTAATTTTCAAAAATAGACGTTCTTGCAAAAGGTATGTTGACCCTCTCTGCCTCTTATGCCGATGGAGCGGTCACAGTTGATGGCAGCATGTGTCAAGGATAAAATTAAATTTTTTATTGAGAGAATATCTGCTGCTTTAAATTGGGTACACTATTTAACCTTAAACAACATTCAGAGTAAACGTCTTAGCAATTTCTAGATTTACATGATTTATACAATCATATTTAAATCAAACTGATTCCGATATATCAAACTAGTTACCCATATTTTACCCTTGTTATATGAAAACAGTGCATATTAATGATGTGTTACTTTATCTAGTGGATTATCCTTAAATGCAGACTAGGTCATTGATGATTTTAGTAAATGAAGATTTGCTAAAGGTAAAATCATAGTTTCATTACATGTGATTTTCTTTGTTGGATGGCGTGTGAGTGATTTCACGCTTCTCATATGTTGTCTCTTGAAACAGCGAATACAATTAAGCTATTGGATATGACCCTCGTGTGTAGTTGTAAAGCAGAGAGGATTTGACTTTCCACCACACTCACTATTCATAAACAAATCTATGAAGCCGCTAAGAAGAACGTCACAAATATAGTCCATTACGCCAAATTATCCAACTACATTAATAAGATCACAGAGAGTTCCAGCTGCAAAGAGCTATTCGAGATTACTAACAAACTAATGTCAAGGAACAAATGTACACCACTTCCAACTACCTTCTCTGTAGTAGACCTTCCGGGCATGCTTACAAATTTCATCCGTGACAATGTACAAACTATTTGAGATATGCTTGACAACACAATTTCAATTGACTCGTTGTCACCATACAGTTGCGATACAGAATTTCAGCGAAAATCGTTAGCAGCATTTGAACCAGTCTCTTTAGATTTAGTACGGACAATCGTGATGAAAAATGCACCAAAGGCATGTGAACTTGATCGTTATCCAGCATCACTGCTGCTTGATAGCTTAGATCCAATATTGCCTTCACCAACTGATGTTAATAGCTCTCCCTGATCTGGAGAGTTAACATCATTTTTCAAAACTGCCATTGTAAAGCCTCTGCACAAGAAACCAACACTCGATTTAAAGAACTACCACCCAGTTTATAATCTCCAGTTCATAAAAAAAATCTTTGAATAAGTTGTTCTAACCCAACTTGTATCTCATTTGAATTTAAAAAGTCTTTTTAACAATGTACAGTCTGCACATCACCCTTGTCACACTATGGAAACTACTCTTCTGCAAGTAGTTGATGACATTCTCTCCGCTTTGGATAGTGGAAAGATTACACTCCTCATCCTTATTGATTTGTCTGTAGCATTTGACATAATAGACCATGATATAATACTTCACCGTCGCAAGCATATATTTGGTATTCACAATACAGCCTTCCTGTGGTTCACGTTGTACTTAGTGAACAGGATACAAATTGCATCTGCAAATGGAATACACGCCAGCCCAGTTGATATATGTTGTGGTGCTCCACAAGGGTCTGTTCATGGACCTGTTGTCTTCATTCTATACACTCATCCGCTCTCAAGTGTCATAGATCATCATCCAGTGTCTCACCAATTATACGTTGATGACACCCAAATATATAAGTCTAGCCACCCAACTGAAGTTGATGCTACCATCCAAGGACTAGAGAAGTGCATTTCTGATGTGAAATCATCGATGACATTTAATAAGCTGCAGATGAACGATGATAAAACTTAGGCCATTCTGATCACAACACAAAGACTTTTCTCATTCACATCCTTTATCTCAAACAACGAATATTAGCAACACCAACATTAAATTCACATGTCAGTACGAAACCTAGGTGTTACTCTGGACAGTACTCTCACATTGCACCAAGATGTGATGAACATATGCAAGGCTGCATATCTTGAGCTGAGACGTATCAGCTCCATTTGCAAATATCTTCCCGTTGATGCCACTAAAAACTTGTGTGTTCATTAGTACTTTAAAGACTGGACTATTGTAACTCAATTATGTCTGGTTCGTCTCAATATCTACTCCAGAAACTTCAAAAATTTAAAAATACATCTGCTCTGATTATCCTGTGAGAGTACCACGATCAGAACACACCTCCCCATTGCTCTGTACCCTACACTGGTTATCCATTCGATCCAGAATCTAACGTAATTTTTTTTTTTCATTTTTTTTTTTTTAGTCTACGTTTCACAAGCAGACTCCAGTCTAATATACCTATCTGGCCTCACGCATGTGTACAAACCAGCAAGATACTTACGCCCCTCTTCTGATAACACATGGTAAGTGTATACATGAATTTACTCAGAATCAAGTATTTATAAATAAATATATATATATATATATATATATATATATATATATATATATATATATATATATATATATATATATATATATATATATACACACACACACAAATGTATGTGTGGGTGTGTGAGCGCGCTAAACATGGTCCGGATCAGCCCGTACTTTGATCCGAACCAACCACGATCCGTATGAGCTAGCAACCATTTAAAAAAAATGGCTCGAAATTACGGTAATTTCGAAATGCAGTACTCTGTGAGAGGTGATGGCGATTTTCCAATAGTGAAATACAAATCCACCAAGACAGGCCTCACTGTGGTTATTGCAGACGTGGAAGGACCGATTGTTTGCGGACATATATGCCTGGGTATATCTTTCACTTGCATTTTTTAAAAATATAGTAGGCTTAGAAAGCTCAATCGATATACAATACATTGGCCAGTGTTTAGTAAGGGGTATAATCCAACGCTGTATTATCGCGGCAAGCGGGGTTTATAAAATTGACAATTTCTTTATTCCAATCTACATTTGTTACTTGAGTTGTCCACTAACAGAAAACAGTTAGACTCATTACCAGGTGGCCATTCAATATTTCTTGATGACTGTTAAATAATTATACAATGCAGAATTTTACTGATCACTGTCTTTTTTATTATAAAATATATATATATATATATATATATATATATATATATATATATATATATATATATATATATATATATATATATATATTCCACACTCATTGACTTGAGAAACATTAGCTATGAATTTATTATGTTATTTACAAAATTAATGTTACTGGTCAGGTAGACCATGACATTGAATTTGGACAAAGTCAAGTACAAAATACATATGTACATGTCATGATCATTATAAACAGCCAACAAGTAATACAAATTAAATATAATGGTACATAATAATTCCTTTCTCTGTATATTTGTCT
The DNA here is from genome assembly GCA_029339505.1 of Unio delphinus. Lineage (NCBI taxonomy): Eukaryota > Metazoa > Mollusca > Bivalvia > Unionida > Unionidae > Unio > Unio delphinus. The sequence goes on from JAQISU010000130.1 coordinate 1,497,306, forward strand.
TAAATTTGAGGATTTTTAAAAATATAATGTCATATAAGTATGACTTTTCATGTTAGTAGCAAGGAAAAAGAAACCTCATTTTCTCTCATTATTTTTTTGTAAAAAATCTTTTACCGTGATGTACACCCATTCATCCATTGACCATGTCAATAATTGTAACTTCTCTAGATGAGTAATTTTACCATGCTTTAGAGATTTTTGTTGGCATTCTTAACTTCTTAAATTTATAATGTAAATGTTTGCTTTTTTTGAATGTTACCTCTTTCTGACCCCATTGGTTTTCTACTTTTTGACTAAAAGCAAGAAACATTTAACATTAGTTATTTTGGTAACAAAAAAGACTAACACTATATCAGCTATTTCACCATGTGTATTGAATTCACTATATCATGTATCAAATTCACCTTGTCATATGTTTTGTATTCATGGTGTCATATGTTGTATTCACTCTGTCATATTGTACACAGCATGTCATATATTGTAAATTAATCACCATGTTCTGTTCTGTATTCACTTGTCATGTATTCATGATGTCATGTATTCAACAGGTCATATATTGTATTCACTGTGTCGTATTGTGTTCACCGTGTCATATATTGTATTCTCTGTGTCATGTATTGTATTTGCCATTTCATAATTTGAATTTTCTGTGTAATATATTATATTCACTGTGTTATATATTGTATGCACCGTGTCATATATTGCAGTGGTGTCTGTTCCATCATGTCATTATTTTGTATAGTATATTCAACAAGTTATTATCAATGTGTGCTATTTTGCTATGTCACATAATATATTCACCTTGTCATATATTGATGTGCTATTTCACCATTTCATATAATGTATGCACAAAGTTAGATGTTATTATCAATACTAGTTAATATCAATACTACAAATTATTATCAATACTAGATGTTATTATCAATACTACAAATTATTATCAATACTACATGTTATTATCAATACTACAAATTATTATCAATACTACATGTTATTATCAATACTACATGTTATTATCAATACTATAAGCTTATATGAATACTACATGTTATTATCAATACTACATGTTATTATCAATATTACAAATTATTATCAATACTACATGTTATTATCAATATTACAAATTATTATCAATACTACAAATTATTATCAGTACTACATGTTATTATCAATATTACAAATTATTATCAATACTACAAATTATTATCAGTACTACATGTTATTATCAATACGGTAAGTTAATATGAATACTACAAGTTATTATCAATACTATAAGCTAATATGAATACTACAAATTTATTATCAATACTTCATGTTATTATCAATATTACATGTAATTATTATCAGTACGGTAAGTTAATATGAATACTACAAGTTATTATCAATACTACATGTTATTATCAATATTGTAAGTTAATATGAATACTACAAGTTATTAATAATACTGCATGTTATTATCAATACTACATGTTATCAATACTACATGTTATTATCAATACTCGATGTTATCAATGGTACAAGTTATTATCAATACTACAAGTTATTATCAATGTTAGATGTTATTATTAATGTTAGATGTTATTATCAATGCTGGATGTTATCAATGGTACAAGTTATTATCAATACTACATGTTATTATCAATACTACATGTTATCAATACTACATGTTATTATCAATACTCGATGTTATCAATGGTACAAGTTATTATCAATACTACAAGTTATTATCAATGTTAGATGTTATTATTAATGTTAGATGTTATTATTAATGTTACATGTTATTATCAATACTCGATGTTATCAATGGTACAAGTTATTATCAATACTACAAGTTATTATCAATACTACATGTTATTATCAATACTCGATGTTATCAATGGTACAAGTTATTATCAATACTACAAGTTATTATCAATGTTAGATGTTATTATCAATGCTGGATGTTATTATCAATACTACATGTTATTGTCAATACTGACCACTCCTGTGGCCTAGTGGTTAGAGCATCTGCAGCAGGTTGTGGGCTGGATCCCTGGCCAAGTCATGCCAAAAATGTACGACTGTTACTAACTGCAGCTTCACTTGGTGCTCAGCTTTAAGAGGTTAGTGTTAGAATGGTTGGCCTGGTGTCAAGACAATGTGACTGGGTGGGACATCATGTTACATGTCTGCAGCATGATGCCTCAGTGCAAGACATCACTATAAACTGTCACACTGCAGACATCATACTAATATGACTGAATTTTTTAAAAAATCTATGTTAAAAATCCAAATCACACACACACACACATGAGATACAACTGGGGTTACTTGTATTTAAATATGTATGATTTTTGTGCCTTACTCTCAAATTGCAGACATCATACTACATGTCTACGGCATGATGCCTCAGTGTTAGACATTGCTGTAAACAGTCACACTGCTGACATCGTAGTGATATAACTGAATTATTTTAAAATCTACTTTAAAAATCTAAATCACTCACATCAAGACTACAAGTTTATGTAAGTAATTCTAGTTATTATCAATACTACAAGTTTTTATCAATATTAGATGCTATTATCAATATATCAATGCTACAAGTTATCAATACTACAAGTTATCAGTACTACAAGTTATCAATACTACAAGTTATTATCAATACATGTTATTATCAATATATCAATACATGATGTTATTATCAATATATCAATACTACAAGTTACTATCACACTATACATAGTGATATTCTAGAACATAGGTTATCTTGCTACTGTTTAATGTTATCTTTTTTCCAGCCACTGAAGCCCATGATGATGATGGACTGCCCCATACCTTGGAACATCTGGTTTTCATGGGAAGTGAAGACTTTCCATACAAGGTAGTCACACTTAGAAAATGAGGTTTATATGTGTAGTAATACATATTTATCTAGGATTTACAAATACTCATATCTAGACAGGATCCAGTTGTTAGTTTTAAATAGTATGTCTTCGGATTTACAAAAACTCCTATCCTGACAGGATCCAACTGTTAGTTTTAAATATTATGTCTTGGATTTACAAAAACTCCTGTCTAGACAGGAACAAACTGCTAGTTTTAAATATTATGTCTTGGGATTTACAAAAATTCCTGTCTAGACAGGCATGAACTGTTAGTTTTAAATATTATTTATTGGGATTTACAAATACTTGTGTCTAGACCAGATCCAACTTTTATATATTGTGACTGGTTTCCAAACATCTGGGTCAACTATGCTTTTTGGACAGTTACCGAAAAAAATGTTTCTCTCTAAAGATGCCGTGAATTGAATCAAGTTATGTAATAAAATAATGATCATGTAATTTTTCCTTTTGAAAGTAAGTTAATGTCAGTAAGTCACTGAAAGTATGCTGGGAACTCCCTTGTCCTGTGAATAATAGAGTTCAAGACTTCTCATCCTGGATGATTTAGTATTTTAAAGAAAGCATGAAAGTCTTTTTCCTTCTGCCATGTTTTGTAAGAGTTTTTTTGTAGGGACTCAGGGGTTCATTCTTTTGATAAAACTAACTAACTTACTAAAGTATACGTACTTGGTTACTGTGTTCTCATGAATTGCCAGTGTTTTGCTAATATCATAGGTGCAATAAACCACTATTTCCAAGACCAATTTGAAAAAGAAGTAATTAGATCCATCTTCAAAAGTTGCAAATGTACAAAAAAGTTAGTGAAGATATTATGCACATGTATATTACATTTATATTTTATGCTTGACCTTTGTCCATGATTGAGGGTAGAGTTTTGGTCTACCTGATTTTTGTAGTTGTAGGGTTTAATGCCATTTTTCAGCACAAGAATTAATGGTGGTGGAAGAACATGGGAAAACCCCCAGAAAGAACCACTGACCTATGAGAAGCTACTGGCAAGCTTTCTCACATACCCACATTGGCCAAATCTGAGACTCGAACCCACACAGACAGAGGTGAGATGGCAGTGATCCGTAATGGAAAGCACTTTAGACCACTTGGCCACTCAAGGCCCCTTTAAGCATAAAGTTCTTGTATGCTATGAAACAAAGTACAGAAGGAGAAGCCCTGATCCATAATTCGTTCAAAACATAGGCCCTTTTTTTTTACAAAACATGTCTCTTTCTTTTCTTATCAAAAAAGAAAGTTCAGTTGTATAATTATTTCTTTGTACAGTAATTAAATCAAACACTGTACAGTAATTATATTAAACACTATACCTGTCTTTCATTCATCAGGATGTAACCCTTTGTTTCTTTTCTAGGGTGTCCTTGATTTGCTAGCCAATCGCTGTCTGGCATATGGCACAAGCGCATGGACAGACACAGACCACACATGTTATACAATGACCCATGCAGGCAGTGAGGGATTTCTGAATCTTCTTCCAGTTTACTTAGAGCACATTCTGTACCCTACACTGCTGGTAAGTTGCATGCGAGTTCTAATGGCCAACAGTTTCTCTTATGTATAGTCTCATGCATATTCTTCCATTTTTAAAAGAATTTAAATTGGATATTCCACAGTTTTAACAGTATTTATAATGATTTCCTGCTTTGTATATCCTAAAGGTATATTCATGGTTTCACATTCTGCATTTGAGAGACTATTGACAATAATGTTTGCCTGATAAACAATTTTTGACCCTTTACTTTGATGCCATTATCTTCCATTTCAGCATAGTTTCTCCGAGTGTGACTGAAAAGTCCAAGTCATAATCCCTTTTTTTTAATCGTTAGTAATTTCCCATACTCAGAGCCTAAATATCGTAAGATTTCCAAATTTTTGGCAAGATCCCACTGCCGTCATCAGCAACTAATGTTGTTCATGTGACTTATAATAGTCAAATGACACTTGGAGACTGATTTAGATGGGTGGTAATTCAAGCCCCTCATCACTGTTTAGTATTGACCTCTACTGTCATATTTTAATCACCACTTTCACCTTCCTTTTCCATATATTGTCCACTGATGTGGTCACCTTGGTCTGGTTGGAGACGATGGAATGTCCATGTTGCTACAATGTTCATATATGACTGATGAATCTCTTCAGTTGTATTCCGTGATCGTTGTTTCTAACACTGTACTTGTTTCCCTGATCTAGCTATTTTCACACATGTAATTTCTTTTAAAGAGTTGTATGGTTTGTGATATACATTGATCCCATGTTGTAAATAATCTAGCTTGGTCTTCTGATATATTAAAATGAGGACTTTGTATACTCTTTAAAAGCTCTAAGCGCTTTACACCATCTATAATGATATGACTACAGAGAAAAAAACCCTATGAAATCAGAAGAAGTAAAAAAAAAATGCTGAAAATATTTAGGGTATGAGACGTTATTAGGTCTTTAAGTTTGTTCTTGCAGTCGAAAAAGGTGAGTTTTCAGAGCACTCTTGAAAGGGATCACTGTGTCTTTATGTCTAATTTCAATGTGCAATTTGTTCCACATTGCTGGACCCTGGTATGCAAAAGAATGTCCATATGACTTCGTTTTCAAAGTGGGAATAATGAGTATACGATTGTCAGAAGAAGAGCATAAGTATCTTGCTGGTGTGTACACATGGGTGAGGCTGAATATGTTGGACTCGAGTCTGTCATTGAAATGTTTCCCAGAGAACAAACTTTTGTGTTTGATTCTGGATCGAATGGATAGCCAGTGTAGGGTACAGAGCAGTGGGGAGGTGTGCTCTGATCGTGGTATTCTAAAGATGATCTGAATGACTGTTTTTTTAAAGTTTCCGGAGTAGATATTGAGACTAACCAGATAGAATTGAGTTACAATAGTCCAGTCTTGAAAGAACTAATGAACACACAAGTGTTTTAGTGGCATCAACTGAAAGGTATCTGTGAATGGAGCTGATGTGTCTCAGCTCAAGATATGCAGCCTTGCATATGTTCATGACATGTTGGTGCAATGTGAGAGTACTGTCCAGAGTAACACCTAGGTTTCATACAGGCTGTGTGAACTTAATGTTGGTGTTGGTGATATCTGTTGTTTGAGGTAAAGGATGTGAATGAGAAAGTCTTTGTGTTGTGATCAGAATAGCCTCAGTTTTATCATCATTCATCTGCAGATTGTTGCATATCATCCATGATTTCACATCAGAAATGCACCTCTCTACTCCTTGGATGGTAGTACCAACTTCATTTTGGTGGCTAGACTTAATAATGTATACATGTATTTGGGTGTCATCAGCATATAATTGGTGAGCAGCAGAGAGGGCGAATCGGACGACATATATTTAAGTAATCCCTCGTAAATAACGGCTTAAACCAATGAAATCAGGCCAAATGTGTGTGTGAATCTGATATCGTTTCATGGATTAGACCCCAAAAAAAATCAGTGAAAAATTATGAAATCAAAAACTTTTCAACTATTGCATTTTTTTGGGAAGGGATTACAACATCGATGTCACTCGCCCTCTCTGCTGCTATGGGTTAACCGAATATTTGATCCAGTCCGATACGATATCGTGTTCGAGGGTCGAAAATCCTTAGGATGAAAGTCTTTACGACTTTACAAACAGACTAATTTGTAAAACCTCCTCTTGTAAATCAATCAGATTATTGGACTGGTCAGTGAGTTTGAAATTAATTCTGGTTAATGAATTATTATGACATCGCATATAGACTGGATTCACCGGGGACTCAATTATTAAAAACCCTGGAGGAGCTATTGGTGCAAATGAATACAAAATATATCCCTGCTGAGCTTGATTTGATCGTTCTAAATTTATTTGATAGCTTCCCTCAATAACATCGCATACTAAATTGAGCGCAATCACCGTTGAAATATTCACATTGAACGGAGCAATATGCCTGCCACCACCATCTGGGTCATTATTGTGTTTGAGGATTTTTATTTCCGGTGATGTTGTTTTTTTCCACGTATCATGAATTATTTTAAAACCGACATCGATGGCATCACTGAGAGATTTTTGTAGTTCTAAGATATTATATCCTGGAAGTTTGAATGTTGGAATATCCTTGACGGGGATATTATATTTCGATGCAAATTCTGTTCTCGATAGGGGTTTATTGTCATCTAATATACCCTGAATAATTTGTGAATGAAATGTTTCCATGTCATTGATGATTTTGTTACATGTTTCTACAACGCTGATAAATTCATCTCGGGTAAGAGAGCCGGATTTAAGGGATATTAACAACAACGAAATATCGTTATTGAACGCTGTGAAATTTTTAGTGGTTTTATTCTGTAGAAGTGTGTAGTATCTTTTATTAGTGAGGGTATCTATCGTTTCAAGAAAAAAATTCAATTTATCATAACCGCTATAGCTTTTTACTGGATTATCAGATTTTATCCTGTCTGTGATATAATCAGTTTTTTTTGGTTCTGGTAATTTAACGGTTTCTCCGGGGGGTGGTAATTCAGGCCAACCTAACACTGTTCTTATTGAGCTTTGATAGATATCTACGACGTATTCTTCTGAGTTTATTTCAATGGCAGATGACAGTGTTGGCTCATGAACTGTTATAGCTATTTTTGATTCTGCTCCAGTAATCGATTTTATTCTACGCGCAAATTCATTATTGATTTGTTCAATTTGGTATGATCCGGTTGGTATGGAAACAACATTCCAGTCTGGGGTACCGTCTGGTTTATTCTTATTTGCAAATACCAGGGAATTATTCGGTTGTTGACCACCAAATGATTTTGACCTAATATTTGGCCAACTGTGATACACTCGTAATTTTGCTAGCGCTATCTCCTTCACTGGGACCGGAGAGGGGAAATTCACACTGAATTCTGGATTCGTTGAGGTTATTGAGATCATGCTGGTTTGTACTGGGTTTGTGTTCTCCACTATTTGTTGAAGTAATTCCATCGGTGTTGTCATTGTTATTATATTCATGATGTATTTCTAATTTTGACATCGCAGAATCATATATATCTACCATCGCTGAAAACTCACTCTCTGATATAATTGTATCATCGAGAGATGACGATATCAATGAGGATAATTGCGAGTATGCAGTAGACACAACATGAAATTGAATTATGTAGTCTTGTAGTTTCCGTTGGCTGCATGATGATATTTTTTTTGTGATTATTGAAATTATTCCAGCGATTGTTGTTGCCGCAGAAATGCAAATTGGAACAGCTATCGGAGCCATCATTGTCACTGAAGACAGTATAATACCAGCTCTGGTGATTACCCCACTCACTGAATACACAGTAACATCAATTGCGGTAATTCTCCTGCGATATTTTTTAATTTTCATTGCATACTCCTCAGACAGGGTTTTGAGTCTAGTTTGATATTCTCTGACCTGATCATAACGATATTGCGATGATGAAATCATTTTTTATTTTAACAACGCTAGCGTTTTCAATTACGATTTACTTAAATCCGCTACGAATTCCACATACCACGTTGTTGAGACCCTAACCAAATTTTTATCAGTAGATGTGATTGTGAACTTTTCAGTTGTATTTTTGTCGATGATCGTTGAAATCGTATTATTGACCCCGGATGAACTGGACGATGAAATATTAAATTGAGTCAATGGTGTCACTAGTGTTAATCGATAAATACCCTTAACGGTTGCAGTGATATCTAATTTGTTGTTTGTAGGTGTCCACGCAAATGATCCGTGTTGGATTGTGTATACTACGTTGTTGGTTTTCTCATGAGGAATTTTTGTTTTTTCAATGACTGTTATCATCCTCGAAAGATCACCTTTGATGTCTTCGATGGAGGTTTTCGTCTCATCGATGGATTTTTTAATATCAGGGAGTTTTATTTCAATTTTATCTAACGTGGCTCCAATAAATTTATCAATGATATTTCTACGAAATGATGTAAACTGTTTTCCGTTTTCTTCAATTTTAGATTCAAGTGTTGTTAGTACAACCACAGAATTGTTTAACTCATCGTTGAGAATTTTCAATCGATCTGTAATCGTCGAAAAAGTACACCCGGTTTGAGTTTACCCTGATCGGAAAATAACGCGATAGTGTTCTCGATTGCGTTTTGTTGTTTAACTAAAATATCATTCAACGACACATCACTGGTTTTCAATTTACCCTGATCGGAAAATAACGCAACGGTGTTCTCGATTGCTTTTTGTTGTTTAACTAAAATATCATTCAACGACACATCACTGGTTTTCAATTTACCCTGTTTGTCCTGAAATACAACTATTTCATTCGGGTCAACACTTGCTAAATTCAACGTCTCAGCTATTTCATCTTTGATTTTTTTTGTTATATCACCCGTTGCAGTGTCATCGGGTTTGGGTTTCAAAGATCTCCCCCAAATATCAATCATGTTATTGTAAAACTCTTTCTCTCTCTAAAAAGCGATTGCTGGTGTAGTCATTTACGACAATGTGTGGTGGTTTTCCTCTTGGGTTACCCAAGGAGTTAGAAATAGCGTCAAGGACATTTAATACTTCACTGCCGCATATTGGTGGGTCATTGATTTGTTGTGTTGGTAGCGTAGAATACCAAGTCTTCATTGGAAAATTTTTTATATAACGCATAAACTCTTTTGGCGGGGCTAATCCATATGAATCAAAATAGACAATCCCACGTGGATCAATAGCGTATGCAACCCAGTGAGTTCCAGATCCGGTGCTGTTATCGAGATTAATAATACCTGTTTCAGTTTTGTTTGGTTGATGTGGTAATTGATCTTTCATAAAAACACCTCTGAAATTTTTAATCACTAGTTTTTTAGCCGCATCCATTAAATCAAAATTGGACATGGGAACCATCAAAGATTTGGGAACCATAGGTTCCTCAATTAATAAACCGTTCCTGGTAGTCTCAGGCCTGATCCGTGAACGGATCTCTCGCTGTACCATGAATACGGGGTTCCTGGTAGTCTTAGACCCTTTCCGCTGTACCATGAATACGGGGTTCCTGGTAGTCTTAGACCCAATCCGTGAACGGATCGTCTCTTTTTTTTATATCCTTGTCCAGTTGCCTTCTTTAGTGCCATTCCTGCTGCAGTACCAACGGCTCCTAACGCCGCTGCCTTAGCCACCGCTGGGGCTGCTGCTGCAATCAATGCTGGTATTGCAGCTAACAATGGAAATATACCACCCGTTTTCATCATATTTTTAATAGCAGCCGCAGAAAGAGTAATCTGGACACCTTTTTTTGCTACAAGTGCATCATTGAAATGTTTTATTTGACGAGTTGTCAGCGATAATTTATTTGCACCACCAGTCATTTGATTAGGTTTCAACGTGATTGTGGTTCCACATTTTTTAGCCGATTCTGATTGCAATTTTTTGATTTGACCAGGAGTTAACGCAACACTAATAACACTATATGACATTATACATAATAGATTGATTCTAAATCGTTTACATGTTTTCCACTGGGGCATCTACCACTCTCATTCTTCCACCAACACCTTCGAGTAGCATTGATTTGTCGCTGAGAATGACAGCAACCGCTCTATAATCAGCAATAGCACCACGAGTCACATTAGCTCTAAAATGTATATCAACGACGGATTGTCTCATCAAATCGAGATGTTCCAGTGAGAAGTAATAGATTGGATACAGATTTTTAAAATCATATTGTGATATTTGCAAACCAGTATCCACATTTTGATCGCGTGCCATAAATGACAACAGACGATGATAAACTCGTGCAATATGATTTTCTGTGTAATTAAGTTGTATATCCTCGGATGGTTCCTGCTGGCCGTTTATTCTCAGTGAGACGTCTTTCACACCTAATTGATCAAATATCATATGGCTGAAACGTTGATTGCCAACTCGTGTGTTATCCTGTAACGCTACGAATATATGACGTGGCGCAGCAGTGCCCTGTTTTGATGCTAGATTCCACGTAAACACATTATTAACATTTGATTGTTTAACATCTGTACTCACGGTTAGCCAACTTAGTAATGATTTTCCTCCTTGGTCCATAAATGATAGTAATCGTTCTTCTGCGGTGATTGCTGGAGTCAACACTGGCATCCACAATGATATTTTTGTTAAATTGACTTTACCAGCATCAGCATTTGGATTTGCATTGTCTGCTGGAATCCTCCAAATTGCGTCATTATCATCACTTTTTCGTACAAGCGATACTGTATGCTTCGCTCCATAAATAACTTTTCGGACGTTTCTACAGAATCCAAATATGTGATGCAGTGGAATCGCGCATGAAAATGATTTACGCGCTCCTTGCAACATTGAAATACGTGTTGCAGCTCCTAGATTGAAATTAACATCGTTGTTTATAATCATATCTTCGGCATCAATATTAGCAGTGCCAGCATTATTCTTTGGTCGTCTTACAACAAATTGATTTCCTCCAGCGGTATTTTTAACATCCTTAGCAAACATCATAGAAGGTCCTGCTGATCTTGTATAATCATCAGAATATCTCGCTAATCCTATGATTGTTGTAGCCACATCAACATCACGATCTATCGTCTCAATTTCTTTTCCATCAATGAGATATTTTGCACTCTCAAATAACGCCATGATACCATTATTGACAAACCCGACTTGAGTACCAGCTGGATACGGTGCTGGTACAGCAGTAGTATCAGCAGCTGTTACAATTTCTCCTTCGATTTCAATAAACGCTTCACAGGGCAAAAAGTATTTACTGGTATCATGAACTTGAAGATCAATTCTTGCTCGACTATTTGAGTCTATGGCATGATAGGCGTAATATTGATAATCGCGTACAGAATCATCCTTGCCAACTGGGGCGTCTATATCAAACGCTGGATCACGTGACTGTTTGAACATTTTATTCTATTTATCAGAGTCTAAATCGTGAAATCGTAAGCGATTCGTGAAAAACGCTAGCGTGAAAATCCATAGGATTTCATCGACGTAGTTTTTTAAAGCCACTTCCCGCTATCATATTTGGGTCGGGAGTTAAAGCCATCGATGCTAATTTTTCATCTACTGCGTTATTTATAATTTTACTAACACTTGCAGGCATTTCTTCTGTAGACGGTAACGGTTTCTTTTTTCGCCTCACTAATGATGTTATTTTATTCTTTGCAGTTGAAAATGCCTTTCCGGCAAGATCTCCAACAGCACCAATACCCTTATCACGAATAACATCAATGGCTTTCATTGATAATTGTTTAGCTAACGGCATCACTTTTGGGGCCATTCTTGAAAAGAATCCTAAAATGGTATTGCCTAAACCATCTCCATAGTATGCTTTATAAACTGGAAAACGTGAGTTTACCACATAGACGGGGGTTGGTTTATCATGATTGTAATGGATGATCATTATTTGAAATCAGAAACAATTTTTCAATTGTAAAACAATTTGTCAATCGCTATGATACCCATTTGCTAACTCGTCAATGAAATCTCGATATGTTTTGATATCCATGATACCGCCGGAAAATACCCGTCTACAGATATCAGCTGCTTCATTAATTATTTCTGGAGAGTTATTTCCAGCTCGGAATCCTCCTACAAGAACTTCTAATCGTGATATATCATTGATAACACTATCAGGACATGTCCCTACTTCCGCTATAACCAGCTGCTTCATCTAGTTTTTCTAAATCATCATCATCATCATCATCATCATCAGGTGGTATTTGTTGTGTTTTAGGAGAGTAGAGTACTTTCTTTGTAGGTTGCTGTCGCTGCTTTTGCAATTTTGGTTGTTTAAACTCTTCGTATTGATTATACACGTGATCCACCGCATTGATATATTCAATGTATGATGCACTATCTGTCTTTTTTTGACTTTTTTCAGTTTTGATTTTGTAGAATATATCAGCCCAATGAGTGAAATTCTTAACATATTTATGATGTTCTGGTTTCAACATTTTTTTTCTGTTTTCATAAGACGTAACAACAAGCGTAGGAATTTCTGTTGGATCAGTCCCATCAATTGCTGCTAACCCTTCTTCGTTAAATCTCATGCGTAAATCATCTACTGTTCTTTTTGATCCCATTTGTTTTGTTTGTTCAGTTTTCGCTGCTATTTTTTCAAGTTCACCAATAACAGATTTTCCCGTCTCGGGAACATCTCCCAGTAAAGCACGCTCTACCCCCTTCGTTGCTGTGGTTACTGGTTTAAACAATTCTTCAGACCCTAAAGCAAAATCAGTCTGAAGACTCTGTCGTTGTTGCAGTTTATTCCTGACAGAGTCACGAATTGGTACAAATCTCTTAATTGCATCTAATCGTTCACGAGCTAATCGGGTTGTTAATGCTTCATTGACCATTATTTGAAATCAGAAACCAGTTTTCAATTGTAAAACACTTGACATGTCGGATGATTTTTGATACGGTCATGGAAGTGTTATTTCATCCTATAACAGCTTCTATCAATGATGTTGAAAGTGTCATAATTGTATATAAAATAAATAATACTGACACTTTCAACATTCTAGTTTTGATCATCTATCACTGATTTTTTGACATTTCCTCTTGAAGGTCGGCTAAAAAAAATGATAATGGTCGGGCAATCAAAAAATGATAAGGGGTCAGGCAATCAAAAAATGATAAAGGGTCGGTCAAAATTGTTCATTTTCCTGAATTAATGCTCGTAGGTTTCTAATTTTAGAGTTGACTTCTTTTTTCAATTCGTATTCGTTACCCAATTCTTTTCGTATTCGTTCTACGATAGTATACAACGGGACGAACACACTGATGTCACTGGAAAATGAAAGAGAGTCTCTAATAGAATTCTGAACTTTTTTGATGAGTGCATATTTCTTGGGTAGCATATACTTGTTAGTGCTAACCCCGTATTCTATATCCTGAAAATCTGACTTGATTTGATCAGGATTTAACCCATCTGATAGTTCAATATCCTGATTTTTCAATTTTGCTATTTCAACTATGATGCTATTCATGTTTTCAGAATTCATTATTCTATAACAATGACATATCTCTAATTGAAAAATATGACGCATTAGACATAACTAAATTGAACTTTTTGTCCCGTCTTTTTTGAAATAGCCGATCGATAAATCCCCTCTGCAACTCTTTGAACAGAAGGCGGACAAATATCGAAGTGCCTACCGGCTTCATTCATAGATGAAAATATTTTTTCTTCATTAGTTATTGTATTCAAAGATTTCACAGGTCTCTTCCCAACTGTTTTGCAAGTGCCGGTCCCTCCTCGTTTCAAATTCTCACTCTGTGTGATAGCTTCTAAATTATCCAATTTGTTATTCTTTGGATCAGAATCCTTGTGATCAATAACAAAATCATTCTCGATCAATCCATTAAACACCTCGAAGATGAAACGATGATTGAAATAATTTTTCTTTCCAACAGTAAACCTCAAATATCCGTGACAATTCACAAAACCGACCGGTTTCTTCAGTCTACAGTGTCTTACAACACCATCACTGGATGCTTCATAATTTGTAATCACTGGATGTGGTCTGAATTCTGAATTCTTGGTTCATATATTCTATTCTATTGTTTGTCTAATTCAGTGTTTGGTTCAATAATTACATCACTGGAGAATCTTTCGATGTAGTCTTGCGGAGTTCTTATGATTTTGTCAGTGACGTTGTCAGGGTCAAAGACTTGGTCAGGGTCATAATTTCTGATTTTTTTTTATTCTTTTATCATAATAACGCTTCAATTCCCTATATCGCTTACCACCACAATCAATACACAATTGTGATCTTCCCTTAACTCCAACCCCACATCGAATACAGGGTAACGGACCAAGGCTCCCATGTCGAAAACTTTGCATATGATACCTACAGTATTCATTTTTTCTGCATGATTTGTTACACGGGGTTACATTTCCCATCATGAGCCATTTGCAGTGATTCATTATACATAAATCTTTCATTTAAATGCTTGTTTTATATATAGCATGAAGGAGTTCAAGAGATTGACTTCGAAAAATGCTAAATTCAATACCGATAGAGAGTTCAAGAGATTATTGAAAATCAATCCTAGATTTAATCTCGATAGACCAAAAAAACGTCCAATAGACGGAAACAAACGTAACAAACGTCCAAGAGACGGAAACATGAAAGAGTTTAAGAGATTATTAAAAATCAATCCTAAATTTAATATCGATAGACCCAAAAAACGTAACAAACGTCCAAGAGACGGAAATATGAGAGAGTTTAAGAGATTGTTGAAAATCAATCCTAGATTTAATCGCGATAGACCCAAAAAACGTGTAGTAGACAGGAACATGAGAGAGTTTAAGAGATTATTGAAAATCAATCCTAGATTTAATCGCGATAGACCCAAAAAACGTAACAAACGTCCAAGAGACGGAAACATGAGATCGCCATGGAAGGATGCTCAATTCAATCTTGATATAGTTTCTAATACACCCAAGAATAAAATTCTTGATAAAGTCATAATTAGTAAAATCAGAGACGTTTTAAGGAATTCAAGCGTGATGGAGCATCTCACTGCTGGACAACATTTCGAATTCGTGGTGGTTTTGACGCTACCATGAATGATGAAAAAGCAGCAGTCATAATTTCACGTGTTGGGAAAGAAAGAAATATTTTTCGAATCAAATTCGTTATCCGTGAAGGTGAAAAATGGATTATTATGGATAAATTTGAACCCATTCTCAGGAACAGCAGAACTGTCACTGTGAATCAAGATTCCCAACCGGGAATGTTGACTGGACTTGATAAACCCTACTACGAAAGATCTTATCCTGTCACAGTAGTTGTTTACGGGATATATCCGATCAATGAAAAACCTGATATTTCAAAACTAGCACCCATGAAATATTTGACAGGCCTCAATTGTGTAGCAGAACGAATAATAGAACACTTTACAAATGCGTCCCGGGGAAATAAACTAACTGATCTAAGACGAAAAAAAATAACCGAATGGGAACTGACAGTGAAACAGCATGGGGCAACAATTCAGGATATAACTAAATTAGAAACATCATTGAGATTTCCAGTATCAGTAAGAACAATCACCGGAGAAGTATTATACGAATCGAAATATCAATCAAAAGGAACCCCAATTGAAATTATTGATCATAACGCACACGCGTGGTCATCTGCAGTAACAATATTCCCACGGGATAGAACCGTAAAATATCTATCCCAAACCGAAGAGTTTTTTTCAGAGCAGAAATTATTTGATGCTATTTACCATTTGAGTAAAAACGATCCTGTGTCAGTGTGGCTATTTCATAGTACTTCAGACGAAGAATGTAGATTTGATCAGTTTGTAAGACCCAACGGAGAATTATATCGTACCGAAGAACTGCATAATCAAATGAAACAACTAGCTAGTGAGTTTTCTGGGGAGGAAATCGAAGATTTCAACAACGATCAATTATTAGCAAACTGTTTCACAGTACCATCCATTGCAGCACATTTTGCTAGAAAGAAAAACGCGTGGAAACCAACACGAAGTGAGTTCTTATCAGATGTCAAATTGTCCTGTCTTGAATACAGCCATGGAGGATTATGGAATACAAAATACGACACTGATACAGTTATTTCAGTTGATATGATTGCATGTTATCCAGGAAGTTTTCTCGGGTATGGAGAATGCGAGAAATATTTCAAACGATTTGGACACCCTACACACGAAATGACCCGTGTTGCTATTAATGGACCACTGCCTGATTTTGATTTAACCGGATTCGCTTGTGTAGTATCATTTGAAATGGCTGAAGGACTTCATCCGTGTAGTTATCTTTGGATTGGTAAACACATGTCTGAAAAACACTGGATGCCAATAGTGTTATTACGGTATATGCTTGATTGTTAGATGTTAAAATCATTAATTGTCAGTGAAGCAATTATATCCTATCGAGCACAGAAATCAGTCTGGTTACCCCAACCTGATCTAGAAAAAATAATTAGCGAAGAGCGAAAACTGTTTCCTGATTTTAATGAACAACAAATCATGGATTGGTCCAAACAGTTATTTGAAATGAGAAACAATGAAGCAAAAAATCTTGGACGAAGAATAATCGGTAAATTTACCCAAGGTGGCAAAGATGATAATACGAAATATTCTTCACGATTGATTATAGACAATGCTGAATACGATTTTGTAATCACGGATTTAACGAATAGGGGCTTATATGTCAATCGTAAGGACGCATTTATGTCCGATGGAACCAAATTGGGTACAATTGTTACTTACACTGATGGATACCATCCGCAGTACACACATTTGAGAGCTTCTATGCTCGGTTAAGCTTCTATTAATCTGTTTCCAATGATCAATAGATTTCCTTCCACCGCAGTTTGAGTTGCCACTGACTCATTTTACATAAATAGCAAAATGGCTGATTTTAAGGCTAATGGCAACGAGAAATGGGGAACATGGAGAATTAAGAAGGAAATGCTTCATGATTATATTCAATCAGCAGATGTTACCATTGAAAATAATTATCGGAATCTCAAAGAGATTCAATCAGAATTTTCTAATGCACCACCGATTTCTGATCCAATATGCCTGTATAAAACAGTTTATTTAAACGGCTGTGGTGGGTCAGGAAAAACAACCCGGGCAATTGAGTTATTTCGTGGGAAATCAAACATGATTGTGCTAACACCGACTCACAGACTTGCAAGAGAAATGATACAGAGAGGGGTAAATGCCTGCACTTATCATAGTTTCTTTAGATGGAAGGGAGATAAATGGACTCCTGAGCGCATGGGAGAGAAATTTATTCCTGAAATCATGCTTTGGGATGAAATAGACACAGTGTCAGAAGATGTCTTAAAAATATTTCTTGAGTGGTTGTTATTGAAAAATACAAAAATCGTCATGTGCGGTGATCACGGGCAACCACCACCATTTGTCGGTGCATCCCCACATGAATGGCTAAAGGGTTTTGTAGACTATTATGAAGAAATTGATACCGATCATAGATCACTTGATAATGAATTAAAAGAATTTAAGAAATTAATTAGATTACAACCGGATAGAATCCAATGTGAAATAGCCCGTGAAATAATTTCGGAAACTCCCATGAATGAGTTTTGGGAAGCGTGGAGACCAAATGATTTAATCATTGCAAGTAGAAAAATAGTCAGGGACACACTTCAGATGAAGTTATTTGAATTGCATAAACAAAAATTTGCAACACTTCCAGTGCCCCTTTGTTATAGGCCATCGGATACACGAAAACAGAACATTGAAGTTGATATTCCAGGACAGAGTGAAAAGCAGATTCTCGTATTAAATGATATTGTGCTGGTTGATATCAATGTCGTTGAAGATGCATTGCGTGCTAATAAATCCCCATGGACGCTAGGATACGCAGCGACAATACATTCCTCACAGGGATTGACAATATCGGATACAATTGTTTGGATGGTAGATAATCGCATAGAATGGTCGAATTTAGTCTATCTCTCAGTATCCAGAGTATGAAAAATAAATCAACTTCGAAGAATTGTCGTTGGCGAAGCCAGTGGCGATGATGAAATCATTGGTGACGATAATGATATTATTGATAAAAAACTCTCCGGTTACAAACAACAGGACAAAAAAAACCAACGAGAATTTGATATTGATGCTGAATTAATAATTACTCTGAAGCAACAACAGAATAATCACTGCGCGAGTTGCAATTGGATAATGCGTTGGCAGTATTCGGATAAGGATCCTCGCCAATTCACCGTAGACAGAAAAAATAACAATCTCGGTCATGTCAGAAATAATGTGATGTTGACTTGTCTTGAGTGCAATAGACGCAAGGGTGCTAGTTAAGACCATGCGGTGGCAATTGAGTATCGTCAGGAATTACTTGTAGTTGTTGTCTAGTAAACCCACGCTGAGGGGCAGTTGAATCCAGTTTATAGATTGGAAGTCTACCCGTAGATCGTGTTATACTAGATATCTTGTGTGCAGTAACACTCCAAATAGGATCAGTAGCTCTTTTTCTGCCACCCTCAAGCTCTCCTGGTTCAAATAAATATCTCACAATGACATTACTACCAAGAATTGGTTGGGAAACACTAAAATCTTTTTGTGGTTTTTCAGGTATCGACTTCTTTTTAATCGCGTTGATAGGTTTCATGTTGATGGTTCTAGTAATCTCGTTATTCAGTGCGGTAACTACACCTGGTAATCTCTTAACCCATTCACGGGATCTTTTTTCTTGGATGAATTCTTTTGCGTATTGATATCCAAATAACCGTTCAGCAAGAGTCCGATTAAATCGTTCTACAATGGCCTGATCACGATGTAGCGCAGTGTGCCCTCGTCTGATAGCGACATTGTGATATTTCATTGTAGATAACACTGCACCCTGAAATTCCTTGCCCGGATCAACTTGTAACAGATTTGGCCAGTGCAGAGGGCTCCTTCAATAAATCCTTTCAAATGCAGAAGCCACTTCAGTGGCCGATTTTGTTTTTAACGGTTCTGCTTCTTTGTATCGACTTGCAATATCAACTACAGTTAACGCATATTTGTAACCACGATCATGTGGCAGAAATAATATATCAGCCTGATGAACTTCATTAGGAAAGGTCACATCAAAATGCGAGAATTGAATTTGTTTAGGCGGTGGTAGATAAATTTGCCATAGTGCCTGTTTGGATAACCAATGAGCCGCAGTGGTTTTTTTCACTTTTGCAGCGCTAGCGAGTTTACTGATTGCAGCGTTACCCTTCCAGTATCCTCTTGGGGAATAATAAATAGATTCCATGTTGCTATTAATTACCAGCACCTAACATCAATTTGCTTTTCATTGCCGATTTTATCAAAAATGAAGCCAATTTTTCTTTAAAGGATTTATCAGGAATAGCATTTAACGCATGAATTAATTTCACATCTGCTAGATGCCTGTGTTGCAAATTGCTGCTTTTATAAGCAACATCATGAAGGTGACAGGCCTTATCAATAACGTTTATTGGTTCCTCACCGGATCGGGGCTGATTTTGATCATTGAGTCTGATATCAAGTCTTGTTCCCGGTCCACAATAACTATACCCTGGAAGGTGTTTTTCTCCGGGGTATTTTGCCCATGGGGCTCCAGGGATTTTGCTAACTTGGCAGCGATATCACCTCCTCGTTTTTTTTAAAAGGTTCCTTGGGTTTAGAAACAAATCTAAATTTCTTTGTACTACACTGTACGCATTTACCAGAAAGCGCTGATCGGTTATTTTTAGTTGTAATCGTCGTCAAGTCATCTGTGCCAGTACGCGCCTTACACTTCACACAATATAGATCCATAATTTATGTATAGAGATATGAATATAATTGATTTTTCAGCGACTAAAACAAGAGAACCAGTTAAGCATCATGCAGCGCTACCAAACTCTATCCGCGCAATTATAATCGGACCATCTGGATCCGGTAAAACGCAATTGTTGCTCAATTTAATAATGAGATGGATGAAGTGGGATAAGTTGTATTTAATTGCCCCTAGCGTAGATGACCAACGATGCTATGAAGTGCTAAAAGATTTTAATGAAAACGCTTCAGAGATTGCCGGCGAGGATGTTATTGAATTTATAACCGATATTGACGAGGCACCATCCGTGGATGACCTCGATGGAAGTATCAACAATGTATACGACGATGTAATGTTAGATAAACAAAAAAATCCTGCTAGAATATTTTCCCGAGGCAGGCACAAAAACACGGATGTGATCTATGTCACTCAACGCTACACTCAGATTCCAAAAGTGATCAGAGATAATTGTAATGTGTTGTGTGTGTTTAATGGAGTTGATACACATACGCTACGAAATATTTGGCAGACATGGTGCTCCGATATGGATTTCAATCAATTTAGAAATTTCTTTAGTCATGCTCAGTCTGCCCCACACGGATTTGTAACAATAAATTTACATGACCCTCGAACACGATATCGTATCGGACTGGATCAAATATTCGGTTGAAAGGGCGAGTGACATCGATGTTGTAATCCCTTCCCAAAAAAATGCAATAGTTGAAAAGTTTTTGATTTCATAATTTTTCACTGATTTTTTTTTGGGTCTAATCCATGAAACGATATCAGATTCACACACACATTTGGCCTGATTTCATTGGTTTAAGCCGTTATTTACGAGGGATTACTTAAATATATGTCGTCCGATTCGCCCTCTCTGCTGCTTGGTGAGACACTGGGTGATGATCTATGACACTGGAGAGCGGCTGAGTGTATAGAATGAAGAGATCAGGCCCCTGTGGAACGCCACAACATAGATCAACTGAGCTGGCGTGTATTCCATTTGCAGATACAATTTGTGTCCTGTTAACTAAGTAGGACTTGAACCACAGTAAGGCTGTATTGTGAATGCCAAATACATGCTGGAGATGGTGAAGTAATATATCATGGTCTATTGTGTCAAATGCTGCAGACAAATCAAGGAGGGTGAGGGCTGTAATCTTTCTGCTATCCAAGGCAGAGAGAATGTCATTAAATACTTTCAGAAGAGTAGTTTCAGTACTGAGGCAAGTGCAATATGCAGACTGTACATTGCTAAAAAGACTGTTTGAATTTAAATGAGATACAAGTTTGGTTAGAACAACTGGTAAATGATGGTAATATGTGTAGTAGTCAGTAGTGACCTGACATATGTCTCAAACTGTAATCATTATTCTTGTTTTGCTCACTCCTGATGTCTTTGATCTTGGAAATATGTTGTTTTTATATATAAAAAACTGGTACCTTGTTTATTATCAATGGGTGGGTAACCAATAGAGCTGTACCGATTAATCGCCCGTACTCATAAGTGGGCCGATTATTAGAACAATTGGAATAATCGGTATCGGCAGAAATAATCGGTGCTGATGCAAATAAATTTCCAAAATATAATTTCAATTATAAGATTCATCTTGACATGGCTTGAATTTTAAAACAGAATTAAATAGTGGAAACTAAGGAATAAACATTTGATTTGGGGATTAATTGAAAGACAGTATATTCCTAAAAGTAACTACTGTTTTAACACACTTGCTGTAAATTACCGCTGATTTTTGCTTTGAACTCCCAATTATTACATTATGTCCTCGATTTTCATTTACTTCTAAACAAGAAAAGTCCTACATGTTCTGTTGCATCACCTGTGAATTATTGTTGTGACAAAATAATTACTTTTCTATAAAAAAATCGCATCTTCCCTGAATAGAATGTTAAGTTTAAACATTCACGTAATTTAATGATTTTTTTTACCTATGCAACAATCCAAAAATAAAAAATAAACCAGAACAAAAACATAAGCCGTAACAATAAAATCGTCCACAATTAATTTAAATCCCAATAATGATAACTATGAATGCTTAACTCCAATGCTACAGCGCCATTCCCACGAAAGAAACTTACACGAGTTAACATCTGGCATTTTTAGACTGTATATACCAATGTTAATTACCATCGTTAAATGTTGTTATTGTAGCTGTTGTTGTAGAGTTTAACGCCATTTTTCAGCACACGATAGGTATACATGGCGGCCAGTATTATTGGTGGAGGAAGAACCTGGAAACGTAAAAGTGAATCTTGTCCCCCGGGCTTCAAACACTCTAGCTACGCCTCTGCATCAATGTACTGGTATAGTTAGCGTTGAAAATTCCTCTTGTCACAAGCCAGTTTCAGGCATTTTAATGATTAACTGGCCTGTACTGCTGTCGCAAAACTAGAGAGAAATTCGCCGACTATCATCAAAGGAGTCGCTGAAACATCAAGCTTTCCATTGTGTGGAAAGTTATGATGTTTGTTCAGCCAAAAGACAAAACTAAAATTGATTGATCTTTATCTTAGTAGCTTTTATTATTACCCGTCTTCATGAGCACGTAAATTATGATGGTTATGTGCCTTGTACAATCAAACATGCATACCTTTTTTAAACATATTGCCTCAATTTGTAGGATCGCTTTTATAATTGAAAATGAGTAACTCGTGAGAAGTGATTCATTGTAAATGAAATAGTTATTAAGGACTATCTGAAATGTTATCTTGAAGAATGCAATTTGGTTGAAACAATGAATAAAGCAAAATCTGCATCCAATATGTTTGGGAATAAATATGGATTTAAGTGGCGCTATGCACACTTTGCACTAAGTACTGTACATTATAGTACATGGTCTCCCCGGCCCACGAATTATGAAGTCTATATTTACCTTTATTTAATTTTGTGTTGGAGAAATCAGAAAATATGCACATGCAAAATAATAACAAAATTAATCATTGTATTTTATAACAGTTTAATAATTGTCGGGTCACCAAAAGTTACTTTTTTAACATGCCTATGTGTTAAGACACGGAGAAAATTATTGTTTCATGTTCCAAGATTTATAGCTGTTACAGTAGTCAACAAAAAGACCAAAATACGGTAAAATTTAGACATTGGCTCGCGGATAAGCTGACCTCCCCCCATTTCTTTTAGGCCTTTATTTTTTTCCTAAATTATTAAGCTAATACGTGAGTATATATACTGTGATAATGAAATAATCTGTCTCATAATCAGTATTGGCAATTTTAATAATCGGCCATACGCGGTATCGGCATAATCGGCAAAAAGTGACATCGGTACAGCTCTGGTAACCAAGTACACGGGTATGTGTTGACAACCTTGGCTGAAAAGAGCATTGCAGCAAATGTGTTCCTCCAATAAATATCTTGGAACAACATGATGTAGTTATGGATAATTATGTTCAAATGTCATAAAATTAACAACATGATGTAGTTATGGATAATTATGTTCAAATGTCATAAAATTAACAACATGATGTAGTTATGGATAATTATGTTTGAATGTCATTAAATTAACAACATGATGGAGTTATGGATAATTATGTTCAAATGTCATAAAATTAACAACATGATGGAGTTATGGATAATTATGTTCAAATGTCATAAAATTAACAACATGATGGAGTTATGGATAATTATGTTTGAATGTCATTAAATTAACAACATGATGGAGTTATGGATAATTCTGTTTGAATATCATTAAATTAACAACATGATGAAGTTATGGATAATTATGTTTGCATATCATTTAATTGGCCAAAATTACATTGGTTCTCCCATTACAAACAACATTGTGGGAGAGGATTTAGTTTTTAAAAAAATCACACTGCTCTTGACATCAGAAACAGTAAATAAAACTGATTATTCAGATACATGGGGGTCAAATAAATGATATCCTGTTTTCAGAGGCTTTGTAGAAATGGAGTAATAGGAAACAGGAGAGTTTGTACGAGCTCAGCAAATTAAATTAGATATGCAGATACCCAATATATTTGTTGTCAAATAATTGATAAACATCATTAAATGAATGCATCTTTAAATTAGATATGCAGATACCTTATAATAATCTTGTCACCCTTCAGCTGCCATTTAGCATTGTCCCCCGATTCCCCGTCCCCCCTACAGAGGTAGACGTGTGGGACCTTTCCATTTTGAGAACATTCATTGCAGCATATCTGCATTATCCAAAACTTCTTTGAATGAATTCAAATTAGTTTCAGAATGATATTTTAGTCCACAATCAGTGTGCACATTGTAATTCCAATGATTAATCCAAACAAATGATTCCTCTTAAATTATATATGCTGATTGATGTTAAAACATGAACATAGGAAGTAGGAATTAATTATTTGTCCACTTCACCATATATCCACTTTACACTACATCACAATATTTTCCTACTTGATCTATGTCGCGATACCTCCTACATGACATATTTCACAATAACAAAACCCACCTGACTCAACTATCCAATGAGAAACTGTCCCAAACTTATCAACAGGTTCAATATTAAGATTGATTTTAAAGCTTGTAAATATGCATTTATAGCTTATTGCAGAAGGCATGATGTAGATATATATATAGGAGACACTTAAAATATTTCTTTTGAATGTAAACTAGAAATATTTTTCTTGTGAACAGTAATTACATACTTATGATGTCTTTATTTTGGTTTTAACTATATAAATAAGCTGCAATCTTGGAAAAAAATAAGTGATACAAGAAACTTTTCACGTGTCAAGCTGACAAAGATTTATGCTGAAAGGGAACATTTTCTCCACATTAAATGATCACTGGATTAATTAAAAGTGTCAGTATAAATGCGAATACCATTAACAAGTCAAGAGCTAGTTCTTAAACTGAGATTTCTCAATACACAAACTTGTATTATCAGTGTGTATTAGATATAGAAGGGTTTTAACCCACAGTCCCTAGTCTGAATATAAAACTTTATATTAAAAAAGAATTGGTTTCATTTGGGATATGTTCTTTGATGACAACAATGAGACAAAATTAACTGATAATTAACATACACTAGATTTACACCATTTTGAATTTAGTCACTTTTAAATGGCAGAAAATACATACATGTTTGTTCTTAGTATGCAATTTGGTATCTTCTTAGAGCACATACAAGTCAATTTTTCTGTTTTTGACCATGTGAGTATGAGATGGCAAGTGGTTTCATGAGCCCAACATAATAGTAGTTTAGTAGTAATGAAAATTCTAGTGATGATCATTTGATTGATGTTGAATATTCAAGTGATTGATGAAAATTCTAGTGATGATCATTTGATTGATGTTTAATATTCAAGTGATTGATGAAAATTCTAGTGATGATCATTTGATTGATGTTGAATATTCAAGTGATTGATGAAAATTCTAGTGATGATCATTTGATTGATGTTGAATATTCAAGTGATTGATGAAAATTCTAGTGATGATCATTTGATTGATGTTGAATATTCAAGTGATTGATGAAAATTCTAGTGATGATCATTTGATTGATGTTGAATATTCAAGTGATTGATGAAAATTCTAGTGATGATCATTTGATTGATGTTGAATATTCAAGTGATTGATGAAAATTCTAGTGATGATCATTTGATTGATGTTGAATATTCAAGTGATTGATGAAAATTCTAGTGATGATCATTTGATTGATGTTGAATATTCAAGTGATTGATGAAAATTCTAGTGATGATCATTTGATTGATGTTTAATATTCAAGTGATTGATGAAAATCTTGGTGTTTCTACTTCTGAATTGTGAACAGTTGTTTTAAGTCATTGAAAGTATGACAAACTCAAAATATATTTGATTGATGGATAATCTCTATTTTATAATGATTATAAGAAAGGAATATCTTTATCTCTAGTGTCTCATCTCTTTTGTACATATCAGTGTAAATTCTTCCTTTCAGGAATCAGGCTACATAACAGAAGTTCACCATGTTAATGAAGAGGGGGAGAATGCAGGGGTTGTGTACTGCGAGATGCAGGCATTAGAGAATACAGATGAGAGTCGATGTCACCTGGAGATGATCCGAAACATGTACCCAGGTCACTGTGGGTATAAGTCTAATACTGATGGAATTATGAAGAACTTGAGAGAAAGTACATCTCACACTAAGGTAATACTAATGATACAATGGATGTGATAATGATACACTGGTAGAAAGTACATCTCACTCTAAGGTAATACTAATGATACAATGGATGTGATAATGATACACTGGTAGAAAGTACATCTCACTCTATGGTAATACTAATGATACAATGGATGTGATAATGATACACTGGTAGAAAGTACATCTCACTCTAAGGTAATACTAATGATACAATGGATGTGATAATGATACACTGGTAGAAAGTACATCTCACTCTAAGGTAATACTAATGATACAATGGATGTGATAATGATACATTGAAAGTACATCTCACTCTAAGGTAATACTAATGATACAATGGATGTGATAATGATACATTGAAAGTACATCTCACTCTAAGATAATACTAATGATACAATGGATGTGATAATGATACACTGGTAGAAAGTACATCTCACTCTAAGATAAAACTAATGATACAATGGATGTGATAATGATACACTGGTAGAAAGTACATCTCACTCTAAGATAATACTAATGATACAATGGATGTGATAATGATACACTGGTAGAAAGTACATCTCACTCTAAGATAATACTAATGATACAATGGATGTGATAATGATACACTGGTAGAAAGTACATCTCACTCTAAGATAATACTAATGATACAATGGATGTGATAATGATACACTGGTAGAAAGTACATCTCACTCTAAGGTAATACTAATGATACAATGGATGTGATAATGATACACTGGTAGAAAGTACATCTCACTCTAAGATAATACTAATGATAAAATGGATGTGATAATGATACACTGGTAGAAAGTACATCTCACTCTAAGATAATACTAATGATACAATGGATGTGATAATGATACACTGGTAGAAAGTACATCTCACACTAAGATAATACTAATGATACAATGGATGTGATAATGATACACTGGTAGAAAGTACATCTCACTCTAAGATAATACTAATGATACAATGGATGTGATAATGATACACTGGTAGAAAGTACATCTCACACTAAGATAATACTAATGATACAATGGATGTGATAATGATGATCATAATCAGTCTCTTGACCTAGTGTGGTCGTCAAGGCACTGTGCTGCTGAACATCTGACCAGTTCCCTTCACTTGTCTCGATCATGTGCCAATGCCTGTGTCTCAGCAAAACATTTCCAGGTCCATTCTGTGATGTTGTCAGTCCACTTTTTTCTCTGTCTACCTTTCATTCTGCCACCTTGGACACTGCCCTGCAGTACTGTTGTGGATATACTGTTGGCTTTAGTGACATGGCCATACCATTTCAGCTTTCTCTTTTTGACAGTAGTGAGGTCTTCATAATGGCCTACTTTGTGCCTGATGGTGTTATGCACTTCTCCATTTGTGATGTGGTCCATATAAGAGAAAAGCACATCTCACACTAAGGTAATATCAGTGATACATTGAGAAAAAACAGACCTCACGCTAAGGTAATACTATTGATACATTGAGAGAAGGCACACTTCATGCTAAGGTAATACAAATTATACATTGAGAGAAAACATGCCTCACTCTAAGGTAATACTAATGATACATTGAACAGAAAAGCACACTTGACTCTAAAGGAATACTAATGATACATTGAGAGACAACACATCTCACTTTAAGGTAATACTAGTGATACATTGAGAGACAACACAGGTAATACTAGTGATACATTGAGAGACAACAAATCTCACTTTAAGGTGATACTAATGATACATTGAGAGACCACACATCTCACTTTAAGGTAATACTAGTGATACATTGAGAGACAACACAGGTAATACTAGTGATACATTGAGAGACCACATATCTCACTTTAAGGTAATACTAATGATACATTGAGAGACCACACATCTCACTTTAAGGTAATACTAATGATACATTGAGAGTCAACACGGGTAATACTAATGATACATTGAGAGACCACATATCTCACTTTAAGGTAATACTAATGATACATTGAGAGACAACACAGGTAATACTAATGATACATTGAGAGACCACATATCTCACTTTAAGGTAATACTAATGATACATTGTTGTTGTCTGTGCATCAGTTTCTTATTTATTTAGTTTTTATACAAAACTTAATTTTCCACCGTCTGCAGTTACCAATGTTTGTGAATGACTTGAAAGGTAAAAAGCTATGGTTAGTGTGACTGAAATTTTTCAAGTACAATAACTTTATTTCTACATCATCTCTTGTTAGCAAACATAGTGATGATTTGCACATATAAAAAAGAGTTCAGTTAAGTTTGGAATCAAAATCTCAAAAGATAAAAAAAAATTAAAAAAATGGCTTCTGCACAGTAAATAACATTAATTAAATCTGGCATGCCTCAACCAAGTCTTTTGGATGCCTTGCACTTAGAGCAGTGAAGAAGGCTATTAATATTGATGTCAAAGGTCAAAGTCATTGACTGAAATCAAAAATGGCTTCAACATGAAATAACATTAATTCTGCATCACAGACATAGACCACACTTTTTGGTTTGCATGCACTTTGGGTAAGAATAAAGTCTATCATTTTGGGGTTCAGAAGGTCAGAGAACAAATTCATTCTGGCTGAAGGAAGCAAAAAACATTTCTATGCAAAATATTCCATTATCAGCATATGGGACTATTACACATGGGGCATGTTTATAATGTGCCATTCACATACTTTTGTTAATTTAGTCACATACCAACTCTGCCCTCCTAATTAATGGATTTTTCTCACCTTCAGCTGTTATGAATTTCATTCAAAATGTATTTGGATTTAAGAGATAAAACAATTTTAGTTGTAATTAGCTTCTTTTTATTTTCTAGATATGTTCCTATCATAAAGCTTTCTACAGGCCTGACAATTTATCGATGATCATAACAGGACATGTGGAACCAGACAAGGTCTTTGCAGCTCTTCAACCATTGGAGGAGAAAATAGTATCTAAAGTAAGGGCGATAACTATCATATGCCTTGATAACAAAGGTTTTGCCATACAGTTTTGTACTATGTATGGAGTTTACATTTTTTCCATATGTTCCTCACTGGTAATCCTCATTTTTCCTCAAAAGAACTTTGTTTATATTAGGTATTGTTAAATTAATTTAACTCCTTTTATTATAGTGTATGATTGAATAATAAAATAAGGTTGGAATGTACACAGTTACTTTAGTGCATCTCTCAAAATAAAAATGTATTTTCATGATTTTAATAACTGCTAAAGTTAGTCCCCCTGCAGGTTCGGGGTTGTAGAATTGGCCCGACGTGCCTTGCCACGTGTCGTAAAAGGCAACTAAGTAGAGGCAGCCTGTTTGCCGTGGGTTGCGTCCCGTGTCGGGGGAGGAAAGGATCCTGGTAGTTGCAACACACTACTTTGGCCTCTACTACTCTTAGACGGGTGGTCGAGATGGGCCCGGTCTCGACAAATCGGCTGGTCACGCAGAGCCCTAGGAAGTCTTTATTAACTCTCTCACCTCCTTTTACTTTCTCCTTGTATCTCTTTTGATACCACCGTTGCCCCTATTTTCTATTCCTATATCTTTCCCTTTTCCAAATCTTAGAAGACTTCCTAGAAGGCGGTGGCTCAACGGGTCAATCGGGGGGGGTAATTTTACTGACCTTAGAAATTGGCGACTTCAGGGTCAACCAAAGGTAATTTTATCAACTGAGTATGGCATCTGTGTATCCTTGGCACATTAAAAGTGTCCCCTTGTTGGGCTCCATGGTGGGTGGGGAGCACGGGTGCTGAATTTTTCAATCAAGCCATCATGGAAAAAAAATCCAATAAACGTACCAAACCACTGTCTGACTCTGATGAAGAACCACGTGGCGTGGAATCATTTTCACGCTTCATGGTTATTCAATCAAAAGATGATGCTAAACCGCTTTCAGGTTTATCTCCATTTATTATCGAAAAAACCATTACGGGATCGATTGGCACACCAAAAAGTGTGAAAAAACTAAAATCGGGTTGTCTTCTTGTAGAGTGTGAGCGAAAGGGGCAAACAGACAATATCATAAGAATGAAAACATTCTTTGATATTCCAGTGACCTATTTCGCCCACACTACACTGAATTCGTCCAAAGGCGTAATACGATGTCGTGACTTGGCTGGAGTCACCGACGCAGATATCATCGAAGGGATGAAACATGAAGGTGTCACTGCAGTGCGAAGAATACGTATTAAACGTAATAACACCCTGCATGACACAAATACATTTGTACTCACCTTTAATAAACCGACAGTGCCCAAAGTGATCAGGGTTGGGTTTTTACAAGTAAAGGTAGAGATCTACATTCCAAACCCCCTTCGATGTTATAAATGTCAAAAATACGGTCATCACGAGGATCGATGTTCCAGAGCCAAGGTCTGTGGCTGATGCGGAGAACACTCTCATCAGGAAGCTGATTGTAGAGCAACTCCGCATTGTGTCAACTGTGGCAAGGAACATCACGCCAGTTCCAAAGATTGTGATACATAGAAACAGGAAAAGGAAATTCAGAGGGTAAAGTTTATCTCGAACATTACCTACCCAGAGGCCAGAAAACTTGTCCAGGCGAAAACATCCCTTCCTGACCCATCCTTCTCCACAGTCATAAAACACAATCCAAAAAGCACGAAGAACGCCCAAACACAGACGGATCAGCTCGATTCAACCACAAGTGCCAATATCCCTAATTATAAGCCACAGAAAAGCACAACATCAACTCAGACAACATCTAATAACAATCCACCACCAAAATCACCAAGACAGAAACACAAAGCACAAACAAATAAACCGCAAAAGGGGTCAGATGACCCCATTAAACTATACAACAGGTTTGGAGACGTTGAGAGCATGGATGCAGAAGAAACTGCTCCATGTACTCAAAGTAACTCCAAACCTAGTAAAACTAAATATAACCCCGTACTTCCTCCAGACAAATAACAACACATACTTCCTCCGCGAATAGTCTAACCTAGCTCCAGAATCTCCAGCCTAACATTATAATGAAGAACACCATCATACAATGGAATTGTCCAGGACTTAAAGCAAACTACGATGATATTCTTCTGCTTTTAAATGAACATGATCATGCTGTACTATGTTTACAGGAAACATTCCTGAAAGAGACAAAATTACTTTTAAAAACTTTTCCCTGTTTAACGCGTACTGTCAAAACGCTGACAGGGCCTCAGGAGTCTCTATTGCTGTGAACAATAGAGCCCCTCACAGAGTCATTCCTTTAAACACAAATTTGCAAGCCATTGCTGTAAGTGTCACTCTACATCGAGTGATTACTTTTTGTTCCATTTACTTACCACCAAACACCAACCTAGTACAAAAGGAATTAGACAATCTTGTTGAACAACTTCCCGCGCCCTTCGTTTTACTTGGGGATTTTAATGCCCATAACATTTTATGGGGATCAAATCACATAAACGACAGAGGCCATAAAGTAGAAGATTTCATTTCTAGACACGATCTGTGTCTATATAACACTAATTCACCAACATATTTACACCCAGGAATGGGTACGTACACATGCATAGATTTGACAATTTGCTCTCCTTCATTGCTTTTGGACTATGAATGGAAGGTCGCTGATGACCTTCACAGCAGTGATCACTTTCCAATCACTCTTGAAAATAACACTAAAATTGATGATGCAATTCCACAATGAAATATAAAGAAGGCCGACTGGGCTATGTTTGAAACACTATGTAAAACTAGACTAAATAATAATACAGTATTCAACGCTGTTAATCCTATACAGCAATTTACCTCCGTTCTAATTTCAATTGCAGATGAATCCATTCCCAAGTCCTCAACGAACAGTAAGAGATCGCAAAAACCTTGGGTAACCAGGGAATGCAAAGAAGCCATTAGACAACGCTGAGAAGCATTAAAAACATTCAACAGTCGTCCAATGCCCGAAAATTTAAATATTGTATTGCCCGGGCTATAACTCGGCGCACAATCAAAGAATGTAAGCGTGCATCCTGGAAGAAATATATTTCTTCTTTAAACTCTCGTTCCTCAATGAAACAAGTTTGGGATACTATTCGAAAAATAAATGGAAAGAGTAAACACAAATCTATTCGACACCTAAAAATAAACAATATCAATTTCAGTTCGAAGCGTGACATAGCAAATATTCTTGCAGATAGTTTTTCGAAAAACTCATCATCTAATTATTCAGATGCTTTTAGAAGATTAAAATCTCAAAAAGAAAAGTCACGTTTAAAATTTACATCGAACAACACTGAAAATTATAAGCAGCTGTTTTCTTTATTGGAGCTTAGAAATGCATTGGACAAGGCCCATGATACATCCGCTGCGCCTGACGAAGTACATTACCAGTTCTTGAAACACCTCCCAGAATCTTCTCTGACATTGCTTCTTAAAATCTTTAATGATTTATGGATTGCTGGTAATGTACCTAAGAGCTGGAAAGAAGCAACTGTGATACCGATTCCCAAACCAGGCAAAGATAACGAAGATCCTAACAGCTATCGTCCCATTGCATTGACAAGCTGCACATGCAAAACAATGGAATGAATGATTAATTCTTGGCTTGTATGGTACTTGGAAAGTAACAATTTAATTTCTCCTTTCCAAAGTGGCTTCCGTTCTGGTCGTAGTACTAACGATCATCTGGTTAGACTGGAAACATTTATTCGCGATGCATTTATCAAGAAGAAACATTTAGTAGTAGTCTTCTTTGATTTAGAAAAGGCCTATGATACAACATGGAAGTACGGGATACTAAATGACCTGCATGATCTAGGTCTAAAAGGCCGTCTGCCCTCTTTCATCTCCAATTTTCTCTCCGACAGAGAATTCAAAGTACAAGTGGGTTCTACCCTCTCCGATATGCACCAGCAAGAGATGGGTATGCCCCAGGGCAGTATTTTATCTGTGATGCTATTTAATATCAAAATCAATAGCATCACCAAGTTCTTAACTCCCGGTGTGGATTGCTCTTTATATGTAGACGATTTTTTACTTTGTTATCGTTCAAAGCACATGCATACAATTGAAAGGCAACTTCAACAAAATATCAATAAGATCCACAATTGGGCCAGTAATAACGGTTTCAAATTTTCTAAATCGAAAACAGTATGCATGCATTTCTGTCAATTGCAAAGACATCATGATGACCCTAAACTCACGCTGGATGGGACACATATTTCAGTTGTTGAGGAAACAAAGTTTTGGGGTATTATCTTCGACAGAAAACTGACTTTTATACCACACATCAAGAATTTAAAAGCTAAATGCTTAAAAGCTTTAAATTTACTAAAAGTAATTGCGCACACTGACTGGGGTGCTGATAAAAAAGTCCTCCTCAATTTGTATAGAACATTTATCCTTTCTATACTAGACTATGGATGCATTGTTTATGGTTCAGCTAGGAAGTCTTATTTGAAAATGCTTGATCCAATTCATCATCAGGGAATAAGACTTTCTCTAGGAGCATTCAAGACATCTCCATGCGAAAGCCTTCTTGCGGAAGCGAATGAACCACCTTTATCGCACCGCAGAAAAATGCTTTCTATACAGTACGCTCTTAGGTTAAGATCAAACACTCTGAACCCTGCTTTTTCGGCTGTTTTTCAACCAAAATACAAAACTTTATATGAAAACAAACCAAATGCTATACCTTCATTTGGCGTCAGAATATCACCCAGTTTTGACACTATCAAAATTAATCTCCCTGCAGTTCAGAACACGTTTGTCTCCGAAACACCACCTTGGCTCCTTAAGCAACCCAAAGTGATTTTTACGTTGCACGATGGGAGAAAATCTGAGACAAATCCTGCAATTTTCCAGAACTCTTATCATGAACTCCTCAACGATTTTAAAAACTACACAAAAATTTTTAATGATGGATCAAAAGTTGATGACAAGGCTACTGCAGCCTTCGTTAGTGGCAAGCACATAACCAAAGTGCACTTGCCAAACGATGCGTCCATATTTTCAGCGGAAATCAGAGCAATAGACCTTGCTCTGAAATTTATTGAACAAAAACGCATTTTAAATAGCATTATTTTCTGTGACTCGCTGTCAGTACTTCAGTCGCTACACCATAGAAAACTGGATAATCCATAACTAGTCGATATCATCGTCAAAAACTCGGAACTTAGTAACTCCTACAATATAGTATACTGTTGGCTACCTAGTCATATTGGTATTAGAGGTAATGAAGAAGCAGACCGGGCTGCTAAGATGGCTCTATCCCAAGAACCATCGGATTTTAAATTACCGTTTACTGATTTTAAACCTTGTATCAAAAGGTACCTACGTCAGAAGTGGCAGGCGTCATGGGATGATGCAGTCAATAACAAACTTCATGCCATCAAACCAACCCTGGGAGAATGGACTCCTTCCTACAGAACTACCTGTAGGGAGGAGGTTGTCATTGCAAGAATCATAATCGGTCATACATACATAACCCACTCTCACATACTGAAAGGTGAAGATCCACCAGAGTGTGTTTCTTGCAATAAGCCATTCACTGTTAAACACTTTATGACCGAGTGTTCCGACCTGCAACCTATGCGTGTTAAATACTATAATGTACATAACATGAAGGAACTTTTTGATACAATACAAATCACTTGTATTTTAGATTTCCTAAAGGAAGTAAATTTCTATTTTAAACTATAACTTGTATGCCATCACCTAGAATATTTTTATCTAATGCAAATATCACCTCTTATTTACAACATCTTATCATCAACATACACCATTTTCATCTCCCGTTGATTGGGAAGCTTCATATTTTCCTGTTACCAACATCTTAACATTTTATATTTAACTATTATGTTTTATTTTTTTTATATCGTTGGTCAATGTTAAACCTTTCTTATTTTTGAACATCTAACCTATTGTATGGCGCTAAATAGCCTAAAAGTGCTGATGCGCCGTTAAAATTCAAGCAAACAAACAAACAAGCTAAAGTTAGTGTATTTTGGACTAGTTCAAATTCATTTTATAAGCACATTGGAGTGGCCATTTTAATCAACTGTCAGTTTTAGTTATTGTGTTGTTTTCCTAATGCCACACATGAAGAAAGTTCAGTCACAGTAAATGAAAGCAGCATGGAGTTATGCCAACATTCTTGTCATTGTGTGGCCCTGGATGTCCAAGTGGTCTAAGGCTCTCACCTTTACAGATCACAAACATCTCACTTCTATTTGTGTGGCTAAGTTGAGCCAATGGGCTTGGCCAGTGGGGGTAGGTGAGAAGCTTGCTAGTACCTTCCTATGAGTAGGTGGTTCCCAAGCCAAAATGGCAAGCTTATTTGTAAGGTTGCTGTGAGCTTGCACAGGCTTAACAATTGCAAGCTTACTTAACAAGCTTGTTATGTAATATTGTGGCAAGCTTGTTGCAAGCTCAGATTTGAAACCAGGCAAACTTAACAATGGCAAGCTTGTGCAATTTCACTAGCTTGTTTAAGATTATCTCATTACAAGTTTGCAAACAAAGCTGACCTAACTAGCTGCATCAGAAGAACTGATATGGCATCGATTAAATTATTCTATACATGTTCACATACCTCCATATTTCTTGCTCTTTATGTGTGAAAAGTATGTAATATCAAATATTAAAAAGAAAATGTTTATATATGGTGAACATTACTTAGCATGAGATCATACTGTCACAATGAAAGAAAAGAATGAAGTCATTAAATCGTTTAATAATATTTAATCAGATAAAAATAATAGCATATGAATGGGATCTGTGTGAGGAAATTCTTTATACTTTTGTTCTGTATGGCTTTGGAAATGTTTTATTAATTTACTTTCATGTAGAAATCCATTTGCGGGTGGATGGTGTCAAATGGTTAGGTTCCCTCTCTCATCTGTCAAAATGATAAACTATAAGGTGAAAAACAAGAATGTTTGCCATTTGAATTACTCTGAATCACCTCTTCTAAACAAAATCCTCAGAATAAAATTCTGCATCCTTCTCTACTTCTTGTGTGATTCAATTATCATCCACTGAAATGGATTACAGAAACATATACTATGATGGGAAAAGCATTTTATCGTTAGTTCAACATTCCAAAATCACTTATCAAGTCTAAGAAATATCAGTAAGTGTTATTCAAAATCTTCTTCTAATGAGCTCCTAAAGTTTAGTTGTTTTACCATCCATTTTGAAAGGACTATGACACTTGTCAAACTTGAGAGTTTTAAACATAAAAAAAAAATCTGATTAAACTGATTTGGTACCTTAAGACAGTTTGAAATAAAATAAGTACCGTCTTCTTTGACTATGAAAAGATTTAAATGTAACAACCTGGGAACAATTGTTGAATTTGATATACGAGAGGGAAAAAGACCCTAAGAAAAATGGAAATGAGATTCACAAGTGCGCGTTTAATTTTGTAATCTCGTAACCTTATTGTCGATAATTGACAGCACTGCATAGATAACTGTAGTTTGGCAGCAATAAATAATAATGATCTGCAAGAGTTTTCATCTCAGTCAGTGGGTGAATCAATGTTACATCATTTTTTGACGTATTTAAATTGTAAAAGTGAAACAGAACACTACTATCTATCTACAGTCCCGAAGATTGACAAAATAGAACATGCTCTTGAACTTACTCACCAACATGACTTTATATTATCTCTCAGGATCGGTTACTGCACATATATTGTTTTTGTAGGCAATGAAATTTACCGAATTAGCGAGCTAAATTGTAACAGTTCAACCATGAAAATTGTGCCTAATTTTTTAACTCAAGGCTACAATGGTGGTTTTGTGTTCATGTGACTCAAATATGTTGTATGTATATTTAGAATTTGTAAACCAGTCTACTGACTAAGCGGGGATTTACTGCCTTTATTGACATGCATTCAGTGCTTTATTCCTGGAAATTCTCAGGTTATTCTTCTAACCAATTTCATGGATGGGATCATCTAGCTTCTCTCCAAATTGGATGGAATAACTTCGTCATTCCCATTCTCAAGTTTCTCTTTGCTGGATTCCAAGATGTACTCGCCACCACTCAGGGACATTCTTGACTTTTGATCATAGTTCATTGCCTTTTCTATATGCAGGTGTACGTTTTTATACATTATTGTTGATATGCTGATTGTGTAACACATGTATATATATCATTTTTTTTTCTCTCTTCATGGAACACTGAAGGCTTCCCCACTATTTACATTCTTGGGGGACAACATCTGCTGCGCATATGTTTTCTTTGGGCATTCACTTCATTCCATTTCGTTATTCACCCAAGAATCTAATGTCAGCACTATATGGTGTATTCATACTAAACCATTGAGTGAAGTCCACACAGCTGCCGCTGTCATCCCAACCTATGTTGGACAGCCCAGTCTTCGCTGGGCTCCTTCAGTTTCTGCTGAAGGAACTTTACTCAAGGGTTATCCATAACATTCTGTCAGGGAGTTTCACAGACCAACTGTGACCTCTGTACAACCACGTTGTGCCATTCAGTAGCCACTGAATCACTCACTGACAGAATAAACCAAAACGGCTTCATAAGTAGCAGCAGATAGTCCTCCTAGCCAAAGAGTATAATTATCAATAAAAACTTAACTGAACATGTGTTTTGTTGTGTATAAATTGTCGCTTAAGTGCTTACTTAAGCATGGTTTATGCACAGCAATATGTGACCCACTCACTACCTTTCTCGCAAATAGTCCGCATTGATATGCATGAGATGTATTAATACAGCACTTGCCGACCAATCGGAACAGACCCAGCTGTCATGTGCAGCGTCCTTTGTTCTCAGTTGTTTTGGTTTGGAGCTGATAGCGACAGCGCGCTTAATTCGGTTGGAAAAAACCGCCGGAATCCCCACCTCAACGCCTACAGTGTTCCATGGACAAGGGAATGTCTGCTGCTGCATGTTGCTTACCCTAAAGGGCATTCACTTCATTCCATTTCATTATTCACCCAAGAATCTAATGTCAGCACTATATGGTGTATTCATACTAAACCATTTAGTGAAGTCCACACAGCTGCCGCTGTCATCCCAACCTACGTTGGACAGCCCAGTCTTCGCTGGGCTCCTTCAGTTTCCGCTGAAGGAACTTTACTCAAGGGTTATCCATAACATTCTGTCAGGGAGTTTCACAGACCAACTGTGACCTCTGTACAGCCACGTTGTGCCATTCAGTAGCCACTGAATCACTCACTGACAGAATGAACCAAAACGGCTTCATAAGTAGCAGCAGATAGTCCTCCTAGCCAAAGAGTATAATTATCAATAAAAACTTAACTGAACATGTGTTTTGTTGTGTATAAATTGACTCAATACTGAATTAAATCTCTGTCACAGAAAACCACATTTCATATTGCATGCTTTTATTTGATATCATTTTAAACAAGCAAATTTCATAAGCCTCAGTACTTTATAGAATGTTGGCAGAATAGAATGCATCTGTCTGTCTGTCTCTCTCTCTTTCTCTTAGAATACAAAAAATTGTATATATTTTTAACTTATTTTGTAAGTAAATAACTGACAATTATTTTTGTCACATGGCTGCAGATTGTCATTGAAACAAAAATATGACTGTTAATTCTTTTAAAAACTGAATGCCAGAAGTTAATATTACAAGATTTACTGAGACTATATTTGATGGTGCATACATTGTCAGTAAATAGCATTTACAAGTAATTGACATCAAATATCTTGCTGTATTAAGGTAGCTTGTAGATAACTTTGCAATCAGCAATTACAGTATCTATTTTACAGGAATTTACTAAATGGAATTATTGATCCAGTCTTCCATTCCCTGACAAAATGACTGCATAGCTAATTGAGTGAACAATCAATTAAATAATTACCTTTTTATGGATGCAACAAAAATCAATTGTTTCTCTAACATTTATAATATTTGTAAAAGAAAATGTAAAATGAGAAAAATGACATTTGTAGAGAAAGTATTATTTCAAAATTTGCCTTGGTCAAGAAATAATTCAGTTTACTTTTAAATATATTAATAATGTTCATAGTTAATTTAAACAGAAATGTTGGAATAATATATTTTATTTATGTATCAGCTAAGTACAAGTAATTCAAGTTCTTATCATTTTGCAACATTGAGAGTATACTATTTAACACAAGTGCATTATCAGATGCTTTAAATAAAAACTAGATTACCAATAACATCTTTTAATTTGACAATGTAGTTTATTATACTGAACTTGATCTAGTCACAATAAATATTCTTCAGTACTACTGACCTCGTGTCAACTTTGAACTTTGAACTTTGACGACTGATTATTGAAAGCTTACATCAAGTGTTTTAGATACTTGGAAAAATTAATTTTTGCAAGCTGGAACTTTAGATTTTGCAAACTTGTAAGCTTGCAGATTTGGAAAAATTTCTTTTGCAAGCTGGAACTTTAGATTTTGCAAGCTTGTAAGCTTGCAGACTTAGAGAAATTTCTTTTGCAAGCTTGTGTAAACACCCATACTAGCTTGTGCAACCTCTACTAGCTTGTAGTAAGCATGCATTTTGGTTTGGGGTTCTTCCCAAGGTTTGCCAAGGTTCATCCTCCAACAGATATATTTACCACCATGTACACCTAGTTGATCATATACTGAAAAATGTTTAGCCTATCATGTGTTGAAAAATGGTACAAATCCCACCAGAACAACAACAACTTTCCATTGTAAATGCACACAACTTCACCTTATACCTCTCCCCCTTTGAGAAATACTCGGTACTTAAAAACTGTTTGAGTGGATCTAAAGTCCAGCCTGTTAACTTTGTTTTGTTATACTTCTTATGTTTGCATCCATGTATTTATTCAGTAAGATTCGTATTACAGTTGTATGTACATCATACGGTAAGTGTGCTAGTGATTAATACTGCAAATTCTATAATTGATCACTCTTGTGATTGATATATTTTGTTATGTCTAAATCAGTCCTGAGTTATTACACTAAGTGAAACATTAGCAGTAGCTTCTTCAGGCAGGAATTTGAAATGATAATACTTTTTTTTCTTCATTCTGGTAATCAGGGCTTGCTGCCACCATTTTCTCGGCCCTGGCAGAGCCAAGTTCCACCCCTGGAGGCTTCGGTTATCAAGACTGTACCCTATCCATCTGATAATGAGAGTCATGGAATGGTGAAGGTTGCATGGAGAGGACCAAAAGCAAAGGTAGTGTAGAGATACAGGCAGACAGCAGAAAATAAGCATATCAGTTTTGCTTTCAGATTCTTGCATACACAGATCTGGTTAATGCATCAAAGCAAGCAAGGAAATACTTCTTGGAGTTACTTCCATTTCCAGACAACAATTCTTGTGATACATTGAGACAGACACAATGCACATGATACACTGAGACAGACACAATTTTTGTGATACACTGAGACATACACAATTCTCGTGATACAGAGGCAGACAAAATTTTTGTGATACACTGAGGCAGACAATTCTTGTGATACACTGAGACAGACACAATTCTCATGATACACTGAGGCAGACACAATTCTCGTGATACACTTAGGCAGACACAATTCTTGTAATACACTGAGGCAGACTAATAAAGTTTCTAGAAAAATCTTATTTTAATATTTGTGAATATTAGTCTTAAATATGAAGGGCTTTATCAAATTTAATAACAGAACAGCAAACTGTTAGAGAATCGGAGTTGTATGCTATATATAGTAATGATAGCATCACACACTATGGAATATATTTTATTTATAATTAGATTTTTGCACATTTTTCTATATTTTTATTTTCAGCAACATGGAATACTTGTATCATTGTACTATTCCAAAGTCATTGTCATATATGGTCACACGCATTTACTCTGCGAGTCCGAATGTTTGTTCCATAAGATGTGAGTCCGAATGTTTGTTCCATAAGATGTGAGTCCGAATGTTTCTTCCATAAGATGTGAATCCGAATGTTTCTTCCATAAGATGTGAGTCCGAATGTTTCTTCCATTGAGACCCATTAACGTTATGCAGAGATCAACAGGAATAACCTGGGTCTAAGCTCATAAAGAAAATGCCTAAGTGGTTATAATTAGACTTAACTCGTTCATAATGTTGATGGTGGGCAGATTGTGATTTGCATCTGCACATGCAGTTTGTAAGTGAAATTGTGCTGTAATTGGAGACTTTTTGTGCAGATATTCACAACAGAACTTAAGCATTGATCTCAAGCAGGGAAATAATACACTGAATACTGGTAGTGTAAAAGAACTTGAAAGAGGTCAAAACAAAAGAAATGGAAAGACTATTGTAAAAGTTACATGGATCCATGCATACACATTTACTCTGTTAAATTAAATATAAATTGTTCTTTTTAAATTTAAGAATTTAAGACTAATTTTCCTTAACCAAAGTCTGTTCAGTCTTGATCATTGAACGCTCTTCAAGTTAACTGTTATCAAGACACATCCAGATGAAAATTATAGATCTCTGTGGTCTTTTACGTTAATGATCATGCACTAAACTTGGGTCAAGGACAGAGCACGAGTGGAATAATCACAGTATAGGGTAGTATGAACTTATTTATCAATAAGCATAGCTTTCATTATGACATCACAGCATGCAACATTCAATCCGGATTGTACTGGATCACACCATTGGGTTCATTTCGTCCATAGATTTTGCCATAGGCACTTCTTGGTTTGTCTAAATAAGGACATTCCAAAAGAATGTGGATCTATAAGAATCAAAAATGAAGTGAATACCTGCCATTTAAAGGTACAGTGTTACCCCGCAATAACACAGTAAGTTGGGAGCCATAGAACCCGACCCTGTGTTATGAACTGAACCATGTTATAAGCAACCATATAAAGTACCAACACATGGTACTGTACATAAAAGCGCGTGCGAAAATACATGCTTCATTGGCACAATTACCATTTTATATCAATGTGTATTAAATGAGAAAAACATTTTGCAGTGATAACAGAAATTGCATATGTAATATATTACTTTATTCAGAGAAACGTTCATTGGCATCTAGAGGATCAACACCGTGTACTCACCTGCGAATCTCATAACATACAATGAATCCACAATACAAGTATTTCCATCAAAATAATCTACACACACATTTAGTAATTTTGTCACAGATTATTTTGTGACTGAATTCAATGGAAACAAAATAACAAAAATTACGTAACGGGTGTACATAACGAATGATGAAACAGTACGTCCAAAGGTTAATTAACAATGTCTGTATAAATTTCATACCACTAAATTTCTCATCCATGAATTGTAATATATTATTATTGTTTGAAAAACTGTGTGATTTTCAGCTGCTTTCTGCTACTATCACGTTTATTCTTGGCAAAGTCAATTATATTTCTCAGTTAAAGAATTTGAAAGTGGTTGATATCTTGCGTCTCCATCCATCTCAGAGCACACTCAAAACTTTTGACTGCTTTCATGCATATCCACAACCATCTTTCTTAATTTTTCTTCTTCCTACTTCCATCCTCAAACTGTTGATTCATTCAATATTTAGCTAACCTAAATCTACTGTGATTGTTTAACACTGGACTTAATCCTATCCAATGCTTCAGTCCTTTCTTTAACAGTAAAAGATTTACATTTCTGTTTCCCATTTTCCATTCAAAATGACCACTAATTAACACTTTTACTCCTATTGGTTTGAAAGACTACAGCAAGAATAATTGTCATTAAACAATGGGGTATATTTGTAGGAAATGGATACATTAGTCAACAGATTGCATAACACAACACTGCCAAGCCATGCGCACATGTTGGCAGCTTTTGTTTCTTTGATGTTTTATAAATCTTTACACCCTAATTTGAAGTTTAGCTCAGCTATGGACTTTGATCATGAGCAATGTACTTAAATTAATTCCTTAATAAATTCTGGTGAGGATCTTTTATCAACTGCCACATTGGCTGTTGCTTAGTTGTGTATGCAATTTAGAGAACATATATCGGATATTATTAGAGCAATGATTGTATACGTAATGCATTGAAGACAAACACAAAGTAGAATTGATGGCTTCACTGCTCAATGATCAGTAATAGTAATATTAACTCTTATGAGCTGTTATTTTTCAACAATAAACAAAGATCAAAGTTCTCAAAAGGTCCCGCCACTGGTTCAGATACTCTTATTTCCGATGTTTATTTTGGCACAAAGCTGTAAGAAATTGGTTACATTTTAAAATGTTAGGACCACACCACGATTGTTTTATATTAGGATTTTTATGCGATTTCCTCGACAAAATGATCATAAAATTTTCCACACGTTCTTTTTCGTACTTTTAAGAAGAGTATGAGAATAATACATGTATACGATATTTCAGCCACATTCGTCTTATATTTGAATTTATATGCAATCTCTTCCCCAAAATGATAAAACAATTTACTTATTTTTCATACTTATAAGAATTTTTGGGTTTTTGACAAAAATACCTGTAATAAGGTACCTGAAATTTCGGGAGCCATACCACGACTGTGTTATATCTGAATTTACGTTATAATGGAGTGTGTTATAGCAGGGTCACACTGTATGTAGAATCCAATTCTAAAATTATTTATATTGACTAAAATAGTTGCATGCTCACATTACCTATATGACTTTTGCTATAGTTCAGGTCAACACTGACTGTAGGAGACAAACCCACTTAAAGTAAATACCAATCACAATTACCCATAATTACAGTATGTTTAATCATTAAATACCAATCACAATTACCCATAATTAAAGTATGTTT
This sequence comes from Unio delphinus, assembly GCA_029339505.1. Classification (NCBI taxonomy): domain Eukaryota; kingdom Metazoa; phylum Mollusca; class Bivalvia; order Unionida; family Unionidae; genus Unio; species Unio delphinus. The sequence continues at coordinate 1,541,297 of JAQISU010000130.1, forward strand.
AATCATTAAATACCAATCACAATTACCCATAATTACAGTATGTTTAATCATTAAATACCAATCACAATTACCCATAATTACAGTATGTTTAATCATTAAATACCAATCACAATTACCCATAATTACAGTATGTTTAATCATTAAATACCAATCACAATTACCCATAATTACAGTATGTTTAATCATTAAATACCAATCACAATTACCCATAATTACAGTATGTTTAATCATTAAATACCAATCACAATTACCCATAATTACAGTATGTTTAATCGTTTAAATAGGCATGCTACTTGTATAGTTTTTAATTCATGCATGTATTCAGTTTTAGTCCCACATTATTGACCATAAATGTAGACGTGAGACAGTTTGAGTTTGTTTTGATGCTGAGACGTTTTATAATTATTTTAGCATGAGCCATGCACTGTTTATGTTTTATAACAGAATGTTTAACATGTGTGATTTCAGGATCAGTACAAATTCACAAGTCTGTGTGTGTTGTTTGATTACCTCCATGATTCACCCATCTCTCCACTCCAACGAGATTTTGTAGAGTTAGAGGACCCTTACTGCAGCAAGGTAATGAGTGAGCTATGTACAATTTTTCTGTATGTTTTATTGACATGACCATGATTATTATATTGAGACCATGTTATGTATCAATGGTACAAAAGGGTAATTATAATTAGTGACATTAAAGACAACTATTTGATTATTTTATTGAGACCATGTTATGTATTAAGTGGTACAAAAGGGTAACTATAATTAGTAACATTAACATTGATTATTTTGTTGAGACCAAGTTATGTATAAATGGTACAGATGAGTAATTATAATTAGTGACATTAAAGACAACCTTTTGATTATTTTATTGAGACCATGTTAGATATAAATGGTACAAAAAGGTAATTATAATTAGTGACATTAAAGACAGCCATTTTATTATTTTATTGAGACCATGTTTTGTATAAATGGTACAAAAGGATAATTATAATTAGTGACATTTAAGAAACAACCATTTGATTATTTTATGTATAACCTTTTATGACAGTTGCAGTTAGGTTTGTAAAATCTTTCAGACAATGACTGTAATACATTGGAGATATCCATAGAAATCAGAACTGTTTTCTTTATCTTATGATAGATAAGACTGGTATCTTATTTTTACTTACAGAATTGTTGAAGAATTTTTTATTTTATAGATAAGTTGGTTTTTAATAAAATGTCTAATTATATTAAAATGGTTAATATCAAGGTAAGAGCCAGTATGTCGAGTCATCAGTCAATGGGTGGTTGTAAACTTATTTACCTTGACCCGAGTGTCAGATGGGACAGCAATTATGTCAGCAAGTATGTCACAGAGTGACATGTCTTTGCTCATTTTCCCTAGCCAAGGTTCCAATGTGATAACCCTATCTTCACCTTGGTGGATCGAACAGCTATTTTAGTGCTTTGTCCAAGCGACATCCATTGGATTTGCCTCCTTTAGTATCTACTGCCAGCTAATCAGTAGCGTGTAACAGCGGTGCATTGTTCATCATCTGGCAATTGTGATGGCAATTGACTTAAAAAAGGAAACTTTGTAAGTTTAACATCAAAAGTATGACTGCGTGCCAGAGAGATGCAATTATAGGTGTATTTGATTCAAAGACATTTGAACAAACATGGAACAGCAGTGAAAAATTGCTTATTTATCTGTCTATTCAAGTTGTGTGCTTCCCTTGTCTGGATCGTATATGAACAGTGCTAAAATTTAAACAACTTAATTTTGAAGACACCACATCCAATGAAATTCGCAGACCGGATGCACAGAAATATCTCCTTGATACACCAAGGTGTAGATAGGGTTATCATATCAAAACCTTGGCTAGCAAAGATGTAGATAGGGTTATCATATCAAAGCCTTGGCTAGTGAAGATGGCCTTTACTTCATAATGCAGTATTCCAATACCAGACTCAAACTGAAAGGTTAAGGAAATATATGCAAATGAAAACCATTAACTGAACCTTCATAAAAGTGGACATCACTACCAAAAAATGCCTTTTTTTCACAATGAACAACAAAAATAATATTCAGATATCACAGACCAAAGCATTTTTTTATTTCTAGGTTCACTGCAGAATAATTGAAAACTCTGAATGCTGTATCTACATCAGTTTCCAAAATATTCTAACAGAAAAACTGTCCCAGATTTATCCCAGGTAAGGTACAATATATAATTTAGCAATTACAAATTGAAAGGAAATAGCATAGCTTTCACTTAATTAAAATTTATTTATAATTCAAATTTCTGTTCAGTAATAAATTTTAAGAATGCTGTAGATTTTATACCATTTTTTTAATGATCCATTTGTTCTCGGGAGTTTCTTCATCTTGTCGTTTTGGTGTGCCTTAGTGTTTTTTATCGGGCCAAACTGAGTAGATAATTTTCAACGAGTACCGAATCCAAGTATTTGGATGTACTATTTGCCAGATCCGGGCACGAACCAAGTAGTAGGTGTGACTCCGGAGAGTACCGTTTGTTTCATTATCATATGCGAAGCTTAAACTTTTTGTGTACCGTATACCATATATATCGCCTATAAGATGATATTTTTTATTATTAACTAAAATTATTATGGATTAAAAAATCTTTTTTTAAAAAAAGTTTGATATTTTTTTAATTATTTTACTTGTAACCATTTGTGCGTGTATTATTTGCCAAGGCAAATACTTTTGAATAGTACCGAAAAACCGGATATTCGGCCAAGGCGAATGTCCTAGGCGATTTCCGGTTAGGCCCTAGTTTTTTAGTGTATATTTTAGTAATTTATTTTCTGCAGCATACCCCCTAAAACTTGTTAGGCTACCACATTGGGAAACACTGACAGTTGAGTGATATTGACATTGGGAAACACTGACAGTTGAGTGATATTTTTTGGCCTATTGCTAATCTTTTTGTAAATACATGTTTGATTATTCTGGACATTTTTGGGATAAAAACCAAGATAAAGAAGTATACAATTTGTCATGACAACATTTTTCTTCTTGACCTTATTGGGTAGAAAGTATGTTAGTAGTATATCTACTTGACTTTGACAAATGATTTTCAGCTGACATCATTATGTAATATGTAAATGTAATGGCCATTAGAAATTTCTACATTACATGCATTTTTAAATTTTTATTGTTAGTCTTCTTTGTCTGTAGTAGGGTCTCACAAATGCAGATCAGGGTACCCCGAGTGGTCTAAAGCGCTCTCCGTTACGGATCACTGCCATCTCACCTCTATCTGCATGGGTTCGAGTCTAAGATTCGGTTAATGTAGTTATGTGAGAAAGCTTGCTAGTAGCTTCTCATGGGTTGGTGGTTCTTTTTGGGGGTTTTCCCAGGTTCTTCCTCCACCAATAATACTGGCCGCCATGTATCGTGTGCTGAAAAATAGCATTAAACCCTACAACAACATCATTAACAAATGCAGATCTAGTTTATATATATAACTTGAGTAATTTAATATCTGGCACAAAATTAATTTATTTGCATGTTACTGTTCTTGTCCTTGTAAGGCTGACTGACATCCTGAATAAGCTGGCCACAGGACAGGAGAAGATTGATATGACTAGAATGTACAATGTTATCCACCACAAAATTCTGGAGAAGCTCTCAAGCGTAAGTTTGAACCTTTTTACCTGGCTGTATTGTTATTGGCTTTCTTTTAACATATTATTAGTTATAGCATCTGTAGGTATAGGACATGAAAATTGAAATACCAGTTTTTGCAAGTAAATCAAGCTATTTTTCAATGGAGATGCATCCAAGAATGAAAAAAAATAAGTTTCAACTGTCTCTTTGATGCAGCATGGTGTACTTTGTGACATGAAAGGAGTGGGGGGTGGACAATTCTCAAAATGCAATTTTGTCAGTTGTTTAGAAAAACATGGTCCTACTTAATTTCATGAAAATGAACAGAGTCTACAACTCTGGATTGTGCCAGAAAACGTATTTATAGCTTCTGTTTTAATTAGGACAAACAATGAAAGCTATATCAAATCACACGTGTTGTCAGCCTGCTGAGGAATGTGTGTACCCTTTTTTTTCCATAAAATCTAACACAACTGTTGGACATCCGTGACAACTGTTTCATGTTTGTATAAATTAATTCAACAGAATATTGCCAGGCTTAATAAATACTAAAAAAATTAGAAATTTGTGAAACAACCCCATATCATTGTTTACATCATTCTTTGTCATTATTTTGAATAGAGCTTTCCAGGACTAAATTCATACAGATATAATCTTGCCATGACACCGTTCATTTAAACAAGCCTGATACATAATTTGAAGAGAAGACATAAACACTATTTTTGCTTATCTGAATGAATATATATATATATATATATATATATATATATATATATATATATATATATATATATGAAATAACTTCTTAGAAGTTATTAAATCGAGTTTTGTACACTAACGCTGTTGACCGACAATGGGGTCAATGCGCTAAATATTTGAGGGATAATTTGGCCTACGTTCCAGTCATTGCAGATATGGCTGAAACGACCAGATAGGACTCCTGAATTGAGACTTTGTACAGTAAATAGAGGTTACTCAGAAATATGAAATATACATGGATATATTCCAGATTGTTGGAAGCTTAAGACCTACTGTGTTTATTAGTATTACCTCCTCCTAATATATGAAAATAAAACTTTAAAATTTTCGACGCTTTGCAAATATACTTATTTATTCTTCCATGGGTCGCTTAATACCATAAACAAGTATCTGGATATGTATTCTGTTGGGTTCCAATGATGTTACCATTCAAACGATCCAAATTTTTCTCAAAATGTACCATACAGCAGACCACTGTTCTGGAACCTAAGCGTCATCAGAAAACGGGAAGCCAGACACGGTTATTTCCCCTGTCAGTCCTATACCTATCATCTGGTGGGAATGTGATTAGAGTCTTTCCCTAGAATATGATGATACAACCAACTTAGACTGGTTAGACAGGTGTTAATACCATGATCCTTGAATTGTGAGTCCAGTGTTCTATGAACATTGAAGATCCAGATTTGCCTTTTATAAGATCACTGAAGATTGTGGTAATTTCTGTTCAATGAGATCGCTCTGGTGGCCTAGTGGTTATAGTGTCCGCCATGGAAGTGGGAGGTTGTGGGTTTGATCCTTGGCCAAGCCATACCAAAGACTTTCAAAAATGGTAGTAACAGCTACCGTATTTTTGCACATACAATGCACCTACACGTCTAACGCGTACATGCAGATAATGTGCAGAAATTCCGTCTTTGTGTAAAAAAATATCTTGGATTGCGCATCCATGCATATACCGCATGGTAACCAGCACAGGCCTGCTGGAACACAGGACTGCCAGAGGTGCATCATCTGATACATGTTACGAGGCTGTTTATCATATTTCACTTACCATCCAGCGATTTAACGCTGGCGCCTTTATTCCTTTCTGCTTATAATAAATACCAGTATTATTGGTACAGTCATAAATGCCACGTTGTAATATTTTCCACGTAAACATAGGCAAAATAGCAACTGCTATAAAACTATTTGTATTTACTGGTTTCCGCTAATTTATGGCTGGAATGTACGCATGTCAGTATTGGGATGTTAATATCAGTTTTTTTTCCAAAATCGATTACCATTTGTAGAAATCCTATTATAAACCGATTATCGGTTTTTGCCCTACATAGAAATTACAAGTTGGTGTATGCCTCGTGTGAATAAAAGATATTCATTACATATGATAACATACAGACAAGCAAGCGGCACAACATGGTGTCAACTTCGAATTGTTTATTTTCTACTTAAAGATTTGAATAAACTTCATTTATACTGTATGTGTATGAAAGAAATCTTTTATTAATTTTCACTGGTTTATTAGAGTGGTTGCTCGAAATTCATGGATGCGCTTTTGGCTGTAAAAAAAACTGGGATAACGCACTTACGCATATACCGTGCCAGGGGGTTGCGCTGATTGTAAAAATGTGTATAACGCACGCATTATATGTGCGAAAATACAGTACCTTCCTTGGCGCTCAGCATTAAGAGGTTAGTGTTCAGACTGGTTCGCCTAGTGTCAGGATAATGTGACTGGGTGGCACATCATCCCGCCGATAACTGGTTGGGACATAACGCTTCATGTATGTGGCATGATGCTCCTGTGCTAGACATCACTATAGACTGCCACACTGCAGACATCGTAGCGATATGACTAAAAGTATTAAAGCTACGTTAAAAATTCAAATCACACAAACAGAATGGTTGAACAAAAGAAAAGTATGTGCAGTTGAATAAAATATAAAACCAATTTTTAAACTTTGTCAAATAAAACAATTGCTGCACATAAAAGGCACTTGGTTAAAATAAGTGATGCATGGCTTTTAAAATGTTGATTTATATTTCTAAATTCAGGTAGAAGACCATCCCCATGACACAGTGGCCCATGTTTTGATTGGAGATTTTCTGTTTGGAGACACTAAAGAGGATGTATGTATAGTAACATTCATTTTGTCGTGTTTATTGAAAATGACTAAGGGTTAAAATAAGGGTTTATTACCAGCCTTTGTAATAATACGGTAATTGTTTTTGTCCTGGATATAATCAATGAAATGTTATGATTCTCTTTATATGAACATGTTTGTTTAGCACATGCCTAGTAGAGATTGATGTCACATATAGTAACACCTGTATGTCTTTAGCACATGTCTATACATTAATATTATTACCTGTAAAATCAGTGTTTAACATGTGTAGTAGAGATTGATGTCACAAACATTAAAACCAATGTAAGTTTAGCACATGTCTATTGATATTGCCAGTAAAATCTTCATGTCTTTTTAGCAAATATCTATAGATTAATATCATTAAAATCAGCATGATGCCTCAGTGCTAGACTTCACTGTAGATAGCATAGCGATACGACTGAAAGTTGTTTAAAGCTATATTAAATGAAAAAATTGTGACCATCCATCTGTGACACTTACCTACAGGTAATATTATCAAAATTGATTGAGATATTTTCATGACACTTACCTACAGGTAATATTATCAAAATTGATAGCAAATTTTGTAGTAAATTATGTTTCTCCGAGAATACTTACCCGATCACATTACTTTAGGGATATTAGCCTGCTACCTCGCGAATCCAGCCCTACCAAAAGACGAAAATTCGTCTTTCCTGTCTATGTCATATAGACAAAGGGCAATAACTCTTGCCCCTTACCTCCCCTTGCTACCCGCTAGGTGTCGCTTCTTTAGTTATTAAGCTGAGCGGTATATAAAACACGAGGATGCTCGCATGGCGGGGTGGTTGGGAGGGTTTCTTAGTAATGTGATCGGGTAAGTATTCTCGGAGAAACATAATTTACTACAAAATTTGCTTTCTCCTTTGAATACGTTCCCCAATCACATTACTTTAGGAGAATAAGTAATAGGAGGAGGGAATGCGGAGCATCCGACCTCCACCCCGGGTATCCTCTAGGGAATGATGGCTGGATTCCCCATGTGAATGATAACCCGGTCTCCTAATTTTCAATCAGCAACACAGCCCAGGGTCACGTGATATGTGACCCCTTTATACGGTTAAGAAGATAGTTATTGAAATCTTCTTACCTACGAAAATTTATCTGGCGAATCCAGCGAAGCTAATAGGCTGTGCTGATTGTTGCACATGGGTCTGGTGGGCGTCTGGGCTGCCAACACCGGACCTACTAGAATCAATGTTTGCCTCTGCGAGTACAAACTTTAAGATAAAACTGTAGAAGGTTGACTCTGTATGTCAGCCAACAGCTTCTATAAGGTGACTGATTTGCGAATTCTCAGAGTACGCCGAGCGTATAACCCACTACAGCCATGAAGCAAGGGCTTGAATGGTGATATCTCATGTCCCAGCTATCACCAGAAGAAAGAGGTGCTAGTATGTGACCTGACTCACCTCTATGCATTGAAATGGTGCTAGAGTGCCCAAACAGGATCTTACATGGCTGTTGATCTTGACTTATCTATAAAGAAAGCGAGCTAATGACGACTCGTTGATCGCCAATGTATGGTAATCTATTTTGGACTACGAAGCCTGGCTGCGTCAAGAGGACCATCAAACCCTCTGATCGGAATGGAAGAGAGTTCGGGTCACTAGAAAGGACATGTAACTCGCTCACCCTGCATGCTGAAGCTAAGACTATCAAGAAACCCAATTTGTATGATAGTAGCTTTAACTAATCGTGGGTTAAAGACTCAATACTGTCTGAATTAAGTCATGTTAAAACCCAGGACAGATTCCATTTGGAAACAGGGTGAGGGATATAAGTCGATTGAATTTTTAAAAGTGTCTAAAAGATCTGACAAATCTTTGTCATGGCTGATAGCACATGAACCAGAATGGCGGAATGTGTCTGATATCATGGAGCGGTAGCATTTGATAATAACTGGAGCCAGCTGTTTCTCCTCGAAAAGCCAGAGAAACCTTGGCCAGTTGAGGGATTGTGACACTCATAGGAACAATGTGAATGATATGGTACCAGTCCCTGAAAACATGCCACTTGCCCTCGTAAACCTTCAGAGTAGAGGGCCTTCTTGCTCTCGAGATTCTCTCCGCAATCAAATATTTAAATTGTTTGTCTTGCAAGGCTATCTGGACAAGAGCCAAGCTTGAACATAAAGACGGTCTGGACAGGGGTGGAACACCCCTGGCCGCGGTTGCTTGCAAATACTTGTGCTGACTGTAATCTTCCTGGGTAGATCTATCGCCTAGATTGAGTAGATCGGAGACCCAGGAGTTGTTCCATCTGAGAGGGGCAATCAGAACCATCTGACAATTCTGACCCCTTAACTTCTGGATTAATTTCAGTACCAAGACCGTGGGAGGGTAGGAGAATGCCCACAACCCTTCCCAGCTGATTGATCGAGCATCCACGACCCAAGCTTCTGGGTCTGGAACCTGTGAGATGAAAGGTGGACAACTTGCGATTCCACCTTGTTGCAAAAGATCAATCATCGGACGTCCCCAAAGTGTGTCAATTGGAAGAAAGTCCGATTGATGGAGTGACCATTCTGTGTGAATGACTAGATAGAGTGTCAGCCAAGACATTGAGTCTGCCAAGAATGTGTCTGAATTGTACATTGAGGTGGAGATTGTCGAACCAATGTAGAAACTGCCAGCTCAGATTGCACAGGTCTGCTGGTGATTGGTGTCCCCTTGTTTTGAGGCAAGGCACCACCACAATGTTGTCTGACATAATGAGGGCAGTTTGTAATAAGAGTTGATCCTGCCCGAAATGAAAGGCATTGATGACAGCCGTTATTTCTGAAAGGTTGATGTGGAAAGGGGCTCGCCCCTGGCACCCACGTGCCGCTGACAGTATCGAAGTCCGGCAACAGGTGGGCACCCCAACGTAGGTACTAGTGGCGGAACATACCGTTATCCCCGCTTGGGGTATCTCCAGAGTAATCCCTGTGGACAGCCCACAGGGGTTATGCCATTGACTCATGAATGATCGTATCTCTGGCGTGAGCATGACTGTTTTCTGGGATCGAAGGGACTTGAAAAGGGCGCAATTACGCTAGCAACGTCCTTTGTAAAGGGCGCATAAAAGGACGGCTGAGCGGGATCAAGTCTGCTGCCGCATTGAATAATCCGAGGATCTGCAACTCTCTCGCTAAAATGCGCATCCTGTAGGAAACGGACTCTACGAGTGCAATTATCTGGATGATCGCAAACTCGAGGAAGCCTTACCAGATTCAGATCGGGAGAAACTCCACACCCAGATGGACCAAAAATCCGGATTGGACAGAGATCAGACTTTATCCAGTTCACGAGAAAGCCTATATGATGTAAAGTGATATAAGATCGTTTCTGCCTTTGAGCAGAGTAGAACTTGACAGATGTTTCTGGAGGATGTCGTCCAAATATACTGCCGACGCAATAGATGAAGTCGAGCGGAACAGGGTGACGACGTAATCCATAACCTTGGTACTAGCCCAAGGGCTTAAATTGAGGCCAAAAGGTATGACATGGAACTGATAAACCGAGTCCCGACAAGCACAACGGAGAAATGTCCGCTACTCGTGGGATAGGGACGTGAAATGTGCGTCGGTCATATCTAGCCAGCTTATGATGGGGTTTAAGCGACGTGCCCTTCAGACATGCGTCACGACATATCAGGTCTAGGTTGGCAGAAGCAGTCAGCGCATTGGCCATGGAATGGTGAGCTGCCCTGTTAAGAACCCTAGCTAACCAGGCCGTTGATTCCCAAGCATGTTCATTGCCAGATTTTTCAGCGATCCTGAAAATGGCTAGGGAGGCTAGGTCTAACAGTGAAGACGTAGCGACTACATTTCGAACCAGCTTGGACTTGGCATTGAACACAGTTTTGTCCACTTTATAAGACAATGGAGCAGACATATGGACTGCTGCCATATTTTTATCCAGAGCCGGGACCTCAGTACTGAACGCATGGGAGTGAGTTTTGTACCATCGACCTGAAAACGACGCTGGTACTTGGCTTTCAGAAAAGAACGCCTTAGCATTTCCTGGATACCCTATACGTGTCGACAGACGGTCATTAATTTCCTTAATTTTTGTCGAATGGGGAAGGAGGCGGATGGATAGAGTCTCTTCCCCCTCATCCAGATCGACCGACGCTCTAACCTTATAGTCGGTAATGGCAGCAGGAGGTGAAGGGCATTCTGAAGGGGCCAACACCCTATAAATTTCCTCCACTGCGGCTTTGAAGCTGAACTCAGTCCGTTCCATAGTTGGATCTGCATACAGCTGATTTGCCTGCGATTCATCGCACTGACTATGTGCATGATCTTGCTCTGGTAAAGCATCCATATCGGGGTAATGCATACCAGGTGGCATAGATGACTCGATTCCGTCATCTCTGATAAAGGCATTCACTCTCCCTTGTGGATGAGCTGTTAGCCTATGGACGGCCGGCAATGCCGAATGAATTGATTGGCATATGTTTGGCCTGAATGACTGCGACGGGCCGGCTATGACCGGCACAGACCGCTCGAATGGTTTTGTTGGATCGAGAGATTCATCGCCAACATCTGTGTCATGGTAGTGATATGTAACCGGTAGTACGGATTGACAGACGGAAACATCACTAGAATCTTTGTCAATCCGATTTGTGCGGATTGCGGTATGATAAAAGTCCCCGTGCTGGTACAGCGGTACAGTCGGACGGACTGGTATATGACTAAAATCTCCATACGGTTGGACGACCGGTGCCTGTTGGGCTGGACGGCCGGAGCCGGATGGACGGTCAGTGCCGGCAAGTGTCGGCTGGAAGCTTGGCTGGACGACCGGTGCCATTTGGGCTGAACGGTCATTGCCGGATCGACGCCTGGTGCCGGTTAGTGCCGGCTGGAAGGTCGGCTGGATGACCGGTGCCATATGGGCTGAACGGTCATTGCCGGATCGACTCCTGGTGCCGGTTGGTGCCGGCTGTAAGGTAATAATAATTACATAATGCTTATGTAGTGCGGCCAGCACTGCGCGCCCATCTACCATTCGCTCAGAGGGAATGTTGGTTCTGGTACAGCTTGCATATCCGTACAGCATACCAGGTGACCTAGATGACGCAATTCTGTCATAATTGACACTTTCACTAAATCTCCCTTGTGGAGAAGCCGTGAACATATGGACGGCCGGCACTGCCGGCTGATTGAACTGGCGAATGGTCGGCTTGAAAGTCCTGTTCTGGTAAAGCTGCCATATCTGGGTAGCGCATACCAAGTGGCATAGATAACTGAATTCCGTCACCTCTGATAATGTCACTAATTCTCCCTTGTTTTAAAATCACACCGTCACGTATTTGACATGACGGGAGGTGTATACCGGCAATACCGACTGATTTGTCTGGTATATGGTCGGCCGGAATGTCGGCGAAGGTCCGGCTATGACCGGCACCTGCCTCTCGAATGGTCTGATTGGATGGAGATTCATCTATAACATTTCTCTCATGGTAGTGATATGTAACCAGTAGTGTAGATTGACTGACGGGTACATCACTATAATCTCCGTAAATCCGATGTACAGCCGGTGCAGGTTGATGCCGGCTTGAAGACCGGTGCCATTTGGGCTTAACGGTCGTTGCCGGATGGTCGGTCGGTGCTGGTTGATGCATGCTGGAAGGTCGGCTGGACGACCGGTGCCATTTGGGCTGAATGGTCGTTGCCGGATGGACGGCCGGTGCAGGTTGATGCCGGCTGAAAGGTTGGCTGGACGACCGGTGCCATTTGGGCTGAACGGTCGTTGCCGGATGGACGGCCGGTGCCGGTTGATGCCGGCTGGAAGGTCGGCTGGACGACCGGTGCCATTTGGGCTGAACGGTCGTTGCCGGATGGACGACCGGTGCCATTTGGGCTGAACGGTCGTTGCCTGTTGATGCAAGCTGGAAGGTCGGCTGGCCGTCCGGTGCCATTTGGGCTGAATGGACGGTGCCGGATGGACGGCTAATGCCGGTTGGTGCCTGCTGAAGTGCTGGCTGAACTGACGGTGTCGGCTGGACGGACGGCTGGACAGCCGGCGAAAGTGCATATTAAAATGGATCCAATTGATCCAGCATAGACTCCATGCGTCCAGACTTACAGGCCCGAAAGCCATGCACGGACCTGCAGTGAAATTTACACCCACTGGGCAGCCTAAACCATGTCAACATAATTTCCTCCATTTCCACATTGCCAACACCCATTTTGCCATTCATGCCTTCGTTGTCGACTTTGCTACTGAAACGACAAAAGAAGAGAACAAAGCACAAATTAAAAAATTCAGCATATTATTAATTCGATAATACTATAACCGTTACTAACGGAGTAGTCAAATTATTCCGTGCCATGTTAACTCTTAATGACAACACTAGTTATCGCCGTGAGCATGTTGCAATGGTCTACTGAAACGAAAAAGACGATAAACAAAGCACAATTAGCAATTCAGCACGCTATTAAGTCGCTATTCCATAACCGTAACTAACGGAGGAAGCGAAATGATTAAGTGTCGCGTGAACTCGTGACTACAACACGAAGTCCGCCATTAAATAGTCGCAACTTGGTCGTTCAAAGACTTTTTTGAAGTCTACTGAAACGACAAAGCAGGTAAATAAAACACAAATTATCAATGCAGCACATTATTAAGTCGCTAATATCGTAAACGTTACATACGGAATAAGCGAAATTATTGAGTGCTACATGTATTACATGATAGTACCGCCATAAGCGTGCTTGACCACGTTGCAACATGGTCCGAAGTCTAGAAAAGGTGACAAAGTCACTCAAATTGGAAAATATTGTAAAATAATGTATACAACCTGTAGAGGAATGATTATCCAACACAGTAATTCCAAATTTAACTTCGGATAGTCAGAATTTACACTAAGATGGCTTGGATTCATTGGAGGTCTAATTGTACGTGTTTGCACAGTACAAGCGAAGCTAAAAAACTAAAGAAGCGACACCTAGCGGGTAGCAAGGGGAGGTAATGGGCAAGAGTTATTGCCCTTTGTCTATATGACATAGACAGGAAAGACGAATTTTTGTCTTTTGGTAGGGCTAGATTCGCGAGGTTGCATGCTAATATCCCTAAAGTAATGTGATCGGGGAACATATTCAAAGGAGGATGAGATATTTTCACGAGACTTAACTACAGGTAATATTATCAAAATTGATTGAGATATTTTCACGATACTTACCTACAGGTAATATTATCAAAATTGACTGAGATGTTTTCATGACACTTACCTACAAGTAATATTATCAAAATTGACTGAGATGTTTTCATGACACTTACCTACAGGTAATATTATCAAAATTGATTTGAGATATTTTCACGACACTTACCTACAGGTAATATTATCAATATTGATTGAGATGTTTTCATGACACTTACCTACAGGTAATATTATCAAAATTGATTGAGACATTTTCACGACACTTACCTACAGGTAATATTATCAAAATTGATTGAGATATTTTCATGACACTTACCTACAGGTAATATTATCAAAATTGATTGAGATATTTTCATGATACTTACCTACAGGTAATATTATCAAAATTGATTGAGATGTTTTCATGATACTTACCTACACGTAATATTATCAAAATTGATTGAGATGTTTTCATGATACTTACCTACACGTAATATTATCAGAATTGATTGAGATGTTTTCATGACACTTACCTACAGGTAATATTATCAAAATTGATTGAGATGTTTTCATGACACTTACCTACAGGTAATATTATCAGATTGATTGAGAAGTTTTCATGATACTTACCTACAGGTAATATAATCAAAATTGATTGAGATGTTTTCATGATACTTACCTACAGGTAATATTATCAAAATTGATTGAGATGTTTTCATGACACTTACCTACAGGTAATATTATCAAAATTGATTGAGATGTTTTCATGACACTTACCTACAGGTAATATTATCAAAATTGATTGAGATGTTTTCATGACACTTACCTACAGGCAATATTATCAAAATTGATTGAGATGTTTTCATGACACTTACCTACAGGTAATATTATCAAAATTGACTGAGATGTTTTCATGACACTTACCTACAGGTAATATTATCAAAATTGACTGAGATGTTTTCATGACACTTACCTACAGGTAATATTATCAAAATTGATTGAGATGTTTTCATGACACTTACCTACAGGTAATATTATCAAAATTGACTGAGATGTTTTCATGACACTTACCTACAGGTAATATTATCAAAATTGATTGAGATGTTTTCATGACACTTGGTTTATAAGAGTTGCTTTGTCAGATTAGTACTTTTAAGTGTTATTTGAAATTTGTATTTACACTTTATCTCTCCTTAACTGTATGAGGTATCTTTATGAACCTTTGTATGATCTAGTATCATAACCATCAATGTGTCAGATTGTACCTAGTCTGGTCATTGTACGATCTTCTATTATGACCAACATTGTGTACAAATGTACCCAGTCTGGTCATTGTACAATCTTGTATCATGACAAAATAATATGTAAAACTGTACCCAGTCTGGTTAGCATTTTAAAAGTTATCCCCAATTTTCAAAACAGTCTATCTCTTGATTACACTTTTATCATTTAATATCTCAGAACCATTTGAGATTCCATTTGCACTACCTGTGTGACTAATTGTTGACATTAACTAACTGTGTCACTGCCTTTGTGACTTAAGTGCTGACATTAACTGTTTGTGTGCCTACATGTGTGACCAATTTCCTTGAAATTAAGCTGATGCAAGTAAGATTTTAATTTTAGAGTTCTTTGTCAGGATTCAGTTTGTGTGCCATTTTTCAATTCTGAAGCCAGGCCAAGTTTGTTATTGCACTTTTAATACTGGGTCTTAGGATTCCCACAGTTTTTTTTTATACTGTTCTCCCCACTCGAAATGTTTGGCCCTCTAGGACATGTTTTTTCCCGCAGTATCCAAGTACTTATCCAAGCATATTCATGTTGGCACTAACAATGGCCAAAGGTGATAAAGGTGATAAAAACTGTAAGATGGAAATTAATATCTAAACAACATACTTAAATGTGAAAACATTCAAGGTTTGTGGTCATCTGCCAGTTTTGAATTGTAAAGTCTTTGATGCCAGCTTGTCTTAAATGTCAAAACATTCAAGGTTTGTGGTCATCTGCTAGTTCGAATTATAAAGTCTTTGATAACAGCTAGTGTAATATATTTTCCAGGCAAACCTACTGTGATGAAGATTTAATTTATTACATGGTTGAATTAATGACAAAAGACACAACATTTTTGAAAATACAGAATTTGTCATTTACTCTGACTTATTAATTTGGAAAGGAAACCAATTAGCAAAAAAGTGAGAATTGTTATAATAAAAGAAAATAAATAATGGTTGAACACTAAAGCAAGATTTTGAATGAACACTTGCATGATGCTTATTTCTGTTAAAGTATAAAATGAAATGTATTAATGATTTCTTGAGCAATTTGAGTACTTGATAAAATGTTAATTTCAGTAATGTACACTGTATCATACCTGTAAACTAAGAAACCTTATGTAAGGACACCTGACCCTTGCTGGTCTATGAGGAGGTCATTCTATTGCCATGGATACAATCATACTTAAAGAAAAATGAACTGCTTATAACATTCCAATTGTATTCAGCCTAAAATACATAGTAAATTCAGCATTTACTAAACTTTTACTTTATATATAATTACGCTTTAGTCTTGTAATGTCTTGTATTTATATTTAGCAAATTGTCTTTTGCTTGAAATAATAATGAATCTTATTGTTTACTGGATTGATATATTAATATTTAAATATCACAAAACAGTTTGTATTGACTGTCATATTTTATTATTTGCATATAATACATAAATTTTAATGAATATGAGGTGTCCTTGAGTTTAAGATCGTATTTATTTAATCTAAGCTTTTTAATGACTTTGAGTACCCATATATTTGAGATTGTATTTTTTTAAATAACAAACCTTTTAATAACTTTCAGTGTTCCTGAATTTGAGATAGTATATATTTAATCACAAAAGCTTTGTAATGACTACAGACACTTGTATTTATGTAACCACTTACATTAAATTATGACTACAAGTGTCCATGAGATTGAGACTGTATTTAATTAAAAATATAAGCTTTTTAGTATAAGAATGCCCAAGGATTTTTAGATTGTATTTAGTCACATAA
This sequence comes from Unio delphinus, assembly GCA_029339505.1. Lineage (NCBI taxonomy): Eukaryota > Metazoa > Mollusca > Bivalvia > Unionida > Unionidae > Unio > Unio delphinus. The sequence continues at coordinate 1,558,008 of JAQISU010000130.1, forward strand.
GGTTCTTAATGACTATGAGTGCCCATGAAATTGAGACTTTATTTAAAAACATAAGCTTTTTAGTGACTTAGAATGCCCATGAATTGTGATTGTTGTTATTATAGGGTTTAACGCCATTTTTCAGCACACAATATGCTATACATGGCGGCAATTATTAATGGTGGAGGAAGAATCCTGGAAACCCCCAGAAATAACCACCAACCCACGAGAAGCTACTGGCAAGCTTTCTCACATACCCACATTGGCCGAATCTGATATTCGATCCCTCACAGACAGAGGTGAGATGGCAGTGATCCATAACGGAAAGCTCTTTAGACCATTCAGACACTTGGGGCCCCTGAATTTGAGATTGTATGTAATCACATAAGGGTTCTAATGAACAGGAGTGAGATTGAGATTGTATTTATTTAAAAACATAAGCATTTTAGTGACTTAAAGTGTCCATGAATTAGAGAGTTTATTTATTTAATCATATAAGCTTTTCAATGACTATGAGTATCCATGGGATTAATAATATCTTTATTTAATTAATTAATAATTATTTAATAAGAAAGGTAGTCTTTGAGCTGTTTTATGATGTTTATTAGGTGCATGCCTCGCTACTTGTTATTCCACAGTGTGGCATATAAGATTAAGAAACATGTTATTGTTATTCCATAAATTTCTTTATGTATTTCTACTGTTTTTCAGTTAGAAACCAGGACATCTTTAATTTCCATGTTGAAAGACCTGAAGTCCAAGCCAGAGGAATTCTGGGTAGCTCTCATCAACCAATATTTCATTCAGAAACCAAATGTTGTGGTAAGTGGTGAAATCTGTCAATCAACTGGTTTCTTTTCTAGCTGTCATAACTGTCTAATTAAGATATAAAACCTAATCAAAATTATTTCCCTTTTGTTTTGTTTAAGAATTGTTGAGTGTTATCAGTTATCCCACATGTGATTCTTCATTACTATTTAACCTTATAGATATTATGGGCCATTCTTCATTATCATACAAACTTTCTTTTAGACACTGGGCCATTCTTCATTACCATACAAACTTTCTTTTAGACACTGGGTCATTCTTCATTACCATACAAACTTTCTTTTAGACACTGGGCCATTCTTCATTACTGTACAAACTTTCTTTTAGACACTGGGCCATTCTTCATTACTGTACAAACTTTCTTTTAGACACTGGGTCATTCTTCATTACTGTACAAACTTTCTTTTAGACACTGGGCCATTCTACATTACTGTACAAACTTTCTTTTAGACACTGGGCCATTCTTCATTACTGTACAAACTTTCTTTTAGACACTGGGCCATTCTTCATTACTGTACAAACTTTCTTTTAGACACTGGGTCATTCTTCATTACTGTACAAACTTTCTTTTAGACACTGGGCCATTCTTCATTACAATAGACCTTTATATATTACTTCACGGTCTCCAGCATGTATAATTTGGCATTCACAATACAGCCTTACTGTGGTTCAAGTCCTACTTGGTCAACAGGACACAAATTGTATCTGCAAATGGAATACACTCCAGCCCAGTTGATCAATGCTGTGGTGTTCCAAAGGCGTCTGTTCATGGACCTGTTCTATTAATTCTGTACAATCAGCGCTCGCAAGTGTCATTGATCATCACCCAGTGTCTCACCAATTGTACGCTGATGACGCCCAAATATACAAGTCAAGCCACCCAGCTGAAGTTGATGCTACCATCCATGGAGTAGAGAGGTGCTTTTCTGATTGTGTGTATGATTAGGATTTTTTAACATAGCTTTAAGAATTTTTCAGTCATATTGCTACGATGTCTGCAGTATGGTATTTTATAGTGATGTCTGGCACTGAGACATCATGCCAGAGACATGTAGCATGATGTCTCACCCAGTCACAATATCCTTACACCAGGCCGACTAGTCCTAACACTAACCTCTTAATTCTGAGCGCCAAGCAAGGCAGCTGTAAGTACCATTTTTGTAAGTCTTTGGTATGACTCAGCCGTGGATTGAATCCATGAAAGGAAAACAGTTGTTTTTGACAATAACATTAGTTCCACATCACTTATGTGGACCATACTTTGTGGATGGTTTGAAGTAAGGAAGAAGACACTTGATTTTTTTGTCAAAGGTCAGGGTTGATGCGGCACAAGACAAACATTATTTCTGCATGCAGATTTCAATTATCTACAGAGAGGTCTGTTAAATATGTGCTGTTTACAGTACACTCAATGAAGTTTATTTCTTTTTAGAATTTTGGAAAATGTCTTTTTTGTAAGATTTACAATATGTTAGAAAGGGAAGGTAAAACACTGCAATAACTTAAAATTTACCAGTGAAAAAAAATATAAATTTTGACCTTTTAGATAATTGGAGAACCTAGCAAAGCTTTGATGGAAGAAATGGGAAAGACAGAGGGCAAAAGGATTGCATTGCAACAAAAAGCTTTGGGTGAAGATGGTTTGAAGAAGATGAAAGAAATTCTGGAGAAAGCAATAAAAGTAAATGCGGTAAGTCACAGACAAAAATTGCAAATAAATATAAACTGAATAATCAAAAATTATACAGAAATATAAACTGAATGTGCAAAAAATACACGGAAATAAAAACTGAATGTGCAAACATTGCATAGAAATATAAACTGAATGTGCAAAAATTGCTCATAATATTTTCAAGTCCTTTCGTTATATCTTTCATTAAATCCCTACTGTATGTAGAAATTCTTCTGATATTTTTCTTCCCATCCAAACTATTGTAGATTAGACCCCAGTAAGTTGAATACATTTCATACATAATGATGGGATGACAGATGACTAGATTGTTTTTCAGTTAGACATATGGTGTCTGGAAGTTTGACAGAATGTGTCTGGCACTTTGAAATGTGCTAACAGTTTTTTAAATGTTTTCAGACAGTGAGATGTAAGGCATGTACATAATTGCCAAGTGCCCTGTTTTCCCGTATTTGTCCCATATTTTGACCTGATTACAGGTGTATATTTCTTATTAAAAATCCATCTTTTAATTTAAAATAATGTAATTTAAAATCTCTCTACAAGTTTCTGTATAGAATGGGCACTCGGTTCCATTTTGATTGAAATTTACCACATGTATATAGGAATAGAGTTCTAAAATATGATTGGTTCATTCAAAATGGAGGCAACCACTCCTGTCTGAAACCACCATATTGCATTATGCAAACAGTTGCCGCTATCACTGTATCTCATTTTTGTAATATTCAACTTCCAATCATGTCAAAAAGAAAAACAGAATTCAAAAATTTCTCCAGGAAAGAAAAGAAAACAGAAATAAAAAGACCGTTATGACATCTTGCTAAACTGTGTGAAACCATCTAGTAAAAGAGAAAACTTGATGTTTTGCAAAATGTTTAATGTGATTTTGTTATTGAGCATGGAAGTGCCCATGAGATAAAACAGTGTAAAAAAGACCTAATAAACATCAGCTTGCTGCGTCATCATCAACAACTTCAACTGAGCTGCTTACAACATTTATAGATACCAGAGAGAACGTTGATGTAATTCGATCAAAGTTAGGTTTACAATTTTTTTAAAATAGAAATTAACCTTCCTGTTTCAGTTACTAGTGCTGCTGGCATTTTATTGTGCACATATATTCCAGACTGTTAAATTGCAAAGGATGATTCGTGTGCTAAAATGAAAACAGTTCAATAAGAAAATCACACAGAATTAAGATCATCCATGAAAGATGGTACATTGGAATTGATAATGGTTGAAAAAAATACAAGGTGTGGAAAGGGCTCGTATAAATGACACGTGTCTGAGTGGTGTGTGTTGTAAATGGGCACTGGAATGGAACAGGGTGCCTATTCAGAAGGTGCGAGAGTGTGACACTTGCATTTTTGACATTAAATAATCAAGTAAGATGGTTGTAGATGTAAATAGTTACATATGCTTGAAAGTTTTAAAAATCAAAATCAGTGTTTTTGTCATAAACAGTCAGTATTTCTTTACTCAAGGTTTGGCAGCTTTGCATGTAACAAATTGACACTGATGTCTGATGGGTTGCTATAATGGCATGTGATTGACACATTACAGATTAAATACTGCTGTCTGACAATTTAATAAAATGGCATATGATTGACAACTTACAGATTGACACTGCTGTCTGAGAGTTTGATATAATGGCATATGATTGACAACTTACAGATTGACACTGCTGTTTGATAGTTTGATATAATGGCATATGATTGACACCTAACAGATTGACACTGCTGTCTGACAGTTTGATATAGTGGCATATGATTAACATCTAACAGATAGACACTGCTAACTGACAGGTTGATATAATTGGCATATGATTGACAACTTACAGATTGACACTGCTGTTTGATAGTTTGATATAATGGCATATGATTGACACCTAACAGATTGACACTGCTGTCTGACAGTTTGATATAGTGGCATATGATTAACATCTAACAGATAGACACTGCTGTCTGACAGTTTGATATAATGGCATATGATTGACACCTAACAGATTGACACTGTTGTCTGACAGTTTGATATAGTGGCATATGATTAACATCTAACAGATAGACACTGCTGTCTGACAGTTTGATATAATGGCATATGATTGACACCTAACAGATTGACACTGTTGTCTGACAGTTTGATATAATGGCATATGATTGACAGCTCACAGATTGACACTGCTAACTGATAGGTTGCAATAATGGCATATGATTGACAGCTTACAGATTGACACTGCTAACTGACAGGTTGATATAATGGCATATGATTGACAACTTACAGATTGACACTGCTGTTTAACAGTTCAATATAAAGGCATATGATTGATACCTAACAGATTAACACTGCTGTCTGACAGTTTGATATAATGGTGTCTGACAATTTGACGTGTTTTTTAACAAGAATATTGCCCAAAAAATTAGTTGATAATATGAATTTCGACAAACTGTCTCAGAGATGGTGTTTACAAGTTAGAACAATAAAAGTTGCAATGAAATTCAGATCTTTGGGCCTATGTCTCAGAATTTACATAAATTATAAATTTCCCAATATATTTCAAATTCTGACTGCCATTCAAAGAGACTGTCCAGCTTATTTACATTATTTTTATGAAGTTATTATGTCCTTCTGATGTTTTGCATTTTTATTGCCAGCAAGATCCACCTGATTCCATTATTACAGCCATCACTGTGCCAAATGTGAGCCAAATCTACTTCCATCTAATCAGCCCCTACTCTAGTCACAGAAGAGATGCAGCAAACATAAATCCCAAATTTCCATTGGCTGATATTCCATTTCAGTTTCAGCTTGATGACATACATACCAATTTTGTTCAAGTGAGTCACATTTTTTATTTGTTAAAGCAGTAAATTGGTTTTGATACATGATTATGTAACAACATAGGTATATGAAAAAGTCAAACAATATTACACAAACAAATCACATAATTACAGGAAAAAGAATCAGTTGACATGCAAAACCCACAAGAATAAACTCAGGCAAAAGACATTGTTCTGTCAATTGATCAAGTCTTGAGAAAAAAAAACTTAGGGGACGTCTGAATTCAATACTTTTCCATTCTTGCTGATGGAATTACTGATGCTACCAAAAATAGTGTATATAAGATACATTATACCAATACGAAGACCTAAATTGTTTGAAGAAATAAATTGGTTGTACATCATTGTTTTAGTTTTGCAATGGATTAAAATGCATACACCAGATGCAAGTAATTTTTAATTGGATGATGAGGCAGACATAGGGGTACTCTACAGATATTATGAACTCCAGAGAAATTGACTGGTGTAAGGTGAATTTGTTTACATTTGCATTGTGGTGAGAATTTTTTTCTCATCCTTGAAAAGTCCAAGAATTTCGCAAATATTGATGAAAGTCAGGAAAAACCTGGGAATTTTCTGCTACCACTTGACGCCCAACACAATCACATGAATCGTAACTTAACTGATTGTGAGATAAATTTATCGAGTTCTAACCAGAATATTCAGAGTGTGCAGTATGGATCATTTAGGTGCTTGCAATAAACATATATGCAGAGTCAATCCAAACACTCAGTGGAATTGATTCATTCATCTAGTAGACTTATTTTCAAAGACAGCTCGATATTCGTATCTTTGCTAATATGGAAGATATGAAAATCATTCAAGCATCACAAGAGGTAAACATCAGAGCACCACTTTATGGGAATATCCCTTCTTTTAGAACACTTTTATGACTGTTATACGATGGCATATCATGTACTGGAGTGTTAGAGAATTCCAGAATAGCCAGTTTATGGTAACATGGTATCAGAAATTCACCCAGTGCATAAATATGTATCATGATCTGTATGAGATATGTATCTTATCATGACCTGTATAACATATGTATTGTATCATGACCTGTATAACATATGTATCTTATCATGATCTGTATAACATATGTATTTTATCATGGCCTGTATAACATATGTATTGTATAATGACCTGTATAACATATGTATCTTATCATGACCTGTATAACATATGTATCATATCATCATCTGTATAACATATGTATTGTATCATGACCTGTATAACATATGTATTGTATCATGACCTGTATAACATGTATTGTATCATGACCTGTATAACATATGTATCTTACCATGACCTGTAAAACGTATGTATCTTATCATGACCTGTATAACATATGTATCTTATCATGACCTGTATAACATGTGTATTGTATCATGACCTGTATAACATATGTACTGTATCATGACCTGTATAAAATGTATTGTATCATGACCTGTATAACATATGTATTGTATCATGACCTGTATAACATGTATTGTATCATGACCTGTATAACATGTTTCTTATCATGACCTGTATAACATATTATGTATCTTATCATGACCTGTATAACATATCTATCTTATCATGACCTTTGTATCATCATATCTTAACCTGTATACCATAATAGATCTTTTGGTTTGTATCTTGTCATGGCCTGTACAAGATACATATCTTATCATGACCTGTGTATTTTTATGTACAGTATCTTAAGACCTATGTATCATGATATGTATCTTATCATTACCCATGTATCATGATACAAATCATATCCTGAATCTGCCATATCCTAATGATGCACACACACACACATTTTCTCAAAATATTTGGAGAGTCAAGGTCACAGGTTTTATAGGCAGCAATTCAAGTAGGAATTCTGCTTGCATATCCTAGTCTTCTTCCCTAAATGCTTGTGCACATAGCCAGTAGATTTAAGTTTTGTGATGCAAGCTTGTATTGATATCTTTTCTTTATTTCAGATCAGTGCTTTGTTAGATTCTAGTGGTGTTCCACAGGAGTTGAAGTACTACTTGCCTCTCTTTTGTGAGGTTTTGTTTGAGAGTCCTATGGTCAGAAATGGAGGTGAGTATAATAAAATCTCATTTAAACCCCAGATTTTGAATCTGATGAAGGAATATTGAGATCGAGTCCATCCATATGCAGACGAAATGTAACTAATCTCCTGCATCAAAAACAGTAAAATTAAACCTGGCTTGAAAGACGTTATTTTATTGGAAGATCAAGTGGTCTCTCAAGGCAAGTTCTACAGGTATAGATTGTGCCAATCCTTTTAGAATTTTTATCTCATTGCTGGTAGGGAACAGAGTTACAGGGGCATATAACTTGATAAGGTGATGTCTTGAAAATCTATTGGTATGCTTTCACTAAATATTGCACACATAGTCGCAGAATGTGAAAAGAGAATTCATGTTTGCACACAGTATTTGCCTCAGGAAAATAAACGCACAGTTAACATTAATTCAATAGGGTTTTCTTGCCAAATGTAATCCATGATTTTCCCAGTCAACATTACCTCATAAGGTTTTTTTAAAGCCAACATTAACTCTTAAGGGAGTAGCTTTGCTACTTAGGAAGCATTTTCCTACCTGCATAAACAGAGAAAAAATTTTGGTTGCCCATTCCTAGTCAAGTCTGATAATGGGCTGGCAATAGCCGCAAAATTAGGGACAAATTTCCTGTAAAACCCAATCAAAGCTAGGAAAGATTTTACCTGTTTTTTAGTTTCTGATCTAGGTGCATCTCGATTGCTCCTATTTTATCTGGGTGATGTTTCATCTGGCCCAGTCCACTTACAACATGTCCCAAAATTCTAGGTTACAATATTCTATACTACATTTGGTGGGCCTAGCTGTAAGATTGGTAGTATGAAGTCAATCGAATAGATCTCTAAGTACCTTAACATGTTCATCTGATCTTTGTGTATAAACAAAGATATCATTTTTGAAACTTCCAACATTTTCCATACCGTTTAACATTTTGTGCATGAGAAGAATGCACGACACACCAGCATTGACTAATCCAAAGGGCAAAACTTTAAATTGATACAGACCTTTGGGAGTCGAAAATGCCATTAACTCACGGGCATTATCAGTAATTGGTATCTGCCAATATCCCTTGGTAAGATCTAATTTGGAAATGTATTTATGACCTGCCAACTTTGGAAATAAATTTTCCATGTCTAGCATTGGTTCTGCATCGAACACAGTGATTTTGATTGATTGCCAAAAGTCGATGCAAAGATGGTTAATTCCATCTTTCTTTCTGACCAATACAACAGGGGATGAGTAGGGGAAGCTAGAAGGTTTAATCTCTTCCTAGTCTAACATTTTCCCCACTTCTTCGTTGATTGTATCCTGTGCATTAAATGGCAATGGATATCCTTTAATCCTGATTGGCTCTGAGGTGTTCAACTTGATCTTGAATCAATCCAGTACGGCTTGGTTTGTCCGTAAACATGTCTGGGTATTGGGACAAAACCTCCAAGATCTGCATACGATGACCCTCAGATAAATCCGGTATACATTGATCTGGTCAAAACCTTCCCTCCATCAATGGGGGTATTCAAGTGGCAATTCTGTACTGGAGATTAATTCTGATTCGTCACACGACCTATCTTCTATTACCACTACACATACTACATTCAAGACACCTTTACCAATCGTTTGACTAGATCTTTCTACATAAAGTTTCAGCATATTGGCATGAAATATCTTTAACTTACCTTCTATGTCGATAATGTAGTACATCTTGCCTTTCACTTGTTTGACTTGGTTGGCCCTTTCCTTTGGCCTAACATCTTGTTTTTATTTGATGGGAGAAGCACCAACACTTGATTGCCTTCATCAAACATTTTACTTTGTGTTCCTCGGTTGTAGTACTGTCAGTACTTACGACTAGATTTTGCGAGTTCGTTTGCGCCATTCGAATGTACTCTAACTGTTCATGCAGATCCACCATGTATTGGTAAGTGGTCTTCTTTGGTCATGACCTCATCTGACCACAGTTAAAATAGAATACTAGTAGGACCTCAAACTGTCCTACCATACAATAGTTCAAATGGGGAGAAGCCTAAGCTTTCATTAGGACCCTCACGATAGGCGAACAGAATTGCATTCAGGTACCTATCCCTATCCTATGGTCTTTCCTTAACATCTGTCACAACATTTGCTTCAATGTATGATTGAATTTCTTTACCATCCCATTGCACATAGGGTGGTAGGGTATTGTATGCAACTGTTTAAGGGATTACAACCTACTAATTTCTGCCATGAGATCTGAGGTGAATTGCACTCAACAATCCATAAGAACCTCTGTGGGCACACTGACCCTGCTGAACACGAGCGCTTCGTCTACACATTCAGTTTCAATCGATGTCAAGGCTATGGCTTTGGGTTATCTAATAGTGTAATCTACCAGCGTGAAAATGTATCGGTTTTTCTGATCTGTATGTAGAAATATAAGTCCTACAATTTCAACAGCTGTTAAATGGAGTATCTATTAAGGGCATCTGACCTGGTGGTCTAGATACCCTGCCCTTAGAGATAGTCTTCAGGCAAACATTGCATGAGCAACAAAACTGCGCTCTGACACTATAGACACCATGCCAATACAATTCTCTTAATACCCTATCTGTTGTTTTCTTCAATGAAATGCTTTCTCTGTGGTTGCACGTACAGATGTGTCATGTTCCTGCTCACTCTGAAATTCTTTGTGGGAGATATCAGTAATGGTTTCCGGTGCTTTTGATTTATGTAAAGGTTTGTTATCTTCCAATACCTGAGCCTCCATACTCAACTTATGTGAAACCTTGAGTACATACAACCTGAATTTCTTGGGGACCACTAGTTGCAAGAAGTTCCTTTCAAGGGTAGAGTATTTCTTATACATTAAACCTTTTGAAGTAAGGAATTTTGAGGAACTCCCATTATTACACTTTCTCACAGGACCCGATAATGCTTTTTCTGTGGATGCATGTACAGATGTGTCACGTTATTGCTCATTATGAAATTCTTCCAGTGCTTTTAATTTACTTAAAAGTTTGTTATCTTCCTACCTGAGTTCTAGTTTGCACTGCTTGGATGATCGGGAATCTGAAGTTAGACGTGGTTGGGAGTCTAGATCCCTGTACATTGCCAATCGTAAGTTCATAGATCGGGTTGGATATGCACAATGCTTCCACGGTTCTGGTCAAGAAAGGTGTTTTAATATCCTTGCTACAGAAGTGCGGTCGATTGTTTGGTCTAGTAGCATACATGGCGATATAAACCCTAGCAATTGATCGTCGCAGACTAGGCTCCATTTTACAACTACAGTAGTGCACCCTTTATCTCATAAAACAGTCACTTTATGTCCACTGACAGTGCCATTTGCTGTTGGTACCCTTGCCTTGGGGGAAAATACATGTGCTGATTGATTGGATTGCATTACAACTGATCTTAGCATGCACCACTGGCTCATACACTGCATCACACTTAGCCTGCCGGGAAACATTGAGTTTTTGATGTACCGATCATCCGTCTTCAATGGCTACTGCGACTGTTTGGACTGGTCAGTTCCGCCTATGACAATGGAGGGAGATACGACCCCACTCCTTGCAAGTGAAACATTGCTTATCCCTACCAGGTTTCTTAGGTTACCTGAGTTTTTGGTCCATGACCGGATTTCCACCTTTGCTGTCTCTCAAGATGACATTCTGAGAACATCCCATGCTTAAGTGAATAAATCCACCTGTATGGCCATGTCATATATATTCGTGAAGGACTTTTCTCTTGAGAACAAATATAACTCCTTACCACAAGTTGTCAATAACTGGTTCCGAAGCAAGAAATCGACAAGACCCTCAAATGTCTTGATGAATTTACCACATTCCATCCATTGCTGCAAATAATTGCATGTCCTACTGACAAACTGAGTGAATGTCTCACCTTTCTCAGGTTTGCTATACCTAAACTTCTTTCAAAACCCTTGCTTGGTTAGCGTATTTCTTCAGAAATGCGTCTTTCAGTGTGAGATAATTCAGCCAATCGGCCGTGGATAAACGTGAATATACATCTGATGCTTTACTTAATTTATTTAATAATGTGAGCAACCAATCTTCTTTTTTCCATTTTTGTGGCGTACCTTTCGAACCTATTAAATAACTTTCTATGTTATCTTTGTCGTCTTCAAATGGGGACAACTTTAGATCTCTCAATTTAAAATCATGTTCCCCTTCCCTTTTAGTTTGCAATAGCTCAGAATTTCTTTGATATTCCTTCTCCCTATTTCTATCATATATCTATAAAGCTCCTAACCTGTTTTTCAATTTCTAACTTCCTATCCTTTACTTCTTCTAGCAGTTCTATCTTTTCCCCTTCTGCTTATCTTTCCCATTCTATCCTTTCCTTTTGGCCTGTTTTTTTAAATTCTATCTTCCTCTTCTCCAATTCTATCTTTTCCCTTTTAAAAGCCATTTTTCTTTCTTCTTCTTTCCTTTCGGCATTTTTTAAATTTTTTTTATCAACTCTTTCTTGGCTTTCCTTTCTAGCTGTAGTTTTTCCCTTTCAATTTCCCTCTTCCTTAACCTCTGATCACTTCCCCTAGCCTGTTCTTAATGAACGAAATTTCAACAGTTCTACAAGTTCTTTCATTGTCGACATTTTGAAAGTTTTTGTGACCAACTTAAAGTACAGTACTATACAAAATGCGTAATTACTATTTGATTAATAGGAAAGATGGCCGCCATCGCTTAACTGCTCGAGGAAGGCTCTTCCGATTTTGTGCTAATTTGCATGATATTTGTGCTTGGTGTCTATGTTCGTCTACATTATTGTGTTTCATCATGAATTTTTCTAATAGCAAAATTAGAATTTTTCTCTGCTGTTTTGTTCCACTGTTAAGACGTCATTTGTTTTTTAATAAACCGCCATCGCCAGTCAACCCACTTACAATATGATGGACCCTCATTAATTGCATTAAATGACCACACCATACCTCTTGATACTACATTGTGCTCAAGACTGAACGAAATGGGACTACATTCATTTCTTAAATGTAAACGGAAGCGAAAAAAGAAACATTATTTCAGAGCTGGCTGGTGTAGAACTGGAAGAAGAATTCCAGTTATCTCCATTTTGTTCATAACAGATAAACAATTTAAAAATTCAGCTGTTAATTTTCATAACCTGGTTCAAATTCCTCTTAAATCGTCAACCATTGTGTCAACTGTCCCAGAGATACCACTACGCATTGCATTATTCAATGCTCAGTAAGTAGGATCACCGGAAAAGCGCACAGAAATAGTTAATTTTATCAACGACCAGAATATCAACATCTTCCTGACAGAAACATGGTTAAATCCGGCAAGTGATGAATGTAGGTGTGCGGATTTGACACCCAGCAATTACATCATCAAGTCGTTCCCCCACAACTCTCGCGGAGGTGGAATTGCTGTAATTACAAAGAATTACATGGTCAGATGCCTTAAGTACAACACAACCTCCAATTTCTTCCATTCAGCGGTTAGTCCAAACAATGCTCACATTGGAACAATGGTCAGTCCATTTTTTTCTGTCTCTACCGCCCTCCTCCTATTAGAAAAACAAGCTGACTGAATCTCTCTTTTTGGAGCAGTTTCCAAATCTTCTGGAGTATGGAAATTCGATAGGTGGTAACCTAATTATTCTTGGAGATTTCAACTTTCACTTTGACTGTCCTGGAGAACCATACACGTCAAAACTCCTAGATTCCATTCATGTTTTCAATCTTAAACAGTCAGTTAACCAACCTGCCCATCAACTTGGTCACATTTTAGACTGTTTCTTTATAGAGCTGATGATAATATTCTGCAATCCACCCTTGTATCCCATGAACTTGCATCGGATCACCTCTGCATTGTATGCCATCTTGACATATCAGTCCCTAACCTTCCACCTCTATTTGCTACTAAGAGAAACCTCTGTATGATAAATAGAACCAAATTCATGCATGACATCCAAGAAAACCTAACAACTTTCTGACATCCAACAGTGGAACAACTTGATAACTGCCTGCGTTCATTGCTTGAAAAACATGCCCCAGCCACCAAATGCAGCGTATCAATAAAAAAGTGTTCTCCATGGTATAGCAGTGTTAGGGACCAGCTTTGCACTGCTAAAAGACATTGCCGAAAAGCAGAGAGGCTTTGGCTTTCCACCAGACTCACTATTCATAAACATATCTATGAAGCCGCTAAGAAGAACGTCACAAACACAGTCCATTTAGCCAAATTATCCCACTAAAGTACTAAGATCACGGAGAGTTCCAGCTGCGAAGAGCTCTTCAAGATAACTAACAAACTAATATCAAGGAACAAATGTACACCACTTCCAACAACATTCTCTCCAGTAGACCTTCTGGACCAATTTGCAAATTTCTTCCGTGACAAAGTACAAACCATTAGAGATTTGCTTGACAGCACAATTTCAACTGAATCGTCACCATACAGTTATGATGCAGAATTTCAGTGACAACCATTAGGAGCATTTGAACCTGTTTCTATTGATTTAGTATGGACAATCGTGATGAAAAGTGCACCAAAGTCTTGTGAACTTGATCCAATTCCGACATCACTGCTGCTTGAGTGATTAGAACCAATATTGCCTTCACTAACTGATGTTATTAACATCTCTCTCTCATCAGGGGAATTCTCATCATTTTTCAAAACTGCCATCGTAAAGCCTCTGCTGAAGAAACCAACACTTAACCATAACAATTTAAAGAACTACCGCCCAGTTTCTAATCTCCCATTCATATAAAAAATCTTAGAAAAGGTTGTTCTAACTCAACTTGTATCTCATTTGAATTCAAACAGTCTTTTTAGCAATGTACAGTCTGCATATCGCCCTTGCCACAGTATGGAAACTACTCTTCTGAAAGTATTTAATGACATTCTGTCTGCTTTGGATAGTGGAAAGATTACAGTCCTCACTCTCCTGGATTTATCTGCAGCATTTGACACGATAGACCATGATATATTACTTCACCATCTCCAGCATGTATTCAGCATTCAGAATATAGCCTTACAGTGGTTCAAGTCCTACTTAGTCAACAGGACACAAATTATATCTGCAAATGGAATACATTCCAGCCCAGTTGATGTATGTTGTGGTGTTCCAAAGGGATCTGTTCTTGGACCTGTTCTCTTCATTCTGTACACTCAGCCGCTCTCAAGTGTCATAGATCATCACCCAGTGTCTTACCAATTGTACGCTGATGACACCCAAATAAACAAGTCTAGCCACCCAACTGAAGTTGATGCTACCATCCATGGAGTAGAGAAGTGCATTTCTGATGTGAAATCATGGATGACATGTAACAAGCTGCAGATGAATGATGATAAAACAGGCTATTCTGATCACAAAACAAAGACTTTCTCATTCACATCCTTTCCCTCAGACAATAAATATCAGCAACACCAACATTAAATTCACGCAGTCATTATAAAACCTAGGTGTTACTCTGGACAATACTCTCACATTGCACCAACATGTCATGAACATATGCAAGGCTGCATATCTTGAATTGAGATGCATCAGTTCCATTCGTAAATATCTTTCAGTTGATGCCACTAAAACACTTGTGTGTTCATTAGTACTTTCAAGACTGGACTATTGTAACTCAATTCTGTTTGGTTCGTCACAATATTTACTCCAGAAACTTCAAACAGTTCAAAACACAGCTGCACGGATCATCTTTAGAGTACCTCTGTGCTATGTTTCACTGGCAGACTCCAGTCCAACATACCTATCCAGTGTATACACCAGCTAGATATTTACGCTCTTCTTCTGACAATCGTATACTCATTGTTCCAGCTGTGAAAATGAAGTCATATGGACAACGTTCTATTGCATACCAGGGCCTGGTGACATGGAATGAATTGCCCATTGAAATTAGACACAAAGACACAGTGGTCCCTTTTAAGAGTGCTCTTAAAACTCACCTGTTTCGACTGCAGGGACAAACTTAGAGACCTAATAATGTTTTGTATCTTATATGTTTTCAGCATGTTTTTGTTTTCCAATTTCATTGTTTTTGTCATTTGTTTTTCTGTAGTGTAGTCATATCATTATAGATGGTGTAAAGTGCTTAGAGCTTCGAAAGATTAGGTGCTATACAAAGTCCTCATTATTATTATTATTATTATTATTATTATTTCAACAAATCGTATTTTCCTTTCTTGAAAGGCAACAAAAACATGAAATGTGTACAAAAAATAATGTTATGTGTCTACTCATCCTTACAATTCTGTCAAGAGCGTCTGAAACACACAAAAAAGCATACAAATATTATGAAACAATATTAATGTTCTGTTAAAATCAAAATGATTCCACTTCTGTCACCATTTGTAACAAGATCACCGGGTGGGATTTCCAGAGTTATAACAGAACAATTTAACAATGATATAAGTACAATGTTTAATAATGAATCACTTGAATGAGCAATTAATTATGAATATGTGCATGTATATATATATATATTTATATATATATATATATATATATATATATATATATATATATATATATATATATATATATATATATATATATATAATCCAAATATTAGTTAATATAATAACACAAATGTAAAAATAAAAATACAAATAAATTACTTTACAAAATACAAAGACAACGGGTGAATGATTCACACTGATTTCAGAAATAAAAGATGGATGTAGTTTATTCATCTAGCACACGATGTAAAATTTTACTCATGTAGTAAAATTAATTCACTCCGATAGTGAAGTCATTGGAATAAAAGGGACACACATACAACTTATCCTTTACATTCCCAAAAGATACAACAGTGTGTGAGATGCACGCTAAATTAGGATAGAAAATATATTTACCTCTCCAAATATTAGCATTGAGGTCTATGGAAAAACAATTGGTACCGTGATACCTTATCCTTTACATTCCCGAAAGATACAATGTGTTTTATAAACCCAAAATTAGCCCACTACTACAAGATTTTATTAAGGATATATACTCCATCATCAGCACATTTATTTCAGCGTCGCAGCTGCTACGGTTAATTCCTGTAGATGGCTTTACAGCTTGCACCATGTCAACCTCGATCACTCTGATAACTTTGAACATTTGGATCACTCTTGTCACTCTAGACAATTAGAGATTCCAAACCCTCTGGATGCTCCAGATACTCTGGACGGCTCTACACAGTCTCTACACAGCTCTACAGTCTCCGGATAGCTCTACAGCTGGAGATGTGCAAGTCCTTATAGTAGACCCGTATAGTATACAATTTATATGCACAGGTATCATCTGTAGACTAAAAGCATTTGATTTTTCCTATCAAAATAACTTCGCATGTGCGGCATAGGATGGACCGAACTCACTATTTCGAAATACAACACAATCTACCATATTCACCCTCGAGTATCATTGTACACAAAAATGAAACTTGAGTACATGTATTTAATAAATAAAAGGGTTTATATGATTTCGTGACATTTAGCGCTTAATATGTATTTACTAAATATACAAATAAATGTTCTGCTTATTGATAGAAAATTGACTAATATTATATGTTGAATTTGTTCAGACTTTATTTTAAAATGCATGGAAAAGTGAGAATATACATGTACTGAAAGGGCCATCAAGACGTTTTGAATATTCAAGGCAAAGTTTAGTCAGACACATCAAGTATTTGAGTTTTAAATTGAGTGCCTGTTTCAGCCTTAATATATGCACAGCACCCACCTTACCATAACAATATTTTACAGGCTCTCTGAATATATGTATAATTTTTATACAGTATGAAGACATTTCACAATAGTTTTTGTGTATTTCAGTCTTGATTTCTCATGAGGAGGTAATAGAACAACTTCAAGCTGACACCCTTGTGACTGAGGCCAGCTTAGGCATACAGGGAGAACATTTTAGCTGTGTCTATTTTCCTCAGGTTGTGCAGGTCTTATTAAAAGTGAGTTAGCATAATTATCTGAACTGTAGCCCCAACATTACTTGATCAAGGAGAAACTTCCCATGTAAAATAATAAAACAATGTAAGATGGATATTGTTATCATTTGTAAGCACCCAAACCAAAATTGCAAGCTTACTATTTTTTTAAAGATTGCAGGAAGCTTGCAGGAAGCTTGCTCTAAGTTTTGCAAAACAACCTTGTCAGGATCAGATTTAAAACTGCACTGTAATCTTGTGCAAGCATAAATCTCAACTAGACAAAAATATACCTAATTAATTTAAAGCTTGTGCAAGCTTACTAATTATAAGCTTTGCAAGCTTACCACTTAGTAAGCTTACCAGTAATACACTTACCAATTACAAGCTTGTACAAGCTTACCACTTAGCAAGCTTACCAGTAATACACTTACCAATTACAAGCTTGTACAAGCTTACCAATTACAAGCATACACTTTCAAGCTTACCATTTAGCAAGCTTACCGCTTTGCAAGCTTACCAGTAATACACTTACCAATTACAAGCTTGTACAAGCTTACCAATTACAAGCATACACTTTCAAGCTTACCATTTAGCAAGCTTACCGCTTTGCAAGCTTACCAGTAATACACTTACCAATTACAAGCTTGTACAAGCTTACCAATTACAAGCATACAATTTCAAGCTTACCACTTTCAAGCTTACCAATTACAAGCTTACCAGTTACAAGCTTGTACAAACTTACCAATTACAAGCTTACCAATTATAAGCTTACAATTACAAGCTTACCAATTATAAGCTTACAATTACAAGCTTACCAATTATAAGCTTACAATTATAAGCTAAAATTACAAGCTTATGATTATAAGCTTACCAATTACAAGTTTACCAATTATATGCTTACCAGTTACAAGCTTGTTCAAACTTAACAATTACAAGTTTACCAGTTACAAGCTTGTACAAACTTACCAATTACAAGCTTACAATTATAAGCTTACAATTATATGCTTACCAATTACAAGCTTACAATTACAAGCTTACTACTTACAAGGTTATCAATTACAAGCTTACCACTTACAAGCTTGTACAAGCTTACCATATACATGCTTGTACAAGCTTACAAATTATAAACTTACCAATTACAAGCTAATAATTACAAAGCTTGCCTCTTTCAAGCTTACCAATTATAAGCTTGCCAGTTACAAGCTTGTACAAGCTTACCATGCTTACCAGTTACAAGCTTGTACAAACTTACCAATTACAAGCTTACCAATTGCAAGCTTGTACAAACTTACCACTTAACAAGCTTACCAATTACAAGCTTAAAAATTACAACCTTACCAATTAGAAGCTTACCAATTACAAGTTAGCAATTACAAGCTTATCAATTACAAGCTTGTAGCAGCTTACCAATTACAATTTTGCCAATTACATGCTTGTAAAACGTATCACTCAACAAGCTTACCAATTACAAGCTTACAAATTACAGTTACCAATTACAAGCTTGCGCAAACTTACAAATTGAAAGCTTACCGATTGCCAGCATGCTCAAGTTTAACACTTACAAGCTTACCAATACATGCATGCACAAACTTACCAATTACAGGTTTGCACAAGCTTACCATTTACTAGCTTATGCCAACTTACCAATTACAAGCTTGCACAGTTTTTGGTCGTTTTGGGGCTCTCATAACAATGGTTATGTGGTCAAGATGGAGACTACCTTGACAACTGTACTGACTCTCTCAACTGGCAACTATTCAAGGTTGCATCATAAAGGCACTTGGGATTTGCATCAGCAATACTTCTACAAACTCATCCTCCAGCAAGCTTGATCACTATGAACGTGAACATGGACAACTGTGGAAAGCAAGTCTTGTATTTTCTTTGGACTGACATAGGAGCGTGGCCCTCTCTGGCTCATTCTTTATATCTCCACATCACCAAAATTGATACCAGTTTTGAAAACCCATCATTAATTGCTGGCTAACCAACATGGGAATAGAGTTCTCATTTCCGCCAGAAAACTTCACTGTGGTGACTGATATCAAACAGCAAAGTGGAACAAGTATAAAGATCTTTGTTTTGGATTTTCTAAGGCAATATCCTTGATTATAATCTAGATTTTAGTTCGACATGTCCGAGGCTGTCTAATAATATTGGCAGACTCATTTTTCTGCAAGCAGAAACTCGTACAAAAAGAATGCCTTTTTGTCCCTCAGTTTCATGCAATACATGCTCCCTGGGATAGACTTATGATAAACATAGTGACATGGTCAAATGCCAAAAGTCCTAACCTTTGTCACACCTGTCCTGGAATCGACTTACCATGGACATAGTGACATGGTCGAATGCCAAAAGTCCTAACCTTTGTCACACCTGTCCTGGAATCGACTTACCATGGACATAGTGACATGGTCAAATGCCAAAAGTCCTTACCTTTGTCACACCTGTCCTGGAATCGACTTACCATGGACATAGTGACATGGTCAAATGCCAAAAGTCCTTACCTTTGTCACACCTGTCCTGGAATCGACTTACCATGGACATAGTGACATGGTCAAATGCCAAAAGTCCTTACCTTTGTCACACCTGTCCTGGAATCGACTTACCATGGACATAGTGACATGGTCAAATGCCAAAAGTCCTAACCTTTGTCACACCTGTCCTGGAATCGACTTACCATGGACATAGTGACATGGTCGAATGCCAAAAGTCCTAACCTTTGTCACACCTGTCCTGGAATCGACTTACCATGGACATAGTGACATGGTCAAATGCCAAAAGTCCTTACCTTTGTCACACCTGTCCTGGAATCGACTTACCATGGACATAGTGACATGGTCAAATGCCAAAAGTCCTTACCTTTGTCACACCTGTCCTGGAATCGACTTACCATGGACATAGTGACATGGTCAAATGCCAAAAGTCCTTACCTTTGTCACACCTGTCCTGGAATCGACTTACCATGGACATAGTGACATGGTCAAATGCCAAAAGTCCTTACCTTTGTCACACCTGTCCTGGAATCGACTTACCATGGACATAGTGACATGGTCAAATGCCAAAAGTCCTTACCTTTGTCACACCTGTCCTGGAATTGACTTACCATGGACATAGTGACATGGTCGAATGCCAAAAGTCCTAACCTTTGTCACACCTGTCCTGGAATCGACTTACCATGGACATAGTGACCTGGTTGAATGCCAAAAGTCCTAACCTTTGTCACATCTGTCCTGAAATCGACTTACCATGGACATAGTGACATGGTCGAATGCCAAAAGTCCTAACCTTTGTCACACCTGTCCTGGAATCGACTTACCATGGACAATAGTGACCTGGTTGAATACCAAAAGTCCTAACCTTTTCACACCTGTCCTGAAATCGACTTACCATGGACATAGTGACTTGGTTGAATGCCAAAAGTCCTAACCTTTGTCACACCTGTCCTGGGCCCAAAAGTCAGGCTAATTGCTGCTTCCTATACATTGGAATGGTTTCTTTTTTAAGAAAACAACAAAATTAACAAGCTTAATCATTCATAGCAATCTGACAACAATGGGATCTCTCTCTCTCTCTCTCTCTCTCTCTCTCTCTCTCTCTCTCTCTCTCTCTCAATAAAAACTAAATATATAAACATTTTTTAAAGTTTTTATTTGGTATGAAAAAAAACTGACAATCTTCTGGCAGCAGATTATCATTGAAATAAAAAAGCCCATTCTTTCTGTAACCTAATCATAGAGGTTATTGTTACAAAATTACAGAGACTGTTGCTGTATTATATCAGTCTTTATAAAACTTTGCAGTCCGCAATTGATGTGCATTTTGCAGGGTGTTTACTAATAGATTTCTTTATCCAGTCCTCCATTCACTGACAAAATGACTGCATAGCTAATTCAGCATACAATCACAAATTTCATTTATGCAGAAACTCAGTTGTTTCTAACATGGCTAATATTTTAGAAGAAATATTTGTATTATTTAAGTGGAAAAAATACATTTTCAGAAAAAGTAACATTTTATATCTAGCCTTAGACAAGAAATAATTCATGTTTTAATATATATTAATGTTCATAGTTTTTTTAACATTGAGAAATATCAGATTTTCTTTGCACATGGCAGCTAGGTAGAAGTAATTCAAGGTTTTAGCATTTCTGCTTCATTGAAAATGTATATACATATATTTAACTGAAGTACATGTAATGCTTTAAATAATTTTAAAAAAAACACACATTTTTTAACTTTCGCTAGTTTCATTTACTGCACATAATGTAGTCACATGTATTCTTATACTGCATATGATGAACTCACATGTATTCTTATAAAGCACATGATGTTGTCACATGTATTCTTATTAGAGCTGTACCAATTAATCGCCCATACCCATAATCGGGCTGATTATTAGAATAATCGGTATAATCTGTATCGGCAGAAATAATCGGTGCCGATGTAAAGAAATTTCCAAAATATAATTTCAGTTATAACATTCATCTTGACATGGCTTGAATTTTAAATCAGAATTAAATAGTGGAAATTAAGGAATAAACATTTGATTTGGGGATTAATTGAAAGACAATATATTCTTAAAAGTAACTACTTTTTTAACACACTTTAAACTACCGCTTTTTTTTGCTGAGAACTCCCAATTATTTATTATGTCCTCGATTTTCATTTTCTTTTAAACAAGAAAAGTTCTACATGTTCTGTTGTATCACCTGTGAATTATTGTTGTGACAAAATAATTACTTTTCTATAAAGAATTCGCATCTTCACTAAATATAATGTTAAGTTTAAACATTATTCACGTAATTTAATGATTTTCTTACCTATGCAACAATCCAAAAAAAATAAATAAACCAGAACAAAAACATAAGCCATAACAATAAAATCATCCACAATTAATTTCAATCCCAAGAATGATCACTACGAATGCTTAACTCCAAATGCTACCACGCTATTCCCACGAAAGAAACTTACACAAGCGAATATCTGGCATTTTTAGACTGTATATACCAATGTTAATTACCATCGTTAAATTAAAAGAAGAAATGAAATACATACCACGAAGCAAAGAAACTAATTCAGAAAACACATTTTATAATAAACAATACTAAATGCTTTATGAGATGACAATATACAAGGAGGGGAAAATATTTGTTGCCACATGTACGGTACCATGAGGCTGGCTATGTTGGCACCTTGTGTTCAACAAAATTGTGAATCCTTTATTTACCAATCAGTTGTTGGTGATTGTGTAACACACAATAGTGTAGAATGTGGTTTCAGTAAATTACGAAGGAGGCCCAAACATGTTCACCAAATAGTTGCATTGATAAGGATTAACTTTTTATAAATTAGACACGCTGGCTTTCTTGCTTGTTTATTTATGTAAGACTAATCTAGAGCTATTTTGCAGTTTAACCACAGCTGAACAGAATATGAAAATAAGGTGCATCACAGGGTGAGTGTTTTTGCGAATTTCATGCATATTGGACCAGGAAGATGGATCAATATTTAGTAAAAACCAGGCTTTAAAAATGCCATGAAAAACCTCCCAACTTTAGGTCCAATTTCTATATTTTTTATTTAGTCTCCCTACTTGGCTTTTGAAAAGTTCATATCCTTACACCTTGTTTTACAAAACTACGGTAATTGGGCTAATATTATGGAATAAAAGGCAATTGTATGTGGAATTTTTGCAAGATGGGGGGGGGGCGTAAAATGAATCTTGTCCCTGGGCCCCAAACACTCTAGCTATGCCTCTGCATCAATATACTAGTGTGTGTGTGTGTGTATATATATATATATATATATATATATATATATATATATATATATATATATATATATGAGAATTTTAGCTTTTATTATTACCACTCTTCATGAGCATGTAAATTATGATGGTTATGTGCCTTGTACAATCAACGTGCGTACCTTTTTAAAAATATTACCTCAGTTTTTAGGATCGCTTTTATCATTGAAAATGAGTAACTCATGAGAGGTGATTCATTGTAAATGATACAGCTATTAAGGACTAGCTGAAATGTTATCTAGAAGAATGCAATTTGATCGAAATAAACTCAACTGGCCCACGCCAGAAAATATGCACATGCAAAATAATAACAAAATCAATCATAGTACTTTATGACAGTTTAATAATTGTCAGGTCACCGAAATTTACTTTTTTAACATGCCTATGTCTTAAGACACAGAAAAAATTATTGTTTCATGTTCCAAGATTTATAGCCGTTACAGTAGTCAACAAAAAGACTTAAAAACGGGAAAGTTTAGACATTGGCCAACAGATAAGCCAACCCCCTTCCCTTCTTCCAAGCCTTTATTTTGTCCTAAATTATTCAGCTTATAAGCGAGTATATATACTGTGATAATTAAATAATCGGTCTCATAATCAGTATCGGCAATTTTAATAATCTTCTATACGCGGTATCGGCCTAATCGGCAAAAAGTGACATCGGTACATCTCTGATTCTTATACTGCATATGATGAACTCGCATGTATTCTTATAAAGCACATGATGTAGTCACATGTATTCTTAATTCTTATACTGCATATGATGAACTCACATGTATTCGTTTACTGCATATGATGTAGTCACAACATGTATTATTATACTGCATATGACGTAGTCTCATATATTCTAATACTGCATATGAGAAATTCACATGTATTCTTATACTGCATATGAGAAATTCACATGTATTCTTATACTGCATATGAGAAATTCACATGTATTCTTATACTGCATATGAGAAATTCACATGTATTCTTATACTGCATATGAGAAATTCACATGTATTCTTATACTGCATATGAGAAATTCACATGTATTCTTATACTGCATATGAGAAATTCACATGTATTCTTATACTGCATATGAGAAATTCACATGTATTCTTATACAGCATATGAGAAATTCACATGTATTCTTATACTGCATATGATGTAGTCATATGTATCATTATACTGTAAATGATGTAGTCACAACATATATTCTTATACTGCATATGATGTAGTCACATGAATTATTATACTGCATATGATGTAGTCTCGTGTATTCTTATACTATGCATGATATAGTCACATGTATTATTATACTGCATATGATGTAGTCACATGTATTCTTATACTATGCATGATATAGTCACATGTATTATTATACTGCATATGATGTAGTCTCGTGTATTCTTATACTATGCATAATATAGTCACATGTATTATTATACTGCATATGATGTAGTCTCATGTATTCTTATACTATGCATGATATAGTCACATGTATTATTATACTGCACATGATATAGTCACATGTATTATTATACTGCATATGATGTAGTCTCGTGTATTCTTATACTATGCATGATATAGTCACATGTATTATTATACTGCACATGATATAGTCACATGTATTATTATACTGCATGTGATGTAGTCACACGTTTTCTTCAAAAGTACATGATGTAGTCACATGTAGTTTTATACTGCACATGATGTAATCACATGTGTTCTTATACTGCATATGATTCTGAGTTCCAGTTACATTAGTAAGTAGTCATGTCTTGAAGTCATTTATTGTGATGCATTAAGTCATTGAATCCAGGTTTTAATTACATTGGTATGCAGTCCTATCTTTAGGTTAGAAGTTTGTACAGTCAAGTAAATATAGGTTATGTGTTCACAGATGCCATTGCTAGATACTTATATTTTTAAAATCACTTAATTGTTTAGTGTCAAACCCTATTGATCACATCATGTTTTATCTACTGTATATATTGTACATAACCTCAAAGTAGATTAATTCTGTAACTAATTGAGGTACCTTCTCGAACTAAAGTCTTTATTATTATTATTATTATTTTTATTATTATTATTATTATTATTATTATTATTATTATTATTTTTATTATTATTATTATTTTTATTATTATTATTATTATTATTATTATTATTTTTATTATTATTATTATTATTATTTGTATTATTATTATTATTATTATTATTTTTATTATTATTATTATTTTTATTATTATTATTATTATTATTATTATTTTTATTATTATTATTATTATTATTATTATTATTATTATTATTATTATCTTCATTAGTACCTGACATTTGCAGGAAAATAAACCTTTACAAACATGCATTAGTTTCCGGTTATCTTTTCTTGAATTTAGGTGGAGCTTGAGAAGTATGAAAAGGGCGTGGCTTGGTTAAAGGATCTGTTGTACAACATAAAGTTCACAGCTGAGAGACTCAAGATTGTGGCCAAGAGATTGTCCAATGACATCGCTGAGTACAAGAATAGGGGATATGCAGTTATCAGAACACTTCTCAAGTCTATCATTTTCTCCAGTGGTCAGTTTGTAATTGTAGGTCTTTACTGTCTTATTCATTTGGAGTGTAAAAGTGACCTCCTATAATGATTTCATTCAGTAATGCTCTCAAGGGTAACACAAACCTCATCAACTGATTTTATGCACCATGGCAGAGCTGTCGACAACACCGACTGAACCTTACCTCATAAGAATGGGCCCCAAGTGCCCAATTGATCTAAAGCACTGTCACTGCCATCTCACCTCTGTCTGTGTGGGTTCGATTCTCAGATTCGGCCAATGTGGGTATGTGAGAAATCTTGCCAGTAGTTTCTTGTGGGTCAGTGATTCTTACTGGGGGGGGGTCCCGGCTTCTTCTTTTTACACCATTAATACTGGCCGCCATGTATAGCCTATATTGTGCTGGAAAATGGCGTTAAGCCCTACAACAACAACATGGCCCATAAAAATTACTTCCTTTGTCCCAATAGTTCTCCTTTTTACCAACAGAAATGGATTCTTGATTTTGGTCAAGAGAATATTAACACAGTTCATGTGAACTTTGGGCATGCATTGATAATGTCCCATGAGTCTATGGAATAAATTAAAGGGCATATTTAAAATTCAAAACTCAAAGCATTAATGCCATAATATCTGTATTTTTCAAAAGTTTAGAACTGGCTGAAGTCCACATTTTATTTGACTCACTTGAATTAGAACTGACATAAAGTCTACATGATTATTCTATTTGACTTGCATCAATCAGAACTGAATGAAGTCTGCATATTCTTTTTGAGTGGCATTAATCAGAACTAACTGAAGTTCACACATTTTGTTTGACTTGTATCAATCAGAACTGAATGAATTTCACACATTCTATTTGACTCACATGAAATAGGACTGGCTGAAGTCCACACATTCTATTGACTCACATGAAATAGGACTGGCTGAAGTCCACACATTCTGTTGACTCACATGAAATAGGACTGGCTGAAATCCACACATTCTATTTGACTTGCATGTAATAAGCTGTTCTAAACTTTTCAGTTACATTTTTTGATTACTTTGGTTTATTTGGGGATTTCCAGATTTGTGAAATGTCAAAAAGAACTGGAAAAACGAATGAACATAACTATTTTTAGCAGCAACCAAAGACTAATTAAATTACACTGTAAATTTAGCGTATGATTTATGTTCAAGATGAGTTGTTTTATGAGTGTAAAGTCATTGCTCGACACATGATATCATACATATAGCAGCCAGAATTTTTGGTGGAGGAAGAACCACCAACCCAGGGAAGCTACTGGCAAGCTTTCTCACATACCCAAGTTAGCTGGGCCTAGACTTGAACCCTTGAGAATAGAGGTGAGATGTCAATGATCTGTAAAGCATGCCTGTTAGACCATTCAGCAACAGAGGGCTCCTATTTTCAAGATAGGTGCACACATATTAAAATAGATAGACAAAGCAGACACTGGTTTTGTAGCTGCCACAGCAATAGAACAAATTGATGTAGCATTAATTGCTATCACTGAAAATTTGTTGTTGTTTTATGGTTTAACACTATTTTTCAGCACATGATAGGCTATACATGGCGGCCAGTATTATTGGTGGAGGAAGAACCCGGGAAAATCACCGGAAAGAACCACCGACCCACGAGAAGCTACTGGCAAGCTTTTTCACATAACTACATTAGCTGAATCTTAGACTCGAATCCACACAGACAGAGATGAGACGGCAGTGATCCATAACGGAAAGCACTTTAGACTACTTGGCCACTCGGGGGCCCCCCATAAAATTTGTAAAAGGTTCTAATTATGAAATTTAAATAGATTATGTGAATTTTAGAAATAATTTTTAAAAAATAAAAACAATAGATATTGCCATTTGAAATTTTAAAAAATATACAGTTGAGTTTGCATACTGAGCATTTCCACAGAGAAAGAGTTAGGGGTTGAGAGGAAGAAACTATGGAAGAAGCTGTTTACCTTTTTGGCTTTAATATTAAGGTGACAGTATCTAACATAATGAAAGCAACTCCTCCACATGTTTCCTGAAGTGATAAAATGTACTCCATGGTACATTACAATATTGTAAAAGATTCTGTCTCTTTCCTTATCTCAACATCTTACTGTAAAAAAAATGTAACTAAAATGGATTCATGAATTATTGTTATTGGATTCCATCACATGCCACAAAATAATGGCTGTTCAATGAACTTCCCTGAAGCACATGGTTGGTGTTACATCATAACATCATTGAAATCACAGTGACTAGATGTGTCATCACCTACAGGAATGTAAGGAGCAGGTCCAAACTATTGAAACTGAATTATCTCTTCATATTGTTCCTCACAAAGTTGCATGAATCACAATAAAAATTAAAAGTGCAATTATTTCATTGATTATATAAACATTGTCTAGTGTTATTTTCACGACCTGTCCTGACTTATATATATCCAGACTTGTACTTGTGTAACTCCAGACTTGTTCTTAATATATAGGTCCAGACTTGTATTTTTGTAGGTCCATCCTTGTACTTATATGGATCCAGACTTGTATTTTTGTAGGTCCAGACAGGTACTTATATAGGTCCAGACTTATACTTTACTTATATAGGTCCAGACTGGTACTTATATAGGTCCAGACTTATACTTTACTTATATAGGTCGAGACTTGTACTTATATAGGTCGGGACTTGTACTTATATGGATCCAGACTTGCATTTTTGTAGGTCCAGACTGATACTTATATAGGTCCAGACTTATACTTTATTTATATACCGGGTAGGTCCAGACTGGTACTTATATAGGTCCAGACTGGTACTTATATAGGTCCAGACTTATACTTTACTTATATAGGTCGGGACTTGTACTTATATGGATCCAGACTTGTATTTTTGTAGGTCCAGACTGATACTTATATAGGTCCAGACTTATACTTTATTTATATAGGTCCAGACTGGTACTTATATAGGTCATTGTACTTGTGTAGGTCCAGATTTGTACTTGTGTAGGTCCAGACTTATTCTTGTGTGGGTCAAGACATATACTTTGTGTAGGTCCAGACTTGTACTTGTATACGTCCAGACTTGTATTGATATAGATCCAGACTTTTTTTTTGTAGGTACAGACTTGTACTTGTGTACATCCAGACTTGTATTTATGTAAGTTTAGACTTGTACTTGTGTAGGCTTAGTCTTATTTTTATGTAGTTTCAGACTTGTACTTATGTAGATTCAGACTTGTACTTATGTAGATTCAGACTTGTACTTATGTAGGTTAAAACTTGTACTTATGTAGGTTAAAACTTGTATATGAGTAGGTCTAGGTTTATATGTACGTATGTCCATGTCCCAAACGGCCATGTGGCCTAAAGTGCTTGCTTATATTGATTACTGCCATCTCACCTCTGTTCATGTGGGTTCAAGTCTCAGGCTCAACCAAGGTAGGTATGTGATAAAGTTACACTCTGTAACTTGTAATTCCAATGTCTGAATGTTGTCATCATCATGAAGGATTTTAAAAGTCTACTTGCTATCTTGATTTTGCATTATTCCAGGTATTCTTATCTGGAGGCAAATACGATCTGAAATGAAAAGACTGATAGCTATTTTTCATTTGTATACATCAATAGGTTTTTTTTTGCAAAAACATTTTATGTGCTTCAGATATTTAGTCATTTTTATAATTTATCTACTTCTCCAACTCAAAAAGAATATATGCATAAACTTTAAATCTGTCCCTGACATTTTTGCATCATCATTTACTCTGTAAATGTAAATATGTTAAACAGATTATTTGATAAGGTATTTAGCAGTAAATCATCTTGTATAACTCCAGTGTGTAACCATTCTAACAGTAAATCATCTTGTATAATTCCAGAGTGTAACCATTCTATCAGTAAATCATCTTGTATAATTCCAGAGTGTAACCATTCTAACAGTAAATCATCTTGTATAATTCCAGAGTGTAACCATTCTATCCGTAAATCATCTTGTATAACTCCAGAGTGTAAGCATTCTATCAGTAAATCATATTGTAAAACTCTAGAGTGTAACCATTCTATCAGTAATTCATCTTCTATAGCTCCAGAGTGTAACCATTCTATCAGTAAATCATCTTGTATAACTCTAGAGTGTAAACATTCTAACAGTAAATCATCTTGTATAATTCCAGAGTGTAACCATTCTAACAGTAAATCATCTTGTATAATTCCCGAGTGTAACCATTCTATCAGTAATTCATCTTGCTTAGCTCCACTGTAACCATTCTGTCAGTAAATCTTCATGTATTATTCCAGAGTGTAACCATTCTATCAGTGATTCATCTTGTATAACTCCAGTCTGTGTAGCCATACTAGGAGTAAATCATCTTGTATCACTCCAGAGTCTAACCATTTTTCAGTAAATCATCTTGTATAATTCCATAGTGTAACCATTCTACCAGTAAATCATCTTGTATAACTCCAGAGTGTAACCATTCTATCAGTAATTCATCTTGTATTATTCCAGAGTGTAACCATGCTGTCAGTAAATCATCTTGTGTTATTCCAAAGTGTAACCATTCTATCAGTACTTCATCTTGTATAACTCCAGCATGTAGCCATTCTAACAGTAAATCATCTTGTATAACTCCAGAGTGTAACTCTATCAGTAAATCATCTTGTATAACTCCAGAGTGTAACCATTCTAACAGGTAAATTATCTTGTATAATTCTCGAGTGTAACCATTCTATCAGTAAATTATCTTGTATAACTCCAGAGTGTAAACATTCTATCAGTAAATCATCTTGTATAACTCCACAGTGTAACCATTCTAACAGTAAATCATCTTGTATAATTCCAGTGTAACCATTCTATCAGTAAATCATCTTGTATAACTCTAGAGTGTAAACATTCTAACAGTAAATCATCTTGTATAATTCCAGAGTTTAACCATTCTAACAGTAAATCATCTTGTATAACTCCAGAGTGTAACCATTCTAACAGTAAATTATCTTGTATAACTCCAGAGTGTAACCATTCTAACAGTAAATCATCTTGTATAACTCCAGAGTGTAACCATTCTAACAGTAAATCATCTTGTATAATTCCAGTATAACCATTCTATCAGTAAATCATCTTGTATAACTCAAGAGTGTAAACATTCTAACAGTAAATCATCTTGTATAATTCCAGAGTGTAACCATTCTAAAAGTAAATCATCTTGTATAATTCCCAAGTGTAACCATTCTATCAGTAATTCATCTTGCTTAGCTCCAGTGTAACCATTCCGTCAGTAAATCATCATGTATTTTTCCAGAGTGTAACCATTCTATCAGTGATTCATCTGGTATAACTCCAGAGTGTAGCCATGCTAGGAGTAAATCATCTTGTATGACTCCAGAGTGTAACCATTGTAACAGTAATTCATCTTGTATAACTACAGATTGTAGCCATGCTAGGAGTAAATCATCTTGTATTATTCCAGAGTGTAACCATTCTATCAGTAAATCATCTTTTATAACTCCAGAGTGTAGCCATGCTAGGAGTAAATCATCTTGTATGACTCCAGAGTGTAACCATTCTATCAGTAATTCATCTTGTATAACTCCAGAGTGTAACCATTCTATCAGTAATTCATCTTGTATTATTCCAGAGTGTAACCATGCTGTCAGTAAATCATCTTGTATGACTCCACAGTGTAACCATCCTATCAGTAAATCATCTTGCATAACTCCACAGTGTAACCATGCTTGCAGTAAATCATCTTGCATAACTCCAGAGTGTAACCATGCTTGCAGTAAATCATCTTGCATAACTCCAGAGTGTAACCATTCTAACAATAAATCATCTTGTATAACTCCAGAGCATAACCATGCTGTCAGTAAATCATCTTGTATAACTCCAGAGTGTAACCATTTTATCAGTAATTCATCTTGCATAACTCCAGAGTGTGACCATTCTAACAGGTAAATTATCTTGTATAATTCTCGAGTGTAACCATTCTATCAGTAAATTATCTTGTATAACTCCAGAGTGTAACCATTCTAACAGTAAATCATCTTGTATAATTCCAGTGTAACCATTCTATCAGTAAATCATCTTGTATAACTCTAGAGTGTAAACATTCTAACAGTAAATCATCTTGTATAATTCCAGAGTGTAACCATTTTAACAGTAAATCATCTTGTATAATCCCAGAGTGTAACCATTCTAACAGTAAATCATCTTGTATAATTCCAGAGTGTAACCATTCTAAAAGTAAATTATCTTGTATAACTCCAGAGTGTAACCATTCTAAAAGTAAATTATCTTGTATAACTCCAGAGTGTAACCATTCTAACAGTAAATCATCTTGTATAATTCTCGAGTGTAACCCTTCTATCAGTAAATCATCTTGTATAACTACAGATTGTAGCCATGCTAGGAGTAAATCATCTTGTATAACTCCACAGTGTAACCATTCTAACAGTAAATCATCTTGTATAATTCCAGAGTGTAACCATGCTTGCAGTAAATCATCTTGCATAACTCCAGAGTGTAACCATTCTATCCGTAAATCATCTTGCATAACTCCAGAGTGTAACCATTCTATCAGTAAATCATCTTGCATAACTCCACAGTGTAACCATGCTTGCAGTAAATCATCTTGCATAACTCCAGAGCGTAACCATGCTGTCAGTAAATCATCTTGTATAACTCCAGAGTGTAACCATTTTATCAGTAATTCATCTTGCATAACTCCAGAGTGTAACCATTCTATCAGTAAATCATCTTGTATAACTCCAGAGTGTAACCATTCTAACAGTAAATCATCTTGTATAATTTCAGAGTGTAACCATTCTATCAGTAAATCATATTGTATAACTCTAGAGTGTAACCATTCTATCAGTAATTCATCTTGCTTAGCTCCAGTGTAACCATTCTGTCAGTAAATCATCTTGTATTATTCCAGAGTGTAACCATTCTATCAGTGATTCATCTTGTATAACTCCAGTCTGTGTAGCCATGCTAGGATTAAATCATCTTGTATAACTCCAGAGTGTAACCATTGTAACAGTAATTCATCTTGTATAACTCCAGATTGTAGCCATGCTAGGAGTAAGTCATATTTTATCACTCCAGAGTGTAACCATTCTATCAGTAAATCATCTTGTATAACTCCACAGTGTAACCATTCTATCAGTAAATCATCTTGTATAACTCCACAGTGTAACCATTCTATCAGTAATTCATCTTGTATTATTCCAGAGTGTAACCATGCTGTCAGTAAATCATCTTGTATTATTCCAGAGTGTAACCATTCTATCAGTAATTCATCTTGTATAACTCCAAAGTGTAGCCATGCTAGGAGTAAATCATCTTGTATAACTCCAGAGTGTAACCATTGTAACAGTAAATCATCTTGTATAACTCCAGAGTGTAGCCATAATAGCAGTAAATCATCTTGTATAACTCCAGAGTGTAACCATTGTAACAGTAAATCATCTTGTATAACTCCAGAGTGTAGCCATTGTAACAGTAATTCATCTTGTATAATTCCAGAGTGTAGCCATGCTAGGAGTAAATCATCTTGTATTATTCCAGAGTGTAACCATTCTATCAGTAAATCATCTTTTATAACTCCAGATTGTAACCATGCTGTCAGTAAATCATCTTGTATTGTTCCAGAGTGTAACCATTCTATCAGTAATTCATCTTGTATAACTCCAGAGTGTAACTCTATCAGTAAATCATCTTGTATAACTCCATACTGTAACCATTCTATCAGTAATTCATCTTGTGTAACTCCAAAGTGTAACCATGCTGTCAGTAAATCATCTTGTATAACTCCAGAGTTTAACCATTGTAACAGTAAATCATCTGGTATTACTCCAGAGTGTTACCATTGTAACAGTAAATCATCTTGTATAATTCCAGAGTGTAATCATGCTTGCAGTAAAACATCTTGTGTAATTCCAGAGTGTAAACATTCTAACAGTATTTCATCTTGTACAGCTACAGAGTGCCACCATGCTTGCAGTAAAACATCTCGTATAACTCCAGAGTGTAACCATTCTAACAGTAAATCATCTTGTATAACTCCAGAGTGTAACCATTCTAACAGTAAATCATTTTGTATAACTGCAGTGTGTAACCATGCTTGCAGTAAATCATATTGTATAACTGCAGAGTGTAACCATTCTAACAGTAAATCATCTTGTATAACTGCAGAGTGTAACCATGCTTGCAGAAAATCATCTTGTATAACTCCAGAGTGTAACCATTCTAACAGTAAATCATTTTGTATAACTCTAGAGTGTAATCATTCTATCAGTAAATCATCTTGTATAACTCCAGAGTGTAACCATGCTAGCAGTAAAACATCTTGTGTTATTCCAGAATGTAACTATGTCGTCAGTTCAATGTTGAAGCAGCAGCCATTTTTAGAGCAAATTTTGAAGCAGCTTGACAAAGAACCAGCGGTGGTAAGTCTGAATAGAAGCTGTGACAATTTTAACATTCTTCTGTGTAAGGCAATTAATTATACATTGTAATAACATTCCTAAATTAACATGCATTTTGATGGATGAATTTATTTCATAAACTGCCACTAACCTACTTGTGAACTTTTTAGACCATCCTTGGGGATTTGTGGAACTCAAATGGTGTTTATGGGTGTCGGAGGAGCGGTCAGTGCATCCAATCCAAAACGCAGTTGATTACAAGATATCTATTAAAACAGAACTATGGCAAATGATGTACAGTTAAAATTAAAATAAAAGAAAGCAAAATATATGTTTATATTTTTCTTTGAACTTTATAGGATTTGCGTACTTTCAAACAGATAATTGTTAGTAAATTTAGAGACTGACCCATTTTCGAAGGTGGGGGAGTGGTATGTTAGACAATTGTTTTTAACCTGGTTTCTGACCTAAAATCCATTGGACAGTAAAATAGTCTAAACTAGATGTAGATTGAATGTAATGCATTGTATTAGAGTTTATCT
Source organism: Unio delphinus (assembly GCA_029339505.1). Classification (NCBI taxonomy): domain Eukaryota; kingdom Metazoa; phylum Mollusca; class Bivalvia; order Unionida; family Unionidae; genus Unio; species Unio delphinus. The sequence goes on from JAQISU010000130.1 coordinate 1,592,599, forward strand.
TTGACTTAACACTGGCTGGTATTGTTCGAATAATTTTTTTTGTCCCCATACAAAACAATATATGCATTGCTATGAGATAATTTTCAAAGATGAAATGGCCTCATTAATCAGAATGTCTCTCACTAATGAGAATGTTTCACATTAATCAGAATTTTTTTTTTACCAATCAATGTTTTTCACCAATCAGAAAGATTTTTGCTAATCAGTATGGATTTTTTTTACAGTGAATGTAAAAATGTGTTTTTTTTACTAATCAGAATCTTTGTCATTAATCAGAATGTTTTCAACTAATCAGAATGTTTCTCACAAATTAGAATATTTCTCACAAATCAAAATATTTCTCATTAATCAGAATTTTTGTTACTAATCAAAATATTTTTCACAAATCAGAATATTTCTCATTAATCAGAATATTTCTCACTAATCAGAATGTTTCTCATTAATCAGAATATTTCTCACTAATCAGAATGTTTCTCACTAATCAGAATATTTCTCACAAATCAGAATATTTCTCATTATTCAGAATATTTCTCACTAATCAGAATGTTTCTCATTAATCAGAATATTTCTCACTAATCAGAATATTTCTCACTAATCAGAATATTTCTCATTAATCAGAATATTTCTCATTAATCAGAATATTTCTCACTAATCAGATTATTTATCATTAATCAGAATGTTTCTCACTAATCAGAAAGTTTTTTTCACTAATCAAAATCATTGTCATTAATCAGAATTTTTTTTCACTAATTAGAATGTTTCTAATTAATCAGAATATTTTTTTTACTAATCAGAAAGTTTTTCACTAACCAGAAAGTTTTTTTACTAATCAGAATGTTTCTTATTAATTAGAATATTTTTTTACTAATCAATGTTTTTCACTAATCAGAATGTTTCTCATTAATCAGAATATTTTTTTACTAATCAATGTTTTTCACTAATCAGAATGTTTCTTATTAATCAGAATATTTTTTTTACTAATCAATGTTTTTCACTAATCAGAATGTTTCTCATTAATCAGAATATTTTTTTACTAATCAATGTTTTTCACTAATCAGAATGTTTCTTATTAATCAGAATGTTTTTTTCTAATCAATGTTTTTCACTAATCAGAATGTTTCTTATTAATCAGAATATTTCTTTTACTAATCAATGTTTTTCACTAATCAGAATGTTTCTCATTAATCAGAATATTTTTTTACTAATCAATGTTTTTCACTAATCAGAATGTTTCTCATTAATCAGAATATTTTATTACTAATCAATGTTTTTCACTAATCAGAATGTTTCTTATTAATCAGAATATTTTTTTTACTAATCAATGTTTTTCACTAATCAGAATGTTTCTCATTAATGAGAATAATTTTTTACTAATCAATGTTTTTCACTAATCAGAATGTTTCTAATTAATCAGAATATGTTTTTTCACTAATCAGAATGTTTCTAATTAATCAGAATATTTTTTTACTAATCAATGTTTTTCACTAATCAGAATGTTTCTCATTAATCAAAATATTTTTTTACTAATCAATGTTTTTCACTAATCAGAATGTTTCTCATTAATCAGAATATTTTTTTACTAATCAATGTTTTTCACTAATCAGAATGTTTCTCATTAATCAGAATATTTTTTTACTAATCAATGTTTTTCACTAATCAGAATGTTTCTCATTAATCAGAATATTTTTTTTACTAATCAATGTTTTTCACTAATCAGAATGTTTCTCATTAATCAGAATATTTTTTTACTAATCAATGTTTTTCACTAATCAGAATGTTTCTCATTAATCAGAATATTTTTTTTTCACTAATCAGAATGTTTCTCATTAATAAGAATGTTTTTCACCAATCAGTATGTTTCTCACTGATCAGAGTGTTTCTCACTAATCAGAATGTTTTTCACTAATCAGAATGTTTCTCATTAATCAGAATGATTTTTTTCACTAATCAGAATGTTTCTCATTAATCAGAATGTTTTTCACCAATCAGTATGTTTCTCACTGATCAGTGTGTTTCTCACTAATCAGAATGTTTTTCACTAATCAGAATGTTTCAGAATGCTAGTTTTATTGATGGTATTTGGTGTTACTTGTATTGATGCTGGATATTGTTGCTGTGACAATAGATGTCATACACTTAAGAAATCATGATATGTTGTTTGAAGTATGCCATGCTCCATGGTCAGATGTCATAAGCAATTTTTAATTCTCATATTTTATCTGTAAACTCCATCACAAACTTTTCAATGATCTCATATAAAGATGAATTAATTCAAGATAAAGATATGTATAAAAATTTGTTTAGTACACATCTCTGTCATTTACCCAGCTTCCATCAGATCAAGCTTTTTCCTGAGGGCTTAATTTATGCAAATTAGACTAATGGGTTGTCCTAATGCAGTACACATCATCATCCTGACTATTGTACTGTATAAACTCCCACAATGCAGTCAGCAAATCAGATTTTTTCATTTTCAGGGCTTTACCTATGCAAATTAGACTAATGTGTGGTCCTAAAGCAGTACACAACATCACCCTGACTAATATTGTACTGTATAAACTCCCATACACAAGGCAGTCAGCTGTACAAACTCCCACACACAAGGCAGTTAGCCATATAAACTTCAACAAGGAAAGTTGGATTTTGTGTTTGTTTTATATTTCATGTTAAGGCAGGTCATGCTGTTACTTAACATAAAAGTACACCATCATGATGTTACATACATTAAAACACACCCATCAAGCTGTTACTTAACATAAAAATACAACCATCATTATGTTACTTAAGATAAAATTACACCCATCATGATGTTACATACATTAAAACACACCCATCAAGCTGTTACGTAACATAAAAATACACTCATCATGATGTTACTTAACATAAAAATACACCCATCACGATGTTACATTACATAAAAATACACCCATTAATGATGTTACATAACATTAAAACACGCCCATCAACGATGTTACATAACATTAAAACACACCCATCTTGATGTTACTTTAGATAAAATTACACCCATGAAGCTGTTACTTAACATAAAATTACACCCATCATGATGTTACTTAAGATAGAAATACACCCATCATGATGTTACTTAAGATAGAAATACACCCATCATGATGTTACTTAAGATAGAAATACACCCATCATGATGTTACTTAAGATAGAAATACACCCATCATGATGTTACTTAAGATAAAATTACACCCATCATGATGTTACTTAAGATAGAAATACACCCATCATGATGTTACTTAAGATAGAAATACACCCATCATGATGTTACTTAAGATAGAAATACACCCATCATGATGTTACTTAAGATAGAAATACACCTATCATGATGTTACTTAAGATAGAAATACACCCATCATGATGTTACTTAAGATAGAAATACACCCATCATGATGTTACTTAAGATAGAAATACACCCATCATGATGTTACTTAAGATAAAATTACACCCATCATGATGTTACTTAAGATAGAAATACACCCATCATGATGTTACTTAAGATAGAAATACACCCATCATGATGTTACTTAAGATAGAAATACACCCATCATGATGTTACTTAAGATAGAAATACACCCATCATGATGTTAAGATAAAAATACACCCATCATAATGTTACATAACATTGAAACACACCCATCATGATGTTACTTAAGATAGAAATACACCCATCATGATGTTACTTAAGATAGAAATACACCTATCATGATGTTACTTAAGATAAAAATAAACCCATCATGATGTTAAATACACCCATCATGATGTTACTTAACATGAATATACACCCATCATAAAATGACTTGGCACAAAATGTACTCATTATTTCAAAGCCAAGGTTGTCTTGCTCAATTGAGTAAGGGGGATATGATTTTAACACAGTAAATAAATGTGTATATGTATGAAGTCTTGTTTTGACAGGTTGAATCCAGAATGAACCAGTTGTTACAAGTTCTGACCTGTCCAAGTAACCTGACCATTCACATGTCAGCTGACACTTCTAGACTGGCAGCAGAGCACCCCCTCCCTCACAAATTCTGGACAGATTTTATCCACAAAACACACCAGTTCACTCCTGACAGGTGATGATATCCTTGAAAATTTGAAATACAGTACACAATTTTTCAGTCCAAATAATATATCTTTTATTCAATTTAATTATATCTTTTATTCAATTTAATTATATTTTTTTTTCAATTTAATTATATCTTTTATGTAATAAATTTTAACATTTATTGAATAATTTTAGTTTTTATATTCCATACAGTTTTCTTTTATCTTTGGTATGCTGGATTCATCATAAAACTTGGTATGCTTTCGTATCATGTTTGCACAGATTGTCCTATACAAATGGAATCTTTGTATGATGTTTGCACAGATTGTCCTGTACAAATGGAGTCTTTTATATGATGTTTGCACAGATTGTCCTGTACAAATGGGATCTTTTATATGATGTTTGCACAGATTGTCCTGTACAAATGGAGTCTTTTGTATGATGTTTGCACAGATTGTTTTGTAATATCTAGACAGTGTGTCTCAAAAGAATTGATTTTTTTTAGCAAGACTAGGCAGTGTGTCCTGTAAAAAATAGAGAGTTTTTATGTCACTAGAGTCTTTTATATCCTGTTTAGAATGAACATCTTATAAAAATGGAGTGTTTGACATCATTTCAATCTTTTTATGTGATAAATCTTATAATTGTTTTCGTGTAATGTCAACACAGCGTATCTTATACAAATTAAGTCTTTTGTATCATGACTACAGTGTGTCCTATACAAATTAAGTCTTTTGTATCATGACTACAGTGTGTCCTATGCAAATGGAGTCTTTTTGTATCATGTCTACAGTGTGTCCTATACAAATGGAGTCTTTTGTTACATTTCTACACAACGTATCTTATACAAATGAAGTCTTTTGTATCATGACTACACAGTGTGTCCTATAAAAATGAAGTCTTGTGTTTTGTATCATTTCTACACAGCGTATCTTATACAAATGAAGTCTTTTGTATCATGACTACACAGTGTGTCCTATACAAATGAAGTCTTTTGTATCATGACTACAGTGTGTCCTATGCAAATGAAGTCTTGTGTTTTGTATCATTTCTACACAGCGTATCTTATACAAATGGTGTCTTTTGTATCATTACTAGAAAGTGTGCCATGTTAAATATGGAGTCTTTTTAATCATGGCTAGAAAGTGTGTCCTGTAAAATATGGAGTCTTTTGTATCCTGTGGAGACAATGTCCTATAAAAATGTATGTCTTTTACATCATGGCTAGTCATTGTTTCCTGTAAACAATCATGGTATCAGTCAGATTAAAATTGCAAAGTTAACTGCATTTTTATTACAGATCTTGTCTGTTCATTCTTCCCTCTCACTTCTTCACTTGTTAATATCTCCAAAACTATTTGATATATCTTCATGAAAACCTCATAGGATCTGGCTTTGTCAGATTATTACTTTCAGAGTTTTAGAATAAATTGTATCTATCTGTCCATGTTTCATTCTTTTCTCTGGTTAATATTCCCTAAACCATTTAAGCCATCTTCATGAAACTGATATGTGTGTTTATAATGATAGTAGTTTGTATCTCATCTTAGATTCAACTCAGAAGGATTAATACTTTTAGAGTTATCTCCCCATATTTGAAATTGTATTTGTGCATTTCATACCTCCTTATCTATTTAAGGAAATCTTCATGAAATTTGATGTGCTCTTGTATCCTGACTGGACAAATGGTTCTGATTAGAATTAAGGATTCATTCCAGTTTTATCACAAATAAAATATGCCTTTAAGATTGTATATCACTTATAAGAATGATTTGTTTTGGTCGGATTCTTCCTTTTAGAGGCAGGGTGTACGTATTATCAGCATGCATCGTCCATCAACATTTTCTACTTTCTGCTTCTCCATAACCACTCAAAAACTTAATGACTGAATTTTACAAACAGTATTGTAACATTGAAGTTTCTCTAATTTGCAAAAGTGCTATGCTGGTTCTCCATCAAATGTAGCCACTGTTCCAAAATTAGAAGAAAAGAGGAAACAATTTCTTATTAAATTATGGTCAGTGGTATCAATAGAAATTATCCTGGTTTAGAAGCCATCCAGATTTTAGAAAATGTTGCCGATCTGCCATAAATGCAACCACAGCTAGGAAAAATTAAAAAAATTAAAACATTTCAATGACTTCTATTTGAAAAGACCAATATAATTTAACCAAATTATTCGATACATACTTATCACCAACCTTTTTGGCAGTGATGGGAGTTTATTTTGCTTTTATAGTGGTGGTCATTGATCACAGCCTAAGTAGAGCTTGAGAATGGTCATACATCAGTTCCTTAGCACACATTTGCTTTTGTTACATTTTGACCATTTGCTTTCACAGCTTGACACATGATAGCCTGTACATGGCAGCCAGTGTTATTGGTGTTAAACAATTTGCTTTTCACAGTTTGATTTTCACTTCAGATGTACCATGAAGAAAACATCAGATTTTGTTTTATCCTTGGAGTCAAGTTCTGAGAAGCAGATAATTGTTGGGGTTGGGTCGGTGGAGTCTTCATATCTTGTCCAAGCTGTCCCCTGTATTGATTCCTACTCCCACCCAGATTATCCTGCCATCATGGTCTTCATCCAGTACCTTACCCAGCTAGAGGGTCCAATGTGGCGGCAGATTAGGGGCTTGGGACTCTCCTACCGTTATCGGTGAGGCAGTGATTATTTCAGCTAGAAATTCTAATATGTTACTATACAATGAAAAGTTAAAAAATCATGCCCCAGGAACTCCAAAATGTTATTTTACAATGAAAAGTTTAAAAACTTACCCTGGGAATTATATTTTAGTATTTCCGATCACACATAACTAGTTCATAAACAGAAAAAATTACAATAACTTTGATATTGATGTCTTAGTTTTCTGTCTTTCATATCATATACTATTCGACTCGCCCTCTCTCTCTCTCTCTCTCTGTCTCTCTCTCTCTCTCTCTCTCTCTCTCTCTCTCTCTCTCTGTCTCTCTGTCTCTCTCTCTCTCTCTCTGTGTGGCTGTTTTTCTTGCTTTCGTTGTACATCTTATATTCTCCCATTTCCTGTCTTTCTATCAGTGTAAATCATTTTCTCAATTTCTGTATCTATATGATCAAAGTTACTTTTTTAATATTTTTTAAATTTATAATTATTGGAGTTACAGAAAAGCGTATTTGCATCTTTCTCTTATATGTTCTGCTAATTTAAGTTTGGGTTGATATAAACTACAGAGTGGAACCCCGCTATAATGCAATAATTGGGGTCCAAAAATTTTGATCACGTTAATTGTGGGGTTTTAAATTATTTTAATTTTTTTCACAAAACACAGCATTGGCATATATATGTGTATTCATATCTAATATAAAAAGATTGGGGTATTATTAGACGAATATTAAATGGAATGCAGTAATAAGACTTAAGTTTGGGTTGATATAAACTACCGTGTAACCCAGCTATAATGCAATAAATTGGGGTCCAAAAAATTGAATCATGTTAATAGCAGGGTCACGTTAATGCAGGGTTTTAAAGTATTTCGATTTTTTTCAGAAACACCACATTGGCATATATATAAATGTGTATTCATATCTAAGGTAAAAAGAATCAGAGCATTATCAGATGAATATTAAATGGAATGCAGTAATAAGACTTATTCAAAATAATGGACGGATAAAATATTTATAGGTTATTACTTTGCGCTAAATAGTTTTACTAACTTTTATTGTTTTTATCCAAAAATACACATTGATCGATAATACCCCGACTGACATTATATTGTGAACAGGATATCAGCATCATTTACTATCGTACCGTCGTGGCATGCAGTTCGCCATAATGCATGCAATTCTATTGAAAAATTGCACAGATTTAAAATATTCAATAATTTTGTCCAAGATCGTTGTCTGAATTCAATTTCCAATATATAGTATGGACAGAGTCTACTTACTGTCTGATATAGTACCATCATGGCATGCAGCTAATCCATATCTGTAATTCCATTGCAAAAATTGCAGACGTATTTGAACTATTCAGTATTTTTGTCACAGATCATTATGTGTCTGATCTCAATGAGAAAAAGTAGGTTAAGAAAGACAAAGCATGTATACGTTTCATTACATTCCAGGGTCAATGAACAGTGTCTATACAAATTATATAGTTGATTTTCCATGATGGTAACATATTTTTATTTATATACAGTAACTAGGTAATTAATGATGAGTTCATAAGCAAACACCAGACACATAAAATCTGAGAATTGCTAATTCTTTTTTTTAATGTACCAGAATTTTTTTTAAGACAAACTGATTACCTTTGAATCACCGATCGTTCAGTGTAAATATTAACGACTTTAAAAAATTGTCTCTATCAATGTTCTACAATTATTTGATATTGCTGATGCAGTAAGGAATGGACGTTTGTTTGCAGTGACTTCCCTAAAATGTGCACCCTTCAGCAAAGTTAAATAATCTTCAATTTAAAAAAAAGCACATTCAATTAAAAAAATATATGGAATCTGATGGGTTGTTGCCTTTTCCAAAGTGACTGAAATATGTTTTCTTTGCAGAGAAAGTTGCCTTTATGCAGGAAAATGTGTATGCTTATGATTGCTACAAATGGTGGCATATAATGCAAATTAAATTTACAATTTTTTGAAACCATATATATCTGGGACTTTACATAAAGATGTTTGTTACACCATTTAATTTGTTACTGTTTTGATTTCCCTATAAATAGTCTTATCCCCTGGGTAGAGTCAGCAGGATGATAGCTGTCTCCAGCTGACCAAAATCTTGACCATGTTAATTACATGTAAATAACTATAGCCAATTGCTACTGGCAACAATGAGTGAATTGTTTAGCAACACATGTTTGATGACTATAGGATATACAGTGGAGCCTCGTTAATCCGTACGTTTCGTTCCCAGTAAATATGTCCGGATTAACGAGTTTTCGGGATAATTAAATCATGCACATTTTTTATTTTATGATATCATCATACCTTATATATGTACATGTATATGCTTGCTTTAAATGTAATGTACTGTATATTCAATAATGATCAAAGTACATTAATGAATACAACTAATAATTTGTGTTTATTTCACATTATTATAACATGCACTTGTACGTACATATACAGTAAATATAAGTTTAGACAATTAACACATCGAAACACATTACACTATGTACCTGTACATACATTTATCATATCAATTTTCTGAAGAAATCTGTAACCTTTGTTTGCCTGGATTCTTTGGCGATTATTGATGAATGATTATTGATAGTGGCCATATATTTTCAAGGGCTTCACTATTGTGCTTTATGTCATCACTTGTGATTATTGCTGACGTCTGCTCAAAATATGAAATTGATGTTGCTATACTGTCCTTGGCTTGGTTGATGGTATTATCTTTTCCCTCAGGGTCAGTAGTGTCATCATCGTCTTCTTCATTATCATTGTCTGGAACCTCATCTTTCGATACCAGGGTCAAAATGTCGTCATCGTTGAGTTGTTGCCCTGTCTCTTACTTTTCATCTATCCATACGTATTCCTCAGCAGACATCTCCACCTGGTTTAGAAGGCTTCTTATTAGATCTGTGAGGTTACTTTATGGCATGTCATCTCCATCATCAATATCTTCGACAGTAGTGGTTAGTATCGGTATGATCTGTACATGTCTAAAGCAGTTTGAGATTGTTGTTGGTGTCACTGAACCCTACACTGTCATTACGATATCTCTACTTGTCTACACTTGCTTGATGGTGTCGTCATAATATATGTAATAAGTGAAAACAAACTGTTATCTCACAGTTAAATGCATTATGGTAAACTAATAAAATGCAGTCGTTTTTATAAGTCGTATTTTACAGCTGTTACAGTTGCTAATGATTGATGTCCCCATTTTTTTTGGAAATGAAGCCCTATACTGTCCACAGCTCAAATATGTCAACTGTATTTGTACAGGCATCAATAAACTGTGATTGTTACATACAATTGGTAAACAACAAAGAGGCTTAATGACACTTTTAATTTATTTACTATATGTTATGTCAAAAAGCGTGGACGATTTTATCCCAGTGTGTTTATTTAATTATTAACACTCCCATCGGCGACTAGCTAAAACAGACATTGCTTATACAATTGCTGGTCACTCTACTTAGTTACTGATAGTGGCCATAGATTCTCAAGGGCTTCACTATTGTGTTTTATGTATTATTCTACTGACTGTATTTTCATATATTATTTTTTTCGAATTTTCCTTTTTTTGGACAGATTTTTTCCGGATTATCGAGACAAGTTTTAATGTAATTTTACACTTTGGTCCCCAATCCCAATTTTTTATTTCCAGATCCAGAACGCAGATTTCTTGATTAACGGAGCAAATTAACGTTTAGGAATTATGTCCGGATAGCGAGGTTTCCAGATAAATCCGGATTAACGAGGCTCCACTGTAGATGAAATGGGGACTACCATTTCTTTAATACATGTGTTATTTATATTTTCTAATGGGATGTGACTGATAAAGAATTGTATAACATATGATCTATACTTGTATTCATGGATTTTTTTTATTGATATGGATTTGAAAGTATTTACACAAAGTCAGATAAAGAAATATGATTGTTTTTTTTTCTCTCCAGTTTTTGTGGATTTTGCATTGTTGCAAACTGCAAATTTTAAGAACCAGTACACTGTGGTTTTGAAAAAAACCATACGCATTCTGTGGGCCCCAACTATCATGTGATAGCTGGGTCATACTATAGTACAAGACAAGATCTTCTGTTGCTCTACTTCTCATGCCTCCATATTTCTTTCCTTGACTTTGTACAAATACTTTCAAATCCATACAACAACAAAAACAGTTGTTATGCATGATATACATAGGGCAGGAAAATAATGGGAATGCAAGACATTGACTCTCAGTAAAGCAGACAGATAGCGTTCCATACTTTGATATGATAGTTGTGCTCTACGTAAATTTTCATTTACTTTTTTGTTTTCAATTTTAGTATATATGTGCAGCCAGAGAGTGGACTGCTGTATTTTCAGCTGGCAAAGTCAACCCATATTGCCAAGGCCTTCAAGGTGGCTAGAGATATTGTTGTAAGTATAATTTATTATCATGACGACTATGCATCTGACTAGTGTTTTTTTAAACATTTTTTTAAAAATATCTTTTATTATTGTAAATTCACTAGTTTTGTTGGGTTCCAGTTTTTGTGGATTTTGCATTGCTGCAAACTGCAAAATTTAAAGACCCAGTGAACTGGGAAGAAAATGAAACCATTGCCTACATGATTAATTTAGATATCAACGAAAATATAATTTTTTAAAAACCACCAAAATCTGTACCCATGAAAATGAATCAACTCTTCAGAGAAAATGATATTTTTGATCAATTGCAATTTATAAAGAAATTTCTTAGGCCCTGATTGGTTGATAATTTTAGAAAGATTTCTTTGGCTTTTATTGATTGATTGATTGATTGATAGTTTTCCATGTGTGCATGAATCCCTGTTTTCTTATCCAAAACAAACATCTCCAGCATTCCTGGCAACAGGAACTCATGACTGACAATAAGTATTATGTCTTTACATGTTTAAAGAAGAAAAACTGCTTATTATGTGTTAAATAATTTCTATTAAATTATCATTTAATTACCAACTGAATGAAAAAGCAAAGCTATGGAGTAAAAAATACATACATCTTATATTAACATTAAAGGAGGGTTATATGAAAGTAGGAAAATAAAACAGTTCTGTATAAATGAAATAGAAATGGTGAATTTAGATTCTTTTGAAGCAAGAAAAATTTTATGTAGTCTTTTACAGCCTAATTTGCATATTTTCTGAGGCAAACCAAGGGGAATAATAATAATAATGAGGACTTTGTATAGCAGCATATATTTAGAAGCTCTAAGCGCTTTACAACATCTATATATATCTATGATATGAATACAAAAAAAAACCACCATGAAATTGGAAAACAAAATATGCTGAAAATATTTAAGTTATGAAACATTATTAGGTCTTTAAGTTTGTCCTTGAAGTTGAAAAGGTGAGTTTTAAGAGCACTCTTTTGTGCATAATTTCAATGGGCAATTCATTCCACATTGCTGGGCCCTGGTATGCAAAAGAATGTTGTCCATATGACTTTGTTTTCATAGTGGGAATAATAAGTATTCGATTTTCAGAAGAGGAGCATATGTATCTTGCTGGTGTGTACATATGTGTGAGGCCAAATAGGTATGCTGGACTGGAGTCCGTCAGTGAAACATAGCACAGAGAATATATTTTGTGTTTGATTCTGGATCGAATGGATAGCCAGTCTAGGATCTGGAATAGTGATCCAGTTGAGATTAGAAATACCCACTCTATTTCCATCTTCCAATTCCAATTTGTCCAGTTGATTCAGAGATACAGCTGAAATAAATAAAATCCATTGTTTGAGGGCCACGAGGTAGATTAGTTCTTAGCTAATTTAGTTACCATCTTTAAAAGTCATCATTATTATTAAAAATAATATTATTATTATTATTACTGATTGATACACAATGTTCTCAAAATAATCTTAAGGACCAATCTGTTGGTCGATGGTGACTTCCCTGGGTCAAATCCCCAACCGAGACAAATTGGAAATCATCCCATTTAGGATCTAAACCCAATCCTAGACAAGCTGGATATCACTCCTGTTAGGGTCTAATCCCCAACCTAGACAGATTGGATATTGTCTCTTTCCAGGACTATGTGTATTTGGGATGATTTAACTCACCAATCAGAGTAGGGTTCCAGCAGTGAGGTCTGTTCAGGTAGTTTCCCTTATAATAGGTCTTATGACCAAGATTTCATTGTCAGCTCTCTTCTTGGGAATCTTAATGCTGGTGGGATCTAGTTACTACAGCGAGTCTTTACTTGCACCCTTACCTGTACCTGCTTGTAATAAACTGGAAGTCACACAAGGACCCACTATCAGTATGGATTCCTTTGGTGTCAAGTTTTCATCAACACCCGAGTTGATGGCTGGATTGGATTCATTTACTTACCCGATTCACATCCCCAAACCAAACTACATTCTGTACACAGATGGATTGGAGTGGGGATGATGGAGCCAGAGGGGAGTATTCTTAAGCAGCTATAGTCTTGGGAAGAAGTGACCCTTGACATAAACAAAATATGAATGAGAGCAGTACTCCAAGCCCTACAATGATGTTAACATCACAAGGCTCTTAAAAACTCTTGAAAACTTTCCTCTCTTTTGAAGAAAAGAGAATGTTCTGTTCCTATGTAGAACATTGGAGCATCCCTATCAAACACTCATGTACTCTAGGGTAGGACAGTTGTATTTCATCTTTGGAGGCCAGTATGTCATTAATGCCATTATGGAACTTTTCATGCATTCTTTGGGTCATAACTAAGCCCTCCGCCCAGCCCAGCTCTTATGATGTCCTGTAGTTTCGGTTGAAGTAAAGTAAAATGGAGGGTATTCCATTATGTTGGTTATGACTGAGACTGGCTTTATGTTCTTTTTTATTCATGACCTTAAGAGGAGGAAATATGACTGGGCAGGTAAGTATTACATAACCAAGACTAGTTTTACACCATTTCCACAAACTTACATTTTGCACTGTTATTTAACCAGCAATAAATAACTGCTTATGTTTGTTATAGCATATTAAGGTGTTAACTAAAGCCTCTTATGAATGTTTCAAAAACTTAATCTTTAGACAGTTTTCAAACAGTCCTTGGAGTCATCAGTGACATGGAGTGAGTTTCAAGCCTTTTCATTTGAAATAATTATTTATGGTTTGAAAAGAAACTTAGTTTCTTTTTGTTACCAGGATGGTCATCAAGAATCAGCAGCTTTCAGTAGCTCCAGTTCATACTGAGCTCCTCAGTCTCAGTTATACATATGCTTTTGATGATCAAGTGAAAGAATGAAAGGTTGGAACTATCTCTTTCTGCTTCTCAAAGGTTCCTCTTACATTTCACTGGCCACCATTTCCCAATCCTCATTATCAATTAGACCTATCAGTCCCTCACTGAATGGGACATTTCTTTCATAGGAATTGAAGCCCATGAGGCTAGTGCTTTTGCAACATTTGAATCACTCGTTGGAGGACATTCTGTTGGCATCTGTGTGACCATTTCACACTACCTTTTCATCCTATTACCATTGATCACTGGTGCACCAGACTTTGTTCAGTTGTAGCAGAACATCATGTGACTAAGAAATCGTTTACCAGCTTACATAAGTGAAAACCCCTAACATAATAACCTTATGTTGGCCACTCTCCTTACTTGCTACAGTAGCAGTTTATGTATAATTGCATTTAAAATATAGATTCGGGGGGGGGGATTTAAATTATGTAATACATGACTACTACTATTGCATAGATTACCTCCTCCAAACCCTGCTCTAATGTCCTATAGTGCCAAAGTCAAATATGGAGGGTATTCCATATGTTGGCTATGACTGAGAAATCAGACTGGGTTTATCTTCATTCCAGTTATCAATTGGAAGAAATATTGAGTTTTGACTGGTAGCAGGTAATTATTACATAACTAAGTCTAGTTTTAGCCTTTTTTGCCCAAACTACATATTACAGTGTTATTTAAACTGAAAAACTACTCAAATTTGATATAGCATATATTTAAACCCAACATCAATTTGATGTCACTTTCTGCAGGTCTCATATTTAGCTCATAAAGGGTGAAAGGTCAAAGTTGATGTACACTTCTAAATTTTCTTGATATTTCTTTATCTTGCAGAGGGGCTATGTAAAGGGGGAGACTAATATGAGTGAGATTACATTGGAGTCAGCCAAAGGTTCCCTGACATTTAAAGTGATTGAAAAGGAAAAGACAGTGTCTGCGGTATCCAAGGAGTGCCTTCTTTCGTACTTTAGAGGTGTGTCACATACTTACAATAGGTAAGTAACACCTACAGTGGGGTGTGTGTGTGTGTGTGTTCCATTCTTACAATAGGTAACTCTTACAGTTCTGAGGTTCCATTCTTAAAGTAGGTAAGTAACTCCTACAATAGAGGTGTGTTCCATTCTTACAATAGGTAAGTAATTCCTATTATAGAAAGATGTTGCATATAATTTATACTATAGAGGAGTGTTCCATTCTTACAGTAGTCAGTTAATATATTTAATTCACAACCAGACAGGTGTTTGTTTGATTTCCACCATCGAATGATCTTATTTGTGCTGCCATGGTGTACTATTTGGGCAATGCACTTCACTCCACTTACCTTGGCTTGATATATCCATTGAAATGTTGATGTGCCATTAAACACAACCAAACACTTTTTATAATGCTTTTGCATGTGCTATTTACAGTGTTTGTGATGCCTTTTCATGTTCTATACACTGTACATTTGTAATACCTCTGCATGTTCTATACACTGTACATTTGTAATTCCTTTGCATGGTCTGTACACTGTACATTTTTAATACATTTGCATGCTCTATACACTGTACATTTGTAATACCTTTGCATGCTTTTTACTCTGTCCATGTTTCTAATACCTTTTCGTGCTCAATACACTGTACATGTTTTTAATGCTTTTCATGCTTTATATACTGTACATGTTTCTAATGCCTTTCATGCTGTACACACTGCCCTTACATGCTCTGTACACTGTACATATTTATAATGCCTTTTCATTCACTGTACACTGTTCATGTTTCTAATGGCTTTTCATGCTTATACACTGTACATGTTTCTAATGCCTTTTCATGCTCTGTAAACTTTATATGTTAATAATGCCTTTTCATGCTATGAACAGTGTGTTTATATTGCCATTACATGCTTTATACTCTGTACATGTTTCTAATGATTTTCATGCTCTGTACACTTTAAAATGTTTCTAATGCCTTTTCATGCTCTATACACTGTAATAACTGGGTGGGGTTTCTGGATTCACAACAGAATACTATTGATCATGATATAAATACAAAGTTTAATTATGAATGAATTGAATGAGCAATGAATTATGAATACATGATTGTATATTTAGTCCAAATATTGGATTAATTAACATAAGAATGCACAAATGTAATAATGAAAAATACAAATTACTCTACAAAATACAAGCACAAGGGGTGAATGATTCACAGTGACTACACAATAGAAAGATGGATATTGTTTACTCAGCTAGCAAACAATGTAGAATTTTTTGTGTGTAGTAAAATGAATTCAGTCATAGTGAAATTGTGCAAATGAAAAAGGACAGATGTACAACTTTACAATCCTGAAGAGAAACACTGGGTTTTATGAACCACAAAATTAGCACATGGCTACAAGATTATAAGAAGGGAGATACACTGTCATCAGCACACTATTTCAGCTCCACTGCTGCTATTCCTGTGGTTGACTTACAGCTTGCACCATGTCAATCTCGATCACTTCGATAACTTTGAATGCTTTGGTCCCTCTAGCCTTTCTAGACACTCCAGACAGTTCTACACATTCCAAACACACCAGACTCTCAAAACTCTGGGCAACACGGACAGTACCAGACACTCTAGACTCTGGACAACTGAAAATATATCCAACACCGTGTACTCTACATGACATAGGCATAAGACCATATTAACGTTATACATAGCAATAATTACAAAACAATGAGTTCAGAAGTAAACCTAACCCAACTCGACAAGAAACCTACTATGCTAAACATTTCTTAAAAACATAGCTTTATATTACTAATATAAATCCTTCACTAAGTCGCAGACAAAAATAGAAATGTATGCATTGTACTGCATAAACCAAAGCTACAAAACATACAAAAAATATACATAGTACAAAAGTGATATCTTGAATACAAGAAATTTATAACCTTACATACCTCTGCAGCTAAAGATGTGCAAGTCTTTATAGTAGACTACTGACTGACAAGACTATCTGTAATGTAGAGATCTTAACATATGGTGAGGTATTTATACACAGATATTGTCTGTGCACTGAATTCATTCGGTTCTTCACATCGAAAGTACTTCACATGTGTAGTATAGGATAGACCAAACTCGCTATTTTGAAATACCACACAATATACATGAATCACTCTCAGGTATCATCATATGCCAACAACAAAACTCGAGTTCAAATATTTAATAAATAAAAGGGTTTATACAATTCAATGAGATACACTTTACATGCTCTGCACACGTGTTTCTCCTTTGAATACGTTCCCCAATCACATTACTTTAGGGATATTAGCCTGCTACCTCGCGAATCCAGCCCTACCAAAAGACGAAAATTCGTCTTTCCTGTCTATGTCATATAGACAAAGGGCAATAACTCTTGCCCATTACCTCCCCTTGCTGCCCGTTAGGTGTCGCTTCTTTAGTTTTTTAGCTTCGCTTACGCGAAAACACGTACAATTAGACCTCCAATGAATCCAAGCCATCTTAGTGTAAATTCTGACCATCCGAAGTTAAATTTGGAATTACTGTGTTGGATAATCATTCCTCTACAGGTCGTATACATTATTTTACAATATTTTCCAATTTGAGTGACTTTGTCACCTTTTCTAGACTTCGGACCAGGTTGCAACGTGGTCAAAGCATGTAATACATGTAGCATTCAATAATTTCGCTTATTCCGTATGTAACGTTTACGATTTTAGCGACTAATAACGTGCTGCATTGATAATGTGTGCTGTATTTATCTTCTTTGACATTTCAGTAGACTTCAAAAAAGTCTTTGAACGACCAATTGCGACTATTTAATGGCGGACTTCGTGTTGTAGTCACGAATTCACGCGACACTTAATCATTTCGCTTCCTCCGTTAGTTACGGTTATGGAATAGCGACTTAATAGCGTACTGAATTGTTAATTTGTGCTTTGTTTATCTTCTTTCCGTTTCAGTAGACTTCGTCTCTGAACGACCAGTTGCGACTATTTAATGGCGGAATTTCGTGTTGTAGTCACGAATTCACACGACACTTAATCATTTCGCTTCCTCCGTTAGTTACGGTTATGGAATAGCGACTTAATAGCGTACTGATTGTTAATTTGTGCTTTGTTTATCTTCTTTCCGTTTCAGTAGACTTCGTCTCTGAACGACCAGTTGCGACTATTTAATGGCGGAATTTCGTGTTGTAGTCACGAATTCACGCGACACTTAATCATTTCGCTTCCTTCGTTAGTTACGGTTATGGAATAGCGACTTAATAGCGTACTGAATTGTTAATTTGTGCTTTGTTTATCATCTTTTCGTTTCAGTAGACTTCGTCTTGAACGACCTATTGCAACATGCTCACGGTGATAACTAGTGTGGTCATTAAGAGTTAACATGGCACGGAATAATTTGACTACTCCGTTAATAACGGTTATAGTATTATCGAATTAATAATATGCTGAATTTTTTAATCTGTGCTTTGTTCTCTTCTTTTGTCGTTTCAGTAGCAAAGTCGACAACGAAGGCATGAATGGCAAAATGGGTGTTGGCAATGTGGAAATGGAGGAAATTATGTTGACATGGTTTAGGCTGCCCAGTGGATGTAAATTTCACCGCAGGTCCGTGCATGGCTTTCGGGCCTGTAAGTCCGGACGCATGGAGTCTAGGCTGGATCAATTGGATCCATTTTATTATGCACTTTCGCCGGCCGTCCAGCCGTCCGTCCAGCCGACACCGTCAGTTCAGCCGGCACTTCAGCAGGCACCAACCGGCACTAGCCATACATCCGGCACCGTCCGTTCAGCCCAAATGGCACCGGACGGCCAGCCGACCTTCCAGCTGGCATCAACAGGCACCGGCCGTTCAGCCCAAATGGCACCGGCCGGCCAGCCGACCTTCCAGCCTGCATCAACAGGCACCGGCCGTCCACCCGGCAACGACCATTCAGCCCAAATGGCACCGGTCGTCCAGCCGACCTTCCAGCCGGCATCAACCGGCACCGGCTGTCCATCCGACAACGACCGTTCAGCCCAAATGGCACCGGTCGTCCAGCCGACCTTACAGCCTGCATCAACAGGCACCGGCCGTCCACCCGGCAACGACCGTTCAGACCAAATGGTACCGGTCGTCCAGCCGACCTTCCAGCCGGCATCAACCGGCACCGGCCGTCCATCCGGCAACGACCGTTCAGCCCAAATGGCACCGGTCGTCCAGCCGACCTTCCAGCCGGCATCAACCTATGCAGGCCGTCCATCCGGCAACGACCGTTCAGCCCAAATGGCACCGGTCGTCCAGCCGACCTTCCAACCGGCATCAACCTGCACCGGCCGTCCATCCGGCAACGACCGTTCAGCCCAAATGGTACCGGTCGTGCAACCGACCTTCCAGCCGGCATCAACCTGCACCGGCCGTCCATCCGGCAACGACCGTTCAGCCCAAATGGCACCGGTCTTCCAGCCGACATCAACCTGCACCGGCTGTACATTTGATTTACGGAGATTATAGTGATGTACCCGTCAGTCAATCTGTACTACTGGTTACATATCACTACCATGAGAGAGATGTTATAGATGTATCTCCGTCCAATCAGACCATTCGAGAGGCAGGTGCCGGTCATAGCCGGACCTTCGCCGACATTCCGGCCGACCATATACCAAACAAATCAGTCGGTATCGCCGGTGTACACCTCCCGTCACGTCAAATACGTGTCGGTGTGATTTTAAAACAAGGGAGAATTAGTGACATTATCAGAGATGACGGAATTGAGTTATCTATGCCACTTGGTATGCGCTACCCAGATATGGCAGCTTTACCAGAACAGGACTTTCAGGCCGACCATTCGTCAGCTCAATCAGCCGTTAGTGCCGGCCGTCCATATGTTCACGGCTTCTCCACAAGGGAGATTTAGTGAAAGTGTCAATTATGACAGAATTGCGTCATCTAGGTCACCTGGTATGCTGTACAGATATGCAAGCTATACCAGAACCAACATTCCCTCTGAGCGAATGGTAGATGGGTGCACAGTGCTGGCCGCACTACATAAGCATTATGTAATTATTATTACCTTCTAGCCGGCACCAACCGGCACCGGGCGTCCATCCGGCAATGACCGTTCAGCCATATGGCACCGGTCATCCAGCCGGCACTAACCGGCACCGGGCGTCGATCCGGCAATGACCGTTCAACCCAAATGGCACCGGTTGTCCAGCCAAGCTTCCAGCCGACACTTGCCGGCACTGACAGTCCATCCGGCTCCGGCCGTCCAGCCCAACAGGCACCGGTCGTCCAACCGTATGGAGATTTTAGTCATATACCAGTCCGTCCGACTGTACCGCTGTACCAGCACGGGGACTTTTATCATACCGCAATCCGCACAAATCGGATTGACGAAGATTCTAGTGATGTTTCCGTCTGTCAATCCGTACTACCGGTTACATATCACTACCATGACTCTGATGTTGGCGATGAATCTCTCGATCCAACCCGACCATTCGAGCGGTCGGTGCCGGTCATAGCCGGCCCGTCGCAGGCGTTCAGGCCAAACATATACCAATCAATTCATTCGGCATTGCCGGCCGGCCATAGGCTATCAACTCATCCACAAGGGAGAGTGAATGCCTTTTTTAGAGATGACGGAATCGAGTCATCTATGCCACCTGGTATGCATTACCCCGATATGGATGCTTTACCAGAGCAAGATTATGCACATAGTGAGTGCGATGAATCACAGGCAAATCAGCTGTATGCAGATCCAACTATGGAACGGACTGAGTTCAGCTTCAAAGCCGCAGTGGAGGAAATTTTTAGGGTGTTAAGGCCCCTTCAGAATGCCCTCCACCTCCTGCTGCAATTACCGACTATAGGGTTAGTGCGTCGGTCGATCTGGATGAAGGGGAAGAGAAGAGATTCTATCCTTCCGCCTCCTTCCCCAGTCGACAAAATTAAGGAAATTAATGACCGTCTGTCGACACGTATAGGGGATCCAGGAAATGCTAAGGCGTTCTTTTCTGAAAGCCAAGTACCAGCGTCGTTTTCAGGTCGATGGTACAAAACTCACTCCGATGCGTTCAATACTGAGGTCCTGGCTCAGGATAAAATAGGGCAGCAGTCCATATGTCTGCGGCATTGTCTTATAAAGTGGACAAAACTGTGTTCAATGCCACGTCCAAGCTGGTTCGAATGTAGTCGCTACGTCTTCACTGTTAGACCTAGCCTCCCTAGCCATTTTCAGGATCGCTGAAAAATCTGGCAATGAACATGCTTGGGATTCGACGGCCCGGTTAGCTAGGGTTCTTAACAGGGCAGCTCACCATTCCATGGCCAATGCGCTGACTGCTTCTGCCAACCTAGACCTGATACGTCGTGACGCATGTCTGAAGGGCACGTCGCTTAAACCCCATCATAAGCTGGCTAGATATGACCGACGCACATTTCACGTCCCTATCCCACGAGTAGCGGACATTCTCCGTTGTGCTTGTCGGAACTAGGCTTATCAGTTCCATGTCATACCTTTTGGCCTAAATTTAAGCACTTGGGCTAGTACCAAGGTTATGGGTTACGTCGTCACCCTGTTCCGCTCGACTTCATCTATTGCGTCGGCAGTATATTTGGATGACATCCTCCAGAAACATCTGTCAAGTTCTATTCTGCTCAAAGGCAGAAACGATCTTATATCACTTTACGTCATATAGGCTTTCTCGTGAACTGGATAAAGTTTGATCTCTGTTCAATCCGGATTTTGGTCCATCTGGGTGTGGAGTTTCTCCCGATCTGAATCTGGTAAGGCTTCCTCGAGTTTGCGATTATCCAGATAATTGCACTCGTAGAGTCCGTTTCCGACAGGATGCGCATTTTAGCGAGAGAGTTGCAGATCCTCGGATTATTCAATGCGGCAGCAGACTTGATCCCGATCAGCCGTCCTTTTATGCGCCCTTTACAAAGGACGTTGCTAGCGTAATTGCGCTCTTTTCAAGTCCTTTCGATCCCAGAAAACAGTCATGCTCACGCCAGAGATACAATCATTCTTGAGTCAATGGCACAACCCCTGTAGGCTGTCCACAGGGATTACTCTGGAGATACCCCAAGGGGATAACGGTATGTTCCGCCACTAATACCTACGGTTGGGGTGCCAACTTACCCAATCACATTACTAAGAAACCCTCCCAACCACCCCGCCATGCGAGCATCCTCGTGTTTTATATATCGCTCAGCTTAAAAACTAAAGAAGCGACACCTAACGGGCGGCAAGGGGAGGTAATGGGCAAGAGTTATTGCCCTTTGTCTATATGACATAGACAGGAAAGACGAATTTTCGTCTTTTGGTAGGGCTGGATTCGCGAGGTAGCAGGCTAATATCCCTAAAGTAATGTGATTGGGTAAGTATTCTCGGAGAAACATAATTTACTAAAAAATTTGCTTTCTAATGCCTCTACATGCTTTATACTGTACATGTTTATAGTGCATATAAATGCTTTATTTACTGTACATGTTTTTAAGGTCTTTTCATGCTCTATACACTACATTTTGTAGGGCATCTACATGCTGTATACACTGTACATGTTTCTAATGCCTTTTTATGCTCTATACACTGTACATGTTTCTAGTGCATCTACATGCTTTATACACTGTACATGTTTCCAATGCCTTTTCATGCTCTGTACATGTTTCTAGTGCATCTAAATGCTTTATACACTGTACATGTTTCTAATGCCTTTTCATGCTCTATACACTGTATATGTTTCTAGTGCATCAACATGCTTTATACACTGTACATGTTTCTAATGCATTTTCATGCTCTATACACTGTATATGTTTCTAATGCATTTTCATGCTCTATACACTGTATATGTTTCTAATGCATTTTCATGCTCTATACACTGTATATGTTTCTAATGCATTTTCATGCTCTATACACTATGTTTCTAATGCATTTTCATGCTCTATACACTGTATATGTTTCTAGTGCATCTACATGCTTTATACACTGTACATGTTTTTAATGCCTTTTCATGCTCTATACACCGTATATGTTTCTAGTGCATCTACATGCTTTATACACTGTACATGTTTCTAATGCATTTTCATGCTCTATACACTGTATATGTTTCTAATGCCTTTTCATGCTCTATACACCGTATATGTTTCTAATGCATTTTCATGCTTTATACACTGTACATGTTTCTAATGCATTTTCATGCTCTATACACTGTACATGTTTCTAATGCATTTTCATGCTCTATACACTGTATATGTTTCTAGTGCATCTACATGCTTTATACACAATACATGTTTCTAGTGCAGCAACATGCTCTATACACTGTACATGTTTCTAATGCATCTACATGCTTTACACACTTTACATGTTTATAATGCATTTTCATGCTCTACACAGTTTCTGATGACTTTTCATGCTCTACACACTGTACATGTTTCTAATACCTTTTCATGCTCTATACACTTTACATGTTTATAATACCTATTCATGCTCTACACACTGTACATGTTTATAATACCTTTTCATGCTCAATACACTGTACATGTTTATAATACCTTTTCATGCTCTATACACTTTGCATGTTTATAATTTATTTTCATGCTCTTCACAATGTGTGTTTCTAATGCCTTTTGATGCTCAATGCACATTACATATTTGTAATGCCTTTTCATGATCTACAGTTTCTAATGCCTTTACATGCTCTATGCACTTTGCATGTTTATAATTTATTTTCATGCTCTGCACACTGTGTTTCTAATGCCTTTTGATGCTCAATGCACTTTACATATTTGTAATGCCTTTTTGTGCTCTACACTGTTTTTCTAATGCCATTTCATGCTCTACACACTATGTTTCTAATGTTTTTTCATGATCTATACACTGTACATGTTTATAATGCCTTGTTGTGCTTGACACTGTTTCTAATGCCATTTCATGCATTTTTATTATAGAAAGAGTATCTTTTTCTCCTCTTTTTTAAATAATTGACATGAAATTCCACTTATCACTTGCCTTTTCCACCTTTCACTTATAAGATATGAGTAGATGAAATAAGTGTTCAAGCCTTGTAGAATTTTGTATGTTTACAGGGACCTATTACAGAAGATATCCAAAGTTAGCATAGCAGATTTGCAGAGAGTTGGAGAGAAGTACATGGCCCCACTTTTTGATGTGTCACAGATAAGATGTGCTGTCTGTTGCCACCCTTCCAAAGTGGAAGAAATCTCAGAAGAATTTAGGAAGTGAGTATGAGAGATGTGCTGTCTGTTGCCACCCTTCCAAAGTGGAAGAAATCTCAGAAGAATTTAGGAAGTGAGTATGAGAGAGGGGGACTGCATCCTGTTTGTCTTATTATTTTGTAGCTTGTACATTATACTATTTTCATTTTGTTACTCAATTACTACAGCATTGTGAATTAAATCCTGTATTGTATCTAACCAGGTCACAATTGAATATAATAGCAATTACATATATATTGAACCAGGCCACAATTGAATATAAAATTAATTACATGTATAACTAACCAGGCCACAATTGAATATAATAGCAATTACATGTATATTTAACCAGGCCACAAATGAATATAAAAGTAATTAAATATGTATCTAACCAGGCCAGATTGAATATAAAAGTAATTACATGTATATCTAACTAAGCCACAAAAGAAATAAGAAGTAATTATATCTAACTAGTCTACACAGAATAGGAATGTAATAAGGCAGAATGTTTGTTCAAATCTGTGTGTGGAATAGGAATGTAATAAGGCAGAATGTTTGTTCAAATCTGTATGTGGAATAGGAATGTAATATGGCTGATTGTTTGCCTGTTCAAATCTGTGTGTGGAATAGGAATGTAATGTGGCTGATTGTTTGCTTGTTCAAATCTGTGTGTGGAATAGGAATGTAATGTGGCTGATTGTTTGCCTGTTCAAGTCTGTGTGTGGAATAGAAATGTAATATGGCTGATTGTTTGCCTGTTCAAATCTGTGTGTGGAATAGGAATGTAATGTGTCTGATTGTTTGCCTGTTCATGTCTGTGTGTGGAATAGGAATGTAATGTGGCTGATTGTTTGCCTGTTCAAGTCTGTGTGTGGAATAGGAATGTAATGTGGCTGATTGTTTGCCTGTTCAAATCTGTGTGTGGAATAGGAATGTAATGTGGCTGATTGTTTGCATGTTCAAGTCTGTGTGTGGAATAGGAATGTAATGTGGCTGATTGTTTGCCTGTTCAAATCTGTGTGTGGAATAGGAATGTAATGTGTCTGATTGTTTGCCTGTTCATGTCTGTGTGTGGAATAGGAATGTAATGTGGCTGATTGTTTGCCTGTTCAAGTCTGTGTGTGGAATAGGAATGTAATGTGGCTGATTGTTTGCCTGTTCAAATCTGTGTGTGGAATAGGAATGTAATGTGGCTGATTGTTTGCATGTTCAAGTCTGTGTGTGGAATAGGAATGTAATGTGGCTGATTGTTTGCCTGTTCAAATCTGTGTGTGGAATAGGAATGTAATGTGGCTGATTGTTTGCCTGTTCAAATCTGTGTGTGAAATAGGAATGTAATGTGGCTGATTGTTTGCCTGTTCAAGTCTGTGTGTGGAATAGGAATGTAATATGGCTGATTGTTTGCCTGTTCAAATCTGTGTGTGGAATAGGAATGTAATAAGGCAGAATGTTTGTTCAAATCTGTGTGTGGAATAGGAATGCAATATGGCTGATTGTTTGCCTGTTCAAGCCTGTGTGTAGAATAGAAATGCAATATGGCTGATTGTTTGCCTGTTCAAGTCTGTATGTATTTTTATATATTTTATTTACTTTTATATCATTGGTACTGTGATTTACTGTTCTTGATGTTGGGTTGGGTGTTTTTGTTCCACATAATAACAATCAAAACTATATTTAATTTTCCTTTTTTCTTATTCTTTTAAGTGTCAAACAACCTATGAAGCAGTCCCCATTGTACTGAAAGTAAAAGGGATGTAATTGATGGGGTGTTTAATGTTTATTTTTATGTGTGTGCAAATAAAGACTGTAATTGATGGAGTATTTACCTAGATTTTATTTCATTGTCTCCCTTTTAATCTGATTTTTTTCCTTCTTCAGACTGTCGATTGACTTAAAAATTTTAAAGTCACTTGAGGAAGATTTTTTGTGCAGACTATGAGAACCTTGAAGCTATTCACCTTTTTGTGCAGACTATGACAGCATTGAAGCTATTCATCTTTTTGAAAGACTATGACAACATTGAAGCTGTCCACTTTTTTGAAAGACTATGGCAACATTGAAGCTATTCAACTTTGAAAGACTATCACAACATTGAAACTATTCACCTTTTAAAAAGGCTGACAACATTGAAGCTATTCACCTTTTCAAAAGACTATGACAACACTGAAGCTATTCACCTTTTTGAAAGACTATGAACACATTGAAGCTATTCACTTCTTTCAAAGACTATGACAACATTGAAGCTATTCACCTTCCTGAAAGACTATGAAAACATTGAAGCTATTCACCCTTTTGAAAGACTATGGCAACATTGAAGCTATTCACCTTTTTGAAAGACTATGAGAACATTGAAGCTATTTACATTTTTGAAAGACTATGACAACATGGAAGCTATTCACATTTTTCATAGACTATGAGAACATTGAAGCTATTCACCTTCCTGAAAGACTATGAGAAGATTGAAGCTTTTCACCTGTGAAAGACTATGAGAACATTGAAGCTATTCATTTTTTTCAAAGACTATGACAACATTGAAGCTATTCACCTTTTTGAAAGACTATGAGAATATCGAAGCTATTCACCTTTTTGAAAGACTATGAGAACATTAAAGCTATTCACCTTTTTGAAAGACTATGAGAACATTGAAGCTTTTCACCTGTGAAAGACTGAGAACATTAAAGCTATTCACCTTATTGAATGACTATGAGAACATTGAAGCTATTCACTTTTTTCAAAGACTATGAGAATATTGAAGCTGTTCACCTTTTTGAAAGACTATGAGAACGTTGAAGCTTTTCACCTTTTTGAAAGACAATGAGAACATTGAAGCTTTTCACCTGTGAAAGACTGAGAACATTGAAGCTATTCACCTTTTCGAAAGACTATGAGAACATTGAAGCTTTTCACCTGTGAAAGACTGAGAACATTAAAGCTATTCACCTTATTGAAAGACTATGAGAACATTGAAGCTTTTCACCTTTTTGAAAGACAATGAGAACATTGAAGCTTTTCACCTGTGAAAGACTGAGAACATTGAAGCTATTCATCTTTTTGAAAGACTATGAGAACATTGAAGCTATTCACTTTTTTCAAAGACTATGAGAATATTGAAGCTGTTCACCTTTTTTAAAAGACTATGAAAACATTGAAGCTTTTCACCTTTTTGAAAGACAATGAGAACATTGAAGCTTTTCACCTGTGAAAGACTGAGAACATTCAAGCTATTCACCTTTTTGGAAGACTATGAGAACATTGCAGCTTTTCACCTTTGAAAGACTGAGAACATTAAAGCTATTCACCTTATTGAAAGACTATGAGAACATTGAAGCTATTCACTTTTTTCAAAGACTATGAGAATATTGAAGCTGTTCACCTTTTTGAAAGACTATGAGAACATTGAAGCTTTTCGCCTTGTTGAAAGACAATGAGAACATTGAAGCTTTTCACCTGTGAAAGACTGAGAACATTGAAGCTATTCACCTTTTTGGAAGACTATGAGAACATTGAAGCTTTTCACCTGTGAAAGACTGAGAACATTGAAGCTATTCACCTTTTTGGAAGACTATGAGAACATTGAAGCTATTCACTGTTTTCAAAGACTATGAGAATATTGAAGCTGTTCACCTTTTTGAAAGACTATGAGAATATTGAAGCTTTTCACCTTTTTGAAAGACAATGAGAACATTGAAGCTTTTCACCTGTGAAAGACTGAGAACATTGAAGCTATTCACCTTTTTGAAAGACTATGAGAACATTGAAGCTTTTCACTTTTTTCAAAGACTATGAGAATATTGAAGCTGTTCACCTTTTTGAAAGACTATGAGAACATTGAAGCTATTCACTTTTTTCAAAGACTATGAGAATATTGAAGCTTTTCACCTTTTTGAAAGACAATGAGAACATTGAAGCTTTTCACCTGTGAAAGACTGAGAACATTGAAGCTATTCACCTTTTTGAAAGACTATGAGAACATTGAAGCTATTCACTTTTTTCAAAGACTATGAGAACATTGAAGCTTTTCACCTTTTTGAAAGACTATGAGAACATTGAAGCTTTTCACGTTTTTGAAAGACAATGAGAACATTGAAGCTTTTCACCTGTGAAAGACTGAGAACATTAAAGCTATTCACCTTTTTGAAAGACTATGAGAACATTGAAGCTTTTCACCTGTGAAAGACAGTGAGAACATTGAAGCTATTCATCTTTTCGAAAGACTATGAAAAGATTGAAGCTTTTCATCTGTGAAAGACAATGAGAACATTGAAGCTTTTCACCTGTGAAAGACTGAGAACATTGAAGTTTTTCACCTGTGAAAGACTGAGAACATTGAAGCTTTTCACCTTTTTGGAAGACTATGAGAACATTGAAGCTTTTCACCTGTGAAAGACTGAGAACATTGAAGCTATTCGCCTTTTTGAAAGACTATGAGAACATTGAAGCTTTTCACCTGTGAAAGACAGTGAGAACATTGAAGCTATTCATCTTTTCGAAAGACTATGAAAAGATTGAAGCTTTTCATCTGTGAAAGACAATGAGAACATTGAAGCTTTTCACCTGTGAAAGACTGAGAACATTGAAGTTTTTCACCTGTGAAAGACTGAGAACATTGAAGCTTTTCACCTTTTTGGAAGACTATGAGAACATTGAAGCTTTTCACCTGTGAAAGACTGAGAACATTGAAGCTATTCACCTTTTTGGAAGACTATGAGAACATTGAAGCTTTTCACCTGTGAAAGACTGAGAACATTAAAGCTATTCACCTTATTGAAAGACTATGAGAACATTGAAGCTTTTCACCTTTATGAAAGACAATGAGAACATTGAAGCTTTTCACCTGTGAAAGACTGAGAACATTAAAGCTATTCACCTTATTGAAAGACTATGAGAACATTGAAGCTTTTCACCTTTTTGAAAGACAATGAGAACATTGAAGCTTTTCACCTTTTTGAAAGACTATGAGAACATTGAAGCTTTTCACCTTTTTGAAAGACAATGAGAACATTGAAGCTTTTCACCTGTGAAAGACTGAGAACATTAAAGCTATTCACCTTATGAAAGACTATGAGAACATTGAAGCTATTTACATTTTTGAAAGACTATGAGAACATTGAAGCTATTCACATTTTTCATAGACTATGACAACATTGAAGCTATTCACCTTCCTGAAAGACTATGAGAAGATTGAAGCTTTTCACCTGTGAAAGACTATGAGAACATTGAAGCTATTCACTTTTTTCAAAGACTATGACAACATTGAAGCTATTCACCTTTTTGAAAGACTATGAGAATATCGAAGCTATTCACCTTTTTGAAAGACTATGAGAACATTAAAGCTATTCACCTTTTTGAAAGACAATGAGAACATTGAAGCTTTTCACCTGTGAAAGACTGAGAACATTAAAGCTATTCACCTTATTGAAAGACTATGAGAACATTGAAGCTATTCACTTTTTTCAAAGACTATGAGAATATTGAAGCTGTTCACCTTTTTGAAAGACTATGAGAACATTCAAGCTTTTCACCTTTTTGAAAGACAATGAGAACATTGAAGCTTTTCACCTGTGAAAGACTGAGAACATTGAAGCTATTCACCTTTTTGAAAGACTATGAGAACATTGAAGCTTTTCACTTTTTTCAAAGACTATGAGAATATTGAAGCTGTTCACCTTTTTGAAAGACTATGAGAACATTGAAGCTTTTCACCTTTTTGAAAGACAATGAGAACATTGAAGCTTTTCACCTGTGAAAGACTGAGAACATTGAAGCTATTCACCTTTTTGAAAGACTATGAGAACATTGAAGCTATTCACTTTTTCAAAGACTATGAGAACATTGAAGCTTTTCACCTTTTTGAGAGACTATGAGAACATTGAAGCTTTTCAGCTTTTTGAAAGACAATGAGAACATTGAAGCTTTTCACCTGTGAAAGACTGAGAACATTGAAGCTATTCACCTTTTTGAAAGACTATGAGAACATTGAAGCTTTTCACCTGTGAAAGACAATGAGAACATTGAAGCTATTCACCTTTTCGAAAGACTATGAAAAGATTGAAGCTTTTCATCTGTGAAAGACAATGAGAACATTGAAGCTTTTCACCTGTGAAAGACAGTGAGAACATTGAAGCTATTCACCTTTTCGAAAGACTATGAAAAGATTGAAGCTTTTCATCTGTGAAAGACAATGAGAATATTGAAGCTTTTCACCTGTGAAAGACTGAGAACATTGAAGCTATTCACCTTTTTGAAAGACTATGACAACATTGAAGCCATTCACCTTATTGAAAGACTATGAGAACATTGAAGCTATTCACCTTTTCGAAAGACTATGAAAAGATTGAAGCTTTTCATCTGTGAAAGACAATGAGAATATTGAAGCTTTTCACCTGTGAAAGACTGAGAACATTGAAGCTATTCACCTTTTTCAAAGACTATGAGAACATTGAAGCTTTTCACCTTTTTGAAAGACTATGACAACATTGAAACTATTTACCTGTGAAAGACTGAGAACATTGAAGCTATTCACCTTTGTATGACTACATCCAGAATTGACAATTATCATCTTTCTGCCATAAATTGTATCAGATGAAAGTCTTTGACGACATTGAAACTATTCACCTTTGAATCACTACAACCAAAATCACAAATTATAATCTTTCTGCAGTAAATTATATGAAATGATTAGTTACTTTGAATTTTGGGCAATGTTTTCTCATAGTAGTGAAGAGGCGATGCTGAGCAGACTTAATTTACATGACTAGCAGACTAAATTTCATGACTCGGCAAGCTAATTATGACTCAACAAACTATTTTTTTTGACTCAGCAGATTAAATTTCATGACTCAGCAGACTTAATTTTCTCTTTTTCTCTAAGTTTCAGTCTAATGAGGATCATCTGAAGTAGAATAAATGATAGAATCTGATAAATTTGAAGAAAAAAACCCAATAAATTCATGTAGTCAATTAAAGGAATTAAGAAAATTGACATCTGAAGAAAGGTGGTTGGTAATTGATAGAATCTGATAATTTGGAAAAAAATAAACTCATGTAGCCAATTAAAGGAATTAAGAAAATCAATGCCTATGTCTATACAGTATCGCACTCATTGCATTCAACAACATGATATTATGTGTCACTCATACAGCATCACACTCATGGCTTTGACATGCATAACAATATAATGTTTGCTACTTAAGTCATGAAATATTTCCCTTCTCTCTCTCTCTCTCTCTCTCTCACACACAAACACACACACACACAGATTTATCACACGCACATACTAAAAATCCTAATCACACACACACCAAACTTGTCAAAATTGATTGAAAAACATGTCCATGTTCAGGTCAAGAAACATTCATGTGAGACTGCCTTGATCTGTTTCAGACAGCATAACATTCATAATCAACCTCCAATTACCCACAGTAAGAAGCTAAATTAAATACAAATACTAAACACAGAATTCTTCAAACTTTCAGTCAGTTTAGTCATGGAAATCAAGAAGTCCAAGCAATGCATCGGAATCCCCCACTTGTCAAAATCAGTAACATAATTAAAAACAGGTCTCTTCTCATAGGATCATCAATAATCAAAGGAGTATAAAGAAGAAAATAATATAAAACTGACGTAAACTCGCAGAGGTGCAACTATCGATACTACTGCAGAAAAAATATTGGAAATAGATATGTCACCATATTATACTGTATTTCTTCTCATTTTTGGCAATAATTACAGTAATGGCCAATCTTTAAAAGGCATTGAGGATGATTATTTTTGATTGTTTGGTTAGGATTTTTTACGTAGCTTTAATAATTTTTCAGTCATATCACTACGATGTCTGCAGTGAGGCAGTTTATAGTGATGTCTAGCACTGGGACATCATGCTGCAGACATATAGCATGATGTCCCGCCCAGTCACATTATCCTGACACCAGGCTGACCAGTTCTAACACTAACATCTTAATGCTGAGCGTCAAGCAAGGCAGCTGTTAGTTCCATTTTTGTAAGTCTTTGGTATGACTCGGGCCAGAGATCGAACCCACGACCTCCCGCTTCTGCAGTGGACGCTGTAAACACTAGGCCACCGGAACGGTTCTGTAGCATGATGCCCTGGTTCTAGACATCACTATAAACTGCTTCACTGCAAGCATTGAAGCAATATGACTTAAAAATTGTTAAAGCTACGTTAAAAATCCTAATCAAACAAATGGTTATATAACACAGCGGTGTTTGCATGGAAAACAGATCCTTTGCCATTTCTGTAATGAACCAGGATATAAGCAAACATTGTGCACATACCAATAAGTAGAAGGCATTAATGCAACACATATCCAGTCTCATGTATCCACTACATGTGGTCTTCGGCCTCCTCAAAAGAGGTCTGCAAGTTATCAACCTAAATATTCAACACATCCTCCCATAACTGAATGAGATTAAATTAATATTACAGCAAACTAGATCAGTCAATATTCTGGATCTATGTGAAACTTTTTTTTCCGATGATACTGATGATTTGGTTCTCCAAATACAGGGGTATGACTTTGAAAGATAATATATGGAATCCATGGGGGTAATCTTCTGTATGTAGACAGTTCCATTAGTTATAACATACATGTTGACCTTTGCATTAGTTATAACAGACATGTTGACCTTTCCATTAGTTATAACAGACATGTTGACCTTTCCATTAGTTATAACATACATGTTGACCTTTCCATTAGTTATAACAGACATGTTGACCTTTCCATTAGTTATAACAGACATGTTGACCTTTCCATTAGTTATAACAGACATGTTGACCTTTCCATTAGTTATAACAGACATGTTGACCTTTCCATTAGTTATAACATACATGTTGATCTAGAGACTATTGGAGTAGAGATTATCTTTATTGAAGTAACCATTGCCCAATCAAAGCCAGTACTCTTGTGCTCAGCTTACAGGTCACCTAGTTCCAGAGCAGATTGTATTGATAGAATTGAGGTGCAAATTCCAAAAGCATTACTAAAGGAAGATTTAGAAACTATCATATTAGGTGATTTCATCATTGACTACATGAAAACTCCACCATTAACATGGATAAAAATAACTTTGAAACTTACAACTTTACTCAATTAATTAACACTCCAACTAGAGTAACAGATAAAAGTGCTACAATCACTGATCATGTCTATACTAACAAACCTGAAAACATAAGTTAATTTAATGCGCCTGTGTATGCATTGAGTGACACCTACCTGGTCTATATAACTAGACTTGTTCCAAAATCATCTACAAATGGTTAACCCTTTGAAATACAATACAGAGGGACTTAAACAGTTTGATGAGGAAATGTTCTTAAATGTATTAGTTTGCAAACCCTTCCAATCAGTCTGCAGTATAGCTGATGTCAACACTGCCTTAGACAAATGGTATCAGATGTTCAATGCAGCTTTAGACAAGCATGCCCCAATTAAAATAAAAAGTGTTAAACACCAAATTACTCCCAAGTGGATTACCCCTGAAATCACTTAAGAGATAATTTCCACAAGAAAACAAGACATCAAAAGCCATAGAAAGTGGAAGAATAAAGCTATATAAACATCTGATAGATAAGGCAAAAGAAATATACTATAAACAGGCTATTGATGAAAGCAAGAAGACTAAGACATTGTGGAAGCATCTAAAAGAGCTGAACCGACCCAAGAACAGTTGTCTTCCCCCAAGACTTAAGCAATATAGCAACATCTGTACAAGACATTGCGAAAATGTTCAACACTTTCCACTTTCTTCATAAGCATCTCCAGTAACAGTATTCAGAACCAGACAACATCCCAATTGAACTTGATGCTCTTCTATTATTTAGAACAGCATTTATAACAGGCACAGGTTAAGCAAACAAATAAGAACAAACAACAACATCCAACAGTTTCCGATGCCGTATGATTTAAATATTGCCTCCTAGACCAAAACGAACCTTGTACTGGTTCTTTCTTTGTCGATTCCATTTTGGATCGAGTTATGGCTTTTTGACAATTAACTTAATATCTTCACAAGGTTTGTTGATTGTAGCTAGTATATTTCAAGACCCATTTGACATTCTGCTACAATTTACCATGAAAATTGAGTGACAGATCTAAATGTGCCATTAAAACAAATCGGCCAGTTATTCAATGGGATTTTTGTGACTTGTTGGCACACCTAGCATGCACTAGTGTTTGGTTAGAAGAATAACGAAAACTAGGCAGGTCAGGCGATATTTGGTTTTGCCAGAAATGCAAACACTGCCTGTCTAAATTATCCATTTTTTTTTTTTGTTACTTTTTAAGCAAACAAAGAACCTTCTCACCTACCATGCACAGAATCAAAAAGAGCAAGACATTTAGACTTCAAGACATTTCAACCCCAAGACATTTCGACCCAAAGAAAATTCCCGAGACATTTCGACCCCAGCCATAGGACAGTTTGACCCGAATTCATGCATTAAAGTCACTTTTATGTAGTCAGCGAATGCATGTTAATTTGAATAAAAAGAAACAAAATATACCACATACTGTAGTATGCAATCTGGTGTTGATTTTACACTGGACTTGCTTATTCTCACCAAAAGTCTAAAGTTTCTCATTTTGTTCTATCCTAGCTATAACTTTTCCAGACAATTACATGTTAGAATATTTTCCAAGACCACAATGTCATTAACCTTACTTCTTAAGCTTATAACAATATAATTTTTTTTTTAAAAAAACACGCACCAGCCAGCCTCTGTCCATATCAGATTCTTTGTCCATTTTATGGTGCCATTCGACAAACACTGACCTGGTGTGATCTCTATCACTTAACAGGCTAGCTTTTGGAATTGTGTACAAAATCAGAAAATATACCTTGCTGCAATACTGTAAAATTATATAACAGAGCAGTGAGGGGTGACAGATAGAAGGAGGTGGGGCAGCATCGGGAAAGTTGAAATACCAGTACAAGTTTTCACTTACTTATTTGTAAGGAAGGTTACAACTCAGGTGCCAATTAATTTAGGTACGTCACTGCCAAATACCCATGCATTCAACTTTCAAACTAAACCAATTAGACTTCTGGAAGACTAGCGAATA
Organism: Unio delphinus; assembly: GCA_029339505.1. Taxonomy (NCBI): domain Eukaryota; kingdom Metazoa; phylum Mollusca; class Bivalvia; order Unionida; family Unionidae; genus Unio; species Unio delphinus. The sequence goes on from JAQISU010000130.1 coordinate 1,627,859, forward strand.
GCTCCAGACTAAACCAAATATGATGCGGTTATTCTGATCATTTTATCAAAAACATTTCACTATTTACCTAATAAATTCCTCCTTCAGAAACTTTATTAATGACATTTTCGTTTTCAAACATGATTTTCAAATATATATAATATTATGGAACTTTTTTCAAAAGAAGTGTGTAGCACTTAGATTAGTTGGTTTATCAACAATGAGATGAAAGAAAACCCTGACGAGTTCCAAACTATTGCACTTAGAAAGGAAACCCTGATGATTTCCACGCGATTGCGCTCAGAAACCAAACTTCAATGAGTTCCAAGCTATTCCACTTTGAAAGAAAACCCTGATGAACTCCAGGCTATTGCACTTGGATAGCAAACCCAGATGAGTTTCAAGCTATTTCACTTTAAAAGAGAACCCTGATGAGTTCCAATCTATTGCACTTAGAAAACAAACCCTGATGAGTTCCAGTCTATTGCACTTAGAAACCAAACCCTGATGAGTTCCAATCTATTGCACTTGGAAAAAAAACTCTTACGAGTTCCAAGCTGTTGCACTTGTAAACCAATCCCTGATGAGTTCCAAGCTATTGCACTGAGAAAGAAAACCAACAAACAGCTTGAGATCTTCTCCTCCATTGAGACTAATATATCTTGTACATGCAAATACTCGGTAACACGTCCTGGAGTTACTTTGGACCTTGTGCTAAACTTTAATCAGCAAGTCACTGATATCAATTAATTAATTTAATTAATAGCAATTAAATATTCCTATATGTAAGAAAGCAATTAAATATTCCTATATGTAATAATTCTCCCTTTTTTGCCACTGAATCCCAGTTTTCAGTGACATATTACTGTAGGGATTTTTTTTATTTTTTCTCTTTCAAAGAAATGAATATGTGAATGATAAACAGTTGCCTCCTTTGGATTGGAGTGTTTGATGACGAAAACAAGTACAGATATGGTTGAATAAATACAAATTTAGCAATGGTGTATGGACATACACTGGAAAGGTGTCAGTGATATATCATCATCAGGGTTTGTTACCAATTTTTTTTTAAAAGACCCATAATACTAGCATAGCAAGTTCTAAGTGATGCCATGTTAACCCTCAGGGTAGAGATAGTTTTGGATACCCCTCTCTCTCTCTCTCTCTCTCTCTCTCTCTCTCTCTCTCTCTCTCTCTCATCTACATATAATGTTTTTTATTGTTATTATTTATATGGTAGCTTCTAACTTTTTAGCACTGACTCAGTTTAAAATCAACTAATAACATGACTGTCATTGGGTATATTTTAAAAGTGTATGATCAGTAAATGGTAATAATAATAATAATAATATAAGGCTAAATTATTTTAGAAGTAACACCAAAAGAAACTATGGTTATTAGAATATATACTTTGGAAGTGAATATTAACATGGAAGATTATTGAAGCATTTTTATCGCAAATATGATAAAATTAACACAAGCCTTGTGCAAACAGCATTCATGCAACAAATTGAAGCAATTGAAATAATAGTCAAATTATTATTTTTATATTTTATATTTCTGCCCATATTGCATCCTTTTATCAGCTATAACTGTAGTCTTTTATTTCCCAATATATAAAACCAAAATAATAAGTTGAATTTTTTTATTATTAATGTCTAGTTCAACAGATCAGGTGGTTAATTAATTTCATTCTTCAACTGTTTTCCACCTACATATTACTTTTGCTGTGTCTACATTTAAAACAAAATGAAGATCGAACTTTCATACTCGTACATAATTTGAGTAAAGTTTCTTAAATGCAAAGAGTTGATACATGGCAATAAAAAGCCGTGAAGACAAAACTATTTTGGTGATGTTGGGTATACAGACCAGCATTATTTGTGCTTCTTTTTTTTGGGGGGGGGGGGGAGGGAGGGGTGTCATAAAATATTCTACTAGATATATAAGGCATTGTAAATGGATCTTTATTTAAAAAAATAAAATAAATAAAGATGTCCCTGTTTTGACTGTAAAATTCATTTGTTCTTGTTTTGTAGGTTTTACAAGGATGTGTTCAATTTTATGCAATTAACTTAATTCAAGTGTGACTTGGATATCATTAAAAAAAGAAAATTACTGTTTTTGTTAATTTGGAGAAGTCTTTAAATTTACATATCATAAATTGGGAGACTAGTGACTAGTATCAAGTGTATTTTATCTTCAGATATATATATATATATATATATATAGATATATATATATATATATATATATATATATATATATATATATATATAGATATAGATATATATATATATAGATAATATATATATATATATATATATATATATATATATATATATATATATATATTATTTGAACAGTTGTAAATACAGGCATAGAAAACGAGTTTATTTCTTAAGTTTGTGTGTCTACTATGAGTTTTTAAAACTGTCATGTATTTTTTTGGTTTTCAAATGTACATCCTCTGAAATAAAAAGATATATGTACATCATTGTATGAGGCCAACAAATTAGAAACTGGTAGGGATACCACGAATTTTCAAGACTGTTCATAAAGTTATTTTAAATGTTCATTTGTAGCTGGAAAATACATGAAGTAAGAAGGTTTTAGCGGCTTGATATGCATACAAACAACCATTATGAAGTCAGTGTCGTCTGCATCAATAGTGTGTAGTAAGGTCACTATGTGGACTAATAACCAATATTAAATTGTTGTGTTTTTGAATTTCACCTTTTGTGTATCAGTAATTTAACAGTTGGCATCACTGAATGGGGGCTTGGAGCTGTGCTCTCTATCACTATATCAGTTTCTAACAAAAACGAAAAAAATGAGCCAAGGTGGGTCTTCTGTAATAATTCAAAATAATACTGGGAGCACCCCACTCCAACCTAGTTAACGGGAACCTCTACAAATATTCTTCCTCTTCTTCTTTTTCTTCTTCTTCTTCTTTTTCTTCTTCTTCTTCTTCTTCTTCTTCTTCTTCTTCTTCTTCTTCTTCTTATTATTATTAGTAGCAGTAGTAGTAGTAGTAGTAGTAGTTATTGTTGTAATGTTGCATATTAAAGAAACTTAAGAGAGTCTTCTTTGTTTGTAATTAGGTATTCAAAGCGTTGAAGCGACTTCCTCCGTCTCCTTTGGCTGTCAAAGAGATTGTTGCAGACTTTGAAGCAATTTAGTACAGAAGTAGTAGTAGTAGTAGTAGTAGTGGTTTAGTTGCTGTTGATAGTCTCGTCATATTAATATAACGTTGTTTGTTTGTTTTTTAAATTCTGCTCCAACTATTAGCCAACAAATTATATTGTGTATTTGTACCGATTAACTTTTTTTCTTGATTCTAGCTAGCTGAGACAATTTTATACGTTCGGATACCCTCTGTTTATGTTAGCATTTGTTATTATTTCATTTTACTTTTAAATGAAACATAGCAGCTAACAATTATGTATTTATGTTACTTAACACACGAACAGACTTCATCATCATCACATTATTTTATATTTATTTAGGTATCTAGCTAACTTTCCAGCATGTGTAACCAGGAATGCATATCCGCGGCTGTGCATTTCACCTGATGCAAGCCATGTGATGGAAAATGCAGGAATTAGGGTCAGAATAACCTATATTCAAGAAATGAGTGTTCGTCAGTTTTGCAGGAAGGTAACACTTATTATTGGCACTCTGATGAATTTGCTAATTTAGATTTTGAATGATATCGTTGTCATTGATTCGGTAATTTATCAATGTATTATCTCCCATGTTTAAGGTATCTTACTAAAAAGTTGCTTTCATGTGATGGCGCTACCATTTGTACCTGTGTAGCCTTGTCTTTGCCCGTCTTGAGGAATAATCCACGAATCTACAGTTGGGCTGACTTGGATTACGAACACCACATTCCCGGTTGAATCATGGTCTGTGTTCAGAAAATCAGTTCGAACCAGCAACGATGTAGAGGGTTGGCATCGTAGGATCAACACAAAAGCCAACAAAAAGCCAATCTTCGTTTATATGTGCTAGTTAACCTCTTATACGATGAAGCAACTTCAGTTGATACACAGATTCAATTGAAATCAGCAAATGCTAAACAGATACCAGACAACAACAAAAACCCAACAACAATATAAAAATGCAGGCGAAAATATTCCTGGTGTGGGAAGAATACCAGAACTTCGTTTTCTCCTCCTCAAAATGACTGAAACGTTACTGTAGCATACACAGCCCGACAACTGACTGACAAGGCAAATTAATTGCATTATTATACAATGATTTTTAAATCTAAAAACAGAAATGCATATAGTAATTATGTTTTCTTTATGTATGTAATAAAACTCTGGAATGTAAAATTCGAAATATTTTAGTCTTTTGTTCTGTAAGAAACCTTTTAAGCTAATATTTTGTTTTACTGAGACGTCTTCTTCAGTTATTCATTGGATTGTAAATTTTACTTTTATAGTCTGGAAAAAAATATATTACATGAGGTGCTGTATTATAAAAGTTTAAATACTGGCAGAATAAAAGCATGCATTCATATCTTTAATTATTTAAATAATTAAATAAAACAGTTTTAAACACATTAGTAAATATATGTAAAATGCAGTGAAAATTAAATCTATCACTCTCTCTCTCTCTCTCTCTCTCTCTCTCTCTCTCTCTCTCTCTCTCTCTCTCTCTCTCTCTGTGCGCGATTATATATGTGCATTATATTTCGGAGGATAACACAGACAAAAAAAAAAACCAACAGATTATGCCAAACAATGAAAACAAATTTTCACTTGACATGAAAAAATATTAATATTTATACTTAGTTGAAAACAGAAAGAATTTCAATTATGCCACTAACTCGTTAGCTTTTGTGATCGGTGAAAGTGTCCAAAACTTTGCACAAGTATGCTAATGCGGCCGCCAGTCTACCAAAAAATATGGCTTAGCAGTCGATATAGTATACTACGTTCAAAACATATATATATATATATATATATATATATATATATATATATATATATATATATATATATATACATATATACATATATACATATATATATATATACATATATATATATTATTGATAAGGGTATTTCATTTTGTCAGACATTTCGCTGTTCTTTATTGATAAAACGTCAGACTCCTGTGGTTAAAATCAGACAATACAACATTTAGATTTTGACGTGTCAGTAGCTCCTTTGCATAATATCCGGAACATAACATTTTTTGTTGTCGATTTATACTTGACCTAAAGACAGCTTTTTAATGTAGGAGATAGAAAAAGTACACGTAACCAAATGACGAGGAAAAAGCAGACGGTTTGCAAATTTCATCGAAGTTTTTTTTTTTAACAGAGGGAGATATAGTTATAGTAAACATTTGATGAAAAGAATAAAGATTATATCTTTCTTGGAAATTACATTTCAGCTGCTGTCAAGGTCAGCGCCCCCTCGCCAAAAGCAAAATAACAACAACAAAACAACTGGTCTATTAATTGAGCCAGATGCGATCACAATTAAAATAATTACAATACAGTTGTTACAGTTTCGACTTGCAACAGGGGATGAATTTTACATAATGTTAGAATAAATAACAATTGTAACTTATGTTTTCTGCATAAATTAGAGTGCTAAATCTAAAAATGAAATCTTGATCTCTTTTCAAATAAAATTCACAGGAAGAATTCAAACACATGGCATGCACCGTCCACCATTTTTAATATTTGTCGTGGTCACTTTTTGCAAAATCTTGACCTCATGTTATTTCTAGCTGACATTTTGCATATTTCATACATATGTTTATTTAGAAATGTTGGGTGAACATTCAGCCATAGAAACAGACTTTCCTATGGTCTAGGTACATCCGAACCTTTTTGTGCCTTTTTATCAAGTGCCCCCTCCCCCTCATCTTTGAATTAAATAATAGTCTTGAGTCGTACACGCTGATATTATATTTTGCTCTAAAAATGTTGTGTTTTATGCATAACTTTATGATGTAGTTTCAAATAAATTCAAAGCAATGATTTAAACACTTGCATCTCATACCACTTTAATATTGATGTTTTGGTAACTTTTGTTTTCGAAATCGTGACCTCAAGCTGAAATCTGCATGTTTATTAGATATAATATATAAATGTTCTGTGAACATTCAGCTTTAATTTAAAAAAAATAACTTTTTCCTTGTAAACAATAATTGGAATTATGATAGGATGGATATGGTCAATTTTAATTGCTTTAAAAAAATTATGAAAAAATATAAATGGATAATAATTTTTATTGAATACTTCCACAATTTAACAAAAGATGTTGACAGTGAGTCACATGGATAAAGTTCTTGAAAAATTCCGGATTAACTTTTTCATATTGTACAGGTTTTCCACTAATTTATTATTATCGTAAATCTACATTTCTATGGTGCAAATTGTATGTAATGCAACATGAACCTTTGGATGTCAATTTTGTAAATACTTAATAGTTCTCATCAATTTAGATCAATATTATTCATTTCATGAAGTAGTATTAAATTGTGAAATCAGAGAATGCAAGTGAAGGAACTGTGTTCTTATAAAACATTTATGATTATTTAAAAAATAAATAAAAATAAAGTGTTATGGTACAGATCAATAGTTTGTTCTTTATAATGTCAATATTCAGAATAGATTGATATTCACAGTAAATGTTATGAATTGTTTTTTCTTCTTCAAAATAATTTAAATTTTACTACTCTTTGCTTATACTAAAAATGAAAATTTTAAATCAAATAGGCCTAACAATGTCTCTAGATATCACCGTCATTGGTAAATACAACTAAATCTGAGTTAAATCTCGAAAATTGTACTCAGTGTTTTAATATATTTAATATAATAATGAAAATATGTGTATAAATTGTTTCCATCATATGTCTGCTTTGTCAATAATGAGCTTTTGTGTTTTTGAACTTATTTATGTATTTGCAGACCCACATGCTGGGAAGAGTTACTGTTCATACTAGCATGGGTGACCAATTAAAAGCCAATTTGGGGTGTTATGTATATATGATTTAATTTATATTTGTTTTGATTGTTTAATTGTTTTAAATAAAAATATTCCATTACATGCTATTGTAATGTAATTTTATTTACTGGATTTGATATTTTCCAGAAATTCAGTTCAGTTTTTTCGAACCTAAAATTAGGAACTTTGTATCAAAAGCTGACCTTGATTTACCAGTTAGAGTAAATTTCTTTTTTCTTTTTTTTTCCTTCTTAGTGTGGATTTCATAGAGTGAACCTTCTATTTTGTTTTGAAACATGTACATGTAGCAATTATTTCGAAATTCTTGTTTTACACATTAGCCAGTTTTAATAGTGACTTTTAGAGAAATAATTTCAGTTGGGTTTTTTGAACACTTCGACATCAAGGTGTTTTCTTCTGTTTGAGTTGATTTTTAATTTTTCTTCAAATTATTTGGATTCTAAGAAAGTTTTCCCTGGAAATACTTGAAATATACTCAGATTTGGTGTTATACGTAAATAGATCCAAATTTGGTGTTACGTGAAAATAGACCCAGATTTGGTGTTGCATGTAAATAGACCCAGATTTGGTGTTACATATAAATTGACCCAGATTTGGTGTTACCTTAGGCATTTTTCAATCTGGGTCTACTCTATGATGCTTGCTAGAAATCTAAGTATTATAAATGACCAGATCTGCCAGTGCATTATGCAGCGAGTAAGAGCGTCCGCCTAGGATGTGGTAGGTGGCCTAGTGGTTAGAGCGTTCGCTGCGGAAGCAAGAGGTTGTGGATTCGATCCCCGGCCGAGTCATACCAAAGACTTACAAAAATGGTACTTACAGCTGCCTTGCTTGGTGCTCAACATTAAGAGATTAGTGTTAGGACTGGTCAGCCTGGTGTCAGGACAATGTGACTGGGTGGGACATCATGCAACATGTCTGCAGCATTATGCCCCAGTGCTAGACATCACTTTAAACTGCCACACTGCAGATATTGTAGCGATATGACTGAAAAATTGTTAAAGCAATGTTAAAAATCCAAATCACACACATGCTTTATGCAGTGACATCTAGGCCAATGCATTGTGCAGTGACAGATCTAGGTCTATCTTGTTAATAATTGGGCTTGTTTAATACAGTAATTAACATAATAATTAATTCATGCCAGTCATCTTTCATGATAAATTCCAGGATACTGATGACAAGGAACCATGGCAGAGGCTGAACCTCTGTGTTGCTGTGAGTTTAGGAACAACAAGGGAGACAAATCTCACATACTGGCCTGCTTCTGTGATTGTGAAGCATTGGATGAATCAGTAGATCGGTAAGAGTTTTCTTGAGACTTAGCAATAGTTGTGAATACGAGACGGTATATGAAACTGATACAACCTATTTTTAGGAACCACCTTATCTATCAGCTGAAAACCGGTATTCTCGTAAAAGATGCAAAATGTGACAAATTATCTGTACATTAATAAAAAGTCTCATCTCTGAGGTAACTTCCATACAGTGGTCTTGAAAGCAAGATTTTTTAATTGACTATATCAGTGTTGTAATAATTTAAATGAAGTAAACACTAACACATTGGTTTTTTTTCTATTCAGAGGTTAGGGTAAACTTGAGTTTTAAGGAGAAGTGATTTCTCTTTTTGGACAGAATAAGGAGAAGAGTGAGCTGAACATATTAAAGTTTAGTTTAGTTTGTCAGTTTTAAATTCTGTTTTATTTTTCATTACATCCTATTGTAATGTAAATTTATTCACTAGAAATGATTTTTTTTTGGATCGGTTGACCTGAATATTTTTTAGTAAACAAGTAATGTTGACCTAGATCCTGACCTTGATTAAGGGTTAGTAACAACCACGTAAACAGGTCTAATTTTTTAAAAATTGACTGGTTGTTGTCAAGATCAAGATGGGACTAGTGAAGAAGTAAACAACTTTTTATTCTTAAAGTAAAATGATTGGTTTCTCATCAGGATCATGTTATGAGTATGTTATATAAATGATCATGTGACTCTTTCCCTACCCCCTTCGTGATTTCATCATCGGGGATTTTTTTCGGAACTGCGTATTAGAATACGATATAATCTTTGTTTTAGTGAAATATAGTTAGTTCTGGGCTTTTACAAATGGTATTAAGTCATTTTCTTTTGCTTTAGCCAGTTTTGGGATCCATGTTAACAGTTCTTCAATTCATTTGGATTTTAAAGAATTAATTTGTATCTTTGAAAATATTTGATGTGCTCATACCTAATTCTTGGACAAAAACAGTTTATCAAAATCTTATTTGGATTTCCAATGCTGGATTGTTCAATCTTGTGATTCTACATGGATTTATAGATACACACAAAACAGATTTCAGCATATGTCATCTTACATCTTTGATTATCAAACAGGACTCAAACCTCGAATGCAGGAGGTCGTGAGTTCAATCCCTGGCCAAGTCATACCAAAGACTCACACAAATGGTGCTAACAGCTGCCTCACTTAGAGCTCAGCATTAAGAGGTTAGTTTTACGACTTGTTGGCCTGGTGTCAGGATAATGTGACTGGGTGGGACATCATGCTACATGTCTTCAGCATACATAATAATGGACACAACATACAACTTGGTTCTGCTAAAACTTAAAGCATGAATGACCAAGTTCTCAAAGTTGCAAGATTATATAGTTCTCTACTTGACCTCAGGTCACAATTAGAGTCTTTTAAAAGAAAACCATAACCTAATGGAAAATAACCACATAGAATCCTGATGTTTTCAAAACAATAACCTGGATTATGTATAATTTACTTAGGAAATTCCAAAACTTTGACCCAAATAAACATATTTACTTATTTAAATGCTGGTTTTAAACCCATACGTATAGAGAATAATTTAGCTATGTATTAGTTGGTTACAATGATTATTATGAGAAAGTTTACTTGGGTCAAGCAGAAATGAACTCAATTTTGGACAAGGTCAAGTCTAACATACAATGTTGCATTACATCAACATATAATAAAAACAATTAAAATTAACCAACAAACAATTAAATTGAATATATATATATATATATATATATATATATATATATATATATATATATATAAAACAATATTGATATAGTTCCTGTTTTATAATAAATTTTTATTAGAAATGAGAAAGATTTTAATTTATCCATACAAAGTTTCATTCAAGCATCAAATCAACATTATGAAATGACTTTGAAATACTTTTGCATGGTTAACATGGCCTTTACTTTGTACGATATTTATGGTTTCATGTGGCTTTTTACAGGTGTAATTTAAAATATGGTTTATTAACCTAAATAACACAGTAGTCATGTAATAATAGTGATTATCCTATAAAACTTTGTATCCTGATAGAATCACTCAGTCTTATAGAATGCAATATGGATATGAAAAGACTATTAGAAGTAAATAAAGAGAAATTAAAAAAATAAAAACAGTGCCAGCTTGATTTATTAATTTTGGATTTAGAATTTTTTTTTTTCTTCACTATTGCAGATGCTTTAAGTGCGAGTCAATTCCTAATGAGACAATACAGAGATTTCTCAATGATATATCAGATCGCTGCCGAATTCCAGGCCTAACAGGGAAAGGAGCAATACAAGTTAATATTGAAATAGCAGGACCAGTATGTCTAGTTCCTACCAGCCTTTTGATTGCCACATATGGACCTGTGACAACAGTTTTTATTTTATTCTTGATTATGCCACTTTTAATGTATCAGCTTTACAGATGTTGGAAGAAACAGAGACATAAAGCACGTACAAAGTTCTTTTATGCTTGGGGTCTAACGTCATTTATATTAATGTATCTGACATACGAGCTTCTAGTGTTTGACCCTGAAAAGGGAGACTATAGTGAAAATATTATGTTGACCTTAGGGGTGATATTTTTCGTGTATTTTTTAATCCTGGCAAAAAGAGATCCAGGTGTTCTCACACCATCTGATAAACTGCATCAGGAAATCAAGAAAACGGAAAATGGAAATACTTACCTGAAATATAATGGAATAGTGAAACCAGTAGATACTGATATTCATGGAAACATACAAATGTCTTTGACTAACTTCAGTATAACAGGTATTTATTTTGTTTCATTTCATGAAGTCGTAAAAGATCAGTCTAACGAAAACATGCAATGTAAGCTGTTCTCTTTCTGCTTGTTAACAGAGTTGGGAAACATTCCAGAGCTTGATGTTAAGTTTTAGAGTACTTTTCAGTACGGGCAAGTTTAAGATTAAATTCACTTGCCCCAAAATAGTTTCCCTCAAATTTTTTTTCAGTTGAAAAAAATGTTATCCATGTTATTATTTGCAAAAAGCAGACATGTTATCCTCTCCATCCTGACAACCATTTGTACAAGCATATTTGTTTATGTATCCATGGAGACTTGCAAGCCTTTGATACCAGAATAGGTTTGAGTACTGTACTTACCAACTAAAGTACCAACATGTCAGAGATCATTGGATGTTTTCCCATTCTTAGAGCATACCTATCTTATGGATTCAAATCACATGACTTATAACGGTGATCAAGTGATCAACATTAGTCTCAGAAGAATGCAGTGTGTTATTGTCAAATATTTTGAATTCTTAAGATGCTTATGTTCAGATTATGGGAAGTTACTAATGATCATGAACTATCAAGAGCAAGGGAGCATATCAGAGGAGGATTTGAATAAAACTCAGGGTACTGCCCATTGAGTATAAATCATTTACCCTTAAAAAGTATTTTGATGCCACCATATAAATATACAAATTTTGGGTGTGAAAGCCAAATTCAGCAGTTGACATTAATCTATGGGTCTCTTTTTTTTCCTATTAAGATAGTTATAGCAGTTATAACATAGCCTGTGTTATAGGAAGTATAACATAGCCTGTGTTATTGCAGTTATAACATAACCTGTGTTATTGCAGGTATAACATAGCCTGTGTTATTGCAGTTATAACATAGCCTGTGTTATAGCAGTTATAACATAGCATGTGTTATAGCAGTTATAACATAGCATGTGTTATTGCAGGTATAACATAGCCTGTGTTATTGCAGTTATAACATAGCCTGTGTTATAGCAGTTATAACATAGCCTGTGTTATAGCAGTTATAACATAGCATGTGTTATAGCAGGTATAACATAGCCTGTGCTATAGCAGTTATAACATAGCATGTGTTATTGCAGTTATAACACAGCCTGTGTTATAGCAGTTATAACACAGCCTGTGTTATAGCAGTTATAACACAGCCTGTGTTATAGCAGTTGTAACACAGCCTGTTATTGCAGTTATAACACAGCCTGTGTTATTGCAGTTATAACACAGCCTGTGTTATAGCAGGTATAACATAGCCTGTGTTATAGCAGTTATAACATAGCCTGTTTTATAGCAGGTATAACATAGCCTGTGTAATAGCAGTTATAACATAGTCTGTGTTATAGCAGTTATAACATAGCCTGTGCTATAGCAGGTATAACATAGCCTGTGTTATAGCAGTTATAACATAGCCTGTGTTATAGCAGTTATAGCATAGCCTGTGTTATAGCAGTTTTAACATAGTCTGTGTTATAGCAGTTATAACATAGCCTGTGTTATAGCAGTTATACCATAGCCTGTGTTATAGCAGTTATAACATAGCCTGTGTTATAGCAGTTATAACATAGCCTGTTTTATAGCAGGTATAACATAGCCTGTGTTATAGCAGTTTTAACATAGTCTGTGTTATAGCAGTTATAACATAGCCTGTGTTATAGCAGTTATAACATAGCCTGTGTTATAGCAGTTATAACATAGCTTGTGTTATAGCAGTTATAACATAGCCTGTGTTATAGCAGTTATAACATAGCCTGTGTTATAGCAGTTATAACATAGAATCTGTTGAGATCCCAATCCTATTACCCATACTGTACAATTAACGGACAAGAACAAAGTACATGTGACATTGGCCCTGGGTCCATCCCTAACTCCCTGGGACTTACCCCTGGGTCAGGATTTTAAAACTGTTAAGATCTCCACCCAGTAACCATTAATATGCTTACAGGCATGAAATCACATATGCAACCAAATTGGACCTATGGTCTTTTCTTACTCCCATGAAATTGACTTTCAGAATACCAATTTTTGGGAGACAGTACAGAAAGGTGTGGAGATGTGTGTTCTACAAACATTTTGGTTTTCTATGCAATTTGAAATACCAAAGTTGAACTGTTCGGCAAAGTTTATTGCTAATAGTTGTTGCCATCTTGTTACACAGCAATATTTTAAATAAAATAGATGAACAGATAATTAAATACTTTAAACCACATACCTGATTGACAGGTGATTCAAATTTGACTTGTTTGAATTCAGGTTTCAATTGTTATTGGCAGTCTGACATCTTGTGACATCTAGTCCACATATCAGTCATTTTAAATACTATTTGATGAAATTAAGCACCAACCAATAATCCTTGTCCTATAGAAAGCCTACTTTTATATCTGATGAAACTAAGCACCAACCAATAATCCTTGTCCTGTAGAAAGCCTACTTTTATAACAGATCAAGCATGATTAAATTAGTAACATTACTTATGTATACATTTTTAGAAATTTGTTCATGTTTTGTCACTTTCCATTTAAAATAACAAATGTAACTTTATATTTATTGCCTACCCACTGAAATGTTGTATACATCCATTCCTGTATTGTTAAATGTTCTTTCATTTTTTTCCAGCATCATTCATTATGTAAAATGCAAATTGGTCATTTAGACTAAAATATTACTATTAGTTTATTTAAAACTTTCAAATTACTTTACTCAAGTATTTAGAACATAGTTATTCTAATAGAAGCCCCATACTACAGGACTTATTCAGGCCTTTTTCAACTCAATTCCAGTTGAGATTAATATCACATGGAAACCTTCTAGCACCGAAACCATGAACAGAGCAATTTAAAAAGAGCTTCCAATACTCTGATACAGTTATGTGGAACATGCTTCCACTACATTTAAAATCTGCAGAAAATATTACATTATTTAAGAAAAGATATCACAATCATGTATGTGTTTTTATTAGGTAATGGAATTTAGTATTTTAATACTTAACATGTTAAAATAAACAGTAATTATTGCTATCTTTCATATATGTAATGCACATTGATATACACTCCTTAAGAGGGCCTCAAGGAAGAATAGTCCTTGAGAAATGAGTCACCCTTTATCAAGTATTATTATTATTATTATTATTATTATTATTATTATTATTATTATTATTACTACTAGTATTGTTATAATTATTATTATTATAATTATTATTATTTCTGTTGTTGTTACTATTATTGTAACTATTATTTGTATTATTATTATTATTAGTAGTAGTAGTAGTAGTAGTATTACCATTATTATTATTATAAATATTATTACTATATTTATTATAATAATTATTATTTCTATTATCATTACTATTAGTTTTATTACTGTTATTATTATTATTATTATTACTATTTTTATTATAATTCATATTTTTTAATTAGCATTATTATTATTATTATTATTATTATTATTATTATTATTATTATTATTATTATAAATGCTCCACTCTTCCATCCACCCTCTTTTTCCATCTAAAATGGAAATTCCAACCTCATCAAGGCTTATAAATCAAAATATATTCATAATGGTATGTCCAGATAATTAAAACAGTACACAAGTAATCCAAAAACTGTTAGAAAAACGAAAATTATTTATGTATGTTTTAAGTTAAACAGTGATGTACAATATTCCAATATTTTATGCAAATACCCCCCCCCCCCCCCCCCTTTGGAAATTGCTCTGTCCCCGGGATGCCTGTTATAGCAAAGCATTATTACAGTTATTGCATTTTATTTACAAATTTAAGAAGGCAAAGTTCTCAATGACCAAAATTAGTGGACAAAAGAATTATAACTTAAATGGACCAGTGTATACTTTATATGGACTAGTGTAAAAGCATTTGTATTTTGATTGACGCTGTCTGATTCATGTGTTCATTATTTCAGTGTCTGAAGATGCAAGTTCCCATTGTAATGAATGTCGTATATTGAAGCCAGATAGAGCAGGTCATTGTAATGCATGCAATGTATGTGTTGCAGAGAGAGACCACCATTGTGTCTGGTAAGCATGACAGAGAAGAGAAACAAGTTAATTTTTAAGAGAAATGTGTCTGAATGGAGTAGGGGTTGACTAATTGGCCTGTTATGTTATCCTGGTGTTCTATTATATAATGCTAATTAACTGTCATCCCTGGCTGAAATCAAGTGGGTAAAAGTTAAGCCATGTGCTTCTATTATGTTATCAAAATGTTCTACTTTATAATGCTAATTAACTGCCATCCCTGACTGAAATCAATGGGGGTAAAAGTTAAGCCATGTGCTATTATGTTATCAAAGTGTTCTACTTTATAATGCTAATTAACTGTCATCCCTGGCTGAAATCTGTGGCGGTAAAAGTTTAAGCCATGTGCTTCTATTATGTTATCAAGGTGTTCTACTTTATAATGCTAATTAACTGTCATCCCTGGCTGAAATCAAGGGGGTAAAAGTTAAGCCATGTGCTTCTATTATGTTATCAAGGTGTTCTACTTTATAATGCTAATTAACTGTCATCCCTGGCTGAAATCAATGGGGGTAAAAGTTAAGCCATGTGCTTCTATTATGCTATCAAGGTGTTCTACTTTATAATGCTAATTAACTGTCATCCCTGGCTGAAATCAAGGGGGTAAAAGTTAAGCCATGTGCTTCTATTATGTTATCAAGGTGTTCTGCTATATAATGCTAATTAACTGTCATCCCTGGCTGAAATCAATGGGGGTAAAAGTTAAGCCATGTGCTTCTATTATGTTATCAAGGTGTTCTACTTTATAATGCTAATTAACTGTCATCCCTGGCTGAAATCAATGGGGGTAAAAGTTAAACCATGTGCTTCTGTTATGTTATCCTGGTGTTCTACTTTATAATGCTAATTAACTGTCATCCCTGGCTGAAATCAAGGGGTAAAAGTTAAGCCATGTGCTTCTATTATGTTATCAAGGTGTTCTACTTTATAATGCTAATTAACTGTCATCCCTGGCTGAAATCAATGGGGGTAAAAGTTAAGCCATGTGCTTCTATTATGCTATCAAGGTGTTCTGCTATATAATGCTAATTAACTGCCATCCCTGACTGAAATCAATGGAGGTAAAAGTTAAGCCATGTGCTTCTATTATGCTATCAAGGTGTTCTGCTATATAATGCTAATTAACTGCCATCCCTGACTGAAATCAATGGGGGTAAAAGTTAAGACATGTGCTTCTATTATGCTATCAAGGTGTTCTGCTATATAATGCTAATTAACTGCCATCCCTGGCTGAAAGTGTCTCAAAGATGCAACATAGTTTAAGCATTTAGGAACTGGAGATTTTCAACTTTTCATGACATGTGATACAGTTTGCCATCACTATCGTTACATGCAAATACTTAAAATCGGTTGTTCAGTTTTTAAACCTTTGAATGAAATTTGGAATATAAATATTTTATTTGCCTGCCATCAGGCAGAGCATATTGTGCTGAGGTGAGGTATGTCATCCATCTTTTTGTTTCAAAATTTTTGCTTTATCACAATAGTTTCAGTTATCGACAAATCAACAGTTACCAAGCTTTGTGAATGACTTGTGTTTGGGGTATGGAAAATTTTTTAATGGATAAAGTCATAGTGACTGAAAAAAGAAAAGTGGTTACTGTACAACAGTTTCAGTTCTCCACCATCTACATTTACTAAGCTTTGATGACTTGCATGTGATGTAAGGGAAAATTCTATCGATTTTGAGGTTAAAAGGTCAGATGCCAAGGTCACTGACTGAAAAAAGAAAATGGTTTCTACACATTAACTCACTTTTCCACCATCTGCAGTTACCAAACTTTGTGACTGGGTTATACCTGTGCATTATATAAAGTCTGTTTATTTTGGGGGTCAAAAGTTCAAAGGTCAAGCTTATTTTTAATGAAAGGGAATTTTGATTCAGAACAAAATATTTGGTTATCTATATAGTAGATTGTTATATATGGGACAGGTAAATAATGAGTGGATAGTTATATATATGGGACAGGTAAATAATTAGTGGATTGTTATATATATGGGACAGGTAAATAATGAGTCGATTGTTATATATGGGACAGGTTAATAATGAGTGGATTGTTATATATGGGACAGGTTAATAATGAATGGATTGTTATATATGGGACAGGTTAATAATGAATGGATTGTTATATATGGGACAGGTTAATAATGAATGGATTGTTATATATGGGACAGGTTAATAATGAGTGGATTGTTATATATGGGACAGGTAAATAATGTGTGGATTGTTATATATGGGACAGGTAAATAATGTGTGGATTGTTATATATGGGACAGGTAAATAATGTGCTGTTCATGTTACTGTTATTGATTTTAATGTTCCTCTACCTGTTGATCCCAGAGACATGACATACAACAACACACCCATGACTAACATTTATCGCAAACAGAGCATGCTTATCTTCAGTTTTGCAGTACTGAGCAGCTTGCGTGTTTGAATCTTTTTTTTGTCAACCTGGGTCAGCTGCTGTGGTTTGTTGCACGACCTTATGCAGCATCTTATGCATTTGTTTGTTGTGGTGTGTCTCAAGGCTTTATATAACATCTCATGTATTAGTTTATTGTAGTGTGTCTCATGGCTTTATATAACATCTCATGCATTAGTTTGCTATGGTGTGTCTCAAGGCTTTATATAACATCTCATGTATTAGTTTGCTGTGGTGTCTCAAGGCTTTATATAACATCTCATGTATTAGTTTATTGTAGTATGTCTCATGGCTTTATATAACATCTGATGCATTAGTTTGCTGTGGTGTGTCTCAAGGCTTTATATAACATCTCATGTATTAGTTTATTGTAGTATGTCTCATGGCTTTATATAACATCTGATGCATTAGTTTGCTGTGGTGTGTCTCAAGGCTTTATATAACATCTCATGTATTAGTTTGCTGTGGTGTCTCATGGCTTTATATAACATCTGATGTATTAGTTTATTGTAGTATGTCTCATGGCTTTATATAACATCTGATGCATTAGTTTGCTGTGGTGTGTCTCAAGGCTTTATATAACATCTCATGTATTAGTTTATTGTAGTATGTCTCATGGCTTTATATAACATCTGATGCATTAGTTTGCTGTGGTGTGTCTCAAGGCTTTATATAACATCTCATGTATTAGTTTGCTGTGGTGTCTCAAGGCTTTATATAACATCTCATGTATTAGTTTATTGTAGTATGTCTCATGGCTTTATATAACATCTGATGCATTAGTTTGCTGTGGTGTGTCTCAAGGCTTTATATAACATCTCATGTATTAGTTTGCTGTGGTGTCTCATGGCTTTATATAACATCTGATGTATTAGTTTATTGTAGTATGTCTCATGGCTTTATATAACATCTCATGCATTTGTTTGCTATGGTATGTCTCAAGTCTTTATATAACATCTCATGCATTTGTTTGCTATGGTGTGTCTCAAGGCTTTATATAACATCTCATGCATTAGTTTATTGTGTTATGTCTCAAGGCTTTATATAACATCTCATGCATTAGTTTATTGTAGTATGTCTCATGACTTTATATATCATCTCATGCATTAGTTTATTGTGTTATGTCTCAAGGCTTTATATAACATCTCATGCATTAGTTTATTGTAGTATGTCTCATGACTTTATATAACATCTCATGCATTAGTTTGATGTGGTTTGTGTCATGACTTTATGTAATATCTCATGCATTTGTTTGCTATGGTGTGTCTCAAGGCTTTATATAACATCTCATGCATTAGTTTATTGTAGTATGTCTCATGACTTTATATATCATCTCATGCATTAGTTTATTGTGTTATGTCTCAAGGCTTTATATAACATCTCATGCATTAGTTTATTGTGTTATGTCTCAAGGCTTTATATAACATCTCATGCATTAGTTTATTGTAGTATGTCTCATGACTTTATATATCATCTCATGCATTAGTTTGATGTGGTTTGTGTCATGACTTTATGTAATATCTCAAGCATTAGTTTGCTGTGGTGTGCCTCAAGGTCTAATATAACCTCTCATGCTTTATTTTGCTATTAAACTCCCACCATCCATAAATCAAAGCATGCCTGTCTTCTGTTGTAAAGTGAAAATTGACTGTATTGGAGATCATAGGGTATCTATCTATCTATCTATCTATCTATCTATCTATCTATCTATCTATCTATCTATCTATCTATCTATCTGTCTGTCTGTCTGTCTGTCTGTCTGTCTGTCTGTCTGTCTGTCTGTCTGTCTGATGCAAGGCACCTTCCAATACTTTATTGTTCATTTTATTTTCCTTATTTTGTTTTGGTAAAAAAAAAAAACCTCTGCATAAAATTTACTGAAACCTGTTACAGTTGAAACACTAATGATGTACTTTAATAATTTAGGGTGGCAAAGGTTCCTGTGGAAAATATCCATTTTACTAGCTCTGCTTGTATATTATTGATTGAACTTTTGATTTCATGGAATACACTCCAGCCCAGTTGACCTATGTTGTGGGGTTCTACAGGGATCTGTTCTTGGACCTATTCTCTTCATTCTGTACACTCAGCTGCTCTCAAGTGTCATAGATCATCACCCAGAGTCGCACCAATTGTATGCTAATGACACCCAAATATACAAGTCTAGCCACCCAACTGAAGTTGATGCTATCATCCATGGAGTAGAGAGGTGCATATCTGATGTGAAATCATGAATGACATGTAACAAGCTGCAGATGAATGATGATAAAACTGAGGCTATTCTGATCACAACACAAAGACTTTCTCAGTCACATCCTTTACCTGAGACAATAAATATCAGCAACACCAACATTAAATTCTCACAGTCAGTACGAAACCTAGGCATTACTCTAGGCAGTACTCTCACATTGCACCAACATGTCATGAACATATGCAAGGCTGCATATCTTGAATTGAGACGCATCAGTTCCATTCATAAATATCTTTTAGTTGATGCCACTAAAACACTTGTGTGTTCATTAGTACTTTCAAGACTGGACTATTGTAATTCAATTCTGTGTGGTTTGTCACAATATTTATTCCAGAAACTTCAAAAAGTTCAAAACACAGCTTCATGGATCATCTTTAGAGTACCTCGATCAGAGCACACCTCACCACTGCTCTGTACCCTACACTGGCTATTGATTCGATACAGAATCAAACACAAAATTTGTTCTCTGTGCAATGTTTCAATGACAGACTCCAGTCCAACATACCTATCCAGCCTCACCCATGTGTATACACCAGCTGGATCCTTACGCTCTTCTTCTGATTATCATATACTCATTGTTCCTAAAGTGAAAACAAAGTCATATGGACAACGTTCGTTTGCATACCAGGGTCTTAAGACTCACCTGTTTCGACTGCAGGGACAAACTTAGTGACCTAATCATGTTTTTGTATCTTATATGTTTTCAGCATGTTTTTATCTTTTCCAATTTCATTGTTTTTGTCATTTGTTTTTCAGTAGTGGAGTCATATCATTATAGATGGTGTAAAGCGCTTAGAGCTTCGAAAGATTAGGCGCTATACAAAGTCCTCATTATTATTATTATTATTATTATTATTATTATTATTATTACTATTATTATTTCATAACCATCGTTATGATTCTCCCATATAAGATTATTGTTTCTCCTTTGAATACGTTCCCCAATCACATTACTTTAGGATATTAGCCTGCTACCTCGCGAATCCAGCCCTACCAAAAGACGAAAATTCGTCTTTCCTGTCTATGTCATATAGACAAAGGGCAATAACTCTTGCCCATTACCTCCCCTTGCCGCCCGTTAGGTGTCGCTTCTTTAGTTTTTTAGCTTCGCTTACGCGAAAACACGTACAATTAGACCTCCAATGAATCCAAGCCATCTTAGTGTAAATTCTGACCATCCGAAGTTAAATTTGGAATTACTGTGTTGGATAATCATTCCTCTACAGGTCGTATACATTATTTTACAATATTTTCCAATTTGAGTGACTTTGTCACCTTTTCTAGACTTCGGACCAGGTTGCAACGTGGTCAAAGCATGTAATACATGTAGCACTCAATAATTTCGCTTATTCCGTATGTAACGTTTACGATATTAGCAACTAATAACGTGCTGCATTGATAATGTGTGCTGTATTTATCTTCTTTGACGTTTCAGTAGACTTCAAAAAAGTCTTTGAACGACCAATTGCGACTATTTTATGGCGGACTTCGTGTTGTAGTCACGAATTCACGCGACACTTAATCATTTCGCTTCCTCCGTTAGTTACGGTTATGGAATAGCGATTTAATAGCGTACTGAATTGTTAATTTGTGCTTTGTTTATCTTCTTTCCGTTTCAGTAGACTTCGTCTCTGAACGACCAGTTGCGACTATTTAATGGCGGAATTTCGTGTTGTAGTCACGAATTCACACGACACTTAATCATTTCGCTTCCTCCGTTAGTTACGGTTATGGAATAGCGACTTAATAGCGTACTGATTGTTAATTTGTGCTTTGTTTATCTTCTTTCCGTTTCAGTAGACTTCGTCTCTGAACGACCAGTTGCGACTATTTAATGGCGGAATTTCGTGTTGTAGTCACGAATTCACGCGACACTTAATCATTTCGCTTCCTTCGTTAGTTACGGTTATGGAATAGCGACTTAATAGTGTACTGAATTGTTAATTTGTGCTTTGTTTATCATCTTTTCGTTTCAGTAGACTTCGTCTTGAACGACCTATTGCAACATGCTCACGGTGATAACTAGTGTGGTCATTAAGAGTTAACATGGCACGGAATAATTTGACTACTCCGTTAATAACGGTTATAGTATTATCGAATTAATAATATGCTGAATTTTTTTAATCTGTGCTTTGTTCTCTTCTTTTGTCGTTTCAGTAGCAAAGTCGACAACGAAGGCATGAATGGCAAAATGGGTGTTGGCAAGGTGGAAATGGAGGAAATTATGTTGACATGGTTTAGGCTGCCCAGTGGATGTAAATTTCACCGCAGGTCCGTGCATGGCTTTCGGGCCTGTAAGTCCGGACGCATGGAGTCTAGGCTGGATCAATTGGATCCATTTTATTATGCACTTTCGCCGGCCGTCCAGCCGGCCGTCCAGCCGACACCGTCAGTTCAGCCGGCACTTCAGCAGGCACCAACCGGCACTAGCCATACATCCGGCACCGGCCGTTCAGCCCAAATGGCACCGGACGGCCAGCCGACCTTCCAGCTGGCATCAACAGGCACCGGCCGTTCAGCCCAAATGGCACCGGTCGGCCAGCCGACCTTCCAGCCTGCATCAACAGGCACCGGCCGTCCACCCGGCAACGACCATTCAGCCCAAATGGCACCGGTCGTCCAGCCGACCTTCCAGCCGGCATCAACCGGCACCGGCTGTCCATCCGACAACGACCATTCAGCCCAAATGGCACCGGTCGTCCAGCCGACCTTCCAGCCTGCATCAACAGGCACCGGCCGTCCACCCGGAAACGACCGTTCAGACCAAATGGTACCGGTCGTCCAGTCGACCTTCCAGCCGGCATCAACTGGCACCGGCCGTCCATCCGGCAACGACCATTCAGCCCAAATGGCACCGGTCGTCCAGCCGACCTTCCAGCCGGCATCAACCTATGCAGGCCGTCCATCCGGCAACGACCGTTCAGCCCAAATGGCACCGGTCGTCCAGCCGACTTTCCAGCCGGCATCAACCTGCACCGGCCGTCCATCCGGCAACGACCGTTTAGCCCAAATGGTACCGGTCGTGCAACCGACCTTCCAGCCGGCATCAACCTGCACCGGCCGTCCATCCGGCAACGACCGTTCAGCCCAAATGGCACCGGTCTTCCAGCCGACATCAACCTGCACCGGCTGTACATTTGATTTACGGAGATTATAGTGATGTACCCGTCAGTCAATCTGTACTACTGGTTACATATCACTACCATGAGAGAGATGTTATAGATGTATCTCTGTCCAATCAGACCATTCGAGAGGCAGGTGCCGGTCATAGCCGGACCTTCGCCGACATTCCGGCCGACCATATACCAGACAAATCAGTCGGTATCGCCGGTGTACACCTCCCGTCACGTCAAATACGTGTCGGTGTGATTTTAAAACAAGGGAGAATTAGTGACATTATCAGAGATGACGGAATTGAGTTATCTATGCCACTTGGTATGCGCTACCCAGATATGGCAGCTTTACCAGAACAGGACTTTCAGGCCGACCATTCGTCAGTTCAATCAGCCGTTAGTGCCGGCCGTCCATATGTTCACGGCTTCTCCACAAGGGAGATTTAGTGAAAGTGTCAATTATGACAGAATTGCGTCAACTAGGTCACCTGGTATGCTGTACAGATATGCAAGCTATACCAGAACCAACATTCCCTCTGAGCGAATGGTAGATGGGTGCACAGTGCTGGCCGCACTACATAAGCATTATGTAATTATTATTACCTTCTAGCCGGCACCAACCGGCACCGGGCGTCCATCCGGCAATGACCGTTCAGCCATATGGCACCGGTCATCCAGCCGGCACTAACCGGCACCGGGCGTCGATCCGGCAATGACCGTTCAACCCAAATGGCACCGGTTGTCCAGCCAAGCTTCCAGCCGACACTTGCCGGCACTGACAGTCCATCCGGCTCCGGCCGTCCAGCCCAACAGGCACCGGTCGTCCAACCGTATGGAGATTTTAGTCATATACCAGTCCGTCCGACTGTACCGCTGTACCAGCACGGGGACTTTTATCATACCGCAATCCGCACAAATCGGATTGACGAAGATTCTAGTGATGTTTCCGTCTGTCAATCCGTACTACCGGTTACATATCACTACCATGACTCTGATGTTGGCGATGAATCTCTCGATCCAACCCGACCATTCGAGCGGTCGGTGCCGGTCATAGCCGGCCCGTCGCAGGCGTTCAGGCCAAACATATACCAATCAATTCATTCGGCATTGCCGGCCGGCCATAGGCTATCAACTCATCCACAAGGGAGAGTGAATGCCTTTTTTAGAGATGACGGAATCGAGTCATCTATGCCACCTGGTATGCATTACCCCGATATGGATGCTTTACCAGAGCAAGATTATGCACATAGTGAGTGCGATGAATCACAGGCAAATCAGCTGTATGCAGATCCAACTATGGAACGGACTGAGTTCAGCATCAAAGCCGCAGTGGAGGAAATTTTTAGGGTGTTAAGGCCCCTTCAGAATGCCCTCCACCTCCTGCTGCAATTACCGACTATAGGGTTAGTGCGTCGGTCGATCTGGATGAAGGGGAAGAGATTCTATCCTTCCGCCTCCTTCCCCAGTCGACAAAATTAAGGAAATTAATGACCGTCTGTCGACACGTATAGGGGATCCAGGAAATGCTAAGGCGTTCTTTTCTGAAAGCCAAGTACCAGCGTCGTTTTCAGGTCGATGGTACAAAACTCACTCCGATGCGTTCAATACTGAGGTCCTGGCTCGGGATAAAATAGGGCAGCAGTCCATATGTCTGCGGCATTGTCTTATAAAGTGGACAAAACTGTGTTCAATGCCACGTCCAAGCTGGTTCGAATGTAGTCGCTACGTCTTCACTGTTAGACCTAGCCTCCCTAGCTATTTTCAGGATCGCTGAAAAATCTGGCAATGAACATGCTTGGGATTCGACGGCCCGGTTAGCTAGGGTTCTTAACAGGGCAGCTCACCATTCCATGGCCAATGCGCTGACTGCTTCTGCCAACCTAGACCTGATACGTCGTGACGCATGTCTGAAGGGCACGTCGCTTAAACCCCATCATAAGCTGGCTAGATATGACCGACGCACATTTCACGTCCCTATCCCACGAGTAGCGGACATTCTCCGTTGTGCTTGTCGGGACTAGGCTTATCAGTTCCATGTCATACCTTTTGGCCTAAATTTAAGCACTTGGGCTAGTACCAAGGTTATGGGTTACGTCGTCACCCTGTTCCGCTCGACTTCATCTATTGCGTCGGCAGTATATTTGGATGACATCCTCCAGAAACATCTGTCAAGTTCTATTCTGCTCAAAGGCAGAAACGATCTTATATCACTTTACGTCATATAGGCTTTCTCGTGAACAGGATAAAGTTTGATCTCTGTCCAATCCGGATTTTGGTCCATCTGGGTGTGGAGTTTCTCCCGATCTGAATCTGGTAAGGCTTCCTCGAGTTTGCGATTATCCAGATAATTGCACTCGTAGAGTCCGTTTCCGACAGGATGCGCATTTTAGCGAGAGAGTTGCAGATCCTCGGATTATTCAATGCGGCAGCAGACTTGATCCCGATCAGCTGTCCTTTTATGCGCCCTTTACAAAGGACGTTGCTAGCGTAATTGCGCTCTTTTCGAGTCCCTTCGATCCCAGAAAACAGTCATGCTCACGCCAGAGATACAATCATTCTTGAGTCAATGGCACAACCCCTGTAGGCTGTCCACAGGGATTACTCTGGAGATACCCCAAGGGGATAACGGTATGTTCCGCCACTAATACCTACGGTTGGGGTGCCCACCTGTTGCCGAACTTCGATACTGTCAGCGGCACGTGGGTGCCAGGGGCGAGCCCTTTCCACATCAACCTTTCAGAAATAACGGCTGTCATCAATGCCTTTCATTTCGGGCAGGATCAACTCTTATTACAAACTGCCCTCATTATGTCAGACAACATTGTGGTGGTGCCTTGCCTCAAAACAAGGGGACGCCAATCACCAGACCTGTGCAATCTGAACTGGCAATTTCTACATTGGTTCGACAATCTCCACCTCAATGTACAATTCAGACACATTCTTGGCAGACTCAATGTCTTGGCTGACACTCTATCTAGTCATTCACACAGAATGGTCACTCCATCAATCGGACTTTCTTCCAATTGACACACTTTGGAGACGTCCGATGATTGATCTTTTGCAACAAGATGGAATCGCAAGTTCTCCACCTTTCATCTCACAGGTTCCAGACCCAGAAGCTTGGGTCGTGGATGCTCGATCAATCACCTGGGAAGGGTTGTGGGCATTCTCCTACCCTCCCACGGTCTTGGTACTGGAATTAATCCAGAAGTTAAGGGGTCAGAATTGTCAGATGGTTCTGATTACCCCTCTCAGATGGAACAACTCCTGGGTCTCCGATCTACTCAATCTAGGCGATAGATCTACCCAGGAAGATTACAGTCAGCACAAGTATTCACAAGCAACCGCGGCCAGGGGTGTTCCACCCCTGTCCGGACCGTCTTTATGTTCAAGCTTGGCTCTTGTCCAGACAGCCTTGCAAGACAAACAATTTAAATCTTTGATTGCGGAGAGAATCTCGAGAGCAAGAAGGCCCTCTACTCTGAAGGTTTACGAGGGCAAGTGGCATGTTTTCAGAGACTGGTACCATATCATTCACATTGTTCCTCTGAGTGTCACAATCCCTCAACTGGCCAACTTTTCTCTGGCTTTTCGAGGAGAAACATCTGGCTCCAGTTATTCTCAAATGTTACCGCTCCATGATATCAGACACATTCCGCCATTCTGGTACATGTGCTATCAGCCATGACAAAGATTTGTCAGATCTTTAGACATTTAAAAAAAAAAAAAAAAAAAAAAAAAAAAAAAAAAAAAAATTTAATCGACTTATATCCCTCACCCTGTTTTCAAATGGAATCTGTCCTGGGTTTTAACATGACTCAATTCAGACAGTATTGAGTCTTTAACCCACGATTAGTTAAAGCTACTATCATACAAATTGGGTTTCTTGATAGCCTTAGCTTCAGCATGCAGGGTGAGCGAGTTACATGTCCTTTCTAGTGACCCGAACTCTCTTTCGTTTCGATCAGAGGGTTTGATGGTCCTCTTGACGCAGCCAGGCTTCGTAGTCCAAAATAGATTACCATACATTGCGATCAACGAGTCGTCATTAGCTCGCTTTCTTTATAGATAAGTCAGGATCAACAGCCATGTAAGATCCTGTTTGGGCACTCTAGCACCATTTCAATGCATAGAGGTGAGTCAGGTCACATACTAGCACCTCTTTCTTCTGGTGATAGCTGGGATATGAGATATCACCATTCAAGCCCTTGCTTCATGGCTGTAGTGGGTTATACGCTCGGCGTACTCTGAGAATTCGCAAATCAGTCACCTTATAGAAGCTGTTGCAGAGTCAACCTTCTACAGTTTTATCTTCAAGTTTGTACTCGCAGAGGCAAACATTGATTCTAGTAGGTCCGGTGTTGGGCAGCCCAGACGCCCACCAGACCCATGTGCAACAATCAGCACAGCCTATTAGCTTCGCTGGATTCGCCAGATAAATTTTCGTAGGTAAGAAGATTTCAATAACTATCTTCTTAACCGCATAAAAGGGTCACATATCACGTGACCCTGGGCTGTGTTGCTGATTGAAAATTAGGAGACCGGGTTATCATTCACATGGGGAATCCAACCATCATTCCCTAGAGGATACCCGGGGTGGAGGTCGGATGCTCCGCATTCCCTCCTCCTATTACTTATTCTCCTAAAGTAATGTGATTGGGGAACGTATTCAAAGGAGAAAGCAAATTTTTTAGTAAATTATGTTTCTCCGAGAATACTTACCCAATCACATTACTAAGAAACCCTCCCAACCACCCCGCCATGCGAGCATCCTTGTGTTTTATATATCGCTCAGCTTAAAAACTAAAGAAGCGACACCTAACGGGCGGCAAGGGGAGGTAATGGGCAAGAGTTATTTCCCTTTGTCTATATGACATAGACAGGAAAGACGAATTTTCGTCTTTTGGTAGGGCTGGATTCGCGAGGTAGCAGGCTAATATCCTAAAGTAATGTGATTGGGTAAGTATTCTCGGAGAAACATAATTTGCTAAAAAATTTGCTTTCTTCATATTGTGATATAATTAACTTTCAGGATAGACAACTGTGTGGGCCGAAACAACCATAGATCCTTCTTTCTTGCTTTGACATCCTTTATCTTGTGTGGGTTTTATGGTGTTTATCTCACAATGCAATCAATCTGTGAAGGAACAGACACACTCTCCTGCAGCTATAAGATACTCTACAGGGATCTCAGGTAAGCCAGTAAAATGTGTTGGAAATCTTAAAAAGGAATTAATCTTTTTGTGGCTGCAAGAAATAAAATATTGTACCTTGCCAGGAGGCATGTTAGTCAATTGTGGGGTAAATTTTAAACTGTACAATACAACTTTCATCAGTTATTTAGGAGGAAGTTGCAATGCAGTTTAGCTTGATTGAATGAAGTATATGGCAGATTTTTCTTTACCCACTATCTTGACTGAATGAAGTATAGGACAGATTATGCTTTACCCACTTGCTTGACTGAATGAAGGGGAGGACACTAGTTTGCATGAAGTGTAGGACAGATTATGATTTACCCACTAGTTTCACTGGATGAAGTGACAGATTATGCTTTACCCACTAGTTTCACTGAATGAAGCGACAGATTATGCTTTACCCACTCGCTTGACTGAATGAAGGGGAGGACACTAGTTTGCATGAAGTGTAGGACAGATTATGCTTTACCAACTAGTTTCACTGGATGAAGTGACAGGTTATGCTTTACCCACTAGTTTCACTGAATGAAGTGACAGATTATGCTTTACCCACTAGCTTGACTAAATGAAGTGTATGACAAATTATGCTTTACCCACTAGTTTCACTTAATGAAGTGACAGATTATGCTTTACACACTAGCTTGATTGAATGAACAGTAGGAATGATTATGCTTTACCTGCTAGCTTGACTGAATGAAGTGTATGATAGATTATGCTTTGCCCACTAGTTTCACTGAATGAACTGTAGGATAGATTATGTTTTACCCACTAGCATGACTGAATGAACTGTAGGATAGATTATGTTTTACCCACTAGCATGACTGAATGAAGTGTAGGATAGATTATGCTTTACCCACTAGTTTCACTGCATGGAGTGTAGGACAAATTATGCTTTACCCAATAGCTTGACTGAATGAAATGTAGGATTGATTAAGATTTACCCACTTCCTTGCTTCATTGAATTGTAGGAGAGCTTATGCTATACCCTCTCTGACCTACTTTTAGTGCTTCTTTGACCATATATTTTTGTTTGTTTGATTAAGATTTTTAACATAGCAGTTTATAGTGATGTCTAGCAATGGGGCATCGTGCCGCAGACATGTAGTATGATGTCACACCATGTCACATTATCCTGACACTAGGCCGATCAGTCCTAACACTAACCTCGTAATGCTGAGTGCCAAGTGAGGCAGCTGTTAGTACCATTTTTGTAAGTCTTTGGTTTGACTCGGTCAGAGCGGTTTTTACGAAACATATTTTATAAACTGTAATAGTGTCCAAGGAACTAACTTGCAAAAAAAAAAAATATTGACCAAACATATTTTTTTATAAGTTAGTTTCTTGGACACTATTACAGTTTGTAAACTTAATTCAGTATTCCATAATGATAATCTTGTAATTGCAGCCATTGATTATATCACATGATTATAATATTGTCTTATAATGAAACTTATGATGCAATACACAATACCAAATGCCTTGTAATAAAATACATGATACAGTACTCAATATCACAAATGTATTGAAAATGCCTTGTAATGAAATACATGATACAGTACTCAAAAACCACAAATGTATTGAAAATGCCTTGTAATAAAATACATGATACAGTACTCAAAAACCACAAATGTATTGAAAATGCCTTGTAATAAAATACATGATACAGTACTCAATATCACAACTGTATTTAAACTGCCTTGTAATGAAATACATGATACAGTACTCAGTACCACAACTGTATTTAAACTGCCTTGTAATGAAATACATGATACAGTACATAATACCACAAATGTAGTGAAACTACCTTGTAATGAAATACATGATAACAGTACTCAGTATCACAAGTATATTGAAACTGCCTTATAATGAAATACATGATAACAGTACTCAATACCACAACGGTAATGAAACTGCCTTGTAATAAAATACATGATACAGTACTCATATCACAACTGTATTTAAACTGCCTTGTAATTAAATACATGATACAGTACTCAATATCAAAAATGTATTGAAACTGCCTTGTAATAAAATACATAATACAGTACTCAATATCACAGAATACATGCTACAAATAATTTTTCTGAGATCTTGATGAATTGGGATCCATGGTGATACACATCTTGTAAAAGGAACCATGTTGTATTGGCATACATGCCAACCATTACGCTTTTTTCACTAAATTATGCCTTGTGTGTAACCGTATATGGATTATGCTTTTTCGGTATATCCACTTTCCCAAGCAATCAATTATTTGTTTTCTCGTTTTTATTAACATTCAATTAATCCCACAGACTGTATTTTAGAAAAGATGGCTTCTACATAACTACAATATAAGAGTATGGTTGTCCTTGGACTTGCATGCATTTTCCTAACATTATCATGTTCTATTTACAGCAACTTTCGATCTCATATTCTGTTTTTAGCAGCTGTATGGCTTAGTGATGAGAAAACAGACTGATTTTCTAATTTCAATCTTTATGCGCAGATTTTTTGTTCTAATTCATATATGGTGGAGAACCAGTTTATAGGTATTTGGTGCTAAAAAGTATATTTTAGTTTAGTCGATGCATATATGAGAGCAAAAATATCTCCTTTCAAATAATTGTACAGATGGATTAGAAAAGGCATAAAATAAACGAAACAAAAAATAGCAGAATCCTCCAAATATGAAGATGTGAGGGCAGCATCATGTGACATCTATTACAGGCTGTGTGGAAAGAATTTTAATATTTGATGCTAAAAGTCTTCAGATGGATTCTAGTTTATGTGTGTGTAAAGCTAAAAGTGCTACATATGAAATGTTGAAGCAGTAAAGGATGTTAAAAACAAGAGGGAAAAATAAATCATTGTTTATTGAAAGTTTAGCATGTTATATGTGGATTACACTTTTTCTGCCTGTATTCTGCTTTTTGACCACTTGGATTGCGCTTTTTCCTCATCAGGGGTTTACATGTATGTATTGTGGGGTTGGGGGGGAATGCGATATTTGTAGTCAGCATTACATCATTCACACCCCCTCCCATTTTATTGCAATAAAATCCTCCATTTTGAAAATGAAAATCATTTGTTAATTTATAATTTCTGTCCTGATTGTCACCACAAATTGTCAGCTTGTTGGTGTTTTGAATCTAATGGTAGTTTATTTTGTAACAAAGTTGCCATATTTGCTTGGGCAGGTCCTTGATTCAAGTAACAGATGTGATATAATTCATCATCTTTGATAATCGTAATAATTGTGTACATTTTGGATTTACATCTCTTTGAACGCATCTGTACAAAAGTTACTTCTTTTTATTTGTTCAGTTTGTTTTAGAAATATTAAAACAACATATTGGATATATTGAATGCAGATAACACAGTGTTGACTAAAATGGACTGTTTTAGAAACCTGAAGAGGAGAGTGGGCAAGCAGTCTATCTGCTTGTTTACATTGAAAACTTCCATTTTGGTTAAAATTCCAAAAGGTTGATGGTGCTTGGGGTCCCTTGATGACAGCCTGGTTAGAATTTATAAATTGGTGAATGAAATTACTTAGATTTTTGTGCATTTTTTATATCCATGGCGCTTTTCAATTTTTAAATTAGTAGTGGGGTGTGAAGAACTGGGAAGGTGTGCAAATATTATAGCAGTTCTTAGCTGCATACTTAAGTAGGTTACCTGGATATGTTTTTCTTACTCTGGTGATTATGTATACTTTGATGTCTAGGTTAGTTTCTGGAACACTAAGTTTGATGTTTAGGTTAGTATCTGGAACACTAAGTTTGATGTTTAGGTTAGTATCTGGAACACTAAGTTTGATGTTTAGGTTAGTATCTGGAACACTAAGTTTGATATGTATGTTAGATTCTGGAACACAAAGCTTGATGTCTATGTGAGTTTCTGGAACACTAAGTTTGATGTTTAGGTTAGTATCTGGAACTCTAAGTTTGATGTTTAGGTTAGTGTCTGGAACATTAAGTTTGATGTTTAGGTTAGTATCTGGAACACTAAGTTGGATGTTTAGGTTAGTATCTGGAACACTAAGGAGTACTACACCGTCTTAGTAGTTGTTGAATTATTTTCAAACTTGAAATACAGTGTCTTAACTTTTTATGTTGAGGTAAAATTCATGGATGCCTTTCTTCATTCACTCATGAAACTTGATTTGTGAGGTTATAAAGAAGAGTAAAACGCAATCATGCACTTAATTTCATTTTCTTTTAACAATGGATAATGACTTTAAACTTTACTCATACTGCATAAACTTTACTCCTCATATACATGTACTTAAACATAATTTTGAAAACTTGAACTTCATTATTGATGTTTTCTTTGAAAGAAGCAATAATTTAATATTTTTTCACATTGCAGGAACTCCTTTGGCTTTGTAGGCTGTTGTTACACATTTGCCGTCATATGTTTGATGTTGGTTCTTCTTGTCAACCAGTTTATTCTCATCAGTCAGAATATCACATCACAGGAGCTTTTCAAAGCAGCTGCCAAAAACCAGACTTGCTTTTTTTTGTATGCCACCAGAAATCCACACAATAAAGGCTTCTTTAAGAACTGGTATAGCTTTATAACCAAAACTAGATCTAAACATATGTATTATGACTTGTAGTTTTATGTCATTTATTATAATGGATTGTGGCAATATTACCACCAAGTCATGCAGACAGTTTTTCAGTTTTTTTTAAATACAAAACATAAAATGTTTTGTTCTTAGTCGTTGTTGTTACATTTATTCAGAGTTATACTATTTTCATTTTTTAGAAGACATATGTATGTAATATTCTGTCAGTTGAAATTGTCATTTAATTCCTGCTAATAATGGACCACTTCGCTGACATAGTGGTTAGAGCATCCGCCTTGAGTATGGGAGATCGTGGATGAGTCATACCAAAAACATATTAAAATTGTGCTATCAGCTGTCTCACTGTTAGTGTTAGGCCTGGTGGAATATGACTGGGTGGGATATGTCTGAAGCATGCTGCCCAAGTGGTAGACATCATTATAAACTGCCACAACTGCAGACATTGTAGCAATATTTGTTAAAGCTATGTTAAAAATCCAAATCATACACACACATACTAAAAATGAACAAGTATTGTAATTATTGCTAGTCTTCACTACCGTATTTCATGTTATTTTTCGTACATGAAAAAATAATTATTAATTTCAATGTATAAAAAATTATATGTAAAATAAATAATTATCATTTTGTGGTAATTATCGTGTACGAAAAATAAAGGGATCATACCTGACAAGGCATGTAAAACACACGACTTGACAACCAAACATACAAAACTAAGGTACAAAATCGATCTCATTCTGCTCAACTTGAGAAAAACCTTTTGTTATTATGAGAGAGAGAGAGAGAGAGAGAGAGAGAGAATAATCTGTATTCAGTTACCTGTCAGTTGTGTTATTCTTTACGTAGCACTACAAGGCACTATTATATTCCATTGTCAATTAAAACCTGAATAAATAAATCGTTTTGGTTGTAATTATGAGATCCATTGCCACTGTGCCCTATGGCTATGCAGAGGTAATATACATGCTAATTAAATACGCTTGACCTTTAGCTTGGTCTTTTCCAGTAAATATTGGATTGAAGACCAGCTTCACCTCTACTAATCAAATTGAGAAGGCTCTACGTAGGGAAATCAGGCTACCCATGGGGTATTGAAAATGAGTATGACAAGCCCATTAGGTCAAGAAAAATATTAATCTAATGATACTTGTTCTGAAGCAAAAGGGCAAATGATTTTAAATTATTAACTACCATTATATATAAATCGAACTTTCGGAGTCAATGACTTTTGCATTTATTATTAAAAGTAACGGGGTTTTGTAGTGTTCTTTTTTAATTTTTTTTTTTTACTGCATTACTGTATTGAGCCAATATGATTAATTGCAAAATGGTCTGTGGTCTTCGCGTCTTCCTGTATTGAGATACTATTTTACTGGATAAATAAACTCAAATGGCTTCTGAACTCGTTTTCAAATGCGCACGTTTCTTTGACTAGCGTAATCAAGAGCGCTCATTAACGACGTTCTCCAGCTGTTACTAAATAGCAGCAGTATATATTGTAATGACAACAAAAGAACAAATACATCAATCATTATATTTTCTCGCTGATGCAAAGAAGGCCAATAAAATGAATGTGAATAGATTCTCAGTTAACAAAACAGTTGCCTTTTCTGAGTAAGCTGAGTCATAGTAACCCTGTAAAAATCATATCATCCATCCGTTTGGGTAGAATTATTTATTCAAGTTATTATTCTCTGGAATTATAAAGTGCAATGTAATATTCTTGAGCAGAAATATTAATTTGGTATTATTGTGATTTCAGAAATGGACATGGATTATAGTATTGTGATTACAGTCAACTCCGGTTAACTGCACACCATTGGGCCCATCACGAGACTGTGCAGTTAAACGGAGTGTGCAGTTAACCGGAGTACAGTACATTTTTAAGCATTGGGAAAAAAATGGGACCAGCGTAATTACGTGCAGTTATCCGGAGTTTGTAGTTAACCGATGTGCAGTTAAGTGGAGTCGACTGTAATTGCTTTTTAGTTTGGTTGTTTGTTTGATTAGGATTTTAAACATAGCTTTAACAATTTTTCAGACTTATCACTATGATGTCTGCAGTGAGGCAGTTTATAGTGATGTTTAGCACTGGGACATCAAGCTGCAGACATGTAGCATGATGTCCCACCCAGTCACATTATCCTGACACCAGGCTGACCAGTCCTAACACTAACCTCTTGATGCTGAGCATCAAGCAAGGCAGCTGTTAGTACCATTTTTGTAAGTCTTTATTATGACTTGGCTGGTGATCGAACCCACAACCTCCTACTTCTGCGGCAGACACTCTAACCACGAGGCCACTGGAGTGTTTGTGATTCATTGGACAACTGTTAGTAAATCATCACACTTCATTCAAGATTACAGGTACATCAACACCTTAATTGCTGAATCTTATGTTGAACACCACAAGAATTGAATTTTAACTTTATTCATTAGGACACGTGATAGAACTTTAATGATTATTTGAGATTTAATTCACAATATAGTAAGTTATTTTATAATATTACATATGTATTTTTCGGGGGAAGATTATTTGTTGAATTTTACAAAATTTGAATGGTTTTCAATCTTTTCTACTTAGTTTAAATTAAGACCATAGAGTCAGAATACAGAACAGATCTTGAGATTTCCAAAATTTGGTCGTTTGCTATTTTTAAAAGATGGAAGATTTTCATCAACGAAAATTACAACTATTAAACAAATTTACATTTTTTATGCACATCATCTCATTCTTTCACAGTAATTTGGTAATTACTGTTATATTTATCACAAGCATTTTTATTATTTCTTAGGAGATCTTTGCCTGGATTTTGATGTAGGCAATCCTTATCATTGTTAATTGTAATTTTTTGGAGAAGTTGCTTCATGAATTAGCTTTCCTCTTGAGTAAGCCTAACTCTTACTAGGGTGAAAGATGTCCTTTCTGCATATGCATTGGAATGTGGCAAAGTTAGTTCAGCTTTATCGAGTCCACCAATAAATTTAAATCATTGATTGCCTTTTTGTGGATTCTGATTAATGACTGCCTGCCAAGACTGCTTAATATTGGTACAGTCAGGTTCTGGTGTTTTTAATGTCAGTCAGATTTTTTAAATTAAGCACAAATTCGTACATGACCCTTTATAAGTCAGACACCTTAGTTTTTATCATTGCAGTCAAATTTAACTCGCCAGTATTATTACTGATAAGAAAGATTTGATTCATCCCATGCATTAAGGATTACAATATCAATCACCATATTTGATGGCCTGGCATTGCTTTTGATTATACTGTACCATATTCATAATTGTTAAAATAAGTAACAGAAAAGAGTGAAAGAAAATAGGCTTTGGAAAATTTAACAGATAATCTATTTCCTTGAATACAAAGTGAAAATGAGAAAAAAGAACTTTGCAGTAGTGTGAATTAAATCCCAAAATAATCAAAACATTATAGACACAAGTCCTAGTAATTTAACGTGCTGAATAGAACTCAGTAAAGGTCCAAAATAAATTTTTAAAAACTGACATTGATGATGTGTTTGTTGTAGCTCCTAATGTGCTATTGTGCCAAAACTCTTTTGTTGAATCATGGAAATATAATTCCAGGTTTGAATACACTTTAAATTTCAGTGCTGTCTCTATTCAAAATTTGTATCAGAGCTTTTTTTGTATTTCCAGAGTACATTATCACATGAATTCAATAATTTGAACAAAAAACTATGTGTCACAACATATAATATACAACTTGAAAGTGCTAGATGAATGAAAATAACCTTTTAGAATGATCTTGATGTTTGTAAAACAATAACCTGGATTATGAATAAGTAAGTCACTTAGGTAATTCCAAAAATTTTATCCAAATAAACATATTTACTTCTTATTAATAATAATGCTGATTTAAAACCCATTGACATAGAGATTAATTTAGCTGTGTGTTACAAGTTTACACAGAATAAAAAAAAATTCAATTTGGGTCAAGCAGAAATGAACTCAATTTTGGACAACTTCATGTCCATCATAGAGTGTTACATTACAATAAAAACTACAAATAAATTAAAAATAACGATTAAATTGAATATACATTAAATAATAACCTATGGATAGCCTTATTTCTCTATTGTTAACCTCGTTAATCTGATCTGGTCGGCTGAATCTTTACCTCAGTTATGTGTTATCTTGGAAAACCAGAATACAGCTGCATCTTTTTTAAACAGCATGTAAATACCACAAAGAAGCCATGTAATATATGGACAGTGGAAGATGTAACTAAAACTAGAAGGAATTACTTACCTAGTGTATTAATTGATAATGAGAAATAGTTGTGCATGAATGCATTATAGTACAGGAGTAAGATTACAGTCATCAGGTAAGTGAACAATACAACCAAAATATCTTTCTATTTATCTCTTATGATGGGGCATAATTTTTATTTAATCATAAGGTGCAAGAAGAAAAGTGTGATGGAATATGTATTATCAGGTTGTTCACCTTCTAACTTGTTGATTCTAACACACTTATATGTAATCAGATTTAAATGTATATAACTGATGTATGCCGCTTTGGCACAATTACATGTACATTAATTTTTAATACTGATGATCTTGTAATTTTTAAAATTATTCTCAAAGTGGTGTCCTATAATATTTGCGACGCGCAATCTCTTCCAAAATGGAGTATTTTTTACTCATTCTTTTTCTTTTATTTCTTCCAAATGAAATTTTATGTGCAATAAAGCAATTCAGATGACAATCCATATATGTCAATTCGGAGTAAAAGGTGCAGCTAAGATATTCTGGTTGAAAATTATATTATAGGCATGGTAGTGACAAGTACTTTAGTCTGGTTTACATTCATATTTACTAGTGATTAAGTCCAAGTCAGTGTTATTTTTATCAGATATGCCAATCATGGTTGTTTATTGTAGTGTTGAATACATAATTAGCTTAAAAATTATGGTCATTCCAGACTGTTTGTGTAATAAATGATTACTTTGAATATTGTAATATAATCAAGATTCTGATTTTTTGTGAAAAATAAAATAGTCATTATGTGAGTCCATAAACATTTTGAATATATCTGAAAAATGTTCTTACAGAAATGGAGATATTTTCAGCTGTAAAGTTGACATCTGGGCTGGAGTCATATGATCAATTAAATGTTATACATTTTTCCTTTCTCCTTCAGATGTTTTCCCTTCTCCATTCTTTTTCAGGTTTACTGAAATAGAATGGAGAAGGGAAAACATCTGAAGGAGAAAGGAAAAATGTTTAACTATCTATTTACCATATACATTTATTAGTTGGCTCATAGGTCACACATCCATAATCAAGTAATGTCTTCAATCTTTTCACACACAATATAATCCATCTTGACAAAAACTTAAAACAATAAAGTCAGCTGACGTGGCTGACAGGATCAGAGGATGAAGCTAGAGACTAGATTTTCTTGCCCTGCTTAAGCCAGCTTAGTCAAATGATCGCATGCAGTATCACCATAGATATACTATGGTCCAGCTGAAATATGAAGGAACAAATACATCTTTTTAAAAATACAATAATTTTCCATACCTGGGAGATTGTAGCAAGTGGAATAGGGGTGGGAGAGAATTTGCATTATCTTGGGAGTAAAACCCTTTTTTGAATAAATTATAACTGAAAAGTATTCATTCTGTAACATGCATGCACTCCCCTTTTGATCTTGGAATAAAAGTTCCACATTTTGCGCCAGGGTTGGATATACAGGAAACAGCCTTCATGTTACAGTTTTAGCTGCACTGGTCATAGACCAATAGAGCTAATTAGAAGGCCATTGCCCATTATGTGAAGTCTCTTTGCCATTCCTCAGCCTGTTTGTTTGTTATCATTATTCCTTCTAAGCTCTTTGGAGGATTTCAATTTAACCGTAAATATGTTTAATGCAAGGTCTAGTTGGTCCCAGAATGGTGCCAGAGATGTTGGGAAACCTTTATTACTGTATCTTATTATAAATCTGAGCAGATATTCATATGATTAATTTGGTTTTCCTGAAAGAACTTGCATCATGTCTAGCCTAAATGATATTGTTGGTTATCTCAAATCCATTATGACCACCATAGATTATTGCTATCCTCATGTAATGCGTGTTGTTATACTCTCCATTAGAGGGTCTCAAGAGAATAGTCTTTGACTAATGAGCCACCCTCTATAAATAAAGCATTATTATTATTATTACTGAGTTCTTGCTTTCACTATGTTTCACAGGAAAGTCATATTGATGTGTAGCTTTCATTCAAAGAGTTTTATTGCCTTGAAAATGGTTTTACCTTTGAATGCTTCCAGAAGAAAAGTCATATTAAAGGGTTTTGACAGAAAGGTTCTTATAGTCTTTAGTTGGTCCTACATATAAATGGCACTGATTTGATCTCCAATATGACTCGTGGATGTCATTTTAAAGCTACAGTTACTACATCACCTGGGCAAATATTTGTATCACTTGGTTTTAAGTCTGAAATCAGGCAAGATCCGGGGAGTCGCCATCAACTAAAAGAGGGATATGTCCATCGGGATGTCATCTCTGATAACACTGTATATCAGTCAATAGTCAAAACACTGGAAGATGAGGATCCGTAAAAACCTTATGTGAGTTGCTTTTAACCGAATATAAAAGCCTATTTGAGTGGAGATGTTGCCAAAACAAAAGAAATTGAAACATCTCCAGACCCTGACAAACCTGAAGGTATTACTTTTATGAATATGAAGATGTATACTCCCTGCACATCTTTGGAGACTGTCCAGTTGTAGGGTCGTGTGGCATTCATGCTGGAGGCGATAACATCCTCCTTGAATTGTTCTTTCAACATTATTCGTTACAGAAGGAAACATTGATGACGAAAGTGTCAGCCTTTTCTTCAGCTCTGAAAGGATCAAGAAATAGAAACCTAGAGTTTGTTATTTTGCCAGTCTTGATTGCTCTTGTTCACAGAAATACATGTACATATTCCTGTAGATGAACCAGTTTGTACTGATGAAAGAAGAAAAAAGGTCCCTGATGGATGAAGATTTTCCTGGCATCCTTTCTTTAAAGGAATACAGATACAAACATTTTCAATCATGCATGAAAATAACATGCCCTCTAAACCTTTGAAAAGAGATCTAGTCCGATCATATACTTGGTACTGTAGAAAGGAAGACTAAGTAGAATAGGATGATGCAGCTCTTAGCTTTTCTCGAACACGCGACTATCCGCGTCCGACGCGAACGCTCCAACCTCTTAGGCCACCTGAGTGGTCTTCAGCGGACATAAGAGTCACGACCAGGAACTGTTGTTGCTGGTCCCTAATCTTATGGATATTCATAGGGGATGGGACAAACTGTTGTCTACTCCTCATGTGATATAGTCCTCAAAGGTTCTTTCTGTGGTCCATCTTTACTTTACACGTCTCCACGGCAGCATCCTGAGGTGGTGGAAATCGAAACATGCTTGCTTGGATGTTTTCGGCATGCGAAGCAACTCTGGAGACAATAATTGCTCCAAGAGGCTGAACGAGATAACCAAAATCGATTGGTTTTGAGAGGTGATCATAATTATGATTCGTGCCTTACACTCTAAGGCCTCTATTGCTTTACCAATTGGCGAACCCAAAGTCCATAATAACCTGAAAGGGGGGGGGGGCAGGTATAAAGGGTCATGCAAATGAATGAACCCGGTACATAGAGGCAGGGACCAGCGGCCAGAATGTAGCAGAGGGGACATGCACCGCTTCTGTTGCCTGACATACTCTTGAATCTGGCAAAATTTCTGTGCGAGTTTCTAAAATGGTGGAGCAGCAAAGGATATGAACCAGAACGGGTCATTGAGAGCGAGCCACTCCAAATTGGAGTAAATCGTAGCAATTAGTAAAGAGTTTTGGACACATTTCTGTGAGAAAAACGTCATGACTTCCTGCTCTTCCAACTCGCGATAGGACAGGGCGGTACAGAACATGGATCCAGAATGAGATAGGATGACGTGACACAACTCACTTTTCTGGAAACTTATTCGAGTTCACCAGAATGGAAAGGACATTGTCATCCTGAACACGCTACCAAGGAGACACATTCCTGTCGTCCTCGACTTCCTTTTTTGGCGACAGATGCATATACATATAGATTTCGATGTCTCAACGTCTCACTTGGAAGGGGGTGGGGTTTGCAGTTAATGGGATCAACCCATCTAGTTGTCGTTCAAGACGAATCACATCATTGGCCCGTTCTCGTCTCTGAAGAGTGATAGGGTCTGAGGTGACAGAGCAGACTATAATTACAAAATTCACAACCTACTGAGTGAAGAGCCACTTTACGGTACACACGCTAGCTGCTAACACTGATTGGCACAAATTCTACTATACAGAATACAAATAACGTATTGCATTGCATTACATTCCATTTAGTGTTTTTTTTAAATACGTATTGTAAGAAACAAAATTGATAATAGTGAAATTTGTTTATTTAGCTGCTGAAAAATGCAAGTAGTGACATTTGAGCCAATGACTTTGCACTCTGAATTCGTGCGCCTCGAAGAAACTCTTCAGTTTATCATCATCATCAGTCTCTTGACCTAGTGTGGTCGTTGAGGCACTATGCTGCTGAACATCTGACCAGTTCCCTCCACTTGTCTCGATCATGTGCATGCCTATGTCTCCGCAAAACTTGTCCTGGTCCATTCTGTGATGTTGTCAGTCCACTTTTCTAATGCCTACATCTCCTTCTACCACCTGGACACTGCCCTGTAGTACTGTTGTGGATAGAATATTGGCTCTAGTGACATGGCCATACCATTTCAACTTGCTCCTTTTGACAGTGTCATTTAAACTGGCCCACTGTTTCCAGTTCCTGCCCTCTGACTTTAATCTTGGTTGAGATTTGTTTGCCACTATTTGTCAATTGTCTTCTCTGCGCTTATCTCCATGTCAGATCTGGAAGATGTTTTTTCCAGGTTCTTCACTAATGTGGTAAGCTCGTCTTCATTGCCTGCCCCCCCCCCCCCCCCCCGTTCCCATCAGTGTCGTCTGCAAAGCGTAGCGTTGGTGATGTTACACTCTCCAATGCTGATTGTCCCACAGTGGTTTTCCAGGACTTCGCTCATGATGCGCTCTAAGTACATGTTGAAAAGCGTTGGTGACAGGAGACAGCTTTGACGTATTCCATCTGCTGTCTTGATCCAGCCTCCCCCCCCCCCCCCCCCGAAACTTAAGCAATTACTGCACTGGTAGCCTTGGCTTACAGCTGCTTGATTGTATTGATATACGTTTGACCCATGTTGTACTTCTTCATTGTGGCCCACAATGCCTCATGTCACACTCTGTCAAAGCCTCTTTGAAATCTATGAACACATGATAGATGTCTTGTTGATGTTGTGAGTATTTTTCACACAGAACCCTGATATTGAATATTTGTTCTGTTGTGCTTCTTCCACTCCGGAACCCTGCCTGTTCTTCAGCGATTATTTCTTCTGCTTGTGGATTCAGTCTGTTCAAGATGATCTTCAGCATCACCTTACTAACTTGGCTTCAGTTTATATGTTATGAATAAAATGTCCATGGGATCATAAGTGAGTCGAGTTTCAAACACGTTTTTATGAAGTGAAATAATGTAATAAATTTGGAGTATGTGTATTTGACAGCATCCCGTTTTTAATTTGTGCTAGTATTTGGTCTTCGGTGCCATGGAAACATTACTAGCCCGAAATAGTTAGCCAGTTAGTAGGAGCAAACATCACAGAGCCGAGTGTTAGTGAATTTGAACCATGCTGGGGTCGTTAGTAGTGAATTTGGGTACAAGCCGAATGACTGTCCCTTTTTGTAACATACTCCATATTAAAATTCCGCGGTGTATAAAAGTGATGTGATTGAAAAGGCAGTATTTATGGTTGGAAATCAGTAAATTATATAATGGAATCAATAAGTTGGAATTTGGTAGGTACCGTTTATGTGTCCATAGTGGAAAATAGGCGTATGTATATGAGCGTGATACGCCGGAAATTATGAGGATTGACTGGCCTAGGGTCGCGCAGTTAAATATTTCCCAGTTAGTAAGGGAATGCTAGTGGAATTTCTATGGCATGACGGGCTTGCGGTACGGAAATAGGATGATAAAGAAGAAAAACCATGCTAAGGTGCGGTTAATGGACTCTTGGGCAAGTTGTCTCCTCTGGGTCGCCAATTGATTAGAGCAAAGATTATTAATTATAGCAGACACGTCTTTCTTTCCATTTTACAACTCAAGTTGTATGGAAGTCTTTGGAAATTTGGGGAAAACATATGACTTCCAGCGTGACTCGCGCCAGGGTTTTGACACCGCTCGGTCAAGTGAATATCCCAGTGCGTGTAACAATATGATTCTGCCTGCTGATACAGCATCCGTCACTGTTCTCATGCTGACGAAGTGAACGTTTCTTAGAGTTACTTATATCCCTAGTTACCGGCAATCTTTAAGCACACTCAGCTTTGTCTGACCAGGCATACATTAACGTATTTCTTACGTTTGCGACTTGGATCTTTGGATATCCGCATGAAAACGAGGTCGTATCTCAAAGGGAGTCTTTAAAAGTTACTAACTTGTCTCTTTCGAAGTGTCTAGGTTTAAAACAGGTCATGTTAGCAATGTAAGGAACTTTTGCCAATCTATGACGTGTTGCCCATTGACTATTGTTTGTTGTTATTCAGCAGTAAGCTTGTGTCAGGCCCTATTTGAGTAAAGTAGGAAAAATAAATTGGAAAGAGTCGTATTTGCAGCAGTTAAACTTTTCAAGGTTTGCTCGAATGATGCCACAACGCAAACTCGTGGATGGCAAGTGCATTGACAACAGAGAACAGACCAAATAATTCAAAACCAATGTCCAGTTTTACTGTCATAGTATCAAGTAAGAGAATTTTGAGCTGTTTTCGTTTTGATAACAAGTGCTGAGGCTATGTTACTCTGCCATCTTATTGCGTTGTGCGTGAAAGGACTGATAAAATAATCCAACAAGATTTGATTGTCCGTTATTTTATCCCCCATAATGTGGTGTAGATTTTGAAGATTATTACATATACTGCGTATATAAAGAATTCTAAAATCGTACAATGTATGGCTTGTGACGACTCTTGTATTTACGGTACATTTTCAGATGTAGTTGATCATTGGCAACATTGTTCTCGAAACTTAATGCACCTTTCATATAACCCATTTATACACAGCGTCGTGAATGGAAATAGTGGTATATACATATAACTGGCAAGTGAAGTTCAATTAATTAAGAGTATATAAAATTGTGAGCGATTGTAATTTTCATTAAAAGTCTATTCTGTTCTCGCCAAGTCAATAAATATTAACGGAACCTCTAAAACTTTTCTGCACTAATAAAGGTACACGTTGGTCGGTCCACTTCATCCTGTTTTCCCAGTGCATTCCATGGCCTGTCACATGTAACGAATGTTTTAATATGGCAAGAATGACTTTTTAAGGCTAACGAAACCATATGTACGACTTTTATGTTATT
The DNA here is from genome assembly GCA_029339505.1 of Unio delphinus. Taxonomy (NCBI): domain Eukaryota; kingdom Metazoa; phylum Mollusca; class Bivalvia; order Unionida; family Unionidae; genus Unio; species Unio delphinus. The sequence goes on from JAQISU010000130.1 coordinate 1,671,985, forward strand.
CAAGATAAAATGGACTATTTTGTCAGATTACAAAACTGTTGGGTCGCTGACAGCTACAATTTAAAATTTCGGGATCGGGTGGGGGTGGGGTTCTTGTGGAACTTAAATTCATTACAAAAAAATGTTTTGTGATATGTTACATACGATCAATCATCGTCCCAGTAATGAGACTTCTTTTTTGAAGAAGAAGAAGAATCAGAAGAGACATTAAGTTAAAGATAACTACGTATGGATGAAACGTCAAAAAAATGGCGACTGTTTAAGGTATGCGTGATGTAATGAAGGCTGATATCTACTCCTTAAACTTTGATCTTAAATTGAGGAGTTTCTGTGCCTGTCCGTACCCGTGAATGTTCAACCATTCACCTGCCTCTACCTACTTGTTATCTTCAGTCCAAGGTATCTCGGTGCGGTCACAGGAAGGGGTGTCTCTGAAGCTGACTTGACTGATGTCGGAGAGATTTCATGTTCGGCTGGACACTTTCTGAACGAGTTACTTTGTTTCCTATAAAAGATCGTGTTAGATGCTATCTTTCTAAATTCCGTACTATTCTCACCCTAGTTTCAGTGGTAAAAATACGCCAAGAATAACAGACGCCGGGGATTAAGCCTGTTTCAGATCTAAATTCTCCCCGGTAGTGGGAGGGGTATTGGACTTGTGTTTTGAAAATTGGACGGCTGTAATTAAGATGACTTTAACTATGAAGATGGACAACGTATTTTTCTTTTCAAGACTGCATATATTTCATATTCTATTAATGTTAGTGTTATTGGATTCCACGCCATTGATATTAGGTAAGTTACGATTACAACCAATACACATACCTTTCTTTTAATATAATTATTTATCCATTACATTTTAGATGGGTCCAATTTTTCTTAATAATAATAATAATAATATTAATAATAATAATAATAATAATAATAATAATAATAATAATAATTTTATCATGGGTCATTTTAAATATGCTTTTATATTAGTACCGTTTCCATATCTTCTCACCTGTAAAAATTCTTGGATTAATTACATTTCAGTATAGAAGGTATACACAAAAAAATGAAACAATCACAAAAAAGACTTTTTGTGATGAATGAAATGTTACAATTTTTGTCCATTTTTCTGTTGTAAGCTTGTATCATTTTATGGTTCTTATTAAAATTAAAGGAATGAAATCTCATGTATGAAATCTACGATCTTCCAGCATTAAAACTTTTAAGTCAAATAACGGCTTTTACCAGTCTGTCATTAACAAAAGAAAAAAAAAACGTACCTTCAAAACTACTCAAACATGAATTTTGGTTTATCCCACTAATATTATTATGTATGTAAAATTTCGAATACTGAAGTTTTTATTTTCTTTCAAACAGAATTTCTTTTAGTTTAAATGAAATGTTATTTAAATGAAAAGGTCCTCGTTTAGCACGCCACTACTAACCCCTACCCCCACAGCCTACCAGAAATTGACTGGACTGATAATGTGCAAGATTAAGGTTTAAACAGTCATGATATTTTATAAAAAGAGAACGAAAATTACACGTAGATTTTTTTTTTTAAAACATCAGCAAGATGATCTTTTCGTAGCTTGTTTGTGTAATACTTTGATGGAGGAAAAGAAATTGCTAAATAGAAACAACCAAAGGAGACATACTAGTCTAAAACGGGGGACCCCGAGTGGCCGAGTGGTCTAAAGCGCTGTCCATTACGGATCACTGCCATCTCACCTCTGTCTACGTGGGTTCGAGTCTAAGATTCAGCTAATATAGTTAGGTGAGAAAGCTTGCCAATAACTTCTCGTGGGTCCGTGGTTCTTTCCGGGTTCTTCCTCCACCATTAATACTGGCCGCCATGTATAGCCTATCTTGTGCTGAAAAATGGCATTAAATCCTAAAAACTAAACTAAACTAGTCTAAAACGGAAATCTACCGTAACTCAGAAACTTTTTTTAAAAATACTTGCAAACATGCAGTAAACTTGTCGAACAAGCAAACTCCTCTTGGTGCACTATTCCCGTGAACTACTATAGATGCATCCCTGGAAGTACCATCGTGCAACCTTGTTCTTTTAATTCAGTTTCTTTAATCGTATGTATAAATATCTACAGCCAAATATTATGTAGACTGTACAGTAATTAGGGTTTTGTGAATTTATTCTTGTTTCATTTGGAGAATCGTCATGTGTCAGAAATGATTTTGTTTGTTTGTTTGATTAGGATTTTTAACGTAGCTTTAACAATTTTTCAGTCATATCGCTACGATGTCTGCAGTGAGGCAGTTTATAGTGATGTCTAGCACTGAGACATCATGCCGCAGACATGTAGCATGATGTCTCACCCAGTCACATTATCCTGACACCAGGCCGACCAGTCCTAACACTAACCTCTTAATGCTGAGCGTCAAGCGAGGCAGCTGTTAGTACCATTTTTGTAAGTCTTTGGTATGACTCGGCCGGGGATCGAACCGACGACCTCCCGCTTCCGGGGCGGACGCTCTAACCACTAGGCCACCGGAGCGGTTGTGTCAGAAATGAACAGTACATTCTGAAAGCGCTTAGCATGGTTTCAAACCATATATATATATATATATATATATATATATATATATATATATATATATATATATATATATATATATATGTGTGTGTGTGTGTGTGTGTGTGTGTGTGTGTGTGTGTGTGTGTTGTACGTTATACAGTTTAAAGACTGTTTAATTATTTCTCTATCTTGGTTTGTCACCAGGTTTGCGATTTAAGGTACCCATTGCTTTGCCTGCCGTGCACTTCAGATCACTAAGATATTGCAAAGAATTCAAAATATGCTATCCACATTTTCAAACGATTTTGAGACGTTCATAAAGAACACCTTCAAATAAAGGACATTAAAAAAAACTTTGCAAAATAAAATCACATGCCTCTTTTAAAGACACGTGTTCCCCCACCCCACCCGAAGAAAAATGAAAAATGGTGGTCGTTTTAGTTCTCCCTGTAGACATACTCTACTGCATTTTGCCCACCAATTACGATTTATTAATTTCAGGTTTGACTAAAAGCAAAACGTGCACGGTTGTATGATTTTGGTACTTAAATTTTTCATAAACAAATCACCGTATTGTACAAGACTTGTGATTCTTTTCTGAATTCTCATTATCCAATCTTTCTCCTCATATATTTTATCTTCTGAAAACTGAACTCTTCTTTAATTGTTGATTTTTCTAAAATTCCCTGATAACAAATTATTGAATGAGCAAGATACCACTTGATAAAATGTGTGTATCATGTACTAGTAAGTCGATAAGCTGTGATTACTCGTACCACACCGAGAAGTAACCGCGAACTTGTCCTTGATTAAGTTTACTGGTAAACAAATATGACGAGTGGCATGTTCGTATCAAATCCACATTCACAGCCCTAATTCATCTATAATCCGCCTTGTATGTGTTTCTTAGCAGTTCGTATTCACTTTAGAAAGGCGAATCTAAAGATGATGCGTGAGTGAAGCTGTGTGTCTGTTTGCTTATGTCCAAAACCTGTACATAATGGAATTCTGTACAAGGATATTTTTATTTTCATTAAAATTTAGTACATTAGCTAGGATACAAATTCTTGGTTTTCTACATGTACATGTACTCCCCATCGTAACTGTCCCATTTGTTGAAAATCGCTGAATTTTCATTGTTTTCGCACTTTATACTTGTATCATTGAATGGAAATAATCTATGAGTAACATTAATTAGATTTGTTTGAAAGTATTAGGGGTTTTATCTATTTTCTCTGAAAGGGGGTTGGAGTGAGACGATGAATGGAACGTTTTCGAGCAAGAATATTTTTATTTTCTCAGACTTCAGAGTATTTTTTTCTTTTGTATCTGATACTGTTGGAATTTTCTCTCCTAAAAATGAGAGCAAGAATTTGTTTGGAACAGTTTGGGGGCCGGATATTTTCTGAACAAAACAAACGTCCCAACCTCAGGAACCGAACATTAAATGGTTGTCCCCTTAATGGCTTTAAGCTGGATATTAAGAAACTATCGATATCGTAAGTTAGTTCGTGTGCTCGTTTTATGTAAAAATATTTAAAAAAATATCCTATTGCAGTACATAGACGGTACTTTTGGGGGTAAAGGCTGCATGCTACTTTCCCTTTAATGATAAAATAGGCTAATTTCACTTTTATATCAGACTCGTGGTTAAATAATATATATAAAATCTGATAAATCAAATATTGCATCTTCTAACTGTCACGCCAGCAACTACAGCATATTAGCTTTAAAATGGAGCATAGTTAACAATTATACGTCTTTTAGAGGATTTTACGATGCAATATTTTTATGAAATCTCAAAAACTCCTTTTACGCTCACTATGTTTTTCAAAATTTTTATTTCAGTTTTATTTCCAAGCTTATATAACATCCATAAAATTTTTCTGTTGAATGCTTAATAATTTTACTGTAATCAATTACTAACACAGGAATGGTGTATGGACTACATATTAATATACACAAACTAAACTCGTGTCTTCTATACAGTTATTTTGGTCGGATTTCGTTCAAAACATTTAATTACCTCATTGTACATGGATATTTCAGACAATGGAGTGTTATACTTGTAACTACCAGCTCACAGGGTTGAACCTTGGTGCTGACGTGGTATTTCAAATACTTTTCAACAACGTACTTTGTATTCTAAATATGGAAAAACGTTAATACTCAACTAATGAAATGATTTTTGAAAAAAAATACCAAAATAACATAAAGGGGTGTATGGGTGTTATTACTAATCACATAGATTCATCAATCATCACTGCCAGTCAATGCCAGCTATTTTAGAAGAATTTAATGTTCCTTTGAGTGGCTACCTACTGGAACCACTACCAGTCAATGCGATGTTTTAGTAGGATTTAACCTTCCTACGAGTGGCTACTTACTGGAAACAGTGCTGTCAATGCCAGCTGGTTTTGAAGAATTTAGCCTTCCCTTGAGTGGCTACCTAATGGAACCAGGACCAGTAAATATCCAATAATTTAGTAGAATGTAGCCGTCCTTGAATGTTTTCCTATTGGAACCAGCTTCCGTAAAATACAGTGACAGTTCTTCCGTAAAATACAATGACATACTTCTGTAAAATACAGTGACCGATTCCAGCATGGAGTCTTCCCTTGAATTGTCACCTGTGGGAACAAGTTTCCATAAGAAACAATGACAGCTTCCAGCATGGAACCTTTCAAATTTGCCATTCATAAAAAAAATAAGTTTAAATTCAAATAAAAACCAGGATATGATATTTGAAGACTGATTGTGTGTATTTGTACTTCTGTTTGTCAGAAAATTTTAATGCCACATATAGATGCAAAATATTTATTGATAGTTCAAATTTGCCAAGGGCCAGTTTTGTTGAGTACCAAAGTGAAAGTTAAAGTAGATGTAATTGTGTAACGCATGGTGAAATGGTAGACATACCTGGACAGCTAGATAATAGTAATACGTTAATGTTGTCACGGTCTTATTTTGTTATAATTCACTTGGCCACGTTGATTCACAATAAGTAACAGACTGCAATGTCATCATTGTATACAATGATCAGTTGTTGTTGTAGGGTTTAACGCCATTTTTCAGCACACGATAGGCTATACATGGCGGCCAGTATTAATGGTAGATGGAGAACCCGGTAAAACCCCCAGAAAGAACCAATGACACACGAGAAGCTACGGGCAAGCTTTCTCACATACCCACATTGACCGAATCAGAGACTCGAACCGACGCAGACATAGGTGAGATGGCAGTGATCCGTAACGGAGAGCGCTTTAGACCACTCGGCCATTCGGGGCCCCTTCACAATGATCAGTCATCGGAAATTTCAAAGCTGTTTTAAATTACTGTTGATGTTGATTTTGGTATGGTGCTTTATTTATTTCACAGCAACATAAAAGTTTATTTAGCCCCAAGGCAAATTGGAGTAACGTGCCTTACTTTGGGTCACACCATGATAGCCTACCTAGGCATATCCAGTGGTAGGATTCGTACCTGCACCTAATCGGTTGCGAGTCCTACACACTGAGCACAGAGCCATCGCACTTCCTTTAAATTACCGATGTTATCAATGTTTCTATCAACACTTGGTTACTATTTGAATTATTTTCTCATTATGTAACTCCTTTTGTATGCTCAGCCTTTTTTTTTTTTTTTTTTTGTGTGATGTCGGAAAAAGCGATGTAATTTTTCTTACAAAATTTAACTTTGTCTGTCATTTAATCTAACATAAACTTTCTTCTTCTTTCTTCTTTCATTTTGCACATGGCTACCTACCCATGATTCTGTGTATCTTCTTTTTTTCTTTTCTACTAGCCAACGTTTGGGAAATAATAATCAGTAATTATAATCTTTAATTAATTACTGTTTTTAAAGTAATTACAATTAGAATCAAAACTTTTTTTGTGACGACAGGTAATTGAAATTTATTTAATATATAATAAAATATGTCATGTAATGAAGATCTGATTACAACATTATTACATTTTTTTATGAATATAGACTTACAACTTGAACTGATTTTAGAAATATAAATAATGTGATTTTAGTCTTACAGGCGACCTTATTTGTTCCGGTTTTTTTAAAGCGTGTATTGTGGATCTAAAGGACATGAAATATTGACAATTAGAAGTTCTCATTACAATACCGGCATAGAAAAATAAATTGAAACCGTATTTCTGTAAAATAATATAATATCAGATTTTCTTTTTATTGCAGATGATATAATTTGCTATACTGATATACTATTTAGACTTAATGATGTAAAAGTGAAACGAAAATGATATTTATTTAGTACCTTTCAATAACGCTCTTCTGTCATATGTCAGTTAACCAGCAATAGGGTATATTATAGAACTAAACATTGGCCCGGAAATATACGAACAAAATTTACAACTAGACGGCAATTTTGTAAATCTAAGATTTAATGTAGACGTAATGGTAGGTCTTAAAAACATACACATTTTTGATGCATTTTGATGATTTTTCTGTGCGATTAGTTTTAGTAATATTTATGAATCTTGTAATTGAACACCAAATAATAGACCCTGTAACAAAACATAGACCCTGTAACAAAATATACACCCTGTAACAAAACACAGACCCTGTAACAAAACACAGACCCTGTAACGAAGTCATAAGAATGAATACAGTAATCGCACACCCTAGAATATAATATGTAACGAAGGCCGAATAATGAATGCAGTAATCGCACACTCTAGTATCGACCCTGTAATAATGTCATACGAATGAATACAGTAACCACAAACTCTAGAATAAACACTGTAACAACGTCCTAGGAATGAATATAGTAATAACACATCCTAGTATAGACCCTGTAACAAAGTCCTAAGAATGAAAACAGTATTCGTACACTCTAAAACAGACCAAGTAACAAAGTCCTAAATGAACACAGCTATGGCACACCCTAGAATAGACTATGTAACAAAATCGTAAGAATGAATACAGTAATTACATACTCTAGTATCGACCCCGTAACAAAACCCTAAGAGTGAATATAGTAATCACACACTCTAGAATAAACACTATGACAAAGTCCTAAGAATGAATACATTGATTGCACACACTAGAATAGATCCTGTAATAAATTCTTAAGAATAAAAACAGTAAACCCACACCCAAGAATAGACCCTGTAACAAAGTCCTAAGAATGAATACAGTAATAGAAAAAAAAAACCTATACTAGACCCTGTAACAAAAAAGTCCTAAGAATGAATACAGTAATATAAAAATCCCTAAACTAGACCCTGTGACAAAGTCCTAAGAATAAATACAGTAATATAAAAATCATATACTAGACCCTGTTACAAAGTCCTAAGAATAAATACAGTAATATACAAATCATATACTAGACCCTGTAACTAAGTCCTAAGAATGAATACAGTAATAGAAAAACCCTATACTAGGCCCTGTAACAAAGTCCTAAGAATAAATACAGTAATAGAAAAAACCCTATACTAGACCCTGTAACAAAGCTCTAAGAATAAATACAGTAATATAAAAAACCCTATACTAGACCCTGTAAAAAAGTCCTAAGAATAAATACAGTAATATAAAAATCATATACTAGACCCTGTAACAAAGTCCTAAGAATGAATACAGTAATAGAAAAAACCCTATACTAGACCCTGTAAGAAAGTCCTAAGAATGAATACAGTAATAGAAAAAAACCTATACTAGACCCTGTAAGAAAGTCCTAAGAATGAATACAGTAATAGAAAAAACTATATAGACCCTGTAACAAAGCTCTAAGAATACATATCGTAATCTCACACCTTATGCTAGACCATGTAGCACAACCCTAAAAATGAATACAGTAATCAGTGGTTAAGTTTTTAAAAAAATAATATTAAAAAAAATGTTTAATTTAGAGTATCTGAATGTGCTTTCTTCAGAATACAGATTACTTTTAATTTTAACATATCGATTACTTCATGCTTAAAAATATTACTTTTAGTTTTAACATATCGATTACTCCATGCTTAAAAAAATTACTTTTAGTTTTAGCATATCGATTACTTCATGGTTAAAAAAATTACTATTAGTTTTAACATATCGATTAGGGGCCCCGAGTGGCCAGGTGGTCTAAAGCGCTGTCCGTTACGGATCACTGTCATCTCACCTTTGTCTGCGTGGGTTCGAGTCTAAGATTCGGCTAATGTAGTTATATGAGAAAGCTTGCCAGTAGCTTCTCGTGAGTCGGTGGTTCTTTCCTGGAGTTTCCGGGTTCTTCCTCCACCATTAATACTGGCCGCCATGTATAGCCTATATTGTGCTTAAAAATGGCGTTAAACCATAAAAATACAAAACAAAACATATCGATTACTTCATGCTTAAAAATATTACTTTTAGTTTTAACATATCGATCACCTCATGCTTAAAAAAACGTTTAGTTTTAATATGGCTATAACTTCATGCTTATAAAAGTTATAAACTGAAACATGTGACTTTATTTTTTTTGTTAAAATGTACTCAAACTAAATTTAAAAAAATATTGATTGCAATAAAAACATGCATATAATTTAATAAATTAGTGAGCCCAAAAGAATAACTGTTATTGTAATAAAACTGCATGTAAAGATCCTGATCTGCCATCACATAATGCGCCAGCGGAGCAAGGTTTGCGTTCCAGATAATTTTTATGGATATAATCTAAGCATGCAGATGAATGTGTATTTTTACAGGTCAGAATCAGAATCCTATGGTAAGGCTATCGGGAGGATCAAGGCAATCTCAAGGTCGCGTGGAGGTATTTTATAATGGAGCATGGGGAACCGTGTGTGACGATAACTTTGATAACAACGCTGCCACAGTGGTATGTCGGATGCTTGGTTACACAGGGTAAGTAAGCACAGAGAGAGAGAGAGAGAGAGAGAGAGAGAGAGAGAGAGAGAGAGAGAGAGAGAGAGAGAGAGAGAGAGAGAGAGTATATATCGTATGATATCAATTTAATCTGTTGTTACCTGTACTTGCATGTTTTTCCTCAGGCAAAAAAGTTAACGAAACCGTTGCCTTGATACTGTGTTTCACTAGATGCACAAAGAACAAGACTTAAGTGCAAGTACTTTAAATTAGCCCTTGTTTAATTTGAATAAAGACACCTATATTTTGGACTCAATATAGAAAATCCCTGAAAGTTCTTGGTCACAGGTTTGTTTTAGTCCAACATCAACAGTTGTTACTCTCCAGCACACCGTTATCTCGTGATTACTCTCCAGTACACCGCTATCTTGATAAATCGCACCCTGATACCTCCACTATAGTATGTTGACATTTAAGATCTGTAGCCTTCAATAGGTCGGATAAACTGAAAAGTTACTTAATAGGATCAATCTGCACAGTTCTGACAAGATGACTAAAAAAAAAAACAACAACACAGAAATCCTGTTGCAGAACACATCTTTTCCCGAAGCCTCACATTCAGTGATGTAACTTATTGGAATTGCCCACAACCCCAACTCAAGTTCAGAAACCAGGAAAGAAAATGTATCTTACTTGATACGCCGCCTTAGAACACTGAAAACAAGTGGTTTAACCTAACAAGATTAGAAAAAGACAACCACGCATAAATAAAATCATTCTGATCTTTTTGTAGCCGGTACATTTTCATATAACTAATTATTTCAGTCTGCTTATTAGTAACCCAATACAGTAACCTAAAATGACTACTAAAACAATGAAATATCCGGGATATAATTTACGGTTACACAAAATTGCATAAAATACAGATGGAGATCGAGCTTATCGATTTCTAGGTTAATTTAAAAAATTGAAAGCATTAGCATCAACTTGAAGCCAATTAGTTGAAAGAAAAGCTTTTAATCTTTTACTTTCGATCGATCGATCGATCGAGAGAGAGAGAGAGAGAGAGAGAGAGAGAGAGAGAGAGAGAGAGAGAGAGATGCTTCGCGGTCCCAACTTCTGTTGACGGGCGCACAGTGTGTAGTTTTAAATTTCCAATTCTTAAAGTAGTAGGTTCAGATATTGCTTCCTAGAGCTTTTCATTTCCATTCATATGCGAAACGTGTTACCAACTCAAAACCATAATTTTACCTTCTTCCTTAGGTCGTCTTAATGATAGGCTAGGCATTGTATTTTATCATGATAAATCAGGGTCTAAAGTTAATCTGATTAAGATATCCGCCTTCCTACGTGACGATCTGACGACGACCACTCAATGGGCATGATCTGGGGACATTTGAATTAGCTAATAGACAGTAGATATAGACAGAATATTTAACCTTGCAAAAACTTTTACGTAACCTTATTGGTATACAAAAATCGAAGAATTGCCAGGAACAGTACAAACGAACATCCAATTTGTATTGGCCCAGTCATTCTGCACAAAGACGTTTCTTACAGAACATACAAGAGTTTTCTGGAACATATTGCTACAGAGCTTTTTATAGATACTGAGTCCGTGGAAGTACGAGTGTCGGAATTTTTGTTTTGGGATGATGAGAAGGGCATAACAAAGGCAATATATAACACGTATTCCCCTCAGCTACACAAAACATCTGAAGGATAACGTAAGGCACTACCTTCAAAATAAAATTTGGTGTGTGTGTGATTAGGATTTTTAACAAAGCTTTAACAATTTTTCAGTCATATCGCTACGATGTCTGCAGTGAAGCAGTTTATAGTATTGTCTAGCACTGGGGCATCATGCCGCAGACATATAGCATGATGTCCCACCTAGTCACATTATCCTGACACCAGGCCGACTAGTCCCAACACTAACCTCTTGATGCTGAGCGCCAAGCGAGGCAGCTGTTAGTACCATTTTTGTAAGTCTTTGATATGACTCGGCCGGGGATCGAAACCACGACCTCCCGCTTCCGGGGCGGACGCTTTAACCACTAGGCCACCGGAGTGGTACAAAATTTAGGTTGGAAAAGGGTGAACGTGATACATTAAATGCCAACATATTTGATAAAGGTGGCATCACAGACGCAAATATTACAATCGATTTTGAAAGCCGATCAGAACATCTGGAAACTATCATTAGCGAAGCGCATCCGACATTTGCACGATACTTTACCAACAACTGAGACTACAGAAATACGCTTTCGAAACGAACCGCAGAAATACTGAATGCGTGAATTGGACTAATAACAATGCAGAGTCCATCAATACCATTTTAAAACTCTCATTTGATTGGAAACCAAAACATGAGCAAGATCTAATACATACACGTTTCAGTTTGACACAGTTCCATTTCGTGGATTATGGAAGCGCTCTTCATAACAGCGGGAATTATCAGTTAACGAAAGAAGAGCACATTTGCCATATACACGACAGCGTCTGGAGGTGTTCATGGAGATGTGGTCGCTTTAAGCCACAAACAATTATCCTTCTGTGGAAACAATATAAACCCTTTTTCAACCAATATATTTAAAAACCAACAAAATTGCCATTTTTTGTCAAAATCACTAAAATAAATGAATATAATGTACAGTTGTAATTTTCTGGCATATCTTTGTTTTGTAGGTTTTTGGTCTTTATGAAATTCGCAGGTTCAGAATTTTGCATATATCTTTAAAAATTCCATCTGATACATGTATACATAATAACACCTTTTATTTGATATGTATACCTAATAAGAATGATTTTAACACCTTTTATTTGATACATATTCCTAATAAGAATGATTCTGACACATTTTATTTGATACATATACCTAATTAGAATGATTTCAACATATATTTTGATTATTATAGTTTTCAGTTATAGCGTAGGCTCATATTAACCTTTTCATTTGAAATTATGAAGTATGCCAGTATTTTACAAAATTTTCTTGATTGATAGCTTAAAAAATGGGTTTTTCCACATTTCAGGAATTTATTTGTAGCCAGGACAGATGGCTTTTTTGGTGCTGGGTCTGGTTCAATTTTGTTAGATGATATAGCTTGTAATGGGAATGAAACCAGTATAGTCAACTGTCGTCACAACCCTTGGGGTCAAAACAACTGTGGCCATAATGAAGATGCTGGAGTTGACTGTCAACCAAGTGAGTAGATTGTTACATATAGATTATGTTACATATAGATAATGTTCCATATAGTTAATGTAACTTGTAGATAATGCTACATATAGATAATGTTATATATAGATAATGTAACATATATAATGTTACATATAGATAATGTAACATAATGTTACATATAGATAATGTAACATAAATAATGTAACATGAAGATTATGTTACAAATAAATAATGTTACTTATATACAATGTTACATATAGATACTGTAACATATAGATAACGTTATATATATATATATATATATATATATATATATATATATATATATATATATATATATATATATATAAAGTTACATATAGATAATGTAACATACAGATATGGTAACATATAGATAATGTGAACTATGATGCTGATGTAGTACAGATAAATACCAAATGCTAAAGAATATGAAGAAAGTAAGGGAACAGTAATGAAAGAAAGTAAGAAAAGATAAAAGAAAGAAAATATTGAAGAGAGCAGAAGATAAAATAGTAAATTTATTTAAATGACATCCTTTGTGGCCAGTTGACAGTTTTCTATTGCCAATGATATAATATGTACATGTTTTTGCTTTTGTATTTCCTTATGTTTTATATTTCCTTCTCTTTTATATTTCCTTGTGTTTTATATATGTCCTTGTGTTTTATATTTCCTTGTGTTTTATATTTCCTTGTGTTTTATATTTTCTTATGTTATATATATCCTTATGTTTTATATATGTCCTTGTGTTATATGTCCTTATGTTATATATGTCCTTATGTTATATATGTCCTTATGTTATATATATATATATATATATATATATATATATATATATATATATATATATATATATATATATCCTTGTGTTTTATATTTCCTTCTCTTTTATATTTCCTTATGTGTTATATTTCCTTGTGGTTTTTATTTCTTTATGTTTTATATTTCCTTTTGGTTTATATTTCCTTGTGTTTTATATTTCCTTGTGTTTTATATTTCCTTTTGTTTTATATTTCCTTGTGTTTTATGTATCCTTGTGTTTTTTTTCCCCAAGCCTTGTCTTTGAACAGTGGAACTTAAGGAGTGATTATGGTCAGTATGGATAACAAAAATCGAGTCCACAAACTCGAAAACATTGTTAGTTATTGCTTTTTGTTTCCCCTTTGTCTTCCTACTGTTGATCTGTCACACTGGGCAAATTGGACTGAGACTTTTATTTTAAAATTCTCTTCATTATTATCACTCTGCTGGTTAATTAAAATGAATTCAATAATTAGATCAAGCAGCCATTAATTGATTACATGGTGCAAACCAGGAATTTTAGTTCTCCAAGTTTGATTCAGCACTCATAAAGTGTTAACATAGCAGCAGCATGAAGAGATCCCTAACTTAACCCTAACCCAGTTTGACTGGGACTTGAATAAAGTGGAATGTAAACTAAGTTCCAAAGGACAATGGCTGTTGTAGTCATCACATGTTAAATAGCAGAATTTCATTCACAGATATTGATGCCCAGGTTCCTGTGAGACTGGTTAATGGTTCTAGTGGGTCAGAGGGGCGTGTGGAGGTCCAACATGGAGGACTGTGGGGCACAGTCTGTGATGATGAATGGGATGATAAGGCTGCCCAAGTTGTATGCAACCAGCTGCAATTCAGCAAGTATGTGGAAAAATAGCCAGTACATTTATTGTACACTAATGATCATGATATATTATATAGTGTGGTAGAGTCAGGATGTTGTCATAGCTGTAGCCATTCAGGGTTGATTTAGAGTTCTACTAGTTGTAGACCAAAAGAGCCCATGAAATGGCCTATTTTCATTTGTCAATCATCTGTCTACTAGCTCAAAATTTATATTGTAACTCAAACAATTGGAAAGATTGCTTTGAAACGTGATACACACATTCATCCCACACAAGTCTAGTTGGTTATAAATGAAAATGTTGCCCATTCGACATCTGGTATAATAGCTGTCTTGAAAATATTGTTATTAATGCTCATTTTTGAATGTATGGTCGTGATAAAATTCGTTTTTCATTAAAAAGACTTCTTATGATTTCAGTTTGGTCCTAAGTAACAATGTCACTGATCTGACATCCAGTATGGCTGTTGTGGTGGCCATCTTGAAAAATCTTAATGTTATTTGTTATTTTTTTCACCAAAGAAAATATAGTTCAAGCAGTGTGTTGGTTTTTCAAAAAAAAAGGTGCTGATCTGAAATCAAGTATGGCTGCTACAATGTTCACTATGAAATTACAAATGTATATCCTTTTGTCAAAGGTCATATGTTTTGTCCAAAATTTTACTGGTCATATCATGACATTTAAATTAAAAACAAGTTTGTTAACTCCCAAACCACAACATTTATTTGAGTATCATTATTAAAGCAGTTAGGCTAGATAACCCATTTATGCAAAATATAGCTTATTAACTTATTTATGAAAGTTCACATAGATTCATTAACTGCACTTGCATTCATACTATCTCTAAAATGACAGCATCACAATGGAAACTTCAGATATTGGTTTATTACTCATTCCTCTCAAAGTGGTTGTCAAATTGTTGGTGGTTCTATAACTTCTTGTGACATTTGTTGCCAAATTATTGGTGATTTTGTTTATTATAAATTCCTATCACAGTGGTTGCCAAATCATTAGTGATTCTGTTTATCAGAAATTCCACTCAAAGTGCTTGCCAAATTAGTGGTAATTCTGTTTATTATAAATTCCTGTCACAGTGCTTGCCAAATCAGTGATGATTCTGTTTATTATAAATTACTGTCATAGTGCTTGTCAAATTAGTGGTGATTCGATTTATGATAAATTCCTGTCACAATCAGTGATGATTCTGTTTATTATAAATTCTAGTCACACTGCTTGCCAGATCAGTGATGAGTCTTTTTATTATAAATTCCTGTCACAGTGCTTGCCAGATCAGTGATGATTCTGTTTATTGTAAATTCCTGTCACAGTGCTTGCCAGATCAGTGGTGATTCTGTGAAGAGTTTGATCCTATTATTTATAATTTAGCATTAATTTAATTTTTAAAATTTTTTTTTTTTTTTTTTAATGGTCATTAACTCAGTAACATAAAAAGAAAAATCAAGTTTAGAAAAATGCAACAAATATTTTTTTCCTTAGCATAGAAAGTGACAATTTAAAAGGAACTTACAGTATTGTGAACTAAATTCCAAGCTGTCCTAAAAAAGTTCTATTACAAGTCTTAAAGTTTTCTGAATGAGTTCCAGTATTTAATAGGCTGACTTTCCCACAGTCTTCATGTATCACAATTAAACAATTCAGAAATGTCCTTGAATGAATTCACAATAATTGCAAAATAGTGATTTAGTCCCAAATGTCAATGCGCACTTTGTAATTCCAATGCATAATTATAATTCTTCTCAAATTATATTTGAACACCACTGAACTGTTTCGACTAGAACTGGTGTTAAATTATTAATAAAAATTTCTATTGATGAGAGCCTTTATGATAAAAACTAAGACACAGTAAGAGGAGCCTGATGTGGGTTATTTTCATTCAAATTTATAAACAAGGTCGGGTCTGTTTCTTTAAATGTAAACAAACAACCAGACAAAATATCAGTTAGACCATGTTTTACCCAAAGAAAAACAAATGTCCGGAACTCAAATTCAAGTAAACATGTTGCTTACAAATTTTCATTAAATTAAAATTGAATTTACAATCATGGTAAAAAATTAGCTATGTAATATCTTGCTTACAAAATGATCATTACAACCTGTAATCATGGACAAAAGTTAAATACTATATATAACAAATTCCTCAAAAGAAGCAATTCTTACACATTATTTAATCTTGGTGATCATTTGTCTTTACAGTGTTACATTTGCTGATTACTTATTCTATGAAATTTTTTTAAATTTATATGCACCCAATATTTTACCCATTTTTAGTTTTTCATGTGTTCTCCACCATCTGCATTGAGAAACACTTCTGGGTGGCTTGTGCTTGGGTGTTAGAAAGAATCCTACTGATTTCAGGGTCAAAAGTTCAAAAGTCAAAATCATTGTGCCTAGAATAAAAAAACATTCTACACAATAATTCTAGTTCTCCACTATCTACAATAACAAGATGCACATGGTATAAGGAAGAATCATGTTATTTTAAGTTAAAACAGCCAATAGGCAAGGCCACCAACTGAATAAGAAATATGGTTTCTGCACAATTATCTATAGTTCAGCGCCTTTTGGAATAGAAATATCAAAGGTGAAGGTTATTGTGATAGAAAGGATAAGAATAGTTTCTGCAAACCCAAATTAGCTACACATCACATACAATGACCAAACTTTGTGCATTGCTTGGTACTTGGGGTAAGGAAGTAGCCATGTGATATGAGATCAAATGTCACAGTCACTTTTTTCCACACAATAATGGTTTTAAATCACAGACTTGTAAGAAATGTTGTGGATGTCTTGCACTTCGCGTATGGATGAAGTCTGTTGATTTTGGGGTCAAAGGGTGAAAGGTCAAGGTCATAGTAACTGAAAGAAAAATGTTTCAGAACAAAATATAAGTTACCTAAAAATGGCAAAATTAAATATAGGGTAGGTATGTAACGTACTGGACTCTTCTTTTGTTTTGAAACAGTGTTGTTGCAATTCCACTTGGAAATGGATACTATGGAGCAGGAAGTGGTAATATTTGGCTGGATGATGTCAAATGTCAGGGAATGGAGGCAGGTCTAGGAGCATGTGCTCACAAACCCTGGGGTCAGAGTAACTGTGCCCATACAGAAGATGCTGGTGTGATGTGCCTACCAAACTGTGAGTACCTTGTGTGTGGTTATTGAAAATGAGATTTTTTAAAAATTGAAATCATGTTCAAAATTGTGAGTATTTTGTTAGAAATGGCTCTTTTGAATTTCCTGACTGAAATTTTTATGTCAATCTTATTTTATCTTCACTTTCCAATGCTATTTAGTCTAGGAGTTTAACTCCCCACCCCCACCCCAATCAGTACTCCACCCCCATATCAGTACTCCCTAAATAAACTTCATATTTCCCTGCCATATAATTATTGAAAATAGTCATTTGGGATGTCATACAAATTACTTTCAACAAAGCAGTAGCCACTTAGTGAAATCAATTTCCATGGCTACCGATGTACTTATTGTTGATGAAGTCACTACAACAAAGGTATTGAGGAACAGATATTGCAGAAGTTAACATAACCTCTCTCTGGACTTTATTGTCCATTTTTATACTAACAGAGAAACTGAAATATGAACCTTCTTCAGAGTTAGTGCTTTTTGAATAGCTAAACTGATACTCAAGTGGTAATGCCCTTGCAGTGTCTTGCAATCTGATCTGCATAGGGGATACCTTATTCTATCAAAATCACTGAATACACCATATGGTAGCAGCATCATCAGTTCAGTTTGACTCTTCATATTGTTTGGAAGTCATATGGAGGATGTGAGAAAGTAAGATGTAGAGAACTTCACTTGCTACTCACTATTCTGGCTGCCTTGCTTTGGGAGTAACAATTCTAGTCACAACTCTGGAATGATCATTGGTGATTCTAGTCACAGCTTTGAGATCATATTTGCTGATTCTAGTAACATTTTGGATAATCATTGATGATTCTAGTCACCGCTTTGAGATGATCATTGCTGATTCTAGTCACGTTTTTGGATGATCATTGTTGATTTACGTGTATCACATTTTTTGGATGATCATTGGTGATTCTAATCACGTTTCTGGATGATCATTGCTGATTCTAGTCACAAATCTGGGATGATCATATGTGATTCTAGTCACATTTTTGGATGATCATTGCTGATTCTAGTCACAAATCTGGGATGATAATTGATGATTCTAGTCACAGCTTTGAGATGATCATTGGTGATTTTAGTCACATTTTTGGATGATCATTGCTGATTCTAGTCATAAATCTGGGATGATCATTGGTGATTCTAGTCATAAATCTGGCAGTGGCCCAGTGAACTGTACTTCACCAGCTTTCACAGTTAGAAGCTTGTGATGCCTATTGGTGGTAACCACTTTTGAGGTGCACTTCTATCGTGGTGGCCAGTGGATAGCTCACTGTACAGTGTGTTCTTTGGCAGCAGATGATCCTCCACCCTGGACACATGCCGTGCCCAGCCCAGCATAGCTGTATCTTCAATAGCCTGCTTGTTTGAGGACTTTGATGTTGGTGATGAAGTTACTCCAGTGGATGCTGAGGATGGTGTAGAGGCATTGCTGATGGAAACGTTCAAGGATGCGGAGGTAGCAGCTCTAGGTTACTCAGGATTCAGTGCCATGTAGGAGGGTGGTCAGTATGGCAGCACTGTAGATGCTGATCTTTGAACCTCTCTTGAAACTGGCAGTGTACCACACTCATTTATAGAGTCTCATGAAGGCACTGTTTGCTTTGGCCTGTCTGTTGTCTATTTCTTTGTCGATCTTGGCATCAGAGGATATCACACAGCCCATGTAGGTGAACTGGTGGACTACATTCAGCTCTGTCTGGTCAGTGAAGATGCTTGGTAGCTGGTACTCTTTCTTGGGTGCAGGCTGGTGAAGTATCTCAGTTTTTTAAAGGCTGACCTCAAGTCACCTTAAATTAAAGAGGTTGCCATCAGTACAAAATCGGATATACAGTCGACTCTGGTTAACTGCACACCCTCGGGCCCATCACAAGACTGTGCAGTTAACCAAAGTGTGCAGTTAACCAAAGTATGGTACAGTACAGCTTTAAATCAGCACAGCATGAATATATGTGAAGAATAAATTTAAACAATGATTGGAACCCACTCTTTCAACTTTTACTTAAATGTTAAGCTTGTTTTCCTTCCTCCGAACACAACTTCACTGATTCAACCAATGGATCAAGGAATTATAGCGATTTTCAAGAAATTCTATAGATCGCTTGTTATTCGAAAACTGCTGTCAGACATTGATGGGACATCTCTCACAGCATTCAGCTCCATAGTCGTCTGCATCCTGTTTTTTTTTTGCTGTGTTGTCATTTAAATTGATTTTGTTGCACTTTTTCCATCTTTCCAACCATCCATTTGTTGGTTTGAAATCATTCAAACCCGAACGGTTTTAGAGCAATGTTTCCCATGCTGTACATGTACTATGATTTTTCACATGCTTTTGCTCCCTAGTGGGTGCGGATATACATGTATATACCACCTAAGGAGTCCTTTACATGTCAATCATTTACAAAGTCGCATTTACCGGCTTAATTGTCGGCTTATTTGAAACGCTACAGCAGTGGACTGGCAATAACTGATCATGACTTTACATTGTGCAGTTAACTGGAGTAAAATTGTATTGAATAATGTGCCACAGGCAGAAATTTATTGTGCTATTAACCAGAGTGTGCATTTAAGCGAAGTGCAGTTATCCGAAGTTTGTTCCGATTGAAAAGTATTGGGAAAAAACGGGACCGGCATGACTTCATGCAGTTATTCAGCGTGTGCAGTTAACCGATATGCAGTTAAGTGGAGTCGACTGTAGATGCCATCTTCGTCATTGAGGTCTTCTAATGTTGTTTTTGGAGCATCATGCTGAAGAAGATTGAGAACAGCTTGGGGGCTAAAATGCAGCCCTGTTTCACGCCATTTACAATGTAAAAGGTCGTTGACAGGTCGGTATTGTTTCTGACCTT
The DNA here is from genome assembly GCA_029339505.1 of Unio delphinus. Lineage (NCBI taxonomy): Eukaryota > Metazoa > Mollusca > Bivalvia > Unionida > Unionidae > Unio > Unio delphinus. Next base: position 1,692,190 of record JAQISU010000130.1, read on the forward strand.
ACCAAGCTGGTCTTCATGCAGTTGGATGATCATGGTAAGGAACTTGGGAGGACAGCCAATCTTTTCAAGGATTTTTCACAGTCCATTTTTGCTCACTTTGTCAAATGCCTTTGTCAAGTCCACAAATGTGCTATATTGTCCTTTGTTTTATTCACGACATTTCTCCTGGATCTGGCTCAGGACGAACACCATATCAGTTGTGCCCCTGTTGGTTCTGAAGCCACATTGACTCTCTGGAGCATGTTCTTCTGCAATGGTGAGGAAAAGTCTGTTCAGCAACACTCTAGCAAGGATTTTGCCTGAAATGGAGAGCAGAGTTACCCCATGATAGTTTGAACAGTTAGACTTTTCTCCCTTGTTTTTGTACAAGGTGATGACAACTGCATCTTGGAGGTCTTGTGGAAGTTACGTGGCTATCTCCTTCCTAACATTTCATCCATATGGACATAGATGTTCTAGCAAATCTCATTTGCGTTTTTCCTCTCCTCAGGGTGAATTACTTGGATTTAAATGTTTACTGAGCTTAACAGAACATGGTTTTGGGAGTTTCTGTATCTTTTGTGCCTATTCAGTGCAATTGTAGACCTACTCTTTTGGGGTTGCCTGTTTATGCAGCTCCATTAAAGCTCTCTCTCCTTGCACAGTGGTGCCCATTTTCAGCTATTTTGATCACTCTATACAAATCAGAATCCTTCATGCATCAAAATCAGAACCAGGATTGGTTGTCTACAAGAGTAACCATGGAGATTCTCCAGTCAGAAATACTTTTGCAAATACCAGTCCTCATAGTTGGGTTATTTATCTCTTATAATGCTTCACCACAATCTAAGGCAGCTGTTGCGAGAAAATCGTCTGCAAACCAAATTTTCTTTATCACCAAAAAGTTGATTTTGTCACAGTTTTCCTTTGTTTCAATTTATTTTTAAATGGTTCCTTCACCGATCATTGGGGCTGTCTGGTGATCAGCTTGTTTACCATCACATGCGCTTACAAATTACACACCTTTGGGTTATAGAAGATAAGGGATCTTACAAAGTAGTTCTGATTGCTGATCCAAGATGGGGCAGATCATCAGTTACATTGCATGATCAACATTTTCAGGAAATTACAGCATTTCCCAGTTTACTCAAACATCCCAGAATGTTAGTCTTTCATTCCTTCCCCAAAAGACTTAATGTTCACACATGACCTTGATCAGGAAGACCCTGCATGGAGAAAGTTAAAATTTTCAGTTGTGATGAGAAGTGCATGAACTTGATGTTCCACTTTGAAGGACTATAAAAGAAATTTATGGAAATTTGTATCCTGGTGCAGGACAATTTATCACCTTTATAGGCTTTGATCCCAATGTTAGCTAACTATTTTCTCTTGCTCTCTGAGGAGTAAGAAAATCAGCCCCAGTCAAGGCTATCAACAATGATACCAGTCACCAAGGGAAAGCAGATATAGGCGCTGAAAAAGACCTTTCAGATCTGCTGTCCAGCTGTGATCTGTGTAGGACCCATTCCTTGGTTGTGTTCCCAAGTCAAGTCTCTCATGGGTTCAGATTTGACTACGGGTAAGTTCCCTACATGGTGAACTCATGTCTTGGGCTCCTTGCAGCTCCTATCCCATTCATCTTGCTTCTAAATATCCTTGGCTTTGTCATCTAGCATCAGCTTTCTCCATTTTCTTTTGGATGTGCCAAATTGCCATCATTTTCTTGCAGATATTTTGCAGAAAGAATTTTGTACTACATTTGATTTTTTGTTCCTAAGATATTGTTATTATATAATATGCATTGTATGTTGTAGTATCATGTTGATTTATGAGAATATAATGTAATGAATATAAAATAATTTAATGAATATAAAATAATGTAATGAATATAGAATACTGCAATGAATATAAAATACTGTAATGAATACAAAATACTGTAATGAATATATAATACTGTAATGAATATTAAATACTGTAATGAATATAAAATGCTGTAATGAATACAAAATACTGTAATGAATATATAATACTGTAATGAATATTAAATACTGTAATGAATATAGAATACTGTAATGAATATAAACTATAATGAATAAAAAATACTGTAATGAATAAAAAAAATAATGTAATGAATATATAATACTGTAATGAATATTAAATAATGTAATAGATATGAAATACTGTAATATATAGAATGCATTGAATATAAAATAATGTAATGATTACAAAATACTGTAATAACTATAAAATAATGTAATGAATATAGAATACTGTAATAAGTATAAAATACTGCGATGAATATAAAATACTGTAATGAATATAAAATAATGTAATGAATAAAAAATGTAATAGATATAAATACTGCAATGAGTATAATATACTGTTATGATTATAAAATACTGTAATAAATATAAAATAATTTAATAGAAATGAAAATACTGCAATACATAGAATGCAATGAATATAAAATAATGTAATGATTACAAAATACTATAATGACTATGAAATACTGTAATGAATATTAAATACTGTGTTGAATATAAAATAATTTAATAGGTATGAAAATACTGCAATACATAGAATGCAATGAATATAAAATAATGTAATGATTACAAAATACTGTAATGACTATGAAATAATGTAATGAATATAGAATACTGTAATAAGTATAAAATACTGCGATGAATATAAAATACTGTAATGAATATAAAATAATGTAATGAATAAAAAAATGTAATAGATATAAATACTGCAATGAGTATAATATACTGTTATGATTATAAAATACTGTGATAAATAGAAAATAATATAATAGATATGAAATGCTATAATACATAAATGCATTGAATATAAAATACTGTAATGAGTATAAAATACTGTAATATAATTATTAACCTTTCTTTTGATGAATGTGAATTTTGTCATGCAGAAACACTCATATGGTTTTCCATGATCTGGTTTATCAAATTTCATATATTGCTGAAATAAAGGTCCATAACTGTTTCAGTTAATGAAGGTCTATAATTGAATCATTAAATGACTGTGCAAAACATTTAATTTAAACCTGTTTTTCAATAATAAAAAAGATATTAAGCTGCATGATACCACAAAATAGGTCATGATGTCCCATGCAAGTCATTGTCATCATAAAAGCATAGTATGATGAATTGTCACAAATAATTTCAAGTCAATGTAATAAAGTGTTGTTTTATTTTATTCTGTATTGTCTTGTATTCAGTTACATTGTATGTGTAGTAATGTGTAGAATAGTAAAGTGTGGTGTATTGTGTACATTCTATTTCGAGTTCTTAAGGTATCAGTTAGAATTCTATTTTTTCAGCTGCTGGAGTTCAAAATGTGAACGTGAGATTGACTGGAGGATTGGATACTTTCCAGGGCCGAGTGGAAATCAATGTCTTCAACCGATGGGGAACAATCTGTGATGATGGGTTTGATGATAGGGAGGCTACAGTCATCTGCAGGATGCTAAATCATCCTAGGTAACAAGTTGTAATTATCCATGTGTATTGCTAAATCATCCTAGGTATCAAGCTGTAATTATCCATGTGTATTACTAAATCATCCTAGGTATCAAGCTGTAATTATCCATGTGTATTGCTAAATCATCCTAGGTAACAAGTTGTAATTATCCATGTGTATTGCTAAATCATCCTAGGTATCAAGCTGTAATTATCCATGTGTAATGCTAAATCATCCTAGGTAACAAGTTGTAATTATCCATGTGTAATGCTAAATCAAACTATGTAATAACCAATAATTATTCATTTATAATGCTAAATAATCCTGTAATGTGAAATCATGGATGACATGTGACAAGCTGCATATGAATGATACTAAAACTGAGGCCATTCTGATCACAACACAAAGACTTTCTCATTCACATCCTGTACCTCCAACCATAAATATCAGCAACACCAACATTAAATTCACACAGTCAGTACAAACCCTAGGTGTTACTTTGGACAGTACTCTCACATTGTATCAACATACCATGAACATATACGAGGCTGCTAGTTTTGAGCTGAGACGCATCAGCTCCATTTGCAAATATCTTTCAGTTGATGCCACTAAAACACTTGTGTGTTCATTAGTACTTTTAAGACTGGACTATTGTAACTCAATTCTGTCTGGTTCTTCTCAATATCTACTCTAGAAACTTAAATAAGTTTGAAACACAGTTGCTAGGATCATCCTTAGAGTACCATGATCCGAGCACACCTCCCCGCTGCTGTATCCATTTGATCCAAAATCAAAGACAAAATTTGTTCTCCGTGCTATGTTTCACTAATGGACTCCATACCAACATGCCTATCTGACCTCACCCATGTGTACACACCAGCATGATACTTGTGTTCCTCTTCTGACAATCATATACTCATTGTTCCCACCATGAAAACGAAGTCATATGGATGTTCTTTTGCATACCAGGGCTTAGCAGCATTGAATGAATTGCAAACTGAATTTAGACAAAAAAACACAGAATGCTCTTAAAACTTACCTATTGCAACTGCAAGGACAACTCTAATGACTAAAATTTTGTTCTACCTTAAATATTTTCAGCATGTTTTACATTTCCTAATTTCATGGCATTTTTTGGGGGGTATTTTTGTAATCATATCAATATATATATATATTTTATGCAGTTTTCTAATGTTGTAAAGCACGCTTAGAGCTTTTAGAGATTAGGCACTATACAAAGTCCTCATTATTATTATATTATCTATTTGTATTGATAAATCATTTTCATTAATTACTTGTATGTAACTATAAAAAAAAATCGTAGGTAATAACCTATAATTTATCCCAGTGTAACGCTCATAAATTGTCATACACAATTGTCTATAATTACCTGTATGCAATTTGCAAAACATGCCAAAAGATCGTGCAAGCCCAAAGGACCAGTAACCTGAAAATGCTATTATTCCTGTCCATAAGAACTTTTCCTACATTTCATCACACAAGAAGACAAAATGCAGATAGATATATAAATTTGTCATGGTCATTTCATTATGTTGCATATTTCAACGAATTCCATGAACAAGTTGGTAGTCAATGAATGAAATTGAATACAAAGTGTTTGGCTATCAGTTAGAAAAATTGTCACTGTGACTAATACATTTGCAGATTCATCAATTATTTGCGGAAAAACTTTTTGTGTTTTATATTTACAGAGGAGGTCATGTGCTGCAAGGAACAAGTTATGCTGGTGGGACAGGACCAATTTGGTTGGATGATATGGAATGTATGGGAAATGAGACCGATGTTCGGCAGTGTGTTCACAAACCCTGGGGTTTTAACAACTGTGGTCACAGTGAAGATGTAGCAGTACAGTGTTTAGCAGGTTGTGTTTACTGTATGATGTAGCAGTACATTGTTTTACTGGTTGTGCTTACTGTTTCATGTAGCAGTACAGTGTTTAACTTGTTGTGCTTACTGTTTCATGTAGCAGTACAGTGTTTAACTTGTTGTGCTTACTGTTTCATGTAGCAGTACAGTGTTTAGCAGGTTGTGCTTACTATATGATGTAGCAGTACATTGTTTTACTGGTTGTGCTTACTGTATGATGTAGCAGTACAGTGTTTAGCAGGTTGTGCTTACTGTTTCATGTAGCAGTACAGTGTTTAGCAGGTTGTGCTTACTGTTTCATGTGCCATAAAAACAGCTAATCTAACATGTCAGTCTCTTTTGGTCACTCTCAGATATATGGTTAGTTAGACCATTCATGTTTTTATACATAAAAGGAAATGAAAATATCCTTATTCTTTTTCATTTTGCAACACTTATTCTCAGACCTTTAAGTGTTTTCAAAATGATAGAATGCATTGTCTTTGTTGCCAGATATAAACTCTAGCATATAATGTAGCACCGATAAATCTGATAGGTCAATGATACTACTAATATGTCACTGAAAATACTAATATGTCACTGATACTACTAATTGTCACTGAAAATACTAATATGTCACTGATACTACTAATATGTCACTGATACTACTAATATGTCACTGATACTACTAATATGTCACTGATACTACTAATATGTCACTGAAAATACTAATATGTCACTGATACTACTAATTGTCACTGAAAATACTAATATGTCACTGATACTACTAATATGTCACTGATACTACTAATATGTCACTGATACTACTAATATGTCACTGATACTACTAATATGTCACTGATAATACTAATATGTCACTGATACTACTAATATGTCACTGATACTACTAATATGTCACTGATAATACTAATATGTCACTGATACTACTAATATGTCACTGATACTACTAATATGTCACTGATACTATTAATGTCACTGATACTACTAATATGTCACTGATACTACTAATATGTCACTGATACTGCTAATATGTCACTGATAATACTAATATGTCACTGATACTACTAATATGTCACTGAAAATACTAATATGTCACTGATACTACTAATATGTTACTGAAAATACTAAAATGTCAATGAAAATACTAAGATGTCACTGATAATACTAATATGTCACTGAAAATACTAATATGTCACTGAAAATACTAATATTTCATTGGTATTTTTAATGTCACTGATATTACTAGTAATTCACTGAAAATACTGGCATGACACTGATGATATTAATATGTCACTGAAAATACTGATATGACAATAATAATACCAATATTTCACTGGTATTTTTAATAATATGTCACTGTAAATACTAATATGTCACTGATAATACTAATATGTCACTGATATAATTAGTATGTCACTGATAATTCTAATGTCACTAAAAATACTTAAATGACATTGATAATACTAATGGCATTTATAATATGTCGCTGATAATGCTAATATGTTACTGGTATTTCTAATATGTCACTGATAATACTAATATGTCACTAAAAATACTAATAGATCACTGAAAATACTGATATAATAATACCAATATTTCATTGGTATTTCTAATATGTCACTGGTAATACTAATATGTTACTGTATTTCTAATATGTCACTGATTATACTAATATGCCATTGGTATTTGTAATATATAACTTATAATTAATGCTGATATGTCACTGGTATTTCTAATATGTCACTGATTATACTAATACGCCATTGGTATTTGTAATATATAACTTATAATTAATGCTGATATGTCACTGGTATTTCTAATATGTCACTGATTATACTAATATGCCATTGGTATTTGTAATATATAACTTATAATTAATGCTGATATGTCACTGGTATTTCTAATATGTCACTGGTAATACTAATATATTGTTGGTAATACCAGAGATCTCTGCAATTCTCAGTTTTACAGAAGTTTGATGAACAATTTTAGTAAAAATTCTATATTGCAAAATATTCTGATGAAATTCTGGGAGATGTAACTTTTAGGGATATAATTTTTAACAGGTTATTTTTATATGGACATGGTAGAAAATAAAGTAATTTGTCACCAAAAAGATAGACTGGTACATGTTTACTTTCTCAGTGTTAGAAAGAGAATGTAGTTAACAAGAAAAACTTTTATTAGACTGCAAGTGGTACAGAAATGTTGGCAGAGACGAAGAGTAAAGGAAGATGCCTAATTCATAAGCTAAACTAATGTTTACAGTTATTGTTCTGGCCAAAAATGAAGGGTATGGACGATTGGCCATTTTTTCTCATTGCATCTGAACTCATATTGATTTTGTGTTGATGTGTATAGGTTTACAAAAAAATGCAATAGCATTGTTTAGAAGTTTGATGTGTTCTTCATTCTACATAAGCTAGATTATGAAAAACTTATGCCGAGATTCTGAAGGAACATGATCATGGTTTGGTTGCTAATATTTGTAGTACAATGCCTGAACCATTTTGCAAAGTTAAAAAATTCTATTACCATGTATATATACATGTCCATAGTTATATTAGATGGAAATTGGGCAGAAGATAAAAAATAATGTTGTATTAATGAATTGATGTCAGATTAATTAATGAGGAACACATAGTTTTCAAGCATTTGTATCAAAAAGATGTTTAATGGTTGGAAAATTAGACTGTTTGTTAAACTTGTATTTTATATAAGGAAAACTAAAACCACTTGAATTATAATTTGTGTTATGAATGTGATAGTTGGTTAAATGAATAATGTTGGTCACGCTGTATATACAATCGTAACTTGAAGATGCATCATTCATTTTACAGATGGTTGCATTATGACCCCTGGGTCGATGTCTGGGGGTGAGGTTAATCGGGGGAGGTAGCTTGGGAATATAAAAAAAAAAAGCATGGGGATTTGTGATGGTGAATCATTGCAGTTGTTCTATTTTTTTTTTTATTTCAGATAATCTACCTAGTATACAAATTCGTCTTGCTGGGGGTCCAAACAGTCAACAGGGGAGAGTGGAGATTCAATACAATGGGCAATGGGGTACTGTCTGTGATGACCACTGGAGTGCCTCCGATGCTGCCGTTGCATGTCGAATGCTTGGGCTTCCTTTGTATGTTATCCCCCTTACTAATATAAGTGATTCATTGTAGTCTGCATATATCAGTAATGATATAATTTTGTAAATATTGATTCTTTATGCTAATTGCTTGCATTAAATTGTATCATTTGATTTTATGTTTAAAGCAAATATCATCATTTGATTTTATGTTTAAAGCAAATATTATCATTTGATTTTATGTTTAAAGCAAATGTTATCATGTGATTTTATGTTTAAAGCAAATGTTATCATGTGATTTTATGTTTAAAGCGGATGTTAACATAATCCATTTCATGCTACCATCTAGTCATAACATCAACAACATAAAAATAACTGAATGCTAAATTGATCTTTCATTTTGTTTATAAATAACAGGTTTTAATTTTTTCAGATCATTATTGGCTGTCATGCTTATAGTATGGTCCATTGTCTGTACATTATTGTATGTCATGCTTACAGTATGGTCCATTGTCTGTACATTATTGTCTGTCATGCTTACAGTATGATCCATTGTCTGTACATTATTGTCTGTCATGCTTACAGTATGGTCCATTGTCTGTACATTATTGTCTGTCATGCTTACAGTATGATCCATTGTCTGTATATTATTGTCTGTCATGCTTACAGTATGGTCCATTGTCTTTACATTATTGTCTGTCATGCTTACAGTATGGTCCATTGTCTTTACATTATTGTCTGTCATGCTTACAGTATTGTCCATTGTCTTTACATTATTGTCTGTCATGCTTACAGTATGGTCCATTGTCTTTACATTATTGTCTGTCATGCTTACAGTATGGTCCATTGTCTTTACATTATTGTCTGTCATGCTTACAGTATGATCCATTGTCTGTACATTATTGTCTGTCATGCTTACAGTATGATCCATTGTCTGTACATTATTGTCTGTCATGCTTACAGTATGATCCATTGTCTGTACATTATTGTCTGTCATGCTTACAGTATGATCCATTGTCTGTACATTATTGTCTGTCATGCTTACAGTATGATCCATTGTCTGTACATTATTGTCTGTCATGCTTACAGTATGGTCCATTGTCTGTACATTATTGTCTGTCATGCTTACAGTATGATCCATTGTCTGTACATTATTGTCTGTCATGCTTACAGTATGATCCATTGTCTGTACATTATTGTCTGTCATGCTTACAGTATGATCCATTGTCTGTACATTATTGTCTGTCATGCATACAGTATGGTCCATTGTCTGTACATTATTGTCTGTCATGCTTACAGTATGATCCATTGTCTGTACATTATTGTCTGTCATGCTTACAGTATGATCCATTGTCTTTACATTATTGTCTGTCATGCTTACAGTATGATCCATTGTCTGTACATTATTGTCTGTCATGCTTACAGTATGATCCATTGTCTGTACATTATTGTCTGTCATGCTTACAGTATGGTCCATTGTCTGTACATTATTGTCTGTCATGCTTACAGTATGATCCATTGTCTTTACATTATTGTCTGTCATGCTTACAGTATGGTCCATTGTCTGTACATTATTGTCTGTCATGCTTACAGTATGATCCATTGTCTGTACATTATTGTCTGTCATGCTTACAGTATGATCCATTGTCTGTACATTATTGTCTGTCATGCTTACAGTATGATCCATTGTCTGTACATTATTGTCTGTCATGCTTACAGTATGGTCCATTGTCTGTACATTATTGTCTGTCATGCTTACAGTATTATCCATTGTCTATACATTATTGTCTGTCATGCTTACAGTATGATCCATTGTCTGTACATTATTGTCTGTCATGCTTACAGTATGATCCATTGTCTGTACATTTTTGCCAGTTATGATTTTAATATGTTCCTTGATCTGTTGTACATTGTTGTCTAACTTGCATAAGTATGTTCCTTCATCTATTGGACATTGTTGTCTGTCATGCTTACAGTAAGTTCCTTCATCTGTTGGACATTGTTGTCTGTCATGCTTACAATATGTTCCTTCATCTGTTGGACATTGTTGTCTATCATGCTTACTGTATGGTCCTTTGTCTATTGTAAATCATTGTCTATCATGCTTACAGTATGGTCCTTCATTTGTTGTACATTGTTGTTTATCATGCTTACAGTATGGTCCTTCATTTGTTGTACATTGTTGTCTGTTGTACTTTGTTCAGGATTGCTATTCCCAGTATCTTCTGAAATACCATTCTTAAATACAGCAAGCCTTTTAAAAACGTTTTCCTTAAAACAGCTCTAAACCAGTTGACCAAATTTTACAGAAAGCATCCTGATATAAATCTATTTTACACTTGTTTATATGATGCCAATGTACATATATATATCAATCCCATTACTGAAATTAGAAAATCAACTCAATAGCTTTTCTAAATAAACTGCTAAATAAAATTTGACCAATTTTGAGAGAAAGCGTTCTGGTATATATGGCATTCAATATTTTATACAAATAATGCTCATCATCCAGCATGCATTGCATCTGTTACTTAAAACAGAACATTCATTAAATAATTTCCCCTCAGAAAAATATTTTTAGCAGAATTTGACCAAGTTTGACAAAAACATGCCAAACCAATAAAACAGTGGCTACTATTAATACAAATATGAAACCTCTAAATGATTTTTTTTTTAAACTGCTTAATCCTTTATCTTTCACTTTTCATATTTGTTTAAACCAGGCTGACATGACATCAGATATGGTTGTCATTACTAAAATTAGTAACTGGTAAACATAGCTTTCATTTTTATTGTTAAAAAAAATGCCAATCTTCCATTAAATATTTCCAATTTGCTGAAAAAAGAAAATGTTTAAAAATGATTTTCTTCCCAAAAAATGTTCAGCAGATTTAGAACAAATTTGACAAAAAGCAGCCTGGCACAGATATTTTTTAAGTTTTTGAATCATTTTAAAATTGGCTACTATTACTAAAATAGAGAAACCTTTAAAAAGAAGATTTTTTTAAAATGCTTAAATCTTTACTTTGCATAAGCGCTTTGTATTGCTTCTATTACATTCCACTTGAAGTGCATTTCATCACCTTAGCCTGGTTTGTATAACGGTGCATTTATATGCCAGTACACTATCTGCATAGAAATGCATTACATTACCTGCAATAAACATTGGCCATTTTGAGTTTGTTTATGTGTGTCACCTTCTGTCAAAACCCCTGATCAGACATTGTTGGCATTGAGGTCAATGAATATTATCACATTATGTGGTAGCTAATGGAGATATTGTTGTAATCTGCTATTTAAAGCAACAAGGTCAGATTTTCCACTATAAAAAAATGGAGGCGATTGATTTTATTTAAATTGAATGGATTAAATGAAATACCACATAGGTAGTTACTGTAGTTACCAGTTGCAGTAAATCTTTGCTGATACTAATTAGTTGACTTTTTTCTTCTTTCTCTTTTTCCTGTTGAAGTAGTGATAAACAAGATAACATATCAAGAAAGTTGAATTTCCATAAAAAAGAATACTCCATGACAATGTTTCAAAATTCCTGGAAATGTCCTTAAACAACTCTCTGGGGCTGTTTGGACCATGGAACTGATTCAAGCCTGTCAACTCTCACACCAGAAGAAAAAAAATGACTTTTAGGCTCAATTCAAAATCTACCACTCAATTTTATCTCTTGAAATTGTTTCAGAGAACTCCTGATTAATACATTATGTCTGTTGATTTTCATTTCTACTAATAACAACAGCAAAAAATATACCACAAGAATAACATTATCAGCAATTAGTTTCAATCCTAAGAATGATTATTGTGAGTACTATGTAATTTTCATGACCTTACTTTGAAAAAGAATTTTCTTTACTAAATCATAATACATGTGGAGAACCTTCAAATCCATCCCTTTCAAGCTAAAAGACGTTTAGCTTTGTCAAGTAGTGATTGTTTTCAGAATATCTTATGATTTGGTATATGTTGATTAAGAAACATTTTATTTCCAAAACTGGTCTTCATATACTAGAAATAGGAGAGGTTTTAGCAATGGGACTTGCTTCTAATCATGTCTGTTTACAACCAATACAGATTCAATGGAATGTTCGTTGCTTAATATCAGCAACTACATTGTCTTGCTTAATTAGGACAGTTGACACATATGATCACAGGCAGTATTATAATAAATATATTACACTGGCAGCATTTTGCAAAAGTATGGGAAGAAATAGTTTTTCTATAATAATTGTGCCTATGTGGGAGATTTCAGCCAGTGACATGAGGGATAGGAGACACCACTCCATCTCTGGAGCTAGACCCTCCTGAATAGCAGGTTCACATGCATGATATACCTACAACATAGGAAATTTGTCTGGCATTATTAACATGCATGACAATTGTATTATTGTCCATGTCAATCATCAGCAAGAGAAATATAGATTTACATGGTTATGGAATCTAGTATGTATAGGAATTTACATATACAGGGAACCAAGCATGCATAGCAATGTACGTGTATATGAAATCTAACTGCATAGGGATTTACACATATATGAAGTCTAGTGGCATAGGGATTTACATGTATATGAAATCTAGTGGCATAGGGATTTACATGTATATGAAATCTAACTGCATAGGGATTTACACATATATGAAGTCTAGTGGCATAGGGATTTACATGTATATGAAATCTAGTGGCATACGGATTTACATGTATATGAAATCTAGCTGCATAGGGATTTACATGTACAGTAAATGAAATCTAGCTGCATAGGGATTTACATGTATATGAAATCTAGTGGCATAGGGATTTACATGTATATGAAATCTAGCTGCATAGGGATTTACATGTAAATGAAATCTAGTGGCATAGGGATTTACATGCAAATGAAATCTAGCTGCATATGGATTTAGATGTATATGAAATCTAGCTGCATAGGATTTACATGCAAATGAAATCTAGTGGCATAGGGATTTACATGTATATGAAATCTAGTGGCATAGGGATTTACATGTAAATGAAATCTAGCTGCATATGGATTTAGATGTATATGAAATCTAGTTGCATAGGATTTACATGCAAATGAAATCTAGCTGCATAGGGATTTACATGTATATGAAATCTAGCTGCATAGGGATTTACATGTAAATGAAATCTAGCTGCATAGGGATTTAGATGTAAATGAAATCTAGCTGCATAGGGATTTAAATGTATATGAAATCTAGCTTCATAGGGATTTACATTTATATGAAATCTAGCTGCATAGGATTTACATGCAAATGAAATCTAGTGGCATAGGGATTTACATGTATATGAAATCTAGCTGCATAGGATTTACATGTAAATGAAATCTAGCTGCATAGGGATTTAAATGTATATGAAATCTAGCTTCATAGGGATTTACATGTACAGTATATTAAATCTAGCTTCATAGGGATTTACATGTATATGAAATCTAGCTGCATAGGGATTTAGATGTATATGAAATCTAGCTGCATAGGGATTTAAATGTATATGAAATCTAGCTGCATAGGGATTTACATGTACAGTATATGAAATCTAGCTTCATAGGGATTTACATGTATATGAAATCTAGCTGGATATAGATTTACATCTATATGAAATCTAGCTGGATATAGATTTACATGTATATAAAATCTAGCTGCATAGGGATTTACATGTAAATGAAATCTAGTTGCATAGGGATTTACATGTACAGTATATTAAATCTAGCTTCATAGGGATTTACATGTATATGAAATCTAGCTGCATAGGGATTTAGATGTATATGAAATCTAGCTGCATAGGGATTTACATTTATATGAAATCTAGCTGCATAGGGATTTACATGTACAGTATATGAAATCTAGCTTCATAGGGATTTACATGTATATGAAATCTAGCTGGATATAGATTTACATCTATATGAAATCTAGCTGGATATAGATTTACATGTATATAAAATCTAGCTGCATAGGGATTTACATGTAAATGAAATCTAGTTGCATAGGAATTTACATGTATATAAAATCTAGTTGCATAGGAATTTACATGTATATAAAATCTAGTGGCATAGGGATTTACATGTATATGAAATCTAGCTGCATAGGGATTTACATGTAAATGAAATCAAGCTGCATAGGGATTTAGATGTATATGAAATCTAGCTTCATAGGGATTTACATGTAAATGAAATCTAGTGGCATAGGGATTTACATGTATATGAAATCTAGCTGCATAGGGATTTACATGTACAGTATATGAAATCTAGCTGCATAGGGATTTACATGTATATGAAATCTAGCTGGATATAGATTTACATGTATATAAAATCTAGCTGCATAGGGATTTACATGTAAATGAAATCTAGTTGCATAGGAATTTACATGTATATGAAATCTAGTGGCATAGGGATTTACATGTAAATGAAATCTAGCTGCATAGGGATTTAGATGTATATGAAATCTAGTGGCATAGGGATTTACACCAATGCCATTATTATTACATTATATCAGTGAATATGTCATTGTTTCAGTGATGGGGCGGTACCTGTTAGTCTGGCAGCATATGGTAATGGGTCAGGACCAATCTTTATGGATGATGTGGAATGCGTAGGGACAGAAGCTACTCTGGCTGCATGCCGATTCTCAGGTTGGAACATCTCCAACTGTGACCATACAGAGGACGCAGCCGTCATTTGTCAGTCATGTAAGATATCACCAGAAATAATTATTTGTTGAAGAAGGCACTATCCTTTTGCAGTTACCATATACACTCACTTATAAGTCAAGTTAGCTATAAACTACACAGGCCCAGATCTGTTATTTTATAATGTGCCAGCAGATCTGGGTCTATGCAGTTTAATCAGTAGAACAGACAATGAAGACCCTGATCTGCTGGCACATTATGCTACTGAAAATTAGAGTCTATTCTGTTTGCAGTTGGACTAAACATTTACTTGAGTTTAGACAGTACTGAGAGAGAGAGAGAGAGAGAGAGAGACAGAGAGACAGAGAGAGAGAGAGAGAGAGAGAGAGAGAGAGAGAAAGAGACTAGATGCACTAAGATATTCAGTATTCAAGTATTCTAACATAAGCATATGAAGCTTGACTTTTAGAAAATGTTGATTTCAGTCTCTCATGATTAGATCATATTGCCAATCAAGGTTAAACATAGAACAAAGTAAACAAATTATTAAGATCAACTTGCTTTGGTTAGTCTCCAAAGCTCATTAAATTCATGAATATTAATTATTTAAATGAGAAACACAAAGAAAATAATGTGCACTTTGCATATGAGATCATTGTCGGTTGTAAGCTTTTTATTAGGTTTCAGATGTAACTCTACCATAACGCCATATATTGTTTTTACATTATTTGATTGGGGGTGGGGGTGTGAATAGGCAAATAACTTTAGAAACAGGGACATATATAAATCCAGACATGCTGAACTTTTGTAAAGAGAGGAAATATTTCCAATGATTGTGAAATTTAGAAAACTTTTAAATGTGTATTATTACACAGCATATACAACACACTGTGAACCTTATAGACCCAGATCTGCCATTAAAACAATAGTTTCAATCCTGTTTCCTTGGTGCATTACATGATGAACCTTATAGACCCAGATCTGCCATTAAAACAATAGTTTAAATCCTGTTTCCTTGGTGCATTACATGATGAACCTTATAGACCCAGATCTACCATTAAAACAATAGTTTAAATCCTGTTTCCTTGGTGCATTACATGGTGAACCTTATAGACCCAGATCTACCATTAAAACAATAGTTTAAATCCTGTTTCCTTGGTGCATTACATGGTGAACCTTATAGACCCAGATCTGCCATTAAAACAATAGTTTAAATCCTGTTTCCTTGGTGCATTACATGGTGAACCTTATAGACCCAGATCTACCATTAAAACAATAGTTTAAATCCTGTTTCCTTGGTGCATTACATGGTGACAGATCTGGGTCTATTCTATGTGAATATTGGTTCATGTGATACATATATAACCATATAATGTTTCTTCCCATCAGCCACAGCCTCTGTCCAGATTCGACTGACTGGAGGCAGTGGGCCTTATGAGGGTCGACTGGAGGTTAACTACAATGGGACTTGGGGCACAGTCTGTGATGACAGCTTTGATATCAAGGATGGAGCAGTTGTATGTAGACAGCTGGGATATCCTGGGTAATCTTTATTGTTATTATGATTATTCATTCCAAGGGTTGAATTACTCACATGGCTTCTATTGGCAAATTACATTATTGTTTATTTCTGATAATCAGATTTTTAATAAAAGGAATAAAAGAATTCTAATAATGTATATAGTGTATTAGTCCTTTCATGTAAGAAGAATGTTTGACATTGATGACAGGGAATTTTCAAAACTGCATAAGTACTCTTACAAATGTTAATGTTGGTCTTTACAAGTCTTACCAAGAAAATTAGTGATCACAATAGAAACCTATAGAAATTTAATTTCAGAATGAATATTTAGTCATTGATTTTCTTTCTCGAAAGGAATATCTTCCAGGTATAGGCATCTTATGTGAGATATTTTGATTGTTTATTGAGAAGTAGAGTTCAAGGTCTTGGAGTACAGAGTACCGAGTTATATTGGACATTCAATTTTGCCTGAAATAGGAGTCTCATTATTCAGCAAGGCAGTGCTGCAAAATTGCATTCTTCAAAACTGACCTTTTTATATTGAGGTGTGAACATTACAATTGTTGTTTTCCATTGCAAAATTGCATTCTTCAAAACTGACCTATTTGTATTGAGGTGTGAACATTACAATTGTTGTTTTCCATTGCAAAATTGCATTCTTCAAAACTGACCTATTTGTCTTGAGGTGTGAACATTACAATTGTTGCTTTCCATTTATCCATCTGCCCAGATGATAAAAATTTTGTATAATGTATGCATTTGAACTTTTTCCATTTATTCATATTTTATTTTTGTCCACATGGTCAAAATTTAGTACATTGTATGCATTTTAATTCTTTTTTATTTATCTATCTGTTTACATACTTGAAACTGACTTTGTTTGTTGTAGTCTTTGCAAAAATAAACATTGAAGTTTCAAGATTTTAAAATTGTCTGAATTTTAAAATTAAGTGATTATTATTATGATATACCAGGCTTATGAGGCAATGCAAATTATGTATATGGCTTTCTATTTTATGAAGAAATTAGATCTATAAGCATCAAGAACTATTGACTTTATGTTTAAATGAAACTTGTCAAACCCTGTTATCATCATTATACATGTAATGAGTGAAGGACCATTTCTTGTAAATAAAACTACATATTTTAATTATTGTTTTATTTCAGAACTGGAGTAGTAACAAAATCCAATGCATTTTTCGGGCCAGGAAGTGGTATAATTTGGCTTGATGATCTGGACTGTACTGGTCTAGAGAATAACCTTATTAGGTGTGGACATAGAGGCTGGGGCAGAAGCAATTGCGGTCACAGTGAAGATGCCTCAGTTATCTGCCCTTGTGAGTTTTCTCCCTTTGTTACTGACATTGAAATTGTTGGGGGTGGGTTTCTGTGCCAGAGAAACTTAAAAATTATCTTAAACATTTTGCGTAATTGAACAAATTGTTATAAATGATCTGTTCTCACATTTGGTGAGATGGTTCAGTGTCACTCATAAAACTGTCTTTAATTCCTCACTCTTTTGGTTTTGGCATGGCATAGACTTGAAGTTGGATTGAAAGTGATACTTTGAAAACAAAAATTGTGACAAAATCTGCATGTAAATCTCTTTTATTTTTTCCTTTGGTGTTAATTATAACTAACCATGTCTTGTGACCCAATGTTAAACCTGTATTTATGAGTTATATAAGAAGGTTTGAACCCTTTCTAACATTACTGATAATATGAAAGTGAGGGGCATTTATCAGAAATGTTGAGTTTCTTTTCTGAAGTACAGGATTCAAATATTTTTCCCTTCTTTAAATGGAAGTAATAACATGAGTAAGAAGAATTGACATCAATTGTGAGATGATTTATCAGTTTTTTCCTGGATATGGCAAGCTCTGCTATAGATGACTGTTATAATGGACATGCATATATTATGTCAGTAAAGAGATTACTAGACATGCATATATTATGTCAGTAAAGAGATTACTAGATATGCATATATTATGTCAGTAAAGAGATTACTAGACATGCATATATTATGTCAGTAAAGAGATTACTAGACATGCATATATTATGTCAGTAAAGAGATTACTAGACATGCATATATTATGTCAGTAAAGAGATTACTAGACATGCATATATTATGTCAGTAAAGAGATTACTGTAGATGCATATAATATCCGTCAGTAAAGATACTACTAGAGATGCATATGTTATCTGTCAGTAAACAGGTTTTGTTTTGAATGAATACCTCTGACATTTTACTCCCTTGAAAAGCTGATAATGCCAAATGTTGTATTTTAGAAACTTTGGGTTGCAATAAAGAAATTATGAGACATCTGTGTATTTTACTCACCTTCATGTCTTATAATGTTTCTCTGCTGATTCTATTTAGTTTCTGGTGCTTCAAATGTGACTATTCGGCTGGTCGGGGGTAGTGTACCTTCAGAGGGACGAGTCGAAGTATTCCACAGTGGACAGTGGGGAACTGTGTGTGATGATTACTTTGATACAAAGGCTGCCCAGATTATCTGTAATATGCTAGGCTACCCCAGGTAAATATTCAAAGTTAAGACATAACCATTAACACACACACACACACACACACACACACACACACACACACACACACGCTAATTACGGGGCAATTTTCACAAAGTTTCTCAACTGAACTTTCAAATCCTATTTTTGTCACACTTGTGAAGCACTGGCAAGGTGTAAAAAGACTTTCAAATCCATTTTTGTCTCACCTTAGAAGTACAGCCAAGAAGATGTGGATATCACTTATTTGATGTCATTGTCGGCATTTACATCAATGTAAAGGTTTTGCATTTAGTTAAGTTTTTGTGGTACTGTTGTGTGTAGAGTCATGCTGGGTGTGTTCTACATGGAGTGTTGTTTTTGTGGTACTGTTGTGTGTAGAGTTATGCTGGGTGTGCTCTACATGGAGTATGTTGTTCATCTCAAGGCACAATGAGGTTACAGTGTCCTATTTTTCATGGTTTTAAACACTCTTGAACTTTTTTTTGTTATTTTAAATTCACATTCTTTCAGAAATTGATGATCTTGTAAAGAAGTGTAATTTTCAGTGAAAATCAAATAATTTTAAGCTATTAGAAGACAATAATTCAGCATTAATCAGTGTCTCTGCCCATTTCCATGGTCCTCTCAATGTCTTGTCATTTCCATGGTCCTCTCAATGCCTTGTCATTTCCATGGTCCTCTCAATGTCTTGTCATTTCCATGGTCCTCTCAATGTCTTGTCATTTCCATGGTCCTCTCAATGTCTTGTCATTTCCATGGTCCTCTCAATGTCTTGTCATTTCCATGGTCCTCTCAATGTCTTGTCATTTCCATGGTCCTCTCAATGTCTTGTCATTTCCATGGTCCTCTCAATGTCTTGTCATTTCCATGGTCCTCTCAATGTCTTGTCATTTCCATAGTCCTCTCAATGTCTTGTCATTTCCATAGTCCTCTCAATGCCTTGTCATTTCCATGGTCCTCTCAATGTCTTGTCATTTCCATGGTCCTCTCAATGCCTTGTCATTTCCATGGTCCTCTCAATGTCTTGTCATTTCCATGGTCCTCTCAATGTCTTGTCATTTCCATGGTCCTCTCAATGTCTTGTCATTTCCATGGTCCTCTCAATGTCTTGTCATTTCCATGGTCCTCTCAATGTCTTGTCATTTCCATGGTCCTCTCAATGTCTTGTCATTTCCATAGTCCTCTCAATGTCTTGTCATTTCCATAGTCCTCTCAATGTCTTGTCATTTTTTAGAGGTCCCTAGGTTCATGCACTAGCTTATAGTATGGTCTATCATTTTGGATGCCATTGTTGACAAGTTATTGAGGGAGAGTTGTATAAAAATCAGTAAATATGTGAATTTCAGAAATATCATTGCCACTTGCTGTAAAGTACCTTTGTATAAGACAATACAGGTAAGGCCATAGACCCCATTGTACAGGTATAATTATATTCTCCTTGTCATGTGCCTTGGTGTAAGATGACACCATTGTACAGGTATAATTATATTTTCCTTGTCATGTGCCTCAGTGCCTCAGTGTAAGATGACCCCATTGTACAGGTATAATTATATTTTCCTTGTCATGTGCCTCGGTGTAAGATGACCCCATTGTACAGGTATAATTATATTTTCCTTGTCATGTGCCTCGGTGTAAGATGACACCATTGTACAGGTATAATTATATTTTCCTTGTCATGTGCCTCGGTGTAAGATGACCCCATTGTACTGGTATAATTATAATTTCCTTGTCATGTGCCTCGGTGTAAGATGACCCCATTGTACAGGTATAATTATATTTTCCTTGTCATGTTAATTTCAAGGCTTCATAATAGCACTACTGTTGATATCTGAGTGTGTATTCACTGTTGTGAGGGAACACTTGATATCTGGGTGTGTATTCACTATAGTGAAGGGCTATTTGATATCTGAGTGTGTACTCACAATAGTGAAGGACCACTCTTGAGATCTGAGTATGTATTCACTATATTGTGGGACCATAGTTGATATCTGAATGTGTATTTACTATATTGTGGGACCATAGTTGATATCTGAATGTGTATTCACTATAATGATGGACCACTGTTGATATCTGAATATTTATACACTTTAATGAGAGACCACTGTTGATATCTGAGTATGTATTCACAATACTGTGGGACCACTGTTGATATCTGAATGCATATTCACTATAACCAGGGACCACTTTTGATATCTGAATATTTTAACACTCTAATGAGAGACTACTGTTGATATCTGAATATTTAAACACTTTAATGAGAGACCACTGTTGGTATCTGAGTATATATTCACTATACTGTGGGACCACTGTTGATATCTAAATGTTTATTCACTATAACGAGGGACCACTGTTGATATCTGAAAATTTAAACACTAATGAGGGACCACTGTTGATATCTGAATATTTAGACACTAGTTTAAATAAACACTAATGAGGGACCACAGCTGATATCTGAATGTGTACTCACTACAGTGAACATGGTAAGTTTAGTTTAGGAGTGTATTGGGAATTGAACTATGATTTCTAGGCAGATTTTTTTATATTTTTTTATAGCTCAGGTGCTCAGCCTCGGCCAAAAGCTTACTATGGCAATGGTACAGGTCAAATCTGGCTGGATAATGTGCAGTGTGCTGGAAATGAGAGCAGAATTGACTTATGCCGACATAATATCTGGGGCATAAACAACTGTGACCATGGCGAGGATGTGGGGGTTCTCTGTGTTTCAGGTATATTGGTTGACCACAACATTATTATATGTGCTAAATTGATAGGCTCATATTCAGTTATAGGACATGGTAATCAGTGTACCTCAGCATATTCAAGACTACAAGCACATCACCAAAATCAATATTTGAACTTATTTTGAGTACCATTGGTTGGAACTTTATGTATTCCATTTTGTGATAGAACTTTATGATTATTTGGGATTTAATTCAAAATACTCTTAAGTTCTTTTTAATTTTTCACTTCATATTCTAAGGTAATTATTTGTTGAATTTTACAAAACGTTTTGATTTTTTAGACTTAATTTACTATCATAGAGTTGTAACTAAAGTCATGTATCATTTGCATCAGTGACTGCATTAAGTGAAACACTTTGATTGTACATGTATATAGTCAGGTCTAAAATGTATGCTTTGTCATGCCTGAAGTTCCTGTCATGTCTCATATACTTAAGTGAAACTCTTGGACTGTATATAGCTAGGTCTAAAATTTTTGTAAAGGTGTAAAGTTTATATGCAATAATATTATGACAGTTGTACAGTTTATATTCTAAAATATTATGACAGGTGTAAAGTTTATATTCTGTAATATTATGACAGGTGTAAAGTTTATATTCTGTAATATTTTGACAGGTGTAAAGTTTATATGCTATAATATTATGACTGGCAGGTGTAAAGTTTATATTCTATAATATTATGGCAGGTGTCAAGTTTATATTCTCTAATACTACAACAGGTGTAAAGTTTATATTCAATAATATTATGACAGGTGTAAAGTTTATATGCTGTAATATTTTGACAGGTGTAAAGTTTATATTCTGTAATATTATGACAGGTGTAAAGTTTATATGCTTAAATATTATGACAGGTGTCAAGTTTATATTCTCTAATACTACAACAGGTGTAAAGTTTATATTATATAATATTATGACAGGTGTAAAGTTTATATTCTATAATATTATGACAGGTGTAAAGTTTATATGCTGTAATATTTTGACAGGTGTAAAGTTTATATTCTGTAATATTATGACAGGTGTAAAGTTTATATTCTATAATATTATGACATCTGTAAAGTTTATACTCTCTAATACTACAACAGGTGTAAAGTTTGTATTCTATAATATTATGACAGGTGTCAAGTTTTTATTCTATAATATTATGACAGGTGTCAAGTTTATATTCTATAATATTATGATATGTGTAAAGTTTATATTCTATAATATTATGACAGGTGTAAAGTTTCTATGCTATAATATTATGACAGGTGTCAAGTTTATATGCTATAATATTATGACAGGTGTCAAATTTATATTCTATAATACTATGACAGGTGTAAAGTTTATATTCTGTAATAATATGACAGGTGTAATGTTAGATTCTTTAATATTATGATAGGTGTAAAGTTTATATGCAATAATATTATGACAGCTGTAAAGTTTATATTCTATAATATTATGACAGGTGTCAAGTTTATATTCTATAATACTATGACAGGTGTAAACATTTTATCTGAAGATTTAATGACATGCAAGTAAATACAGATAAGACATGCTGGGTTCCTCAGATCTATCTACCATTTAGATGAAAAAAAATCAACAAACCCATCCCTCCAAAACTTAACCCTAACCCCTCTCCACTAAAAAGCAGACAGTACAATGAAGAATGATCCTCTTTGATTTGCTTTCTTGTTATTTTGTAGCAATTCCTCTTTTTTTTGTCATCTAGCAATAAATGTGAGAGCCAGACTGATTAATGGTTCTTCCACATCAAATGGTCGTTTGGAGCTGTATTACAACGGAACATGGGGTACAGTCTGTGATGATGGGTTTGGGAGTCAAGATGCCCAAGTAATTTGCCACATGCTGGGTTTCCAGAGGTAACTGATGGTGTACTAACAATACATTTAAATTCTAAATACTAAGCCATCATTGTCCATGAAGCTACTGTAAGTATATCAGATAAATGAAACATAAATAATAAATTTCCATTCGATATACTAAACTATTGTTCCCCATCAAGCCATTGTAGATTGTTGTTAAGAAAATCTAATGGCAAGAGCTGAAAATCTGACAGACTTGTTACATCAGGCTTCATGGCAGATATGGTTTTACTTTTACTTTCATTTTACTTACCGGTTTTATTTTTTTGACTTGTGTTGCTTTGCTATATACTCTAGATGGGTCCACATTGTTTTTTGTTCATGATTTTTGTATTCAAGTAAAAATTTAGAAATATGACCTTATATCGAATTATGAAAAATTATTAAGTTTAAAGAAATGCTGCTAAATTCTCCAAAAATTGAGATTTTGTGACAATTCATGTACACAAAATATTCCTTATATATCATAATGACATGCTAATTCTGCACAATAAAGTGATTGATATGTACCTCTGATTGACACTAATTCCAAAACTCTAGCCATAATGTACTAATGAGATCACTGATTGCCACTAATTCCAAAACTCAGACCATAATGTACTATTGAGACCACTGTTTGACAGTAATTCCCAAACACAGACCATAATGTACTATTGAGACCACTGATTGACAGTTATTCCAAAACTCAGACCATAATATACTATTGATACCACTGATTTACAGTTATTCCAAATCTCAGACAATAATGTACTGTGGAGATCACTAATTGGCACTAATGTCAAAACTCCATCTTATATAGCTACTTGGTTTAATTCTGTTTGGATTTGAGTAGCTAGGGTTTAGAACAATTCTTCCACCCATACTCCATTTCGTTTAAATTTATTAAGAGTTTGGCTTTGAGTAGCTATGGTTTAGAATTTAGTTATTTAATAATATTATGTCACCAGAATAGTAGGATCTACAGAAGTTTGTGAGACAATCTTGTATCCAGTTGCCTGAGATTATTACCACTTGAGGACTTTTTTCTCAAATAAGCTAACATCATCATAGTCCTTAAAAGGTTTTAAATAAGTGATATATGTTGATATGAATGAGATGATCATGGATCTGAATGACTGAGATTTATTTTTTACTGTTTGTAAGAACTATGCTTATTATAAATTATGTCTGTGTCTTTGGAAATAATTTTTAAGACTAATGAAATAAAGTTTATAAAATTCACATAATACAAAAGTTTATGGTTTACATAAGGCATTGCTCTTACAATGTTACAGAAGTCGGAATAGTGAAATGATAAACTGTTATGTAAGTCAGATGAGCAATACCAGGCTCTTCTATTTTTTTGTGCGTTCAAGATTGAAGAAATTAAAATTTGTTTGTGTCCATATAGGACAAACAGTATGGCATTATCTGCAGCACCATATGGAAGTGGAACTGGCCCAATTCTCCTCGATGATGTACAATGTCTTGGATTTGAGGATAACATAGTGCAGTGCCGTAACAAGGGGTGGTACACTACCAACTGTGACCATACTGAGGATGTTGGAATTGTTTGCAATGCAGGTAGGTGGTCCTATGAATAATGGAATACTGTGTTTATGCTAAAATCCCCAAACTACAGACAGAATACTGAGATTGTTTTGAAAGCTGTTTTTGTCTTAGTGGGAATTCTTACTCACAATCCATTGGCATGCTGTCTACTCTCTTTTACTAAGAATAATTACTGTTGATAATAATAGGCACTTTTCTTTATTTTGTTTGATTAGATTTTCAGTCATTGAGCTATTTTGATTTATCTCAAATTGTCATCATAAGAGGACATGTTTTACTCATTGGTTACCTCCCTTGATATTACCTCTGAACAGTCAATTTGAAATGAGATGCATATTTAAGGTCATGAAAATAGCAAAATATTTGTTGAATGTTTTATATTTTGTAAAGAGATACAGAGAAGGAAAAAAAGTACAAATTAACATTTTTTAAACAAAAATATTTGTATTTTCCTAAGAGCATAAAAAACTGTTAATTTCTTTAATATTCTATATAATTTATGTTTATCTTTTTGATCCTGTTTAATGTACATTATTTTAAATAAACCTCCAAGCCGCCAGTAGTTTTAATACAATGATTTGCTCATGTTGTACATTTTATTTGTAAAAGTTGTTTTCTTTTTCTTTTGTTTTCTTTATAGATATATTTCCATTGCCTTTATTATAATAATAATGTTACCTGTTTTGAATCTAAGCAAATTATATTAATATTTAAAAATGTTTGGCGCATTGCTTATATTATTTAAATGTAACAGTTATTTAGTATTGCAGAATATTTATATGCTGAACATTGAAAATTCTTTTTTAATCCTGAAAATTCATTTAATTTTATCAGATTGTGTGGTTTTGTGAATAATTGCATTTTTATTGATACTTACAAGCACTTGTATCCTTCACATTTAGAAAGAATGATTTGACTTGCATTTGCATCCTACACATTTAGAAAGAATGATTTGACAAGCACTTGTATCCTACACATTTAGAAGTAAGAATTTGATTGTATGTGTATCATATAACTTATAAGGTCCTTTCTTTGCCACCAGCACCAGCAGCAATGCGACTGGTAAATGGGATTGACCGATTTAGTGGACGAGTGGAAATATTCCTGGCCGGTCAATGGGGAACTGTCTGTGATGATTTCTTTGATAGCAATGCAGCCAAGGTTGTCTGCAAGGCTCTCAGGATGCCATAGTAGGTGGATTTACCAATTTACCTTGTTTCAGCATTTTGATGAAATATCCATAATATGTTGACCTAGTTTTTTTTAAATCTGATGGCCATGGCAGTTTACACTTAGGCTTTTTGTCAGTTATCATTAATATATTATGTGTCATCTATCATTTGTCCACATGTCCAGCATCCATCAAGTATTGTGTGTCATTTATCCATGTGTCCATCATTCCATCATGTATCATGTGTCATATTTCATTTGTCAATGTGTTCATCATCCATCATGTATCATGTGTCATATTTCATTTGTCTATGTGTCCTTCATCCATCATGTATCATGTGTCATCTTTCATTTGTCAATGTGTCCATCATCCATCATGTATCATGTTTCATATTTCATTTGTCCATGTGTCCATCATCCATCATGTATCCATCATCCATCATGTATCATATTTCATTTGTACAGATCAGTTCTATCTAGATTCTTCTCAATAACCACTGGACCATCCAGCATTGTTATTGGTCAGACAGTGACAGCATTTAGTTTTACACCATCATCCTGCATTATAATTAGTTTATAATTATCTTTGTCAGGACAGGAGGTAAATCATTTGGAAGAAAATCAATTTTACTGTGTCACTAGTACATAGTACTTAATATATATGTGTATAAATATGATTGATTAATAAAGACAACTTTTAATTTTAAATTAGAACTCATCCATGATAATTAATGAGTGATGGAGTTCATACACCTCATCATTGATAATTCATGAGTGATGGAAGGGGCCCAGAGTGGCTGAGTGGTCCAAAGCGCTCGCCGTTACGGATCACTGCCATCTCACATCTCTGTGTGAGTTCGAGTCTCAGGCTCAGCCAATGTGGGTATGTGAGAAAGCTTGCCAGTAGCTTCTCATGGATCGGTGGTTCTTCCATGGGGGTTTCCAGGTTCTTCCTCTACCATTAATACTGGCCACCATGTATTGCCTATATTGGGATGAAAAATGGCTTTAAACCATATAACAACATAGTGAGTGATGGAGTCTCTATACCTCATCCTTGATAATTCATGAGTGATGGAGTCTCTGCTCCTCATCTTTGATAACTAATTAGTGATGGAGTCATTATATCTTATCTTTGATAACTCAAAAGTGATGGAGTTGTAAAAGTGTTTTTTCAAAAGCTAAATGACTAAATAACCTGTGTGCATTAAACACACTTATGGAGTACTTCAGTTTGGTTGAGCCTTGAGACAAAATATTATTTTTTCTTTTTTCCATAGATTTATCAATATTTTTTAATAATATTTATTGCTATTTATTTCCAGTATGAATGCTGTACCAGTGACAGCAGCAGGGTTCGGTCGTGGAACTGGTAAGATTTGGTTGGATGATGTCAGGTGCTTTGGTAATGAGACTGAACTCATAAAATGTAGAACTGCTGCCCCAGGATCTACTAATTGTGAACACTCGGAAGATGTGGGAGTAATGTGCAGAACCAGTAAGTACTAATTTATTGCATACATACCAACAGTTCCTTGATACATACTAATAGTTCCTTGATACATACTAATAGTTCCTTGATACATACTAATAGTTCCTTGATACATACTAATAGTTCCTTGATACATACTAATAGTTCCTTGATACATACTAATAGTTCATTGATACAAACTAATAGTTCCTGGATACATGCTAATTGTTCCTGGATACATGCTAATTGTTCCTGGATACATGCTAATAGTTCCTGGATACAAACTAATAGTTCCTTAATACATACTAATAGTTCATTGATACATACTGATAGTTCATTGATACATACCAATAGTTCATTGATACAAACTAATAGTTCCTGGATACATGCTAATTGTTCCTGGATACATGCTAATTGTTCCTGGATACATGCTAATTGTTCCTGGATACATGCTAATAGTTCCTGGATACAAACTAATAGTTCCTTAATACATACTAATAGTTCATTGATACATACTGATAGTTCATTGATACATACCAATAGTTCATTGATACGTACTGATAGTTCTTTGATACATAATAATAGTTCATTGATACATACTGATAGTTCATTAATACATACCAATATTTCATGGATACTAGTGTTGTTCCAATTATCGATTATAATCGATCATCAGTTGGTTGAGCAGATAATTGATTGTGAACTCCATAATTGATTGTGTTTAAATGGAGACTACTTTTTAGGTGTATGCAAAGTACAAAGGTTTGTTAAACTCGCAGCCACTAAAGTTGACCTGAAATTTATTAATTCTGTTCACAACTACCAATATGAAAACTTATTATTCATAATTAGGAACATATAGTCATTATTACGTGGTCAAGTTGTTAAATTGTTGAGTTCATACATTTAAACACATTTTGTTGATTTTTTTCAGTCAAATTGCAACATCTTTTGTAGTATTTATAAACAAGGACAAACAAGAAAAACATGTCCGTCTATACTTTAAATTACAGACACGTCACATGTGAACAAAAGAATTTCGGGGGATTGTAGCAATATTTTAGTTACATATGACTGATCAGCCATAAAAAGTTGCATTAATTTAACAAAGTTGTAGAACAAAAGTAACACACAATGTAATATTGTCAGGTTAAAGTATACATATCATTAAAAGAGATTACTCCTGTACATTTATAAACATATTGAACAACGATCAAAGATAAAACTGTTTAACAAAAATTAAAATTTTCAATTAGTAACCGATTATAATCGATGATCAGTTGGTTAAGGGGAACTGATTATCGATTATGAATTTCTGACCGATTCCCATCACTACTTAATACATACTAATAGTTCCTTGATACATAATAATAGTTTATTGATACATACCAATAGTATTGATACATACCAATAGTTCCTTGGTACATACTAATAGTACCTTGATACATAATAATAGTTCATTGATACATACCAATTGTTCATTGATACATAGCAATAGTTCATTGATACATACCAATAGTTCCTTGTTACATACCAATAGTTCCTTGATACATACTAATAGGTCATTGATACATAATAATAGTTCATTTATACATACTGATAGTTCAGTGATACATACCAATAGTAACTTGATAAATGCCAATAGTTCATTGATACATACTAATAGTCCCTTGATACTTACCAGTAGTTCCTTGATACTTACCAGTAGTTCCTTGATACTTACCAGTAGTTCATTGATACATACTAATAGTCCCTTGATACTTACCAGTAGTTCCTTGATACTTACCAGTAGTTCCTTGATACTTACCAGTAGTTCATTGATACATACTAATAGTCCCTTGATACATACCAATAGTTCATTGATACGTACTGATAGTTCCTTGATACATGCCAATAGTTCATTGATACATACTAATAGTCCCTTGATACTTACCAGTAGTTCCTTGATACTTACCAGTAGTTCATTGATACATACCAATAGTTCATTGATACTTTTTATTTAGGTATTTAGCTTATCAGAAGTTGTTTATTATTCCTGCATTTTAGCATCAAATATGGGAATATTTTAATACTCTCTGTATGTCCATCCATATGGTGATTACTATATCTCTTGAACCATTGAGTTGTAATTTACAAAACCGTATATTCTGAACCATTGGGTTGTAATTTACAAAACATATCTCTTGAACCATTGAGTTGTAATTTACAAAACATATCTCTTGAACCATTGAGTTGTAATTTACAAAACCATATATTCTGAACCATTGAGTTGTAATTTACAAAACATATCTCTTGAACCATTGAGTTGTAATTTACAAAACATATCTCTTAAACCATTGAGTTGTAATTTACAAAACATATCTCTTGAACCATTGCATGGAAATTTACAAAACTTTGCAATTTACATGTTATTCAAACCTCAGGCTGGGTATTATTATTACTGGAAAGGAAATTAAAAGTCAGACATACCAAACATTTGAGTTACAGGGACATTTTCATTTCTATTTAAAGAGAAAGTGGAGTGAAGAGTAAGTGGAGTCATGAAAAGCGATTGACAAAGTTGCTGTACTTAAAATCAAATTATTATTAACAGAACTTTGTGGACAGGTGTGAGTTGCCATACTTAAAATCAAATTATTATTAACAGAACTTTGTGGACAGGTGTGAGTTGCCATACTTGAAATCAAATTAGAGAAATTATTATAGATCAATGCAAATAGTGGTATGACTTCCTATAATTAAAATCAAATTAGTATTTATTGTTGATACAGTATTGTAAATGGTGTGAGTTTACGCAATGAATGATCAAGAATAAGTGCTGCTTTTCAAATGAATTACCACAAATCCAATCCTCCCCATCAAGACATCGTTTAGATGGTTTCAGCACTATAAGTGCTAAAATGTCCACTGAATGAGAGGGAAGCCAAATGAGAGTGGTCTCCTTATGGATAGAGGATTTAGTGCCAAATCCTATAATTAATTCATTATTACAAACTCACACAAGGATTGTTTTTCAAAGGTGTTGAAAATTTCTAGATAATTGAAGGCTGTTGGGATTTGTTTCCATGCCCTATGTGCAAAGGGAGACCACTCTCCTCTTTCATACAGTGAATGTGCTTAACATTTTTCTGCCTGCTGCCGGTTATGAAAGGTCTTCTGATGTATTAAAATCAATATAGCATTATCAGAAAAACCATTATAGTTGTAAAGATTGCTTTTTATAATTTAATGATTGCATAAGGGGGGGGGGGTGAAGACATTTCCTTTCAAGACTCATCCAGCTCTAATAGATTGGTCAAATTAGAGATCTTGAAAGATTTGGAATTGCCTTTGTCTCAGTGCCTACAGCCATGTTGCCAGTCAGTGGATTGTGCTTTCCTTTTTTTCTGAAATTTAGTTAATTATTGGATCATTTTATGGCTTTAATAGTAAATTAATTAACCTTAGCAGAACCTTGTCATAAAGTTTATTTTGGTTTAGATGCTTACCTCACAGTTGTTTTGATAGATTAGGTAGAAGGATGTTATTACTAGAATTGGAGAAAAAAAATAATACATTGAAACATATCTTGGCTATATTTTTGGAGGACTACCAGTCTTCAAAGAAAACATTTTTCAAGCAAATAAACACTTTTTGTGTTGTATGATGATCTTTGATGAGTGATCCCCCCTTTTTGTTGGCTGATGGGGTGATCTCCCCTCTTGGTAAGATTAAGTGTAATAATAATGGTCATTAAAAGTTTGACAAATAATTTTCATTGCTTTGTATGATATTGCCAGTTAGTTTAACTGAGGTAGACAATTAGCAAATAAGGACTATTTTTGTGGGTTCCACATATATTAATCACCAATTCTGTCTGTCCAATCATTTGCATATCTAAATTGCTATAGCTCAGCAGTTCTTTCACAAATTGGATGTCATTTGGGAGGTAAACTGTCTATTCATGAAGATCAGACTTTTAAAGGCCTCTTCATTTTGGCTTAGTTTTCATTGTGGTCTTGTTTGATCAGTTTTACATCTCCCCTATTTAATTCATTGTAATCAACCTGTCTCAGGAACCATTCAAAATATTCTAGTGCAATTTGGTATGATCATTGTCTGATAGACTTTGATTTTCCTTTAATAGGTTTTATCATGAAAACTCCATTTTTGATAGAGTTATTAACTTGACATCTTAATAATGCATGTTGCTAATTGCAACATGTTTTGCTTGCTCAAGAACCATTTAGTATATTATGATGCAGTTTAGAGCAGATTTTGTCCATTAGAAATAATTGTGCCATTTATGAGTTTTGCCAGGTTAGCAACATTTCTGGATGGAGTTATGGAACTTGACAACTAAGTTATTATCTGTGTGCATCTAGATGGAACCGCTCAAGAACCGTTCAACTTATTCCAATGTTATTTTGTATGGAGATGGTCATTAATGACCTAGATCTGTCATCTGTTTATCTTGTCTGTTCCATTTTGGATAGATTTGTGTCCTTTGTTGAGCTTAATTTTGTTGAGTAATGGCCCTTATTGACCAATATCATATCTTTATATTTGAATGGTGCGTTTTAATGAAACACTCCACATCATCATTTAGATTAGTTATTGTCTCTGAATCATCATTTAGATGAGGTCAAGTACTCCAAATCATCTTTTAGATGAGGTCAAGCACTCTACATCATCATCATTTAGATTAGTTATTGTCCCTGAATCATCATTTAGATGAGTTGTTGTCCCTGAATCATCATTTAGATGAGGTCAAGCACTCTACATCATCATCATTTAGATTAGTTATTGTCTCTGAATCATCATTTAGATTAGTTATTGTCTCTGAATCATCATTTAGATGAGTTGTTGCCCCTGAAAAACTCATCATCTTCTT
This sequence comes from Unio delphinus, assembly GCA_029339505.1. Lineage (NCBI taxonomy): Eukaryota > Metazoa > Mollusca > Bivalvia > Unionida > Unionidae > Unio > Unio delphinus. Next base: position 1,724,979 of record JAQISU010000130.1, read on the forward strand.
CCATTGGTTTTCCAACATAGTTTCTGTTTAAGCCCTTTTTTGATCAAAATGTGTTGTGTGGGTACCTTTGTGATTCACCATTACTAATTACTTTAGATTATTTATGAAGACTTTGTGATTCACAATCATTAATTACTTTAGATTATTTATGAAGACTTTGTGATTCACAATCATTAATTACTTTAGATTATTTATGAAGACTTTGTGATTCACAATCATTAATTACTTTAGATTATTTATGAAGACTTTGTGATTCACAATCATTAATTACTTTAGATTATTTATGAAGACTTTGTGATTCACAATCATTAATTACTTTAGAGTATTTATGAAGACTTTGTGATTCACAATCTTTAATTACTTTAGATTATTTATGAAGACTTTGTGATTCACAATCTTTAATTACTTTAGATTATTTATGAAGACTTTGTGATTCACAATCTTTAATTACTTTAGATTATTTATGAAGACTTTGTGATTCACAATCATTAATTACTTTAGATTATTTATGGTTTTCTGTGATTCACAATCATTAATTACTTTAGATTATTTATGAAGGCTGTGATTCACAATCATTAATTACTTTAGATTATTATGAAGACTTTTTGATTCACAATCATTGATTACTTTAGATTATTTATGAAGACTTTGTGATTCACAATCATTAATTACTTTGGAGTATTTATGAGGACTTTTTGATTCACCCTTACTTATAGCTATAGAAGGAGGTAATATGTGTTCATTCATTCAGTTGCACCAACAACAAACATACAGTACCGTTTGGTTGGGGGACCATCAAGCAGTGAAGGACGCCTGGAGATATTTTATGCTGGACAGTGGGGAACAGTGTGTGATGACAGCTTCAATGATTATGCGGCAGAGCTGGTTTGTCAAGCTCTGAACATTCCTCAGTAAGCTTCCATTTTCTAGTTTATGTTAAAAATTAAATTGTTTAAATTGTTTGAAACCTTTAGATTTACATTGAATGCAAAATACATTGTCCCAACTTTCATTGAATGCAGTATACATTGTCCCAACTTTCTCTAAGCAGTTCTGTTTTTGAATCTTTGAATGTGTTAGAAGTAAGATAGTTCTTACAGGTGTTTTCCGTAGATGAGATAATTCCATTTGTATTTTGTAAGGCAGAATGTAAAACATACTGCCTAGTATAAAGAATAAAGTGTCTTATTCATTGTGGATTTTGTGCCTTATAAATGGCATTATAATGTTTTTAAGATTAATTTAATCACACAATTTATTTAGCATGCATTGCATTTCACACAAGTCAAAACAATACAAAGTATTGGATGGCTATACAAAACTCCAGCACAAATAAAATTAAATTGTCAATTATAATAAAAATGTAAATTGTAGTTAAAATGTAAATTACAGATATTGTTGTTGTTTTGTTGTTTTTAGTTTAGGGGTTAGGAAAGAACCTGGATTGTGTAAACCATCATTGTATTGTCTTTAGTTACAGGTAACACTTTGTAGGATTAAGTGTGGGGATTGTGTATACCATCATTGTATTGTCTTTAGTTACATTTAACACTGTGTAGGATTCAGTGTGGGGATTGTGTAAACCATCATTGTATTGTCTATAATTACAGGTAACACTGTTTAGGATTTAGTGTGGACATTGTGTATTCTCTTTAGTAACAGGTATTATTGTGTATTCTCTATAGTAACAGGTATTATTGTGTATTCTCTTTAGTAACAGGTATTATTGTGTATTCTCTTTAGTAACAGGTATTTTTGTATATTCTCTTTAGTAACAGGTATTATTGTGTATTCTCTTTAGTAACAGGTATTTTTGTATATTCTCTTTAGTAACAGGTATTATTGTGTATTCTCTTTAGTAACAGGTATTATTGTGTATTCTCTTTAGTAACAGGTATTATTGTATATTCTCTTTAGTAACAGGTATTATTGTGCAGGAATCAATAGTGGTATTATGAAAAGTTTAAGCTGGCTTAAGATAAACACCTAATATGCATGACCTATGTGAAGTGTCATTTAGACCATGAATGTAAAATCTGGGGTCAGTAGTTGTCCAACACACGGGGAATGCTTTCCACCAAAGAGGTTTATTCAGTGCTGGCAAGAGAGTTTGAAATCAGTCTGCAGACATTGCCTTGCTGTGATTCCACCATAGTTACAAACTCTTTGCTGCCACATATGCATACTGCTGAGAAGATGCTGGTCAAGAAAGGACTTTGCATTCTCTGCCACTGCTGACTTTCTCCCAGTGATGTTGTGCAGTTTGCATTCAAGTTTCCTTCAGACATGCACACATTCACATCCATAGCCACATGCATGGAAGGCTTGTCTTCAAGTTTCCTTAAGACATGACCACATTCACATCCATAGCCACATTGCATGGAAGGCTTGTAAAACAAGGTTCCTTTAAGACATGCACACATTCACATCCATAGCCACATTGCATGGAAGGCTTGTAAAACAAGGTTCCTGCTGAATGGATCATGTTCACAGCCATGTCGACATGCCTAGAGAATGCTCTAAAAAAAAAAACTTGACAAACACACGTGTGCCACATTTTCGTTTTCTTTCTTCAAGTTTCTTTTCAAGAAGGTATAATCCAGTTCTATAACATTACAGTTCATAAGCTTTCTCATGTTGGTCACTTCTCTTAGAATCGTGCTTTGTTGATCCTCAGTGGATCTTAGACAGCTGAATATCAAGCTACTTTCACTGTAGTCATGGATCTTAGACAGCTGAATATCAGGATACCTTCACTGTAGCCATGAATCTTAGACAGCTGAATATCAGGATACCTTCTCTGTAGCCATGAATCTTAGACAGCTGAATATCAGGCTACCTTCACTGCAGCCATGAATCTTAGACAGCTGAATATCAGGCTACCTTCACTGTAGCCATGAATCTTAGACAGCTGAATATCAGGCTACCTTCACTGTAGTCATGGATCTTAGACAGCTGAATATCAGGCTACCTTCACTGTAGTCATGGGTCTTAGACAGCTGAATATCAGGATACCTTCACTGCAGCCATGAATCTTAGACAGCTGAATATCAGGCTACCTTCACTGTAGTCATGAATCTTAGACAGCTGAATATCAGGCTACCTTCACTGTAGCCATGAATGTTAGAAGCTGAATATCAGGCTACCTTCACTGTAGTCATGGATCTTAGACAGCTGAATATCAGGCTACCTTCACTGTAGTCATGGATGTTAGACAGCTGAATATCAGGATACCTTCATGGAAGTCATGGAAGTCATGGATCTTAGACAGCTGAATATCAGGCTACCTTCACTGTAGTCATGGGTCTTAGACAGCTGAATATCAGGCTACCTTTACTGTAGCCATGAATCTTAGACAGCTGAATATCAGGATACCTTCACTGTAGTCATGGATCTTAGACAGCTGAATATCAGAATACCTTCACTGTAGCCATGGATCTTAGACAGCTGAATATCAGGCTACCTTCACTGTAGCCATGAAATCTTAGACAACTGAATATCAGGATACCTTCACTGCAGCCATGAATCTTAGACAATTGAATATCAGGCTACCTTCTCTGTAGTCATGAATCTTAGACAGCTGAATATCAGGCTACCTTCACTGTAGCCATGAATCTTAGACAGCTGAATATCAGGCTACCTTCACTGTAGTCATGGATCTTAGACAGCTGAATATCAGGCTACCTTCACTGTAGTCATGGATGTTAGACAGCTGAATATCAGGCTACCTTCATGGAAGTCATGGATCTTAGACAGCTGAATATCAGGCTACCTTCACTGTAGCCATGGATCTTAGACAACTGAATATCAGGCTACCTTCATTGCAGCCATGAATCTTAGACAATTGAATATCAGGCTACCTTCACTGTAGCCATGGATTTTTCTATCTTGCTTAATTGAACATTGTGATAGGCCTATGATACAACTCTGCCATGAATTGCTATGATTCATACACAGCCCACATTAATACACCTCTGCCATGACTTGATTCATGATACACAGCCCACAATGATACACCTCTGCCATGACTTGATTCACAATACACAGCCCACATTAATAAACCTCTGCCATGACTTGATTCATGATACACAGCCCACAATGATACACCTCTGCCATGACTTGATTCATGATAAACAGCCCACAATGATACACCTCTGCCATGACTTGATTCATGATACACAGCCCACAATGATACACCTCTGTTGTGACTTGATTCACAATACAAAGCCCACATTGATACACCTCTGCCATGACTTGATTCACGATACACAGCCCACAATGATACACCTCTGCCATGATTTGATTCACGATACACAGCCCACATTAATACACCTCTGCCATGACTTGATTCATGATACACAGCCCACAATGATACACCTCTGCCATGACTTGATTCACGATACACAGCCTGCAATATGATACATTTCTGCCATGAATTGATACAATTCACAATACACAGCATACACTTTTCCCATGAATCAATTCACGATACACAGCCTACAATATGATACATTATTAATACACAGATCATCTTGGTGCTCTTTTCATCTTTTTAAGGTCTTTCATTAGCAGAGATTTATCATTTTTTATGTGTTCATATATTGGTTGCATTATTTGTATTCATATAACAGACAGACATTTATTTATCATCTCTTCATTTGCCATTCTCATCCTTGACAAGATAGAAAAAGTACTTCCAAATAGACTACCTGTTGACTTTTTATGACTTTTATGTTTCAGTCCATTTCAGGTGTAGAACTCATCTTGGTCAGCCTGCCCTGTGTTTTGCACCACACAAATTCTTTTACAACGTTTTTACTACCATATCATGTTTTCACTATATTTGAAAGGCATTATGGTGTTATCTTCAAAACAGAAGAAATATTGCAGTTTACTGATGTAAGGAAAACCTTATCATGAACAACGCCAAGTATGGAAGTTAAGATGTCTAACAGCCAAATCATTTACATTGTACCTTCTGACAAACACATGCTTATGATAGCTAAAAGGAAATTATTAAAAACACCCATACTTCTTTTAAAAATTAACAAAGTGACTATAACTTTTATAGTTTGGAATCTGGCCCTGGCTGATTCTAGACAAATTTTATTTTATCTTATCAGCATGTTTGGTTGCCAATTACACATATTAGCTGAAAATTAGGCATTCCAGACTTGTTCCCATGTACAATTTAAGAATTTGAATGATCATTTAATAGCCATGTTTTTTTTTGTTGCTTTTTATATATTTCTCTTGGGTTCAGATGTCACTACTTCCCGTGTGTAATGCAGTGAATAATTACAGTTTGTTCTGATTAGTGGCTATTGTTTTTACTCAAGGCTTGAACAAAAAAGAAACACCAATCAGACTTGAATGCAACATATTTCACTGCATGCCACATCATAAGTGTTCAGTACAAGTAGACAAAATGTGATTCAACACGTCATATACAAATGGTAATAAGGGATCAGTAAACCACTGTTGTAAGCCAGGGGTCTTACTTGACCGAGTGGTTGTCAAACCCTGGCATGATTCCTGCTAGAAGTCATAAGTTTACCCCAAATTTCCAAAGACTTTCATACAAGTTGTAAATTAGATAGCACAATGTGTCCATTTAATACATTAGTGTTACTCTAATTTATGCAAGATCACAGATCTCTTGCCTATCCAATATCTATAAATCACACATCTGCATTGTTTCTCTTCATCAGGTTTCCATAGTGCCATCAGTTCATGCTGTAGAAACTATACAACTTCCCCTTTTAACTCCATTCCCTTAGGCCAGTCAACATATGCTTTACAGGCTTATTTTGCAATATAACCACACCACATTTGACACCCTGGTGACATAAACGGTATCTGCCGAGTTCCTTCTTATTTCATTTCTATGTGTAATTTACCAGTTTCCTACCATATATCCTGCCACTGCAGTCACACCACCAATGTACACCACTAGATTTTAATATGGACTACTTTATACAGGGACATTAATTCGGTTTTGGCCTGACTTCACTACTAGTCAACCAAGGCATCATGAGAACTCACTAACACTTTTTTTCATGATGTTTGCTCCTAGTAATTGCTAATTATTTTGGGCAAAGGATATTCTCATTATTCGCAAAAGTATTCACACAAATCTAAAAATTCCTTAAAACAAGGCGCTATCAAATGCACATACTCCAAAAGGGAGTGGCCGAGTGGTCTAAAGCACTCTCCATTATGGATCACTGCCATCTCACCTCTGTCTGTGTGGGTTCAAGTCTAAGATTCAGCTAATGTAGTTATGTGAGAAAGCTTGCCAGTAGCTTCTTGTGGGTCAGTGGTTCTTTCTGGGAGTATTCCCGGGTTCTTCCTCCACCAATAATACTGGCTGCCATGTATATCCTATTGTGTGCTGAAAAATGGCATTAAACCCTACAACAACAACAAATCATACATAGGTAGTAAATCCAGAACATCTTTATATTGATGCAGCTGATCATAATGAATGGATAAAATATTCAACATGGAATTGGTGAGATTCAGATTTCAAACCACACAAGTTAATCACCTTGTGTTTGCTAATTAGTACAAGATGTGTATTCAGTAATTTTTCTTTGATACTGACATAAATAAATGTGTGTGCTTGCTACTGCAGTCTGAGAAGAATTCTCATTTTAAAGAGTAAAATGTAAATGACTTATAATTATTCATTACTGCTGAAGGTAAAAAAATTATTTATAGGTTAAGTATAATTTTGAATCAATTGACCTCATGTATTGATATGAGTACCAGCATAGAAAAAAACATTGATATATTGATATATGAATTAATTGTTTCACCTTTACCAGTAAGTGATGCAAAGTTTCTCAAAATGTATTCACTGTCATATTTACAGCATTCGTTCAGGAGCAGTGCCAAATGGTAAATACGGACAAGGCTCGGGTCCAATCTGGCTGGATGACGTCACTTGCCATGGAAATGAGACCTCTATTTTGAACTGTGCTCATTCCGCTTTTGGCACCAATGACTGTGACCACACAGAAGATGTAGGCGTACGCTGTGACTCAAGTATGTACATCAAAGATTAAAGTGTTTTTTTAACTAAAGTCTCTTCAAGAAAAAAAGATTATGAATTCAGACATTTGACAAAAGATCTGGTTCAGAAAGTTGTTCTGCTTGTAACACTGTTTTTGAAGCCATGAAATTATGCCATGCTATAGCCAAGACCAAAATCTAATAGGATGCAGTACATGAAAAATAAAATTTAACTAATAGGATGAGAATCATATCAAGGAGCATATAAATGCTGGGGACCATGCTATTATGAGATGGGGACTATGTTACAATGTAAATGTTGGGACCATGTTATAACGTAAATGCTGGGGACCATGTTATAATGAGATTGGGACTATGTTACAATGTAAATGTTGGGACCATGTTATAATGTAAATGCTGGGGACCATGTTATAATGAGATGGGAACCATGTTATAATGTAAATGCTGGGGACCATGTTATAATGAGATGGGAACCATGTTATAATGTAAATGCTGGGGACCATGTTATAATGAGATGGGAACCATGTTATAATGTAAATGCTGGGGACCATGTTATAATGAGATGGGAACCATGTTATAATGTAAATGCTGGGGACCATGTTATAATTAGATGCTTTGCAGTGTGTACAACTTTACTTGTAAGAGCCAATTTCATTTGTACAAAGGGATTGTTACAATGTGATGTTTTATTCTTGCATTACATGTTTTGCCTTGGAACAAGTCGGGATCTAATCTATTAGGAGTGGCTGAAAGTTAGATATTTTTGTAATGTATCATTTTCCTCCCACCATGTAGACCTGATTTTAGAACCTTTTTAAAACTGATCTGATTTTCATATAGTCATAGCAATACTTCACATTTTTCTAACTTTTGTTTTATTTAGTTTTTTTTTAATTGCATGTCTGTTACTGGCACATAAATATTGTACTAAGACAAATATAGTTTTGTAAATCCTTTGATCTGATGCCATGAGTTGGTCGGGCTAAAAGGACAAGAAAGGATATGTTGTACACTGGTGTTCCTACTTTCAGCTCAGTCAACTGCAATACAGATTCGAGTTATCAATGGAACGTTACCACGCAATGGTCGAGTTGAGGTCTTCTACAATAGTCAATGGGGGACCATCTGCGATGATGGCTTCGGAGTACCTGAGGCCAAAGTTGTTTGTAGACAATTAGGATATCCAAAGTGAGTGATTCAAAAATTGTATCCTGATTTTGTCTGTGTAAGAATGTTAGTAATATAGATCTGTCATGATTAGAACTAAATGAATTCTTCTTGACCTCCATCCCATCAATATATCTGTATAATTTTATTCAATTTAATATTTATTAATGCTTAATGTTCAGTACGTACACAGAATAGTCTGGGAGTAGTAGTATTCTATCATTGGGAATGCTCCTATTTTCTTGGCATGATATAATAATGTAATAATGTACTAAAAATGCATAACACACAAACAAGCAACCATCCAAACAACCAATCAACTTAACAATCAACAAACCAACCAGTCAACATCATTAGTGGAAAGTAAATTATTTTTGTAAAATGTACAAATTAATTCCTAATGAAAATGAATCATGTAATGCCTTTGACACTGTTAATCCCATATGAGTCTATATTTATAGACTGTTTTTCTATTTTTCATTCCAGCGTGATTGCTGTTCCATTGACCAATGCATATTATCCCACATGAGTCTATATTTATAGACTGTTTTTCTATTTTTCATTCCAGCGTGATTGCTGTTCCATTGACCAATGCATATTATGGGTCTGGCAATGACCAGATTGTGATTGACCAGCTGGATTGTATTGGAAATGAGACAAACATTGGTTTTTGTTCCCGTAAACCCTTTGGTGTCAATGATTGTGACCATTCAGAGGATGCTGGTGTCATGTGTTTACGTATGTATATATCTGTAATGGGCAGGTTATATGACAGTTACTGGTGGTCACATGACATTTTTGAATAATTGAATATTCAGATGGACCATTTTTAAATTATGAATGGAAGATTCCATATTTTCATGTCAAATATTTTGCAGATTAGCATGTTCTTAGCAAACATTATGAAATGAAAAACATGCTTCCAAATTTTAAATTGTATGTTCCTTGTCACAAAATCTAGTTTTTGATTAATGTGAGCTAATAGAAATCTTGGATTTAATTGTGTGAATTTGGACTATTTAAAACCATGAAGATGTTTAGGAAGTGTTTGGGGCTATTTAAAATCATGACATTTTGGGAGCCATTGAAAATCTTGGAGTTTTCAAGGGAATGTGGGCAGTATATTGCAAGGATTATAATTTTTCCTTTACAATTTGTTGTTTTTATTAATTCTATTGTTTTACATTTTACAAAATGTCAAAATCTTTATCTTTTGTCATGTATTATGTTTATATTTATTTAGAACAGTTTATCTTCCTAAAGTTCTTTGCAATACTTTCATTTTTACTTATGAAAACTTTACATTTATTTGGCTCTTTGTAGCCATTTTTGTATCGAGATGTTGAACCCTTATACACATGTACCTACATAAGTATGATGTACATATGTGTGTACCTTATGTAAGGGCATACATACATACATACATACATACATACATACATACATACATACATACATACATACATGCACGCATGCACAGATACACACACAGACACACATGTTTTTTAAACAGTTTCTAAATTCATCTTTATTACAGAGCCAGGGCCAGTTACTGCGGTATCAGTCAGATTGGTTGCCGGACTGAGTCGATCACAGGGTCGTGTGCAAGTCATGTATAACCAGGTGTGGGGCTCAATATGTGATGACTCATGGGACAACAGAGATGCTGCGGTGGTGTGCCGAATGCTTGGCTATACGTAGGTTGTCGTGATGGGTGGTTGGATATGAGTTTAGTTTTGAATTTGTCTGTGTGACAAAGGTTGTAAATTTATCTTACTATCATACCATGATGTCATGAACTAGGTTGTATACTTATTACATGTGTCCTCTTTTATTTTTAACTATAAAGTTTGCATGGAATTAAAAACAAATTGGACATCAGAGAATATCAACACATGGTCAAAAGTGAAAACACATAAATGGGTGTGTGATACATAAATACAGATCAAATATCCATTTCAATCAAGATTAAGTACATAGGTAATATAATATAAATGATGTCCTGTAATAATTTTTTCTACTGATGTATCCACAATGCCCTTTTAGAATGCCAACTTCCTGTCTAAGTGTTCTTCCTCTCTTCATGGCCTCATCTTTTTACTTGTTTTAGTGGAGGTAGGGCCATTACTGGGATTGGGACTGGGCGAGGGCCAATATGGATGGATGATGTTGAATGTACTGGTTCTGAGTCAAACATTGCAAACTGTCAGTTCAAAGGATGGGGTGAACATGATTGTGACCATACTGAAGATGCTGGTGTCTACTGTAATGACAGTAAGTTATTTCCCCAAGCAGTTACTGTACTAAGTTTCCAGTGGGTGATTATTACACAGTTTCTCCTCCCTCCCTTTTAAAATAATTGTAAAAGTAGTGATTCACTCTCTTATGGGACCATCCTGTCTGCACTCAGTTGGTAGAGCATTAAACTTGTAATGCATAATGTTTCTTTGGTTGTTAGTTCCCATTTCTATTGAATAATGTATCCTTGGCTATTATTATATATCCATGAATGTGTTTAGTTTGCCTTTAAAAACAACATCCTTTCTGCATTCCAGATTTTTTAAATCTACTTTACATTTTCATTGAAATTTCAGTATTCCAAGTTTTAGTCCATCAAATTCATCTTTTTGGGGGGATACCATTTTCAGTATGTTTTTGAAATGAGGGTAGAAACAGTACTATAGCACACAGGTACTCAATAGAAATACCTCTGTTTTCATGGTAATATTGAACTATGAACAGTACTACAGTACACAGGTATTCAATGGAAATACCTCTGCCTTCATTGTACTATTATACAATAAACAGTACAACAGCACACAGATTCACAATGGAAATACCTCTGTTTTCATGGTTATATTGTACTATAAGCAGTACAGTAGCACACAGATTCACAATGGAAATACCTCTGTTTTCATGGTTATATTGAACTATGAACAGTACTACAGTACACAGGTACAAAATGGAAATACCTCTATTGTCATTGTACCTTGTTGTTTGTCCATGAATTCAACAATGACCACTCAAGTCATCCAAGGATTTGGAGTGGCTGGTTCTGTTCTGTGTGTGCGCAGGTGTCTGTTGAGACCAACACTTACGGAATGTTCATTTGCATAAGGGACAGGGGATGACTGGGACATCTCCAGGAGGGTTGATGGTACGTGCTTTTCTGGCTTGTCTCATCAGCTCTGCAGCTGCTGTTCTGCTAGATTCGCATAACTTGGAGCCTTTATGCACAGAGAAATGCCAAGTGACTCAATCGCTTGCTGTTTGCTCCCAGGAATCAGGGTTTATGTTGAATGCTTTCAATGCAGCTTTCATATTGTCTTTGAAAAGCTTCTTCTGACCTCCATGGGATTGCTGTATATGTTGTAGCTTACCATAGAAGAGTCTCGTAGACAGCCGGTGGTCTAGCATGCGTTCATCATGTCCCGCCCAGTGTAGCTAGCACTGCATCAGGATGGTGTGGATGCTGGGCAGACCTGCTTGGGTGAGTACTTCAGTGTCTGGAACTTGGTACTGCCACTTGATGTTGAGGATTTTTCTGAGACTTGTGGTGTCACATGTGTAAAGTAGTGTGGTGAGCACAACTTCCCTGTAGACCTTTAGTTTGGTTTGGATGCTGATGCCTCTTCTATTCCAGACATTCGCATATAATCTGCTGAAAGTTGTGCTGGCTCTGGCAATGCGAAGGTTCACCTCATCATCAATATTGATGCTCTGTGATTGTGTGCTGCCAAAGTAGGTGAAGTGGTTTAGTAGATTCAGTTTTTGGCCATTGATGGTGATGTTGGGTCCAAAATAGGACTTTCCAAGGCCAGCTGGTGCAGGACTTCAGTCTTCTTGGTACTGATGGTGAGACTAAAGCTTTTGCAGGAGCTGGAGAACTTGTCAATGAGGTGGAATTTGGGGTTGTTGAGGTAGGTTTAAAAACATTGCCACCTTAAAACCTACCTCAACAATCCCCAAGTCAACATCTAAAAAAGATTCATACAACAATATGCGCAGAACTGTACAAACAAAAATATTTTTGTTGTAACATTGTATTATATATATAAACAGTACTACAACACACATATTTGCAATGGAAATACCTCTGTCTTCATTATAATATTGTATCTAATAGATAGACTGGTTTTCACACAGCAATGTATTAACAAAAATGCATAATGCAGTCTACAGTGAACAAATAACCAAACAATGCTAGTAAAAAATAAATTCTGTGGCTTTATTTTACAAAATACGCTAAATGTAAGGTGCAGCATTAATTAAATAATAATGTTTTGATCCAGTTTCTCTGTTCTAGCAAATGATATCCAGTCCGTATCCATTGCCGATACCTTTATAGCTTTTAATAAACTAAATTACATTATCTACATAGCTGACCTCTGGTCATTTTGTCCAATCATCACTAAGAGCTTCAGCTGGCAGATTATATGGATCAATCTGTATTTTATCCATTTTCTGGACGTATCTCTCTTGAACAAGTAAATCAAGATAAGAAGTATGGATTATAGCTTTCTTTGTTGTCTCCATCATAACTATCAAGGTCAACTATCAATTTGTTTGGGGCTCAAAATGGTGGTGATTGTTTTATCGCGTTGCCTTTGTGTACCTTAGCATGACATCACTGAAAACAACCCATTAGTCTTTACATCTGTTCACATGACTATATTACTTACTATTTTCATCATTTTTAACTGTCCTTTTTGACTGTACAAGTCATAGACTTTATTATCACCTGACATTCATCATCCATTATCTGTCCACACACTAGCACAGATTGTCAACATCTGTCCACCCACAAACACATCTGTCCACCAACATGCACATGGTCACACTCTAGCAGTTTTTTTTATATCATCTGTCCTCCCATTTGCACAGTTTTTTTTATCTCTCTTTCTCCTAATCTACTTGGAGGATTGCCATGTAACTTTAAAAACACATTCATCTCAGGGTCTAGTTGGTCTTAAATGAAAATGGCGCCACTAAAACATCCATTACAGCTACCACAGTAGCCATCATCAAAATTTTGTTATTGTTATTCATCCTGAATCATTATTGTAAGACCAATACCTAAAGAAAGCCATTAGCATTTTTTCTAACTTGCTTAACATATATAGACTTTAATTCAAGTAGGTACATTACTGAAATTTCAGAACCTTGTTATTTTCATTGCGATACAAATACATTGAAAATTGATCTCATTAAAAAATATAGCAGTCATTATCAGTTGTTACATGAATAAATTATTATTTCAAATGACTTTTTGCAAAATGTTTGGAAGGAAATTGTTTTAGTTCAGTATATACCAAAGTTGAGCAGTTTTATTAAACTGGTCCTTCTCATTAACATAAAAAAAATACTTGTTTCAGCAACGGTGATAACCTACCAGGCTCGGCTATCAAATGGTCCAAGTAACATGGAGGGACGACTGGAGCTCCTATATAATGGACAATGGGGGACAGTCTGTGATGACCACTTCAATAATGCTGATGCTTCTGTCGTATGCCGCATGCTGGGATTTTCAACGTATGATATTATGGATATTTAAATGTGTTCTTTAAAGCAGAAACCAGATATTCCTTAATGCAAATGTAAACAATCAAACTAGGAATTGATTTTTTTTTTTAAATGAGTGATCTTTTTTACAGTGTGGGATACTTTAAATTAGAACTTATAAATTTTAAATACAGACACAAAATTAACCCATATCCAATTTTCATGTAAGTTATATCAATTTGTAAATGATTTAGAAGCAACATGAACATTTAAAATTAAAAACAGGAATTTCACATTTAAAACAGATTATGGTAAGGTCCTAATTGTTTTGCTGTTCAGTTATAAAACTAAAAGAGGTACAAAATCTGTACACGACCAAAAGTTTCAATTCCTAAATTATTGGATTTTTCTTTTACATTGATTTTTCCAAAGAATTGTTCAGAATAGTGGACCTTGTGTGAAAATTTGAATACTGTCAATGAATATTTTTGTGTGGAACCCATTTTTATGGATTTTGTACTTGCCAAAAACCATGAATTTAAAGTCCATTGATGTGGAAAGAGTATAACTTCTAAAAAATTTTATTAATTTAAAGACCCAACAATGTGGAGATGGTGGCATCCCTCCTGCCTGCATTATTTGTATGACCCATTTGATAATTGTTGATTGATGGCATGCAGTGATGTTAATGGATGTCCTACATGGAAAGGCATGCAATAATGTTAATGGATGTCCTACATGGAAAGGCATGCAGTAATGTTAATGGATGTCCTACATTTAACATTATGCAGTAATGTTAATGGATGTCCTACATTGAATGGTATGCAGTAATGTTACATTTATGCATTATAGAGATGGAGCCACTGCATTAGGTCAAGCTACATATGGACAAGGAACTGGACCAATTCTTCTGGATGAGGTCAGTTGTGTTGGAACAGAGACTAATATTGGACAGTGTCAGAGTAATGGCCTGGCTCTTAGTAACTGTGGTCACAATGAGGATGTTGGAGTACGTTGTAATGCAGGTAAATATTCAGTGTAGTAGAGTGTAAATAGGTGTAGTGTGGTATGGATAAGTATAATAGCAATTTACAGTCTAAAGAAAGGGTCACATTGAGAACATAATGTAATTCATGTAACACACTAGTGTAGAACAGTGTAAGAACTTTAATAAATTATCTGGTTCATTATAACTGGTCACAATGAGAAATCTGGGATCACTGCAATTTTGGTTCATCATTGGCGTAGAAAGGTTTAATAGAAAAGTTACAATCTAGCTTCTTACAGAACTAGTCACAACGAGAACATGATATTACATTGCAATCAGATGTGAAGCAGTGTATCATGGTGTAAACAGCTTCTAGCTGTTTGTAACTTTGGTCACAGCGAAAACACTTTAGATAAATGTAATTCAGATAAATAATCAGTGTACTTTAGTGTGCACATATTCATGCCAAAGTTGGAATTGGATTTTAAATAACTGGCAAAAATGAGGAGATGAGATAATATATAATTCCAGTAAAAATGCAGAGTGTGGTGCTGTGTTCACATGTTTAATTGTAAAAGTTAATGAGTGGTTTATTTGAACTGTAGTGACAGTGATAATGCAGGCATCCAGTGTAAAGCAGGTAAATAGCCATTGTAGTAAAGTGTAAAGTGCACCAGAACAAAGATGTTGGAATCTGATGTATCAATGATTGGTGTAAATATACATTTTAAACTTATGTAATTAAGGTATAAATTTATATTATAAACATATAATAAAGGTGTAAATTATATTACAGTCCTACCCATTTATGTCAACATCCTCGGGCCCGAGGAAATATTGTCGACATAGTCGGATTGTCGAGATAAGTATTGGGGGTGGGGGAGGTCTGAAAAAAGATAAAAGTTAAAATTCATCAACAAATGGTGACTTGTCATCAATGAGTAGCATTTACACTTTGAGAAAACAATGGAAATTTTGAGTACATGAATCAATGTGAAATACACTTGTATGTTGACAAATTACAATTTGGTTACCTTCGTGTAGTAAAATCCAAAATAAAATATTGCATCGATCACATCCTGATACAAAAAAACAGTACGATATTCAATGTCAGCATTAGCACATGGTTGGATAGTTTATATTTACATGCTTAATGTACATGTTCTTAAATTTACCTAGATTTGGGTCAGTCTGTTCCCATCTTATTGAGGTTACAAGGGGATGGGGCTATTCACAGGAAAATGAAAAACTGTCAACTACATGTATTCTCCACAAATACTTTTGTATCCGATGCTATGACGAACATTAAAGCGACTGCACCAACCACTTGTTGCAGCAAAGTTCTCCACACTAAGTTTTTTAATTTGCTAATGCTTCATTGAACCATTAGTATGCTTCTTCCAAGTCTTCAAATGTAGCAGTTTTTTGCTTCTTCCTTTGGGGAGCGCAGTTACCTTCAGCGTACTCTTTCTTTATAGACTAAGCATCTTTCCTGAACGGGTGTTATTTTTAAGCAAACAAATTTCACAGACCTCTTTGCGAGATGTTCAGCCCCCAACTTCTTTAACAGCCATATATTTAGTTTCCAGAGACTGTAAATTTAATTGCGTTTTACACTGCTGATGGTAGCCATCATAAATGTAAATAAAGTTAAAAACGAAACTTTCACAGCAAAATAAACTTGTTTTAATCACCGATCACTTTCAAAGGTCTCAGAAATGCATATTTGGACACATTTTTTATATATCTGGGATTCAGAAAATCGTGTATACAGAAGTCCTCTGTACGCATCAATTTGCTGGATGGCAAATTCAAGGGCTTGCTAGTCTTGCTTCGACCCCCTGTTGAGTGGGAAAATGTGTTGCTAAATAGATCAGTTTAGCTGTGCTGAAGTTTACAATCAGAAACTTCAGTGGCTGAAAGACCCACATATGTACATGTTGTCATTGTAAGAGTACATCTGAAGAACATGACCCACAAGCTAGGCAGCAAGATCAAAGACTTGACTAGCTGCAGAGTGGTGAGAAAATGTGTTGATATTTAGAATTACTGATTTCAGAGGTAGAATGACCCATTGATATTCTTGTGTATAAGAAGAGTACATCAAATGAACAACTTTTGCCTTCATGATATTGTATTCATTTTCAAGTGTTGCAAACTAAGTAGTGCTTGTGACCTCAAAATCAAGACATATTGAGAGTTAGACAAAATGCTGTTTGCATTTTGACAAGAAGGGTTAAATTGCAAATTGACAAAGATTGTAATGAAATTCAACAGGGTTAGAGGTTGCTAGAACTGACATTTCACGTGGAACACTATGGATGATGCCTAACTTTGTGCTTGGAATAAGACCTTTTCTTGACCTGACAATTCACTCTCACTCTCATGGACAAACAAGGGCTACATGTCTGTGCTGTAAACAAGTTTGAAAATTAAACTCGATGGCAACTGCTGTTTCTACTTATCTGAAAATATATCCATTTCAGGTATGCCAAATTTGCTTCAGGTAGGGGACTGCAACGTTTATTGGTGGTACTCTTTAGCTCCTAGTTTTAAATTCCTAGCAATACCTTTGCATTCTTTGGAAAATGCAAGAATTGATCAGATTTCACTACTTTTAAGTTGCTGCAAGAGGCCAGCTTGATATAAGCGATGTCGATATAAACGGGTAGGACTGTATAAACATATAATAAAGGTGTAAATTTGATCATAACTTGAGTCATGAGATGAATATTGGCATTCTATTTATAAAGGCAAACAGTTTTCATGGACATGAATGCCTTGCCACATAACTATAATGAAAATGATGATGCTACAGTCCAGTTTAATGTAAAGAAAATATTTAGTATTTTAAAACCTAAATTAATTACGGAAAATAAGTATGTAATGAAGTGTTACACATGAAGGAAAAACAATTAAAGTTAGATTAGAACCTTCATGTATTAACAAAATGGTTCAGTCATAATTATGTATGAAAATAATATGTAAAATTCCATTTTTAGTGCATGAAATATCTTGTCTTTTTATGAATTGCAATTTACAAACAGTATATATTCAGGATCTCTTTTTATATTGTTTTCTTGTGTTTTCAGGCATTGTTACCAACTTGCAGATCCGCCTTGTTGGGGGTAGTAACACAAATGAAGGTCGTGTAGAGGTCTTCAGGAATGGAGTATGGGGTACGATCTGTGATGACAACTGGGACAACAATGCTGCCATTGTGATTTGCAGACAGCTCAATAAACCCATGTAAGGAGATTATCTTCAGTTTAATATCATTTTGTTTTGGACTGCTGGTCATGGATCTGTCATCTGATGTCTATTCATTAACACAAAAATATTATTGTTATGCCTGATCTGTCATCTGTTGTATATCCATTAACACAAGAGTATTATTGTGATGTCTGATCTGTCATCTGTTCTATATCCATTAACACAAGAGTATTATTGTTATGCCTGATCTGTCATCTGATGTCTATTCATTAACACAAGAGTATTATTGTTATGCCTGATCTGTCATCTGTTGTATATCCATTAACACAAGAGTATTATTGTTATGCCTGATCTGTCATCTGTTGTATATCCATTAACACAAGAGTATTATTGTTATGCCTGATCTGTCATCTGATGTCCATTCATTAACACAAGAGTATTATTGTTATGCCTGATCTGTCATCTGTTGTATATCCATTAACACAAGAGTATTATTGTTATGCCTGATCTGTCATCTGTTGTATATCCATTAACACAAGAGTATTATTGTTATGCCTAATCTGTCATCTGATGTCCATTCATTAACGCAAGATTATTATTGTAATGCCTGATCTGTCACCTGTTGACTATTCATTAACACACCTGACCTGATGTCTATTCATTAATACAAGTTTATTATTGCAATGCCTACTAAAGTACCAATAGGATTGCCATGAAAACCTGCCAACACAAGGCCTAATTAGTCCCACATGAAACCCTGCCAACACAAGGCCTAATTAGTCCCACACGAAACCCTGCCAACACAAGGCCTAATTAGTCCCACATGAAACCCTGCCAACACAAGGCCTAATTAGTCCCACATGAAACTGCTGCCCCTCATTGGCCATCTTGAATACCTTGCTATCTCCACTTATACTGATCATATCGACATTGGGTTTTCATCAAAAGACTTTGTACAATGTTTTGTTGGTTTTAAATTAAAATGTTGCTGATCTGACCTCCACTATGGTTACCATGGTGACCAGCTTGATAATCTTATCACAACTCCTCAATAGATCGTTGTATCAAAATTGGTTGGCAGTTGGTTAGTATAGGCTTATTTTGTTTAGTATAGTAGACATTTGGTCATTTAAAGTTTATTTTGTATAGTATTTAGGCAGCTGGTCAGTATATTTCTATTTTGTCTAGTATAATAGGCAGTTGGTCAGTATATGTTTATTTTGGTCTGGTAGTTTAGGCAGTTGGTCAGTATAAATTTATTTGGTCTACTAAAGTAGGCTGTTGGTCAGTAATGGTTGTTTTTGGTCTGGTAGTGCAGGCAATTGGTCAATATAGGTTTATTTTGTCTAGTATACTAGGTAGTTGGTCAATATAGGTTTATTGGGTCTGGTATTGTAGGCATTTGGTCAGTATAAGTTTATTTTGACTAGTATAATAGGCACTTGGTCAATATACATTTAATTTGGTCTACTAAACTAGACCGTTGGTCAGTATAGGTCTATTTTGGTGTGATACTATAGGCAGTTGGTCATTATAGGTTTAATTTGGTCTGGTAGTGTAGACATTTGGTCAGTATAATCATAATTTTTGGAATTTTACATGCATGAACAAATGAATTTTAACAAATCATAATTCTTGGAATTTTACATGCATGGACATATGAATTATATCAAATCATAATTCTTGGAATTTTACATGCATGAACAAATGAATTTTAACAAATCATAATTCTTGGAATTTTACATGCATGGACAAATGAATTGTATAAAATCTTAATTCTTGGAATTTTACATGCATGGACAAATGAATTGTAACTAATCATAATTCTTGGAATTCTACATGCATGGACAAATGAATTGTAACTAACCATAATTCTTGGAATTTTACATGCATGGACAAATGAATTGTAACTAATCAAAATTCTGGGATTTTTACACGCATGGACAAATGAATTGTAACTAATCATTATTATGTGAGTTTTACTTGCATGGACAAATGAATTGTAACAAATCATAATTCTTTGATTTTTACACCCTTGGACAAACGAATTGTAACTAATCATAATTCTGGGACTTTTACATGCATTGACAAATGAATTATTACTAATCTTAATTCTGGGATTTTTACATGCATGTACAAAAGAAATAATTTATCTGGATGATTGAGACCTTGGGTGTCTGAGTCATCTAAAGTGCTTGCCTTGCTGATCACTGCCATCTCACCTGTCTGTGTGTGTTCCACTCACAGACTTGTCCTTCGTGGGTATGTGAGAAAGCTTTCCAGTAGCTTCCCTTGGATCAATGGTTCTTCCATTGTTTTCCTGTTTTTTTTGGGTTTTTTTCTTCCACTAGTTATACTATCCACCATTTATAGCCTATCATTTCCTCAGAAGTCATATTACACCAACAACATGAATTATTTGGATAATATCTTATCTAGATTATGTCAGTGTCTCACAGGTGGTCAGGATAATCAACACTCTCAAATATAATTGATTAAAAGATATCTTCTATTTAGATACCAAGCAAGAGCCCGGGTCGCTTCATTCTTTGGGCGTGGTACAGGTCAGATTTGGCTAGATGATGTGACCTGTAAGGGGAATGAAACAAGCATTGTAGCCTGTGGACATCGGGATTGGGGAACCAGTAATTGTGACCACTCAGAAGATGCAGGTGTTGTATGTGGAGGTGAGGTTTTTACAATATTACCTGTTCAGCTTAATTGTTTTGAGCAGTGATGTATATAAGTTAACATTATAAAGAATCTCAGATATTCCATGACATCTATTATCCCACTGCCAATGTTGTTGGGTTCGATTTGTATTATGTCTGACCATTTGTGTGTTCATTTGTTTATAAGTTTTCATTACACTTTCATTTTCTTTAATTCTATTGATCATGAAAGTTGGTATGTGGATGCATCTCAGAAAAGTATAACTCAGCCATGCAATCTAAAAAATAATCAAACTCGTTTTAAACAGTTTATAAGGAAGTTTTCCTCCTTGACTCACAGTCCAATATCTTGACCCTATCACAACTGATGCAATCTGGGTAGGTCCAGATAATGATATCAACTGGATGTAAAGAACACTTACACATGATGGCAACATGATTTTGAACTGGAGTCTCTGAAGGTTTTGCAACTTCTGTGCCATCGTCCTTTCTAGACAACATAAATAAAGGATGATTATTCACAAGTTTTTAATCTTTTTTAGCCTATCCTGTAACATTCTGAAGAAGCACTTATGATACTATTGTCTTGTGGGAAATGTGCATGGAGTATGCATTATCTTGTGGGAAGTATGCATGGAGTATGCCTCATCTTGTGAGAAATATGCATTATCTTGTGGGAAGTGTGCATGGATTATGCATTATCTTGTGGGAAGTATGCATGAAATATGCCTCATCTTGTGGAAAGTTTGCATGGATTATGCCTCATTTTGTGGGAAGCGTGCATGGATTATGCCTCATCTTGTGGGAAGTAAGCATGGATTATACCTCATTTTGTGGGAAGTGTGCATGGAGTATGCCTCATTTTGTGGGAAGTGTGTGTGGATTATGCATTATCTTGAGGGAAGTGTGCATGGAGTATGCCTCATCTTGTGGGAAGTGTGAATTGATTATGCCTCATTTTGTGGGAAGTGTGCATGGAGTATGCCTCATTTTGTGGGAAGTGTGTGTGGATTATGCATTATCTTGAGGGAAGTGTGCATGGATTATGCCTCATTTTGTGGGAAGTGTGCATGGAGTATGCCTCATTTTGTGGGAAGTCTGCATGGAGTATGCCTCATTTTGTGGGAAGTGTGTGTGGATTATGCATTATCTTGTGTGAAGTGTGCATGGATTATGCATTATCTTGTGTGAAGTGTGCATGGACTGTGCATTATCTTGTGTGAAGTGTGCATGGACTATACATTATCTTGTGTGAAGTGTGCATGGATTATGCATTATCTTGTGGGGAAGTGTGCATGGATTATGCATTATCTTGTGTGAAGTGTGCACTGTATGCATTATCTTGTGTGAAATGTGCACTGTGTATGCATTATCTTGTGTGAAGTATGCACTGTGTATGCATTATCTTGTGTGAAGTGTGCACTGTTTATGCATTATCTTGTGTGAAGTATGCACTGTGTATGCATTATCTTGTGTGAAGTGTGCACTGTGTATGCATTATCTTGTGTGAAGTATGCACTGTGTATGCATTATCTTGTGTGAAGTATGCACTGTGTATGCATTATCTTGTGTGAAGTGTGCATGGATTATGCATTATCTTGTGGGGAAGTGTGCATGGATTATGCATTATCTTGTGTGAAGTGTGCACTGTGTATGCATTATCTTGTGTGAAATGTGCACTGTATATGCATTATCTTGTGTGAAGTATGCACTGTGTATGCATTATCTTGTGTGAAGTGTGCACTGTGTATGCATTATATTGTAGGTAAAGTGTAGGGAGTATGCATCATCTTGCAGAAAGAATACAGGAAGTAGGGCCAACAAGAAGGAGGAGAGCAACCAGTGATGTATCCCAAGGGCTTGAACCCATTAAGGGGCCCTGGCCAAACAAAACCTTTTACTTTTATAAAAGAAACATTTTGTTTGAACAAGAACTAGAAGATGTTTCTTACCACCTGGCCAGTGATCACTCTCTACGACAGGGAGTATGCATCATAACATGCTTCACAAAGTGAACAATTATGAAAATAATTTTTGTTTTAGTTGCCACTACACAAAGTCCAATACGTTTAGTTGGTGGATTGGTAGCAACAGAAGGGAGGGTGGAGGTGTTCCATGCTGGATCATGGGGAACCATTTGTGATGACTTTGCCAATCAGAGAACAGCTCAGGTTATTTGCAGACAACTTGGATTCTCAACGTAAGTCTGAAGACCTGTTAATGATAATTTACAGAAATGCGTAATGTTCAGAGTTTTGTGGAGTCTTTCTTATTTGTAACCTCAATTTGCCCACTTCAGAATGAACACAAGGCCAGAGGCTGCGTGTTTAAAGAAAATGGATCATGAGGGCAAAGGCTAAGTTTTAAAAAATTGAGCACAAGGTCAAATGTCAAGTGTAAATAGATTGAGCACAAGGTCAAATGTCAAGTGTAAATAGATTGGGCACAAGGTCAAATATCAAGTGTAAATAGATTGAGCACAAGGTCAAATCTCAAGTGTAAAGAGACTGAACACATGGTCAAAGGACAATTGTAAAGAAATTAACCATAAAGTTCAAGGCCAATGATGAGTGTTTAAAACTTCTTATCAGGATAAAGGCTTATTGTTCCGAGATTAGCTTTGAGTTCACAGTACTTCATCAAATTTTTTGCATATGGCAAACCATTATTTATTGTTATTTTTAAATAATCAGTTACTAAGTACGTTAAATTTTATATCAAATATGTGACAGAAATGAGCTTTTTAAACATTTGATTTTTTTTCTCTCAACTAGTTCTGATGTTTTAGTGCCCTTATGTTACAGTCAGATGTGTCATATTAGTTCAACCAGCCCAAACACTTGATCCAATTTCAGAGATCATGTGATTCTGGCATCACTTAAACATGCCAACCATTATGGAGTTTGCATAATTATGAAAGTTAGTGTAAAATTAAGCATTCTGAAATAATGAAATTCCAGAAAATCCCCAAAGAATTATTGTAAAATTTGATTTGGAGTTTTCTATGTGGATATAGATAGATTGATAAGTTAGCAACAGTATGATAGACTGGTATATGGAAAAGACAAAACAAAAGAATATTGATGATAAAAAACCAGTTGATTAGACTGTAATTAACACATAGTAGGTATAGTTTTCCTATAGTATGTGTAGTTTCATTTTTTATATTATCACACATTAAAATATCACTTTATGTGATTCTGATTAGTCCAAAGAAGATCATGTAATTATTGTGCATTGTGTATTATTGTCATGTAATTATTGTAACTCTTTACTGATCGGGTGGAATCGTGGGAAAACAATTTTTAACCCCGCCTTCTGAAATGTTTCGTTTTGAATGAACACTTTTGGTGGCCATTATAATAAAATGAAATTGAGGAAAACATCTTGGCTGCTAGAATGTGAATATATTACACCCACAGAGGTTTGTTTTGTCATGTATAATACTATCATGGCATTAAACTACACAAACAACATTAAGAGGTAAAACTTGGGTATTGCTTACTTGATAGCTGGTAGTGGGGGGGCTGTGCTGATTGGCTGAGAGGTCTAAAGGATCACTGCCATCTCACATCTGCCTGCGTGGGTTCAAGCCTCAGATTTGGCCAATGTGGGTATGTGAAAAAGCTTGCCAGTTGCTTCTTGTGCATCGGTGGCTTTTCTGGAGGTTTTCCTGGGTTCTTCCTTGATCATTAATACTGGCCGTCATGTATAGCCTATTTTTGTTAAACCCTACAACAACAGCAAAGTTGGTAGTTGGGGGGAGGGGGGGCAGTATATCTGCAACAGAGATTATAGAATCCACTATATTTACAAGACTGGTTAAAATGTTAACTTACAAAAGTAAATAAACTCACCTCTGTTCACAGAAGAATTTTGACATAATTGGGTCTCCAAACTGACAAAATGTGATCCAACCTTAGCACCTTTAGTCAGTATATATGAGATGCAAATTCGACTCAGAAAGAAATTTGTTTACATCTTCTGTAGTCTTTTGTTCCAAATCAAATACTGCAAATATCTGGTCACAAGTACATTGCAATAAATGTGAGAATTTTTGCATCCAGTAATCCTGTTTCACATGAAAATCGCAACAATGTACTGTTTTGTTCTGAAAGTGACATTTTAGGGTAAACATGTACTCCACTCTTACTGTGTACCATATCAAACAATGTGTTTGATTACATTAATCATGCTGTTTTGAAAATATGATTTTGTCATTATAAAATGTTTTGTTTTTTTAGAAGTTTTTCTTTGATCTATGGTTTGTACAATCTACTTTTACATGTTCAGCTTTGTTTGGGACTATATTTTATGCACAACAAATGAAAGATGCACTGTCAGAATGAACGAAATTATTAATTCTTCTTTCTATCTAAATAA
The DNA here is from genome assembly GCA_029339505.1 of Unio delphinus. Taxonomy (NCBI): domain Eukaryota; kingdom Metazoa; phylum Mollusca; class Bivalvia; order Unionida; family Unionidae; genus Unio; species Unio delphinus. The sequence continues at coordinate 1,749,942 of JAQISU010000130.1, forward strand.
TTTCCACTGATATAAAAACTAATGTGATAAAAAGAATCTCAAATGATATATTTAATGATTTAATATTAAATTTATTCAACACATTTTATAAATTCAGTATTAAATCATTACCCATTTTAGATCCTTTATATAGGTGAAAAATAGTGGCAATGATGAGCAGTGCATTCAAAAGAATGATGAGGAAAAGGAAAGTTGATAGTCATTGGGGGGGGGGGGCCATACAATATTGAAGGAATTCAAGGTTCTAAGAATTAGAGGAATGGACAGACCGATTATTTTCTCAGGGTTTTAATTGCTACCATGTTCAGATATGTATGGGCTCACATAAAGTTACAATATGATTGTATCTAAATTTATCACTTTTAATAATTATCTCATTGTCTAAAATATTCCTCTTTTTATATTAATAATTTTGTGACTTAACGCAAACTTATTTCTGAAAGTTTTTTCTTTCAGAAATTGATTTTCATTTGTTGTTATTTTTAAACTGTTAAATATTTAATTCTTGTTGTAGACATCAGCTTTGTACTATGACTTTGCAGGCATTCAGAGCAAGACTTGAAATTTTGAAAATTGAGTTGGTTATTTTAATACATGTACAACCTAATTTCAGATTGAATATTTGATCAACTTTGCGATTGTGGTAGTCTCTGACAATCACTAACAATCACTGACAATCATTAACCACTGACAATCACTAACAATCACTAACAATCAATGACAATCACTAACAATCACTAACAACTTTCAGGCATCAACATGGCTTAATACACTCCATTCTGTATATTTTTTTAACAACAGGACCAATGCAGCAGCGAAGAGTGGCTCGTACTTTGGAGGTGGTAATAATACCATTTGGCTGGATGATTTGAAATGTACTGGGGATGAAGCTGCAATTGACAATTGTAACTACCGCCCTTGGGGCCAAAACAACTGTGACCATAGCGAAGATCTCTCTGTGATATGTAGAGGTTCGCAACTTTTATCTTTAGTAGTCATTCCATATGATAATGCTGAACCAGCATACACACACACACACACACACACACACACACACACACACACACACACACACACATACACACACTGGGTTCTAAGTTCTTGAAGTTGTGGTAGGATTTTGACTTTGGCTTAATAATACTGTAACAGTTTCATTAAAAGATATTGAAAGTTGTGGTAGGATTTTGACAGGGTTTTTAATAGTTGATTTTACGATTTAAAGAACTACTGCCCAGTTTCTAATCTCCCATTCATATAAAAAATCTTAGAAAAGGTTGTTCTAACTCAACTTGTATCTCATTTGAATTCAAACAGTCTTTTTAGCAATGTACAGTCTGCATATCGCCCTTGCCACAGTACAGAAACTACTCTTCTGAAAGTATTTAGTGACATTCTCTCTGTTTTGGATAGTGGAAAGATTACAGTCCTCACTCTCCTGGATTTATCTGCAGCATTTGACACAATAGATCATGATATATTACTTCACCAACTCCAGCATGTATTCGGCATTCAGAATATAGCCTTACAGTGGTTCAAGTCCTACTTAGTCAACAGGACACAAATTATATCTGCAATGGAATACATTCCAGCCCAGTTGATGCATGTTTTGGTATTCCACAGGGATCTGTTATTGGACCTGTTCTTTTCATTCTATACACTCAGCCGCTCTCAAGTGTCATAGATCATCACCCAGTGTCTCACCAATTGTACGCTGATGACACCCAAATATACAAGTCTAGCCACCCAACTGAAGTTGATGCTACCATCCATGGAGTAGAGAAGTGCATTTCTGATGTCAAATCATGGATGACATGTAACAAGCTGCAGATGAATGATGATAAAACTGAGGATATTCTGATCACAACACAAAGACTTTCTCATTCACATCCTTTACCTCAGTCAATAAATATCAGCAACACCAACATTAAATTCTCAGTCAGTACAGAACCTAGGTGTTACTCTAGACAGTACTCTCACATTGCACCAACATGTCATGAACATATGCAAGACTGCATATCTTAAATGAGACGCATCAGTTCCATTCGTAAATATCTTTCAGTTGATGCCACTAAAACACTTGTGTGTTCATTAGTACTTTCAAGACTGGACTATTGTAACTCAATTCTGTCTGGTTTTTCACAATATTTACTCCAGAAACTTCAAAAAGTTCAAAACACAGTTGCAAGGATCATCTTTAGAGTACCTCGATCAGAGCACACCTCACCACTACTCTGTACCCTACATTGGCTATCAATTCGATACAGAATCAAACAAAAAATTTGTTCTCTGTGCTATGTTTCAATGACAGACTCCAGTCCAACATACCTATCCAACCTCACCCATGTGTATACACCAGCTAGATCCTTACGCTCTTCTTCTGATAATCATATACTCATTGTTCTCAAGTTGAAAACAAAGTCATATGGACAACGTTTTCATTTGCACACCAGGGCCCGGCGACGTGGAACGAATTGCCTATTGAAATTAGACACAAAGACACAGTGGTCCCTTTTAAGAGTGCTCTTAAGACTCACCTGTTTCGACTGCAGGGACAAACTTAGCGACCTAATCATGTTTTGTGTATTATTTGTTTTCAGCATGTTTTTATGTTTTCCAATTTCATTGTTTTTGTCATTTGTTGTTCTGTAGTGTAGTCATATCATTATTGATGGTGTAAAGCGCATAGAGCTTCGAAAGATTAGTCGCTATACAAAGTCCTCATTATTATTATTATTATTATTATTATTTTTATTATTATTATTATTATTATTATTATTATTATTAATACTGTGACAGTCTCATTAAAAGATGTTAGAAGTTGTGGTAGGATTTTGACAGGGCTTAATAATACTGTGACAGTCTCATTCAAATATATTGGAAGTTGTGGTAGGATTTTGACAGTGCTTTAAAAGTCTGTGACAGTCTCATTAAAAGATGTTGGAAGTTGTGGTTGGATTTTGACAGGGCTTAATAATACTGTGACAGTTTTATTAAAAGATATTACTGATGGATAAGACTTACCCTATACAATATTTAGTTTTTCAATCTCTTCATTTGTACTACCTCTAACATCAGCATCACCCATGTAAAATATGTACTTGTGCACAATCTCATTTCATCTCAACCATTCTTTTCTTCCCTGACCCTTGGAAACCATTTGGTTATAGTTGTTTTGGGGTTTAGTACCAGTTCTTTGTGCAGGATAGTCAGTTTAGGTAGTAAGAACCCAGGAAAAACCCAGTAAAAACCACCAAGCTCATAAATAACCTATTTATAACATACAATCATGGACAAAAGTTAGTGATTTAAACATTGAGGTTACAAATGACCATTATCTTAAAGTACAATAAAAAATCATGGCCAAACATTAGCTATGTATACATGTTGTTTACAAGTGACCATTATCTGAAACTACAATTTACAATCATGGACAAAAGTTAGTGATGTAAACATTTTGTTTACACATGACCATTATCTAAAAGTATAATATACAGTATAATATACAATCATGGACACAATTTAAGCACACAATATAGATATATGTAACACTTAATAAGCCTTATTGATCCAAGCTGTGTAATTATTGATTATATTCTGGTGTTGAAATGGCTGTACACATTACTTGTAGATGCAGGCTGTGTGATAATTGATTACATTCTGGTGTTGCCATGGCTGTACACATTAATTTTAGATGCAGGCTATGTAATCATTAATTACATTCTGGTATTGACATGGCTGTGCACACTACATGTAGATGCAGCCAGTGTAATCATTGATTACATTCTGGTGTTGACATGGCTGTACTCATTACTTGAAGATGCATGCTATGTTAGCATTAATTACATTCTGGTGTTGACATGGTTGTGCTCATTACTTTTTGTATATGCAGGCTGTGTAATTATTTATTACATTCTGGTATTGACATGGCTGGCTGTACACATTACGGTACTTGTAGATGCAGGCTGTGGAATTAATGATTGCATTCTAGTGTTGACATGGCTGTACATATTACATGTAGGTGCAACTGTGTAATTATTTATTATGTTCTGGTATTGACATGGCTGGCTGTACACATTACTTGTAGATGCAGGCTGTGGAATTAATGATTAAATTCTGGTGTTGCCATGGCTGTACACATTACTTGTAGATGCAGGCTGTGTAATCCTTGATTACATTCTGGTGTTGACATGTCTGTACTCATTACTTGGAAAGTTGAAAAACTTTCTTAGAACTTAAATTTTGCATTCAAATTTTGCAAACTTGAATTGATGTGTGTGTATATTTCTGGTTCCCAAATATTAATGTAAATTTAAAACCAAAATTTAAATGTAGTAGAACTTGCCTAAACAAATAATTTTTTTAAAATGTAGTGGAACTTACACAAATTCTTCTGTAGTCTCAGCACACTAACCACACTTATTTTAGTTGCAAGAATTCCTTTCTAGTACATGTACATATTAGACTGCTGTATACTGGAAACCTCCATAAAAATATTCTTTGTCACAACAGTGTCCAGTTTCAGAAAGTTTCACAGTAAACTTCAATCTATTTTTTTAGTTCCTAACACCCCAGTGAGGCTTGTAAATGGACAGGGCATTCCAAGCCAGGGACGAGTGGAAGTAAACTTGAATGGAACTTGGGGCACAGTTTGTGATGATAGTTTTTCTTCTGCAGCAGCTGGCGTTGTTTGTGTACAGCTTGGATATGCTAGGTATGTTTGTAGATTTTCATGGTAATGTAACTTGGTTTCAGGGTTAGACTTTTAAATTTAAAAGTACTTACTACATCACAACTGACTTTTAAAAAAGTACTTAGCTTCAAAACAGCCCTTTAAATTATTTCCATTTTGTAGATGTCAATTAAAATAAAGACAAATTAAAACTTTATTTATTCACATTTTCAAATCTGTTTTTGCATGTGTATATTAAGGATGCCATAAGCTGGTGCATCAGTCTTGAAAGGCACTTGTTCAAGTGATAAACTGGTACATCATTCTTAAAAGGCACTTGTTCAAGGGATAAGCTAGTACATAAGTATTAAAGGCACTTATTTAAGCAATAAACTGTTAAATCAGTCTTAAAAGATACTTGTTCATGCGATAAGCTGATTCATCATTCTTGAAAGGCACTTATTCAAGCGATAAACTGTGACATTATTCTTAAACGGCACTTGTTCAAGGGGTAAGCTGTTGAAAAAACTATTTGTCCCCTTGATAAAATTAGTTAAAATTACCAATTGTATAGACCAAGGTATAGACCAAGGCTGCAAACACCATGTGACATGGTCATGCTGCCTATGATGTGGAACTTAATTTCAGTGGGACCAATCTCTTTTGGGTCCTGAGTATTTCAAAAGAATTCCAGATTACTGGTCAGTCTGGTCAAAATGTTTGCCCTCCATGATTGAACATGTTTCAAATTTAGATGGTGGATTAGCAGGGTACCAAGAAAAGAACTTTGTAGCCCACTTTACATTTAGTCACCCAAAGAAGGCACTTGATTAGGGACTTATATGCTTCTGGGCTACCAGAATTATGCAGTTTTACCCATTCACCTTCTTATATGTCATTGCAATTACCCTTTGTAAAATATTTATGTAGGTATGTTTTCAAGAAATAAAATGGTTGGTTGGTTTGCTGTTTACACATAGGCTATACCATGCCAAGGAAATAGTAGCTTTGTACCTTTCCCTTGGACTAACCAAGATAGCTTAACCAGGATTGTTGAAGAAGTATAAAACGGTTCATGTATTTATGGTGTAGACCCCTTGGCTACATGACTTATGTATAAGCTAGTGCAGATGTAGCAATCTGATAACCCTTGGGGTGCAGGATACCCTTATAATATAGCCTAAGGCGGCATTCTAGTAGTCCATTTGTTACAGGACTTAATTTTATGGTAGCCGAAATTCTGTATTCTGATTGTCATTGGGCTACAATATTTCATTATATTGTAGCCCAGATGCAGCAGTCTAGTATCTCACTGGGCTACATGATTTTATTATTTGGTAGCCCAGATGTAGCATTTTTGGTAGCCCATGGATAACTTAAGATAATTTGTTTGACACAGGTTTTATTATACATGCTTCACCATATATTGATGTTAGGGTTAGTATTATTATTAACCTAACCCAAATTATACGTGCTATTTACTGATGTCAGGGTTAGGATTATTATTAACCTAACCCAAATTATACGTGCTATATACTGATGTCAGGGTTAGGATTATTATTAACCTAACCCAAATTATACGTGCTATATACTGATGTCAGGGTTAGTATTATTATTAACCTAACCCAAATTATACGTGCTATATACTGATGTCAGGGTTAGGATTATTATTAACCTAACCCAAATTATACATGCTATATACTGATGTCAGGGTTAGTATTATTATTAACCTAACCCAACTATATATGCTAAATATCGATGTCAGGGTTAGTATTATTATTAACCTAACCCATCTATACATGCTAAATATTGATGATCCCTTCATGCCAGGAAACTTATTATTTTTTTGTGATTTTAAGAAAAAAGATTTTTGTTTTTGTTATTACTAGAGGTGTATAAAATTTTGAATTTTATGTAATTAACAATTACTAAAGTTAGTGTAGTTTCAAAATGTTAAATATTGAACAGCGTTGATCTAGTTCATCCAAAGCCTGGTGTATTTAACTATAATTTGTAAATCTGATAGTGAGTGTTTCTGAGAATTTATAAACAAGAATAAATCTTGCTTACATTTTCCCAAATCTGAAAATCATTGGTATTACCAGGGAGTTCCATTAACATAGTAGTAACATCCTGTTTCAGAGGTGGAGCCATTGCCAAGGCTAATGCATTCTTTGGTCAAGGTTCAGGTCCTATAATGCTGGATGATGTGACATGCATGGGGACAGAAGTCACCCTGCTGCAGTGTGACAGCAAGCGACCTGGTCAGAGCAACTGTGACCACACTGAGGATGTAGGGGTTATCTGCCAAGTGTGTAAGTGAAAATGCAGAGTCCCAAGTTTTAATATATTTATAATGAATGTGTCCTGAACTTGTGAATATGATTGATTGTAATTAATTGTCTTTCAATGTATTTTTTTTACTGTTGTAGAGAAAGTGAATAAGGAAGAGGAGTTCATAACCTTATATCATTGCCTAGACAGGAAGGAATTTACACAATGTTATCCAGAAATACATCTTTTTTTAACAGCTGCAGCCATTGATAATGTCTGACCCAATTGTTTGAGCTTAGAGCTTCGAAAGATTAGGCGCTATACAAAGTCCTCATTATTATTGTCATTAAATTTTACACACAGAGAGAATATTTGATTATGTAAGGTAGACACATAAATTGAATATTAGATTATTCAAAATACACACACATAGAATAATAGATTACACACAAATAGAATATTATGTTATTCAAAATACACACACATAGAAATAATAGATTACACTCAAATTGAATATTATGTTATTCCAAATACACACACATAGAATAATAGATTACACACAAATAGAATATTATGTTATTACAAATACACACACATATAATAATAGATTACACACAAATAGAATATTATGTTATTCAAAATACACACACATAGAATAATAGATTACACACAAATAGAATATTAAATTTGTTAAAATACACACAAATAGATTATGACATTACACAAATAGAATATTAGATTACACACAAATAGAATATTAAATTTGGTAAAATACACACAAATAGATTATGACATTACACAAATAGAATATTAGATTACACACAAATAGAATATTAAATTTGGTAAAATACACACAAATAGATTATGACATTACACAAATAGAATATTAGATTACACACAAATTGAATATTAAATTTGGTAAAATACACACAAATAGATTATGACATTACATAAATTGAATATTAGATTACACACAAATAGAATATTAAATTTTGTAAAATCATATAAATAGTTCCCATCAGCCATGAGCTGAAATAAAGTGAAATAAAATATAGGAATGACTACAAATTTGACATTTAATGAGACCTGTGACAATTCCAACAGGGTAAAAATGGCCATGGAAAAAATAATTTTAATGGTACAGTTTCAGAATAATATTTGCTATGGAAATAAGAACTAATTATACCGTTGGAAATATCAACTGTACTTGTGCAATTGCATATGAACATTCAGCATGAAAATAGTGACTGTACTTATACAATTACATTTGCCATGGAAGTAATTCTATCAACATTTTTGGAAGAATATTATGATTGCCTATGACAGTTTGATAAAGATTATGAATTTTAGATCTAGCCCCAGGGAAAAAAAGCACTGGAGGTCAAAGGTCACATTCATTGTATTCTGAACTCTAAAGTGAAGGAGATATTTTGTTTATTTCACAAGGATACATAGATAACAATTAGGATTTCAAATTCTTAAATGCAGCCCGATGGGAAGAGAGAGGAGGTTAAAGGATTAGAAATAAAAATGCTAAGATGTTTGAAATGATTCATGTTGAAATCATGTGTCTTGCAGGCTTAATGCCCTTTCTCTGTTTTAGCAAGTGGTAACAACATCCGACTTGTTGGAGGAAGCTCTCAGTATCAGGGCCGTGTTGAGATCTACCACAACAATGTTTGGGGAACAGTTTGCGATGATTACTTCACTGATGCTGCAGCCAAAGTAACTTGCAGAATGATGGGGTACCCATTGTAAGTGAAACGTTTTGGGTCCATACAAACAGATTTTATATATCCTGATTTTGTTCAGTAAAGTCACACAAAAATTATTGCACAGTTACACTGAAGTACAGTAATTCATTTAATTTTTCTCACCTTCTAACTTTTTGTGCAATATTCATTGTCAAAAATGAAATTAATTATATTATTTGAAACATAGAACTTGTATTTTTTCATGCAATGTTTTAATTTCTTGTACCCAAAAATTTCAAATGAGAAGATTTATATGTGCGAAGAGATAGAGCCAAATTTTAAATCATTGTCATATAAGATATTGTTTTGAAAATTTTGTTATCTTCCTACTACTTTTTGACCTCATAATTTAAGGGTGGGTGACAGGTAAAGAAGAGAAGTTCATATTTCACATGGCTTTGACCAAATACCATATCATTTATATACAATTGAAGCGAGTGTTATATTGGTAAAAAAGAATACATTTGAAAAATCTCATGAAAATCACACGAATTTCTTAAAGTTTGGGTAAATATTGAAATTAGATATTAAAAAGACATGATGGAAGAGACAGGACATATAAATGTTGTAGTGTTGCACAATTACATTAAATGGATGCTTATTTTAAGAAATATAACATCATGATTTACTCACAATGTTATTTGTGATGTTGTGGTTTTATTACTAACACAAATATTAATCTGTGTAATCTGTTGGGTTTCAAACTTGTGTTGCATGTATAAATATTGCCATCAGATTACAAGTTATCAAATTATTAGTGTTTGTTTATATATGTTACATTACTGTATCAGTGTCTGTTTTTATTTGTTACACTACTTTATCAGTGTTAAGTTACACTACTTTATCAGTGTTAAGTTACACTACTTTATCAGTGTCTGTTTATATAAATTACAATACTTTATCAGTGTCTGTTTATATAAATTACAATACTTTATCAGTGTCTGTTTATATAAATTACAATACTTTATCAGTGTTAAGTTACAATACTGTATCAGTGTCTGTTTATATAAATTACAATACTGTATCAGTGTCTGTTTATATAAATTACAATACTTTATCAGTAAGTGGTGTTGACTTGTTAGCAGGTGTATACAGTAAGTGGTGTTGACATGTTAGCAAGTATATACAGTAAGTGGTATTGATTTGTTAGCAAGTACATATAGTAAGTGGTATTGACTTGTTAGCAAGTAGTACAGTAAGTGGTGTTGACTTGATAGCAAGTATATACAGTAAGTGGTATTGACTTGTTAGCAAGTACATACAGTAAGTGGTATTGACTTAAGTGGTATTGACTTGTTAGCAAGTGTATACAGTAAGTGGTATTGACTTGTTAGCAAGTAAATACAGTAAATGGTATTGACTTGTTAGCAAGTAAATACAATAAGTGGTGTTGACTTGTTAGCAAGTATATACAGTAAGTGGTGTTGATTTGTTAGCAAGTATATACAGTAAGTGGTGTTGACTTGTTAGCAAGTATATACAGTAAGTGGTGTTGACTTGTTAGCAAGTACATACAGTAAGTGGTATTAACTTGTTAGCAAGTATATACAATAAGCGCCATTGACTTGTCAGCAAGTATATACGGTACGTGACATTGACTTGTCAGCAAGTACCGGTACATACTATACAGTAAGTGGTATTGACTTGTTAGCAGGTATATACAGTAAGTGGTACTGACTTGTTAGCAAGTAAATACAGTTAATGGTATTTTCACTATATTCTGTAAATACATCATTGAAAAGTCTTGATGGTGCTTGATGAACTATCGGAAATCTTATTTTGCAGTGCTGGAGCAAGTGCTCAAGCGCGTTCTACATATGGACAAGGTACAGGCCCAATTTGGCTAGATGATGTCCGATGTACAGGCAATGAAACCAGTCTGCTACAGTGTTCCCATACCAACTGGAATGTTAGCAACTGTCAGCATGGAGAGGATGTGGGTGTAATCTGCACAAATAGTAAGTTCAAGTCTGTATATCTTTACAAAATGTATCAGTTAAAAATGTATTGATATACATCTAGTATAATTATTTCTGTTCTTCAAGATGATAACTAGTGAACTGGCAATTACATGAACATCTAGGTAGTGATCACATATTGTTTAACCTACTGGGCCATAAGGACATGTTTATGGTATTGTCCTGTATTCATTATGTCCTCTGTTGTATGTCATGTTGTCCATCCATTCTGCTATTTTCTACTCAAAAACCTTTGGGACACTGTAATCTATGGAAGGCATTTAATTATATTTGGCTACAAAATCTATAGAAGACTTTTATTTATATTTGGATCAAAAATCTATGGAAGGTTTTTAATTAGATATTGCAAAAAAAAAATCTATAGAAGAATTTTAGTTATATTTGGTTTAAAAAATCTATGGAATGCTTTAATTATATTTAGCTAAAATATCTATGGAAGACTTTTAATTATATTTGGATTGAAAATCTATGGAGGGCTTTTAATTATATTTGTGTTCATAATATTGTTAGGACATGTTTATCAAAATTATATTCATAATGTTGTTAGAACATGTTTTATAAAAATTGTATTCATAATGCTTCCCCTGGCAACAGTGTAGCCTTAGCATCTGAGTAAGAAGTCTCATTTGATCTTCTAGAATGGCCAATGTTAATCAAATATTTGTTTCAGAGATGGCTCCCTAGCTATGGTGCATCTTCCATAAGAACCATACAGAAAACTTGTTTTCAGCTTCTCAAGACCAACCATGCATTTTTGACAAAACTTTAATGTTTCTTAGGACATACTTATTAAAAGTTTGTTTCTGTTGCAATTCTGTTGTTTCTTTAGCAACTAGATGGAAACCTTGTTGGATGTCATCACTAGATCAGCTAAATGCTTTCAGTCAAACTTTAAGAGTGTTTTTCAAAATATACTCCTATCAAAAGTTTATTAACATAGCTTCCTTAGCAGTAATGTAGTTTCCACCTGTTATCAACTTCTTCCTCATATTGGCCTAGCCAACATTGATCAGACTTGGTATAAATGTTATGTAGAACACACTGTCTCAAAGTTTTGTATGAGTGGTTCCCATAGGATTAAAGGAAAGCCCTTAAGTAATCATCATCAACATAATCATCATCATCATAATCATAATAATCATCATCATCATCATCATCATCATCATCATCATCAGTCTCTCGACTTAGTGTGATAGTCTAGGCAATGTGCTGCGGAACATCTGACCAGTTCCCTCCACTTTGTCTTGATCATATGCTAATAATTGTGTCTCCGCAAAACGTTTTATGTAATGTTATCAGTCCACTTGTTTTGCTGTCTACCTCTCCTTCTGCCACCCTGGACACTGCCCTGCAGTACTGTTGTGAATAGACTGTTGGCTCTAGTGACATGGCCATATCATTTCAGCTTTTTCGTTTTGACAGTGGTGAGGAGGTGTTCATAATGGCCTACTTTGTGCCTGATGGTGTTCTGTACTTCTTCATTTGTGATGTGGTCCATTTAAGAGATGCCAAGGATGGTTCTGTAGCATTTCATTTCAAGTGCCTGTATTCTTCATTGTAATTCTGCTGTCAGGGACAAGGTCTCACATGAATACAAAATGATTGAGATGACTAGTGCTAACAATAGTCTGAATTTAGTTTTCAGACAGATATTCTTTTCTCTCCAGATGGGTCTTAATTTTGACATAAATGCCATTGTTTGTGCTGCTCATGACAAAATGTCTGCTCTTGATCCCGCTTTGGTGATTCTGAAACCAAGATATTTGAACTGGTCCACTGTTTCCAGTGGCTTGGAATAACTTGCAAATGTTTGGGTCCTTCAGTTGTTCAAGGTTGAATTTGAGCCTGATGTTCTTTGGCTTGTTAATTTTCTTCAGCCTCACTTGGAAATCCATAATCATGAGGTCATGATCACTCCCAACATCAGCACCTGGGAACAATTTTGGCTTTGCTCTATTGATGCCAGATTGATAACGGTTTTGAACCAGTATGTAGTCGATCTGGTTATGATGGGTTCCGTTTGGTGCGTGCCATGTCCAGCATCATGAAGTTATTTTGTTAGCCCAGGGTGTTGGCTAGTACCAAGTTGTTATAGCTTGCAAACTTGAGCAGCCGTCTCCCTCTTTCATTGATAAGCTCATTGCAAGAAGGTCCACAATGATCTTCCCAGTCTTTTAGAGCATCTTTGCCAACTTTGGCATTCCAGTATTCTTGGATGATGAGAATGTCTTTTTTACTTACCATGTTTAGAATACCCTGGAGTTGTTGTAGGGAGATGCTTTCAGACAAATGGAGATGATTCTGCTAGATATGGAGTGACATAAGTAATAATTATGTTCAGTTAAGTAATACTTAACTTCAATCAAGTTTGGCTAGCAAACATTTTAATGTGTAAGATGTGATAAGTTGAATCCTAACATGAACACTTTTCACATTCATGCAGAAGCTGCTAATTGACCATCTTGCTATCTTAAATTAAACAAAATAATAAAAGAGTCAAACAAGTCAGTATTACATTTTGCTACCAAAGAGCTTGAATTTATTCAGACATGAGTGTCTTTCAACCCAGAGCACCTGCCTTATTACTACATTTTGCTTTTCTAAACTAATTTGTGTCCTGTGAGTGATATGAGGCCCACTTGGCATTTTGTTAATTTTTCTTGATACAAGAACTAGTTACTAGTAATGACTATGATGATGTAGACAGATAAATTGGCATGGAAACATTTTATTACCATGGCTTTGATCATGTACTGAGGCCTGGTTGAAATCATTGCAGCTATGACAACTGTCAGTACAACACGAGTAGCTCCCTCAGCAACGCCAAGCCCATCCTCTGTATTTGTGCGACTAGTAGGGGGTCAGAATGCATATGAGGGACGCCCTGAAGTTTATGCCTTTGGAGAGTGGGGAACAATCTGTGATGACCAGTGGTCAGCAGCTGATGCAGGGGTCATCTGTAGCATGCTTGGATACCCCAGGTTAGTTATTGCACATCAGTAGGTAATATTATACATGAGGTAATATGTTCTACAGTAGAACGTTTTAGTCTTAGGTTTAAAATAAAATTTGATCTGCATGTTTCTGCCCGTGTACAAGTATTTAAATTATATACAAGTTGTTTTATGTATGTCCACCCGTTCGGTGTAACATTTTAAGCAATGACCAACATATCTGTACATTAACGTTTCCTGTTCTGCTTCAATATTGTCAGTTCTAAAACACATACCTCACAAAACTAGATAAGATACACTTTTGTGTACGGAAGAATCCTGCCAATTTTGGATTCATAAGGTACAGGGTCAATGTAATGGGTGAAAGAAGTTGATGCACAATAACATTAGTTCTAAATCACCAAATTAGACCAAACCTTAAACATGGACCAAACCTTGAACAATGACCAAACCTTGAACATGGACCAAACCTTGTGGATGGCTTGCATTTCAGGTAAGAAACAATCTCATCAATTTTGGGCTAAAGACTCTAAGGTCAAGGTGACTGTGATTGAAAGAAGAGAAATGGTTTTCACTCAGTAATTTAAAATTAATGTTACATACCTACAGCTATCAAAATTTGTGTGGATGGCTTGCACTTGAAGCAAGGAAATATGCTGATAGTTTGGGGATCCAAAAGCCATGTTCACTGTTATTGAAAGAATATAAATGGTTTCCAAACAGTGACATTAGTTCTTACATCACATACCAGAACCTAACTTTGTGGCTTACACTTGGGCATTGAATAACCATATTGATTGTGATGTCAAAATCTTCACTATCAAGATCATTATGGTTGAAAGAAGAATAAAATGCACAAAATGTTTAGTCATCAATAATGTACTCTAAAAAGAATTTGATGATGACTTACACATTTGGTGGAGATCCACAGTGGCTCATTATTTAGTGTGCCAGACTCAAGACCAAAATAGTGTTAGTGTTTGAATCTACCATTGGACCAGCCTGGATTAGCTTCAGTGGTGTGCCCTAGGCCAGTGCCCTCAACTCAAGTTGCTTAAAAAATGAAAAACCTACTTGTGTTGCTGTGCTATAAAGAAAGAAAAATGATTTTTGCACAGTAACTTCACAAATCATGTGTCTTGGTCAAAATTTATGGATGGCATATATCTAAAAAGTGGAAAAGACTGTTGACTTTGCACACTGAAATTTAATGGTCAGGATCATAATGGCTTCAATAAAAATGGGTACAGAAGTTTTTTTGGAGTAAGTTATATGACCATACTCATGCTTGTACAGAAGACTAACACTAATACTTGTACAGAAAACTAACACTAATACTTGTACAGAAGACTAACACTAATACTTGTACAGAAGATTAATACTAATACTTGTACAGAAGACTAACACTAATACTTGTACATAAGACTAGCACTAATACTTGTACAGAAGTCTAACATTCATACTTGTACAGAAGACTAAAATACTAATACTTGTACAGAAGACTAACACTAATACTTGTACAGAAGATTAACACTAATACTTGTACAGAAGATTAATACTAATACTTGTACAGAAGACTAACACTAATACTTGTACATAAGACTAGCACTAATACTTGTACAGAAGACTAACACTCATACTTGTACAGAAGACTAAAATAATAATACTTGTACAGAAGACTAACACTAATACTTGTACAGAAGACTAGCACTAATACTTGTACAGAAGACTAACACTCATACTTGTACAGAAGACTAATACTAATACTTGAACAGAAGACTAACACTAATACTTGTACAGAAGACTAATACTAATACTTGAACAGAAGACTAAGAAAAATGATTTTTGCACAGTAACTTTACAAATCATGTGTCTTGGTCAAAATTTATGGATGGCATATATCTAAAAAGTGGAAAAGACTGGGTACAGAAGTTTTTTTGGAGTAAGTTCTATGACCACACTCACGCTTGTACAGAAAACTAACACTAATACTTGTACAGAAAACTAACACTAATACTTGTACAGAAGACTAACACTAATACTTGTACAGAAGATTAAGACTAGTACTTGTACAGAAGACTAACACTAATACTTGTACAGAAGACTAACACTAATACTTGTTTAAAAGACTAACAAAGATGGATCACATAAATAATGTGCTGTTCACAGTATTTTAGCACAAGAATGAATTTCACATCTTGATCTGAGCCAGTCATATCCGGTAGGCATATATATTCTGTGCACATGTAGATGACTTTAATAGCTTTCAAATACATACATAGATGACCTGATTAGGTTTATATGTAGATAACGTACATAGATGACCCACTGAGAATTTATATTCATAAATAGATGACCTGGATTTTATATGCATACATACATGACTTGATTAGATTTTATATGCATACATAAATGACCTGATTAGATTTTATATGCATACATAAATGACCTAATTAGAATTTATATGCATAAACCTAATTAGAATTTATATGCATACATAAATGACTTGATTAGATTTTATATGCATACATAAATGACTTGATTAGATCTTATATGCATACATAAATGATCTGATTAGATTTTATATGCATACATAAATGACCTGATTAGATTTGATATGCATACATAAATGACCTAATTAGAATTTATATGCATACATAAATGAACTGATTAGATTTTATATGCATATGTACATGACCTGATTTGATTTTATATGCATATGTACATGACCTGATTTGATTTTATATGCATATGTACATGACCTGATTAGATTTTATATGCATATGTACATGACTTGATTTGATTTTATATGCATATGTACATGACCTGATTAGATTTTATATGCATATGTACATGACTTGATTTGATTTTATATGCATATGTACATGACCTGATTAGATTTTATATGCATATGTACATGACCTGATTAGATTTTATATGCATATGTACATGACCTGATTAGATTTTATATGCATATGTACATGACCTGATTAGATTTTATATGCATATGTACATGACCTGATTTGATTTTATATGCATATGTACATGACCTGATTAGATTTTATATGCATATGTACATGACCTGATTTGATTTTGGTGTCATTTAAATAACTATCATCAGCTTTCATTGTCTGATTTCAGGATTTTTTTTTAATTCTTATCTTTCAGTTTTTAACAGGGGCATTTGTGCTTTATAAAGATAAACATTTGTTTTAGTATGAAAATATACAAAATGGCTGGTAATTGTATTGCAGGACTGGAGCTACTGCCAAAGCACAGGCTGCATATGGAGCAGGAACAGGGCGTATCTGGCTGGATGATGTCAGATGTCAGGGTTCTGAGACTGGTATATATAACTGCCCAGCCAATGCATGGGGTGCACACAACTGTGGACATAATGAGGATGCTGGTATTTCCTGTGCCACTAGTATGTTTCATAAATTTTTGTTTATCTGGTAGTTTATATTTTTACAAGCAAAATTAATATCTGAGTGAAATCTTGCATAGCACTTGTACTTTTAATGAGATTGTGAAATAAATAAATATATATATATATATATATATATATATATATATATATATATATATATATATATATATATATATATATATATATATATGAATTTTGTTTATTTCCACAAGGATCTTCAAATATCAAACTAGTATTTTGTGTGTTGCCTGCTATTCATATTCATTTCATATTCATATTCATTTTGTGTGTTGCCTGCTATTCAATGAAATCATGATGTCATGATTTCATTGTTCTTTCATGGTCACTACTCATACACTGGGCTTAATGCAGTCAGTTAAATTTAATTTTGTCTATTAATTGCTTTATAAATCAGAAAATTTGAGTCCCTTTGTTGCCTTTGTGAATTCTGCAAATTTGTATTCTGTTCGTTGCATTGCGAATTCAGCAAATTTGCATATATTTATTGCCTTGCAGTTTTGGCAAATTTGTCTTTATTCATTGCCTAGGAAATTCAGCAATTTTGTCACAGTTGATTTCCTTGTAAATTCAGCAAAAAAGTCTCAGTTCTTTGCCTTGTAAATTCAGCAAATTTGTGTCTATTCACTGCCTTGTAAATTCAGCAAATTCATATCTATTCACTGCCTTGTGATATCAGCAAACTTTATTCATTGCCTAGAAAATTTGAGTCTGTTTTTTGCCTAGCAAATTCAGCAGACTGTTTTCTCATTAAGCTGTCAGTTTGCAGATAATTTATTTTGTTCTGAAGGCACAGGAGCTATCAAAGGATTGGATCATGGCTCAAATATATTGTTTTCAAATAGACCCATGCATCACTTGTACAACCTTGAAAAGTCCTTGAATTTGATTAACTTTGAAACTCCCTGATTTTAAAATTAAGATCATTAAAAAGTCCTTAAATTTGTTGAAAACGTCTTTGAATTTGGCTCATTAAATGTCGGGAAAAACAAAGCATTAAAAAAGAATAAAACATTTTAATTTTTTAAAGTAATAATTTGCCACTTGCATATTGTTCTAAAATAAAAAAAATGTATAAATAAAATTGAAAAACATTTTGGGCATTAAATACAAGAGACTAGTAGTTAACAAAGTTATAATAATAAAAAAATGGAGGTCCTTGAAAATTTCAAGCAAAAGTTCTCTTGGTTGTGTAAATCATGAGTAGCTGTAAAAAAATGCAATGGGCTACCTTAGGATTCATTTTCATGCAATGGGCTACCTTAGGATTAATTTATATGCAATGGGCTACTATATAATTAATTGTTATGCAATGGGCTACTATATGATTAATTTGATTGCAGTGGGCTACTATAGGATTAATTTTCATGCAATGGGCTACTACAGTGGGACCCCGCTATAACCCGCCCCGCTATAACCCAAATTCGGATATAACCCAGTCGTGGCATTTATTACAGGTATTTTTCTCAAAGACCAAAAAAAAAAAAAAAAAAGAAAAAGGTATGAAAAAATAAAAAATACGTCAAGAGTTTAATTATCATTTTCATATTCGTCTAAACAGTGCGAAAAAGAACGTGTAGAAAATGTATTATCAAATTTCTTCTAGTTTTGTGCCAAAATAAACGTCTGAAATACGAACCAATTGCTGGGCCTACTGAGAACTTTGATCTTTGTTTATTGTTGAAAAATTACAGCTCATAAGTGTCAATATTATAATTACTGATTCCTGAGTAATGAAGCCATCGTGTCTACTTTGTGTTTGTCTTGAATGCATTCTGAATACAATCGTTGCTCTAATAATCTCTGATATATGTACTCTTAATTTCATACACAACTAAGCAATAGCCAATGCGGGGGTTGATAAAAGATTCTCACCAGAATGTATAAATCTATCAATTTAAGTACATTGTTTATCATCAAAGTTAACTGCTGTGCTAAACAGTGACATAATTCAGTGGTTAAAATACAGCCAGTTCGCCTGCTGTATTAGAGTACATCAAAAGAACATGACGCAATAGCTGGGCAGCAAGTTCAAAGGACTTTGACTAGCAGCTTGGGTGGGAAAATGTGCTGAAATTTACAATGACTGAATTCAGAGACAGAAAGATCCTGAGATGTACATGTAGTTATTATAAGAATACACTTTAGCTTCCATTATTTAATCTACGGACATGTACTATTTCATCATTCATTACGTACACCCGTTACATAATTTTTGTTTTTTTCTTTTCATTGAATTCAGTCACATAATGATCTGTGACAAAATTATTGAATATTTTACATCCTTGTGTGAATATTTTCGATGGAAATATTTGTATTATGGATTCAGTGTATGTTACAAGATTCGCTGGTGAGTACACGGTGTTGATACTCTTTTCATGTAATAGATTATACATGTATATATAAATTAGACACGTGTATGTACCAATGCATGGTTCTCTGAATAAAGTAATATATTAAATCTGCAATTTCTGTTACCACAGCAAATGTTTTTCTCATTTAATATATATTGATCAAAAATGGTAATTGTGCCATGCATTTTCGCACCTGTCTTTATGTACCCCCCCCCCCAATTAAATCCAAAAATGTGTTGGTATTGTACATGGCTGCTTATAACATGGTTTGGTTCATAGCCCAGTCGGATTCTATGGCTCCCAACTACCGTGTTATAGGGGGGTCCCACTGTATATAATTAATTTTCATGCAATGGGCTACCTTAGGATTAATTTTCATGCTGTGGGCTACCATAGAATTAATTTTCATGCAGTGTGCTACTATATAATTAATTGTTATGCAATGGTCCAACCTTTTTGACACCATGGGCTACTGAAATTGTTTTCCGGAAGCTGAGGGTCATAGCAGAAAACTTAAAAGCAATGACTATAAGAATTATTTACAATTGTTTTACCTGGTTAAGAAGATATACTACAAAAGTAGGCCATGGTCATATAATAAATATTATAAACACAATATATTAATGCGAACAAAATAACTTAGGTTGGACAGCACTGTACTATAAATTTTCATGCAATGGGGTACTATACAAAAGACTATTTTTCAAAATATATCTAAAATAAAGATGCAACTTATCTGAACATTCCTGCTATTAAAAAGAAATTGTTCTTATCCCCAGCTGACTTGCCTGACAACTTCCTCTTGATTACGGACACAAAGAACAAGACAATTTATCGCATGGACATGACGTCAAAAAGTTACACCAGCATTCCTCTTCAAAACCAGAACAATCCCATTGCCATCGACTATGACCCAATAGATGGTCGTATATTCTGGACTGATGTGGGTCTTCGACAGATTTTATCAGCGCCGATATATGGAAATAGCCAAAAGACCGTACGCCTATTAAATAGCTGTGAGTTTTTACTGATGTTCTTTCAAATGTTAATTTTGTGTTTATGGTCCATTGATATCTGATTGTAGTATGTTTTTATGTCAAATTGTTATGTGTCCTTTGCTATCTAATTATATGTCCTTTGATGTCTAATTGTCAGGTGAAATTTGATTTCTAATCATTTTGTGTTCTTTGCTTTCTAATTGTTATGTGTCCTTAGATGTATAATTGTTATTTGTCCTTTGATATCAAATTGTTACATTTCCTTTGATGTCTGTATGTTACATTTCCTTTGATGTCTAATTGTTATATGCATGTGCATTTTGCCTTATTGCCAGGATAAATCAATTCGAGTTCGTTTTATCACTGTAAACTGCACAGACCAAGATCTACCATTGCATTTCATGATTTGATCAGATTTGAGTATTTACAGTTTGTTAGAGTAATAAGCAGAACAAACATGATCAGGGTTTATGTTGTTTTAAGCTGGACATGACTTGTAGTAATTCAATAATGGTACTTATCATTCTGAAAACATATTTAAAAAGACATTTGATGACATTATTGAAAGGCTGATATCTGTGATGTATGTTACAATTTTCATGTTACATAGTTACTGTTTGCACTCAAATTATTTAGTTGCAGGTTCAAACACTGGCAAAGTCATACCAGAGACTTATAAAAATGGTACTAGCAGCTGCCTTGCTTGGCAGTCAGCATTAGGTTAGTATTAGGACTGGTCAGCCTGGTGTCAGGATAATGTGACTGGGATGGACAATTTGCTACATGTATCTGCATCATTATAAAGTGCCACACTGCAGACATTGTAGTGATTTGACTGAAAAATTGTTAAAACTTCATTAAAAATCCAAAACACACACACACACACACACATTTTTTAAATTGAGTTGAAAACCACATACCTACATCCATTTTCCTGTAGACATGCAGATATTGTAGTAATATGACTAAAAAATTGTTAAAGCTTCATTAAAATTCCAAAACACACATACACACACATTATTTAATTTGAGTCGAAAACCATATACCTACATGCAGTTACTTTGTGTTACACAAATTATTTCATTTGAGTTGCAAACCATATACATATATAGGAACATATTTGGCACCTGATTTCAGACTAAATATCAATAATGTCTGTCCTCGAAATAGTGCTTGTATAGTTTGTATAATAACTGAAGAAATATTTGATTTTTCCATACATAAATGGTCACAATTTGGTTTCTTTGGTAATCTAGAAGGATGAAAGGTATTTTTAGCCTAACTTTTTACAGCCTTATTATCGACTGTAAACACTCTACAGTTCTGAGCAAGAAAATATATTTCTTTGTTGAAAATACTTTTTATCTTTTTCTTTGTTGAAAATACATTTTTAAAAAATGTTGTATTATTTATTGTTTTAATTTTAGTGGCTGTACCTGATGAAATATCAGTTAAAAATGTTGTATTATTTATTGTTTTAAATTTAGTTTTAATTTTAATTTTTTTTAATTTTAATTTTAGTGGCTGTACCTGATGGAATATCAGTTAAAAATGTTGTATTATTTATTGTTTTAATTTTAGTGGCTGTACCTGATGGAATATCAGTTAAAAATGTTGTATTATTTATTGTTTTAAATTTAGTTTTAATTTTAATTTTTTTTAATTTTAATTTTAGTGGCTGTACCTGATGGAATATCAGTTAAAAATGTTGTATTATTTATTGTTTTAAATTTAGTTTTAATTTTAATTTTTTTTAATTTTAATTTTAGTGGCTGTACCTGATGGAATATCAGTTAAAAATGTTGTATTATTTATTGTTTTAAATTTAGTTTTAATTTTAATTTTTTTTAATTTTAATTTTAGTGGCTGTACCTGATGGAATATCAGTTAAAAATGTTGTATTATTTATTGTTTTAAATTTAGTTTTAATTTTAATTTTTTTTAATTTTAATTTTAGTGGCTGTACCTGATGGAATATCAGTTAAAAATGTTGTATTATTTATTGTTTTAAATTTAGTTTTAATTTTAATTTTTTTTAATTTTAATTTTAGTGGCTGTACCTGATGGAATATCAGTTAAAAATGTTGTATTATTTATTGTTTTAATTTTAGTGGCTGTACCTGATGGAATATCAGTTAAAAATGTTGTATTATTTATTGTTTTAAATTTAGTTTTAATTTTAATTTTTTTTAATTTTAATTTTAGTGGCTGTACCTGATGGAATATCAGTTAAAAATGTTGTATTATTTATTGTTTTAATTTTAGTGGCTGTACCTGATGGAATATCAGTTAAAAATGTTGTATTATTTATTGTTTTAAATTTAGTTTTAATTTTAATTTTTTTTAATTTTAATTTTAGTGGCTGTACCTGATGGAATATCAGTTAAAAATGTTGTATTATTTATTGTTTTAAATTTAGTTTTAATTTTAATTTTTTTTTAATTTTAATTTTAGTGGCTGTACCTGATGGAATATCAGTTGATGCAATGTCCCGAGTCCTGTTTTACACAGACACAGGAAATGATGTCATTGCCGCACTCAGTTTTGATGGCTCAGTGCAGAAAATAGTAATTAATAGCAACCTGGATGAACCACGGGCCATTGTGACAGATCCAGTCAATGGGTACCAATTATTTTCTGCTCTCTCTGTGTGTATGTGTGTGTGTGTTGAAAATGTTTGTTGTTTTTCTGTCTTTAATGTCAAGTTAAATGCTTCACAGTTATAGTTGCAAAAATATTTATTTATTATTTTATTTAAAAAAACTTTGTAATCAATATGAAATAGACAACATTGTCATGAGAAAATGTTCATTTCATTTTTTTTTATCATGAATAAATGTATCGACATGTTCTAGCACTTAGATTGTGGATGTAAATATGAAAGCAGAGCAAAATTCAAATTGTAGACTGATCTGTATCAAGAATTAGAAACTCCGTACAATGATCAAATCGGACCAGAAAGAAAATACATTGTTTGTCAGGAAGATATGCTAGCTTACAGTTTTACTTATTAAATTTTAATGTGAATACAATTATTTTTGCTGCACATCTATATTGCTTCCACAGCAAAAGTTGACTGACATGTTGGAAAGTCACATTCATTGCAATCATTTCAAAACTTAAAGTTCTGTTCATTATAATCAGTTAAAAAAGTAAAGATCTGTTCATTGCAATAAGTTCCAAACATAAAGGTATGTTCATTATAATCAGTTCAAACTTAAAGGTCTGTTCATTGTAATCAGTTCAAAACATAAAGGTCTGTTCGTTGTAATCAGTTCAAAACTTAAAGTTCTGTTCATTGCAATCAGTTCAAAACTTAAAGGTCTGTTCATTGCAAAAAGTTTAAAAATTAAAGTTCTGTTCATTGCAATCAGTTCAAAACTTAAAGGTCTGTTCATTGCAATCAGTTCAAAACTTAAAGGTCTGTTCATTGCAATCAGTTTCAAATATAAAGGTCAAGTCTGTTCATTGTAATCAGTTCAAAATATATGGGTATGTTCATTGTTTTCAGTTTTAAACTTATAGGTATGTTCATTGTAATCATCAAATATAAATTCTTTCTAATTCTACAGTGTGTTTGTTTTTACAGGTTATTTTAAATATGTGATCACCTTTGGAGGGTAGAAAAAGAGTTCATAAAAATCCTAACTTTGTGCAAGTTATGCTTGTAATTTACTTAGAGCCCCACCCCACCCCCATTCAATTGTATTGCAATATTTAGTATGAAATTTTATTTTTATGAGGTATTTTTACAGCAGGTTTGGTTTCATTATGAAGAATTCTTTTTTTTTTTGTTTTTAGTTGTTTTTGTTGTTTTCTTCAGCATCATCTATTGGACAGATTGGGGACGCCGTGCTAAGATTGAGAGCTCCAACTATGATGGCACGAACCGACTGCAGCTTGTCACGACTGGACTTGTATGGCCTAATGGTCTTGCTGTGGACTTTCAAGGTTAACTTTGTTATTCTTTATTATATCATTTCCAAATGTTTCTATTAAAGGCACTTATAAAACTAGTGTTTGGGATTTTTTTTTATTATCTTTTTTTTTTCTAGAAAGGGTTTGGTTATTTGAACCTGCTGGAATGCCTAAAGATGCACATTTGTTTGAGTCATGTCTCCTGCTATAATTAAAATAGAAACTTCAAAGCCGTGTATATGATAGGGGTGGTGTTTTTATGTGCATAATCAAAGTTGTGGATATGAGTTCTAATTATATGGATAGAATTGGGGTGGTTTTCAGATGTTCCTAATTAAAATGATATGATTGGGGTGGTGTTGACAAGTTCCTAATTAAAACTGGATATGAGTGAAGTGGTGTTCACAAGTTCCTAATTAAAACTGGATATGATTGGAGTGGTGTTCACAAATTCCTAATTAAAACTGGATATGATTGGAGTGGTGTTCACAAGTGCCTAATTAAAACTGGATATGATTGGGGTGGTGTTCAGAAGTTCCTAATTAAAACTGGATATAATTGGGGTGGTTGTTCACAAGTTCCTAATTAAAACTGGATATGATTGGAGTGGTGTTCACAAATTCCTAATTAAAACTGGATATGATTGGAGTGGTGTTCACAAATTCCCAATTAAAACTGGATATGATTGGAGTGGTGTTCACAAGTGCCTAATTAAAACTGGATATGATTGGAGTGGTTGTTCACAAGTTCCTAAGTAAAACTGGATATGATTGGGGTGGTGTTGATAAGTTCCTAATTAAAACTGGATATGATTGGGGTGGTGTTCACAAATTCCTAATTAAAACTGGATATAATTGGGGTGGTTGTTCACAAGTTCCTAATTAAAACTGGATATGATTGGAGTGGTGTTCACAAATTTCTAATTAAAACTGGATATGATTGGAGTGGTGTTCACAAATTTCTAATTAAAACTGGATATGATTGGAGTGGTGTTCACAAGTTCCTAATTAAAACTGGATATGATTGGGGTGGTGTTCACAAGTTCCTAATTAAAACTGGATATAATTGGGGTGGTTGTTCACAAGTTTCTAATTAAAACTGGATATGATTGGAGTGGTGTTCACAAATTCCCAATTAAAACTGGATATGATTGGAGTGGTGTTCACAAGTGCCTAATTAAAACTGGATATGATTGGAGTGGTGTTCACAAGTGCCTAATTAAAACTGGATATGATTGGAGTGGTTGTTCACAAGTTCCTAAGTAAAACTGGATATGATTGGGGTGGTGTTGATTAGTTCCTAATTAAAACTGGATATGATTGGGGTGGTGTTCACAAATTCCTAATTAAAACTGGATATAATTGGGGTGGTTGTTCACAAGTTCCTAATTAAAACTGGATATGATTGGAGTGGTGTTCACTAATTTCTAATTAAAACTGGATATGATTGGGGTGGTGTTCACAAGTTCTTAATTAAAACTGGATATAATTGGGGTGGTTGTTCACAAGTTCCTAATTAAAACTGGATATGATTAGAGTAGTGTTCACAAATTCCTAATTAAAACTGGATATGATTGGAGTGGTGTTCACAAATTCCTAATTTAAACTGGATATGATTGGAGTGGTGTTCACAAGTGCCTAATTAAAACTGGATATGATTGGGGCGGTGTTCACAAGTGCCTAATTAAAACTGGATATGATTGGAGTGGTTGTTCACAAGTTCCTAAGTAAAACTGGATATGATTGGGGTGGTGTTGATAAGTTCCTAATTAAAACTGGATATGATTGGGGTGGTGTTCACAAATTCCTAATTAAAACTGGATATGATTGGGGTGGTGTTCACAAATTCCTAATTAAAACTGGATATGATTGGGGTGGTGTTCACAAGTGTCTAATTAAAACTGGATATGATTGGAGTGGTTGTTCACAAGTTCCTAAGTAAAACTGGATATGATTGGGGTGGTGTTGATAAGTTCCTAATTAAAACTGGATATGATTGGGGTGGTGTTCACAAATTCCTAATTAAAACTGGATATGATTGGGGTGGTGTTCACAAATTCCTAATTAAAACTGGATATGATTGGGGTGGTGTTCACAAGTGCCTAATTAAAACTGGATATGATTGGAGTGGTGTTCACAAGTGCCTAATTAAAACTGGATATGATTGGAGTGGTGTTCACAAGTTCTTAATTAAAACTGGATATGATTGGGGTGGTGTTCACAAGTGCCTAATTAAAACTGGATATGATTTGGGTGGTGTTCACAAGTGTCTAATTAAAACTGGATATAATTGGGGTGGTTGTTCACAAGTTCCTAATTAAAACTGGATATGATTGGGGTGGTGTTCACAAGTGCCTAATTAAAACTGGATATGATTGGGGTGGTGTTCACAAGTGTCTAATTAAAACTGGATATAATTGGGGTGGTTGTTCACAAGTTCCTAATTAAAACTGGATATGATTGGGGTGGTGTTCACAAGTGCCTAATTAAAACTGGATATGATTGGAGTGGTGTTCACAAGTGCCTAAGTAAAACTGGATGTGATTGGAGTGGTGTTCACAAGTGCCTAATTAAAACTGGATATGATAGGGGTGGTGTTCACAAATTCCTAATTAAAACTGGATATGATTGGGGTGGTGTTCACAAATTCCTAATTAAAACTGGATATGATTGGGGTGGTGTTCACAAGTGCCTAATTAAAACTGGATGTGATTGGAGTGGTGTTCACAAGTGCCTAATTAAAACTGGATATGATTGGAGTGGTTGTTCACAAGTTCCTAATTAAAACTGGATATGATTGGGGTGGTGTTCACAAGTGCCTAATTAAAACTGGATATGATTGGAGTGGTGTTCACAAGTGCCTAAGTAAAACTGGATATGATTGGAGTGGTGTTCACAAGTGCCTAATTAAAACTGGATATGACTGGGGTGGTGTTCACAAGTACGTAAGTAAAACTGGATATGATTGGAGGGGTGTTCACAAGTGCCTAATTAAAACTGGATATAATTAGGGTGGTTGTTCACAAGTTCCTAATTAAAACTGGATATGATTAGGGTGGTGTTCACAAGTACGTAAGTAAAACTGGATATGATTGGAGTGGTGTTCACAAGTTCTTAATTAAAACTGGATATGATTGGGGTGGTGTTCACAAGTGCCTAATTAAAACTGGATATGATTTGGGTGGTGTTCACAAGTGTCTAATTAAAACTGGATATAATTGGGGTGGTTGTTCACAAGTTCCTAATTAAAACTGGATATGATTGGGGTGGTGTTCACAAGTGCCTAATTAAAACTGGATATGATTGGGGTGGTGTTCACAAGTGTCTAATTAAAACTGGATATAATTGGGGTGGTTGTTCACAAGTTCCTAATTAAAACTGGATATGATTGGGGTGGTGTTCACAAGTGCCTAATTAAAACTGGATATGATTGGAGTGGTGTTCACAAGTGCCTAAGTAAAACTGGATGTGATTGGAGTGGTGTTCACAAGTGCCTAATTAAAACTGGATATGATAGGGGTGGTGTTCACAAATTCCTAATTAAAACTGGATATGATTGGGGTGGTGTTCACAAATTCCTAATTAAAACTGGATATGATTGGGGTGGTGTTCACAAGTGCCTAATTAAAACTGGATGTGATTGGAGTGGTGTTCACAAGTGCCTAATTAAAACTGGATATGATTGGAGTGGTTGTTCACAAGTTCCTAATTAAAACTGGATATGATTGGGGTGGTGTTCACAAGTGCCTAATTAAAACTGGATATGATTGGAGTGGTGTTCACAAGTGCCTAAGTAAAACTGGATATGATTGGAGTGGTGTTCACAAGTGCCTAATTAAAACTGGATATGACTGGGGTGGTGTTCACAAGTACGTAAGTAAAACTGGATATGATTGGAGGGGTGTTCACAAGTGCCTAATTAAAACTGGATATAATTAGGGTGGTTGTTCACAAGTTCCTAATTAAAACTGGATATGATTGGGGTGGTGTTCACAAGTACGTAAGTAAAACTGGATATGATTGGAGTGGTGTTCACAAGTGCCTAATTAAAACTGGATATGATTGGGGTGGTGTTGACAAGTTCCTTATTGGGGTTGTGTTCAGATATCCAAATTCAAACTGTGGATATGATTGGAGTGGTGTTCACAAGTGCCTAATTAAAACTGGATATAATTAGGGTGGTTGTTCACAAGTGCCTAATTAAAACTGGATATGATTGGGGTGGTGTTCACAAGTACGTAAGTAAAACTGGATATGATTGGAGTGGTGTTCACAAGTTCTTAATTAAAACTGGATATGATTGGGGTGGTGTTGACAAGTTCCTTATTGGGGTTGTGTTCAGATATCCAAATTCAAACTGTGGATATGATTGGAGTGGTGTTTATCCTAATTAAAACTGGATAGGATTGGGATGGTGTTCAGATGTTCCTAATTAAAGCTGGATATGATGGGGGGTGTTCATAAGTTCCTATTACAACTGGATATGTATGGAGTGGTGTTCAGATGTTTCAATTAAAACTGGATATGATTGGGGTGTTATTCACAAGTTTCTAATAAAAGCGGTGGATGAGATTGGCATGGTGTTCAAATGTGCATAATGGTTTTAGAATTTTGAGTCAACCCATGTGGTAGGTTTCGGTTGTAAATAAAATTCATATGACTAATACATTTTGAATCTTCATGCCTGAGAATGGATATGGCTGCGTGTTAATTGATCCAAGTATTAAGATCCGATGAAGTTTTGAAATAGACGAATTATCTAGCAATGTACAAATATACATATGAATATCAGATTTTATATATAGGATATCGAAATGAAACTTTAATGAACAAATATTTCCAGGTGGAGTTATGTACTGGTGTGATGCCAACACTGATAAAATAGAGAAAGCTAATACAGATGGTTCCAATCGTCAGTCTCTCTATCAGTCAGCACAGGCGGCTCATTTCTTTGGAATTGTTCTGTATCAATCATTCCTCTACTACACAGACTGGAATAAGGGGTAAGACCACACATTTTTTACACTCATGAGATGGACTGAACAGGAGATAATCTCATATACATGTAATCCATTTCCCAAATGAATGGAAACTTTATGCATTAATTAAAGTATTGAATCTTAATTTTTCACTGAAATCATACAACTATGAATTTCTCAGGTGCAAACTCAGGAATATATTTTATTTTTTAATTTTAATTTAATTTAATTTTAAAAACACAGGTAACAAAGTTTATTTTTAATATGCAGTAAAACTAAACTTTTGTAACAATGGGCTTGGATATTCTTGTTCAGATTTTACTGTATTCAATAGAGATTATCTCTGTATGTTGGAAATATAATGTGGAGAGATTATCTCTTGATTTCGGGAATATACCATGGAAAGATTTTCTCTGGATTTTGGGAATATACTGAGATGAGATTTTATCTGGATTTTGGCAATATACAGTTTTGAGATTTTCTCTGGATTTTTTTAAATATACTGTGGAGAAATTTTCTCTGGATTATAGGAATATACTGTAGCATCATTTGTCTGTAAAATAAAGTAGATTTAAAATATATATCTTGGTTTGTAAGCATTATAAATCATACCTTTGATATTTTCTAAGATAATTGTATTCACTGTGATATTGTTGCCACTATTTCAATATTATTCATTATTGTCATCACTGTTGTCATCATCATTGTCTTTTTCCACACCATCATCAGCATTATCATCTGTATACCATACTAGATGACATGATCATGATTATTCTCCAGGTCTGTAATGAGGATTAATACAGATGGCAGTGGACTCATCCCAGTTGGACCACCCACATTTGGACGTCTTAATGACATACATGTACACAAGAATGGATTTGGACCACAAGGTGTGCAGTTCAATCAATCAGTTACCATCATTAGTAACAATTATTGAAATCAGCATTTATATTCATTAGTAAAAATATAGAAATCAGCATTTATATTCATTAGTAACAATTATTGAAATCAGCTATTACTGTCATTTGTAACAATTATGGAAATCAGCTATTTCTGTCATTAGCTACAAATATAGAAACCAGCAATTATATTCATTAGTAACAATTATAGAAATCAGCTATTACTGTCATTTGTAACAATTATGGAAATCAGCTATTACTGTCATTTGTAACAATTATGGAAATCAGCTATTTCTGTCATTAGCTACAAATATAGAAACCAGCAATTATATTCATTACTAACAATTATTGAAATCAGCAATTATAGTCATTAGTAACAATTATAGAAACCAGCAATTATAGTCATTAGTAACAATTATAGAAACCAGCAATTATAGTCATTAGTAACAATTATAGAAATCAGCTATTACTGTCATACGTAAGAATTAAAGAAATCAGCAATTACCATAATAAGTAACAGCGACAGAAATCAGCAATTACTATCCTTGGTAACTATTATAGAAATCAGCAATTATATTCATTAGTAACATTTATAGAAATCTGCATTAGTGACAATTATAGAAATCAGCAATTTATTCATTAGTGACAATTATAGAAATCAGCTGTTATTGGCATTAGTAACAATAATAGAAATCAGCAAGTACCATCATTAGTTACAGTTATAGAAATCAACAATGCCCATCATTATTAACAATTATAGAATGAGCAATTACAGGCATTACTAACATTTACAGAAATTAGCAATTACCATCATTATTAGCAATTACAGAAATCTGCAATTAAAGGTAACTGAATTGTATTTTTAAATTTAATGCGCCATGGATGAGTGAGGGTATTGGTAGAAAAGAAAACTGTATTATGAATCTATTGTGACGGTTATTAGTGGAGTCCATCCGCAAACTTCACAGATCTGTCATCACAATGTACTGACAGATCTAGGTTCATGCATGTGTATAAGTAATCAATATATCAAACAATGGCCCTGATCTGCTAGTGCAAATTATGCTATGCAAAATCAGGGTCAGTATTGTTTGCTTGACTTGTAAGTTGGCATATATGGTAAGCTCTGTATAGATAATGCTGCCATTGATTTCAGTTCTAGGGAAATGATTTTCTGATGAAGCCTAATATCAGGTCAATTCAACCAGTTGGTGTTTAATGGCTGTAGAGTGGGATTAGACTAATTGGCCTGCAGTATCTTTTTATATACAGGTAGACAACAGGTAGCTACAACTTGTGTAGTACATATAATACTTACCCTTTGTGGAGGGAAGTCAGTTATATATCTTGGCTTCGAAGCCATGCAAATATTTTATTATGATATATAGGGGTTGTCACTCTCATTTCTTATGATATTTATCAATATTACAGGAATAAATGGCTGTTCTAACGGACGTGGTGGTTGTAGCCACTTCTGTTTCCCACGGCCAGGTGGAAGCAAAGTATGTGCCTGTCCTGATGGAATGACTCTTCAACCTGGTGGTGTAACCTGTGGAACATGTGAGTTATCTGCCCTTGTTATGTGGTTCCCAAACTTTCATGGATATGAAAATTATTTTATAGATGATTAAGTAGTTTTATATTGTGTCTTATGGTTCATATATTAGTATAATCGTAAGATTTTGTTTTATTAGCATAAAAAATTGCTAGCAAAGCCAGCTCCAAGGATCTCTCAATCAACTAACTTCATTATTTGGTCCGATCTACATTATATGCTGAAAGCGTTACAATACCTAAAATTTCTCAGTCCATTAATACACAGATCCTACAGAAGCATGACTGGAAAAAATCTGGAAAAGTTCCTTTATTATTAGTTGCATTGTCATATTAGTTGCCTTGTGATATTGATTGCCTTGTGATATTGGTTGCCTTGTCATTTTGGTTGCCTTGTGATATTGGTTGCCTTGTCAATTTGGTTGCCTTGTCATTTTGGGTGCCTTGTGATATTGGTTGCCTTGTCATTTTGAGCAAATGACAGGCTATCCATGGAAGCCAGTATATTGGTTGAGGAAGAACCCTGAAAAACCCTGGGAGGAGCCACTGATTCATGGAAAGCAACTGGCAAGTTTTCTTGCATATCTGCATTGGCAGAGTCAAGACTCGAACTAACATGAACTCAGGTGAGATATCAGTGACCTATAAAGGTGAGTGCCAGGGGCACCAAGGTACATATATATGTGTATGTGTTTGGTGATGATATTTGATAAGGCTAAGGCTGCAAACTAATTTATGTTTTGTAAGTGTATTAATTGCTTCAGACAAAAAATATGTTTTTATATATTCAAATTGTAATTTACAGTCATGTTTTATAGGTTTATACACTGTATGAGTAGATAATGTGATCTCATTTGTATGGCATTTCTGCACCATCCACCCACCCACCCCTTCTGAGCCCTAAGAAGACACCTTTTCAGTCCTAAAAAAACCCTCAATGCAGACTCTGAGAATGGCCTCTTAAACTCTAAGAACACATTTGTTCAGTCCCCAAAACACTTCAAGGCTGACTATGAGGTTGGCCCCTTAAGAACACACTTTTTCAGTCCCAAAACCCCTCAAGGTTGAATGTGACATTAGCAGGGATGGTTTTCAATAGATTTGTAGTTGATCCTAAACGAGTATGGTACCAGTCTTTCATTCAATATGGCTGCAATCAGGGTCTTGTACAGTCATAGCCCAAGTGTTGTGAAGTTTTAATGACTTTTTATATGAAACTAATTAACTGAATGCAAAGCAAAACCAACAAGTTTTGTAAAATTAGGAAACAATTGCTTTCCATAAATACAAAGCGAAAATTCAAAAGACAAAGTATTTTGAATTAAATCCCAAATAATCCTAAATTTTCTATCACAAGTCCAATAGTGTAGAATAATCAAAATTAATTCCAATAATATAGAATGTACTGATGTACCAATAGCCTTAATGTATCATAATAATATAATCTAGAATATCTTTGAATGAGTGCTCTGGTTTTTTCTAATGAAACAATTCCATAAATAGTCAACAAGTTTGCTTCCAGAACATTATAGGGTTATAATCAAGGCTATGTCTTGAACTTATATTCAAGTAAACACACTAAATAAGTGAGAATAGACAGGTAGGCCAAATCTCTATCCTCAGTCATGGACAAAGATCAAGCACACAGTATAAATTAAATATATACAGTAAACGTCTAATCCAAGTGTTGTAAAGTTTCAGCCTGTGTGCTGAAATACTCTAAAGTTTCATCCCAATAATGTACCGGTAGTAGTTTAATCTTACCAAATCATGAATGATTATTATTCTTACATAATACATTTTCAAATGAATACATTTCACAAAATATCGATGAAAAGAAGTTTTATATAAGCTAAACAACCCTATATAAACATCAATTTCAGTTCAACAATGGGAACGCTTTTGACATAGCTACATGCAGTTTCAAAGTTTAATTACAGCTGACTTCAGTAAATCTCCTGTGCTCAAAAATCACATGCAATTCCAATGTTTGAGCTCTGTTGACTTTCACTAAAGCTTGGAATCATTCTGATACACAAAGCATAAATAATAATACCCTGTTTTTTATTTCTTGTAGCCATCCCCTGTCAGGCTCTTCAAATTCCTATGAATGGTCAGATGTCTCCAGCAACCTGTACAACAAACAGTTCAACACCTGGAACACAATGTACAGTGACTTGTAATCCAGGTTTTGTTGCTGATTTATCTGCCCTCACCTGTCTTAGTAATGGCCAATGGAGTAACTATGGGGCACCAATCTTATGTAGAGGTAAGGTACATTATTCTCACCTAACTAAACAGGTAGCAATACACAGGTATTCATTTTGTTATGGCATTAATAATTCATATGTGATGAATATTTTGAAGACAGACATTGAGGTACCAATTGTGCTCTGTGTGTCAAAGCCAGTGTTATTTTGCTTCAAAACCAGTTTCTTCTCTTTTCTGTTTTTTTGATGAATGTCTTGATACATTGACATTGAAGTCTTGGTTGTACACTGTGTTTAGCATCCAGAAACCATGCTATTTATTTCAAAACTTTTCTCTTTTATTGGTAATGTTAAATGTCCTGAATGAAAGACACTGATATCATGATTGTACACTGTCTAGCATCTAGAAACCATGCTATTTATTTCAAAACCTTTCTCTTTTATTGTTAATATTAAATGTCTTTTATTGTTAATGTTAAATGTATCGAATGAAAGACACTGAGGTCATGATTGTTCTATTTATTTATTGTCCTACTCATTTTGTGTGGAACCAATATTGTACAAAGCTCTTTGAATGAATTAGGCTCTTTGTAATGGAAACCGATTAAAGACACTAGGACTTACTCAAAGTCAAATAAGTTCTTTGTAATGGAAACCGATTAAAGACACTAGGACTTACTCAAAGTCAAATAAGTTCTTTGTAATGGAAACTTATTAAACTTGATATGACTTACTCTGAATGTATTAAGCTCTTTCCTGTGGAAACTGATTAGGCTTTACCTGGAAACTATGGAAACTGATTAGGCTTTACCTGGAAACTATGGAAACTGATTAGTCCTCTTGAAAAATGCTTTGGATATCCATTACAGGAAAGCTTGATGGGTTGCTTGATTAGTCTTGTATAATGCTTATGTCTACACATTTTATCATTTGCAATTTCTAACCATACTTGTTTTTCAGAGGAAATTAAAATTTTCACAATCAAATAAAGCATTCATTTTAGTATCTTTCAAAGTTTTGGAAATTCATTGAAACCTAATACCCTTTTGTGCACAGATCTATTAAGATACAAATATTAAACATACAAACACAGAAACTTACAGATACGTTGAAATATAA
Organism: Unio delphinus; assembly: GCA_029339505.1. Lineage (NCBI taxonomy): Eukaryota > Metazoa > Mollusca > Bivalvia > Unionida > Unionidae > Unio > Unio delphinus. The sequence continues at coordinate 1,785,050 of JAQISU010000130.1, forward strand.
ATGGTTGATAAATATTATCCATTTGATATTAACTTCTGGTTTCCAGATACACAGCCACCCACTCTAACATGCCCCCAGAATACAAATGTTGCTGTACCGAAAGGAAAACAGAGTGTCCAGGTAACATGGACTGCTCCAACAGCCACAGACAACTCTGGACAAACAGTTACACTTTTCCAGACAATGCAGAGTGGAACAACATTAACAGAAGGAACATATCCTGTCACTGCAGTTGCCACAGATTCTAGTGGTCACACTTCTAGTTGTAGTTTCACCATCACTGTCACAGGTAAGTCTCCAGACAGACGTATAAACAGACAAAGGATATACAAGTAACAAGGTGTGAAAAAAGAAGGACTTACTGAAATCTGATGTCTTATTAGTAGAGGCACAGGTGGGTGTACAGACATGTACTTGAACAATGTATATGTTTTGCTTGTCTGAGTAAAGTGTACAGACAAAGAAATAGACACAAATATACTGTGATTTCACTGTAATTGTGGTGAATAATCATTCAGAGACAACCTAACATAAATATCACTAATGCTGTCACATGTAAGCATTCAGACATATAAAACAGATGGACCATCATGCAAATAAAAGACAACATTTATTAGATGTAGCAGTGATACTTGTACAGAAGGCTACGTTATAAGTCCTGAATGAAGTGCACTAATAATCACATTGTCCATCCATCAATTGATGTCATAGATCTGTCTGTCTGTCCATCCATCCATCCATCCATTTATGTCATTGATCTGTCTGTCCATCCATCCATCCACCCATTTATGTCATTGATCTGTATGTCCATCCATTCATCCATCCATGTATGTCATTGATCTTTCTGTCCATCCATCCATCCATCCATTTATGTCATTGATCTGTCTCTGTCTGTCTGTCTGTCCATCCATCCATCCATCCATCCATCCATCCATCCATGTCATTGATCAGTCTGTCCATCCATCCATTTATGTTATTGATCTGTCTGTCTTTCCATCCATCCATTCATCCATTTATGTCATTAATCAGTATGTCCATCCATTTATGTCATTGATCTATCTGTTTGTCCATCCATCCATCCATTTATGTCATTGATCTGTTTGTCCATCCATCCATTCATCTATTTGTCATTGATCTGTCTGTCCATCCATCCAGCTACTTGAATGATGATTCCCATGTCACTGAGTACCTTGAAGTACAGGCAGTTTGAATGATCTATATGGTTTTTTTTAGCTTTGAACTCTACCATTTTATCATCAACATAGCTTCTAACATTCCAAAATAATTAAGTTGCTGAACTCATCATTAAACTTGGTATTCTTTGTTTGGAATGGTTTCTGACTTTTGTAACTGCAAGTTAGCTGTTTATGGTTTGGGCCATGTATATTTATAGACATACAGACACATTAGGTCATAAGGCTTCTATCTCTATAGACATACAGATACATTAGGTCATAATGCTTCTAACTCTGTAGACAAACAGACACATTAGGTCATAAGGCTTCTATCTCAATAGACATACAGACACTATTTCATTTGGCTTCTATCTTCATAGACATACATGGGTTCAATCCCTGGTTGAGTTATACCAAAGACTTACAATAATGGTACTAACAGCTGCCTCGCTTTACACTCAGCATTAAGAGGTTAGTGTTAGGACTGGTCGGCCTGGTGTCAGGATAATGTGAGTGGATGGGACATCATGCTGCATGTCTGCGGCATGATTCCCCAGTGCTAGACATCACAATAAACTGCCTCACTACAGACATCATAGTGATATGACTGAAAAATTGTTAAAGCTATGTTAAAAATCCCAATCAAACAAAATCTATAGACTTTCAGACACACTAAGTCATACGGCTTCTATCTCTTTAGACACACAGAGACTGATTCATTAGGTTTTTATCTCTATAGACATACAGACACACTAGGTCATAAGTCTTCTATTTCTAAAGACATACCTACACACTAGGTCATTAGGCTTCTGTCTCTTTAGACATACAAACACTATTTCTTTAGAAAAACTGCTCCAGTAGCCTAGTTGTTAGAGTGTCCACCCTGGAAGCAGGAGGTCGTGGTTTCGATCCCTGGCAGAGTCATACCAAAGACTTACAAAAATGGTACTAACAGCTACCTCGCTTGGCATTCAGCATTAAGAGGTTAGTGTTAGGACTGGTTGGCCTGGTGTCAGGATAATGTGAATGGGTGGGACATCATGCTACATGTCTGCAGACATCGTATCAATATGACTGAATTTGTTTTAAGGTTATGTTAAAAATCCTAATGAAACAAACAAATTTCATTAGGCTTATATCTCTGTAGACATTCAGACACACTAAGTCATAATGTTTCTATCTCTATAGTCATACAGACACACTAGGTCATTAGGCTTCCATCTCTATAGACATACAGACATTCTAGGTCATTAGGCTTCCATCTCTATAGGCATACAGACACTCTAGGTCATTAGGCTTCTAACTCTATAGGCATACAGACACTCTAGGTCATTAGGCTTCTAACTCTATAGGCATACAGACACTCTAGGTCATTAGGCTTCTAACTCTATAGGCATACAGACACTCTAGGTCATTAGGCTTCTAACTCTATAGGCATACAGATACACTAGGTCATTAGGCATCTATCTCTATAGACATACAGACATTCTAGGTCATTAGGCTTCCATCTCTATAGGCATACAGACACTCTAGGTCATTAGGCTTCTAACTCTATAGGCATACAGATAAACTAAGTCATTAGGCATCTATCTCTATAGACATACAGATATTCTAGGTCATTAGGCTTCCATCTCTATAGGCATACAGACACTCTAGGTCATTAGGCTTCTAACTCTATAGGCATACAGATACACTAGGTCATTAGGCATCTATCTCTATAGACATACAGACATTCTAGGTCATAAGTCTTGTACCTCTATAGACATACAAACACACTAGGTCATTCTGTCACATTTTTTATGTCAAGTATACCTGTAGACAGACATGTAAAGGTTAAGTCTGACTGTCACAGTTAGAGGTATAATTTCAAACAGAAACATGAATACACAAAGAGAGGCTTTATTGGTCCTCTCTCTCAATGACATAGCTGGATGAATGGTCTTGTCCACCTCAACAGAAACAGAGAATATATAAATCCACATCTCTTTCGAACTTGTCCACCTCAACAGAAACAGTGTATATATGAATCCACATCTCTTTCGAACTTGTCCATCTCAACAGAAACAGTTTATATATGAATCCACATCTCTTTCGGTCTTGTCCACCTCAACAGAAACAGTGTATATATGAATCCATATCTCTTTCGAACTTGTCCACCTCAACAGAAACAGTGTATATATGAATCCACATCTCTTTTGAACTTGTCCACCTCAACAGAAACAGTGTATATATGAATCCACATCTCTTTCGAACTTGTCCACCTCTGCAGAAGAAAGTACTTCTATCTGCCACTACAGAGACAATGCATATAGGCATCTAAATGTTTATCCATTTTGTACACTTCAAAATAAACAGTGTGTATAGGAATCTAGATGTTTCTCCATCTGTCCAACTCAAGAGAAACTGTGTGTGTAGGAAGCTACATGTTTGTATATCTGTCCACTTCAAAAGAAACAGTGTATGTAGGAATCTTGATGTTTATCCATCTGTCCAACTCAAAAGAAACAGTGTGTGTAGGAAACTACATGTTTGTCCATACTGTCCATCTTTGTATATAATAATCCCGTTGTTTGTCCATCTGTGCATCACACAATCTTGTAGATGCAAATAGTCTCACAATTTTTTATGGATTGTCATGAAATTTGAAAGATAAAATGGTCATCGTCTGAAAATGTGCATAAAGAACTTTCCTCATGTCAGTTTTTAAGAATTATTGCTCTTATTTACTTGTAATCGAATGCAGTGTCTGACAGAAACTTGTGAACATTTTCAGTAATTACCATGAAATAAGTCCCATGGTAAATATTATGGTCATTAGACAAAAACATAAATAGACAGACTAGGCATGGCTTTAGCTTCACAGTCACAGAAATATTTATTGCTAGTAAAGATTTTGCTTTTGCCAAATGTGTTAGGTGAGTATTCAGACTGATATAAGAAATACAAACCTGCTGGGTGGGGGTGGCTTGCCTGTTTCTGTCAGATGTAAGTGTTTAGACATACATATAAACATGCAGACCTTCTAAGGTACCTTGCCCTTTTCTGTTAGATGTAAGTGTTCATACAGACATAAAAACATGCAGACCTCCTAGAGTACCTTGCCTGTTTCTGTCATAGGTGAGTGTCAATGCAGATAGACATTTAACTCAACAGTGTAGAAATTACCATTTCAGTTGTAAGTTGTTTTTAATGTTATACTTAGAACCATACAACTTGATGAAGCTGGATCTTTATCACCATAATGATGCATATTTCATGTTTCACTTATGTTGGTTAAATTTGGAATTTGGTTAGATTTGATATTTTCTCAAATTCTGTTAATGCAGAATCCTCTGACTAGATGTATCTCTATTAGCACTACACCTTTATAGCAACAGAAGGTCACTGTGACCCATATTTTACATTTTATTGACATAGGTTAGGTTCTTGAATGGATAACCACATAAGCTCTATGCACCCTGTTTCCATGTTGATTTATCTGGAAAGATAGAATTTGTTGAGGGGATGCATCCTAATAAGAACATCCGCATAACAAAAGTAGGTCACTGACCTATATTTCACATAGGTTTAGTTTTGTATTAAGTTTACTGTTCATGCAATAATCATCAAATCATAACAAAAGTAGGTCACTGAACTATATTTCACATTGGTTTAGTTTTGTGTTAAGTTTACTGTTCATGCAATAATCATCAAATCATAACAAAGTAGGTAACTGACCTATATTTCATATAGGTTTAGTTTTGTGTTAAGTTTACTGTTCATGCAATAACCATCAAATCATAACAAAAGTAGGTCACTGACCTATATTTCACATAGGTTTAGTTTTGTATTATGTTTACTGTTCATTCAATAACCATCAAATCATAACAAAAGTAGGTCACTGACCTATATTTCACATTGGTTTAGTTTTGTGTTAAGTTTACTGTTCATGCAATAATCATCAAATCATAACAAAGTAGGTCACTGACCTATATTTCATATAGGTTTAGTTTTGTATTATGTTTACTGTTCATTCAATAACCATCAAATCATAACAAAAGTAGGTCACTGATCTATATTTCACATTGGTTTAGTTTTGTGTTAAGTTTACTATTCATGCAATAACCATTAAATCATAACAAAGTAGGTCACAGACATATATTTCACATTGGTTTAGTTTTGTATTAAGTTTACTGTTCATGTAATAATCATAAATTCATAACAAAAGTAGGTCACTGACCTATATTTCACATAGGTTTAGTTTTGTATTAAGTTTACTGTTCATGCAATAACCATCAAATCATAACAAAAGTAGGTCACTGACCTATATTTCACAATAGGTTTAGTTTTATGTTAAGTTTACTGTTCATGCAATAATCATCAAATCATAACAAAAGTACGTCACTGACCTATATTTCCTATAGTTTACTGTTCATGCAATAATCATAAAATCATAACAAAAGTAGGTCACTGACCTATATTTCACATTGGTTTAGTTTTATGTTAAGTTTACTGTTCATGCAATAATCATAAAATCATAACAAAAGTACGTCACTGACCTATATTTCCCATAGTTTACTGTTCATGCAATAATCATAAAATCATAACAAAAGTAGGTCACTGACCTATATTTCACATTGGTTTAGTTTTATGTTAAGTTTACTGTTCATGCAATAATCATAAAATCATAACAAAAGTAGGTCACTAAAATCAGATCAAACTATTAGTACTACGCCCTTATAATAAAAGGTCACTTTGACCTATATTTCACATTTTAATGGTTTAAGTTAAGTTTTGTGTTTATCTTATTACTGTTTAGTTTTTATCATCATGTATACATACAGTTATATATTCACTAATCAAACATGGTAAGATTATGCATGCTAAATGGCACTACACTCCATGACAAATTAAGGCAATGATCATTATTTCATGCTTCACTGACGTTGCTTAAATCGTGTGCTTTTAACATATGAACCTCTGGCAATGCATTTAATGGGTGGGAGGTAGTACCATACTGCCAAGCTCTGTAGTGTCAAGGTCATGTATGATACACTAAAGTTGGTGGTATTATAGAAAGGTAGACAGATTTAGCTCTACAATGATACTAAAAAAATTTGGCCATTTATTTGCACTACAAAATAAAGAGGGATAAACTAAATTTTATGGACCAGTTTAATTTCACCCAAAATTCGCCAGTGGTAGGAATCAGATTTTGTGACCAGATTGCAGACTTTTTGGCCTCAGATCTAAGAGAGACCAGTCTGAACTGCACACAGACAGGTGTACCTGTACATAAAGTAGGATATGGTGGGCATTTTTAATAATAGAACTCCAACTATTCCACTTTTGCTCATATGCAAAGAAAATAACCAATGGAAAGCAATGTTTTTAATACAATTAAGCATTAGGCCAATGGAAAATTGCTTGGAAGTCAATGTATTAGGATGTATTCAGAAATAGTCCCCAAAATGTGTTTCCTGCTTGCATTTAATGCGAAAACAGCAAAACTCTCCAGAGGTTAATGTGTTAAAATCTGTCAATGTTAGAATTATTTAAATAGATAAATGTACATCTCTATTAGTACCATACATGTAAATAAAAAGAAGGTAGGTATGACTGTCATTTTATGATGTTTGATTTCAGTATTAAAATCTTACTATCACTGATTATCCTGATTTTCAGTTACACACTGTCCACAGTACACTCCTCCACTTAATAGCTATGTTGTTAGTGGAATGTGCAGTGATTATTATGGAGCTGTCTGCCGTATCACATGTAATCCTGGCTACCAGCTGACAGGTGGAGCGAATAATCTGGGACAGATTACTTGTGATATTGATGCCAACCAACGCCCTCTTTGGACACCCAATGGCCTGTCTTGTTTAGGTGAGAGTTTTTTTTTTACTGAGTGACTTTATACCTCCTGGGCATGTGAAAAAACTATAAAGTAGTTACTGATCTTACATAAATATAAGAGATATCATGACTTTAAGTCATCATTTCACAGTCTATGATATCATTGTCATCAGTCTATGATATTGTCATCAAGCTATGATATCACTGTAATTTGGCTATGACATCACTGTCATCAGGCTATGATATCATTGTCATCAGGCTATGATATCACTGTTATATGGCTATGACATCACTGTCATCAAGCTATGATATCATTGTCATCAGCCTATGACATCACTGTCATCAGGATATGATATCATTGTCATCAGGCTATGATATCATTGTCATCAGTCTATGATTATGTCATCAGGCTATGATTATATCATTGTCATCAGGCTATGATATCACTGTCCTCTGGCTATGATATCATAGTCATCAGGCTATGATATCATTGTCATCAGTCTGTGATATCATTGTCATCAGTATATGATTATATCATTGTCATCAGGCTATGATATCTCTGTCCTCCGGCTATGATATTGTTGTGCTCAGGCCCTAATATTTTTGTCATCATGCTGTAATATGATTATCATCAGACTATGATATCATAGTTGTTATTATATGATATCATTGTTGTTAGGCTGTAATATGATTGTCATCAGGCTGTGATATCATTGCCCTCATAGTATCTTTTTATTAATCGGGTTTTTTGGGTTATGTTTTTAAAAAGAACACCTTTGACACTTGTATGTAAGGCTGTAGTGATTCAGAGTAATTCAAAATTTGTAATACGAATACAGTGTTTAACTATTTTCAAGCAGCTGACATGTAGAGGATATGTCACTTTTGCTTAATAACTCGGGCTTGAAAAGGCTGACAGATCCACTTGCTGATAGTCCAAAAAGTACCTGGAATGTTCAGTTATTTATTTTAGAAATAAACATACAATAAAGGTAGTGATGTTGACAATCAAAATAGGATTATGTGAGAGTTTGTTTTCTGGAACATATATTGTAAACTTTCTATAACCACATGTTAGTAAATATCAGTTCCTAACCCTAACCCTAGCCAGTATGTAAATGTAATTACAAAATGAGACCAGTTATAAAACAAGCCATTAATAATAATAATAATACTTTATTTATAGAGGGTGACTCATTAGTCAATGACAATTCTTCCTCAAGGCCCTCTAAAGGATAGCAATGTTATTTATATGAAAGATAGCAATAATTACTGTTTATTTTTCTATGTTCTGTTTAAAGTTATAAAAACAATTTTTTATGTTCTTTATTATATAAACAACCCATTATGTTCTGTAGGAAGTTATAAAAACAACCCATTATGTTCTGTAGGAAGTTATAAAAACAACACATTATGTTCTGTAGGAAGTTATAAAAACAACACATTATGTTCTGTCGGAAGTCCATCAACAGAATTCCTGGTAATAAAAACTCTTTGTTTTGAAATCTCCCATTTCTGTTTCTAAACTTAAAGTATTTGAAATTGTGTTTTCAGGTTTGAATGTACTAAATTCCAATTTTAAAACATCATGGCTCCGAACATTCATTTCAAAACTGTTATGTTTTGTTCTTTTTAGCACTGACCTGCCCACAGCTGACCCAGCCCACTAATGCACTGTTGACAGGATGTACAAGTCCATTTAAAGTTGGCAGTGTCTGCTCTCAACAGTGTCAGGTGGGATCCACCCGAACCTCTGGATCTGATTCCAGGACTTGCCTTAATGATGGAACATGGTCTGGACAGCCAATCCAGTGTAGCTCTCGTGCGTTCTGTGTATAATTAGTAAAGACCCAACCCAATCTCTATCGCTGTCTATCTGTTTATCTATATGTATTATGTATGTTTGTTGCTGTAATTCTTCTATATATATATATATATATATATATATATATATATATATATATATATATATATATATATATATATATATATATATATAATTTATTTTCAGTAATTGGATCATTTTTTAAATTTACTTAGCATTTATCTCATACTCAACTGAGTTTCCCTGTACATGCCAAGTGTAGCACATGACTGAGTTTCCCCATATAGGTCTAGTGTTATTGACTGAGTTTCCCTGTGTATGCTTAATGTGACACTTAACTGAGATTTTCTGTATAGGCCTAGTGAGACACTTGACTGAATTTCTCTCAATATGCCTAGTGTGACAGTTAAATGAGTTTCCCCATATAGGTCTAGTGTAATTGACTGAGTTTCCCAGTATATGCTTAGTGTAACACTTAACTGAGTTTCCCTGTATATGCCTAGTGCCTAGTGTAACAATTAACTGAGTTTCCCTGTATAGGTCTAGTGTGACAATTAACTGAGTTTCCCCATATATGCCTGGTGTACTTGACTGAGTCCTGGCAACATCTTGACTTTGGAAAATGTCACTTTCACAGATAACAAGTACTTGTATCATGATATCATTTATGATCAAATGCAGACTCTTAGCCTCATTTAATGTCCTCAATAACCTGCTTCACTGGTTCAGCCATTGCTTCCATTTCAAGAATTTACTTCTTTGTCACCAAACATGTCCGTCATTTAAGATGGATGTTCACGTACCATTTTTTTTCTCACTTTATCTGACAATTTCCTGGTTAGACTCTGCAATTTATATATCCACTTATTAAGTCTTCAGGATTCTCTCTCCAGAGTTCTGTATACCTCCAACCAAGAGAGAACTAGTTTTCTTTAAATAGTTGCCATTGTCTGGTCATGTCATTTACATCTTAAACCACTTTGAAAGGCATTTCCATGACTCCAGCATCAAAAGGCCTTATTTCATAAAACAACAACTTTCACATAATTTAAATCGGTCTCTTTTCAAAACTCACATGCTAGCTTTCTGCAATAATCATTGGGATAGTCAGAACCAACTTCCCCAGCAATTGACTGGATACATTTCCATGACATTTCCACAGGTATAAACTGGATACATTTCCATCACATCTTGTACAGGTATAAAATGGATGCATTTCCATAACATCTTGTACAGGCATATACTGGATACATTTCCATGACATTTCCACAGGTATAAACTGGATACATTTCCATGATATTTCCACAGGTATAAACTGGATACATTTACATGACATCTTGTACAGGTATAAACTGGATACATTTCCATGACATCTTGTACAGGCATAGACTGGATGCATTTCCATGACATTTCCACAGGTATAGACTGGATACATTTCCATGACATCTTGTACAGGCATAGACTGGATGCATTTCCATGACATCTTGTACAGGCATAGACTGGATGCATTTCCATGACATCTTGTACAGGCATAGACTGGATGCATTTCCATAACATCTTGTACAGGCATAGACTGGATGCATTTCCATAACATCTTGTACAGGCATAGACTGGATACATTTCCATGACATGTTCATTTGGTTTGTAGTGTTAAAGCTATTGGCTCCATGCAAATTGAGTATAGTCTAGATCCCACCTTTATATATCCCTTATCATAACTTGTGTAGGAATTCTTTTCATAATGTAATGTATATCTATATATCTAATATATCTATATTATATGTGTCAATTTTATGATTTTATAGTGTGTACTTTACAATGAGGAGCTCATTTTAGGAAAAATATTACATAGTTTCAGGATAGAAGTAAACATATTGATGAGATGATTTCAGGTCATGGATTTTCTTAAAAACATGAAGGACCGATTCCAGATTGCCTAGCTGCTAAAGTACTTGATCTTGTTGACAAAGGGTGATCTCAAAACAGTTATTCTGCTTCTGAAATTGCATTATATATTTTATGTAATGGATGATTTGCTGAAAATTAGTTATTCCTATCATTAATATCAGATTTAATTTATTTATTTCAATAATTCATTGGAAGTACAGAGGGCTCAGACTTTAGAATATAGTAGCTGTCTTGGAATTACTGTTAATTCATTTAAAGACATTTTGGATTATATTGGCACATATGCACAATAAATTGAACTTTATTTGGAATACCACTGGAACTCATTTGGGATACTCAATACTTATGATAGAAGTTTTAGGATTTCATGCACCATACTCCTTTTTTTAATGTTTCTCTTTCTTTTTTAGGAAATAAATTATTTGTTCAATTTTATTAAACTTTTTATTTTTTTGCAAATCTGCTATTTAGCATAAGACCATATAATTGTAACAACTACCATAGCTATTTAAAGACAGGGAATTTTGACTTTTTTGCAGAACCTTGCCCTCCTCTGATTCAGCCAGTCTCTGGGTCAGTGATGCCCGCCACATGCACTCAGCAGCAGCAGAATGTGGGCATAATCTGTAATATCACATGTCAAGCAGGCTTACAGTTAATAGGTGCATCACAGGTTACATGTCTAGCCAGTGGACAGTGGAGCAATTTAGGAGTTCCAATTCTGTGTACTTGTAAGTTTGTTAATATATTATAATTGTGGCAATTTCTGAAACATTAAAATATAACAAAGTTTTCATTTAAATAAATTTTATTATTTAATCACCTCATTTTATTCCAATTTTTAAATGACTTACAAAAGTGACTGTCTTGGAATAGTGTTATGAGAACTATCATCTTAGTTTAAATTTTGTTAAACTAATTTACATGGAAGCATTTGTTTGATGTTATCATTACTGGATATTTTGATAGGATATATGCTGAAGCTGGCATATTTTAATTCCAAAATATAAATTACCATTGTACGTTGATGATTAGGTAGAAAAGGCAGCAAATTGACAATGAAATCAGCAACTAGTAGACGTGGCAGCAAATTGACAATGAAATCAGTGACTAGTAGACGTGGCAGCAAATTGACAATGAAATCAGCGACTAGTAGACATGGCACCAAATTGACAATGAAATCAGCGACTAGTAGACATGGCAGCAAATTGACAATGAAATCAGCGACTAGTAGACATGGCAGCAAATTGACAATGAAATCAGCGACTAGTAGACATGGCAGCAAATTGACAATGAAATCAGCCACTAGTAGACATGGCAGCAAATTGACAATGAAATCAGTGACTAGTAGACATGGCAGCAAATTGACAATGAAATCAGCGACTAGTAGACATGACAGCAAATTGACAATGAAATCAGTGACTAGTAGACATGGCAGCAAATTGACAATGAAATCAGCGACTAGTAGACATGGCACCAAATTGACAATGAAATCAGCGACTAGTAGACATGGCAGCAAATTGACAATGAAATCAGCGACTAGTAGACATGGCACCAAATTGACAATGAAATCAGTGACTAGTAGACATGGCAGCAAATTGACAATGAAATCAGCGACTAGTAGACATGGCACCAAATTGACAATGAAATCAGCGACTAGTAGACATGGCAGCAAATTGACAATGAAATCAGCGACTAGTAGACATGGCACCAAATTGACAATGAAATCAGCGACTAGTAGACATGGCAGCAAATTGACAATGAAATCAGCGACTAGTAGACATGGCAGCAAATTGACAATGAAATCAGCGACTAGTAGACATGGCAGCAAATTGACAATGAAATCAGCGACTAGTAGACATGACAGCAAATTGACAATGAAATCAGAGACTAGTAGACATGGCAGCAAATTGACAATGAAATCAGCAACTAGTAGACATGGCAGCAAATTGACAATGAAATCAGCGACTAGTAGACATGGCAGCAAATTGACAATGAAATCAGTGACTAGTAGACATGGCAGCAAATTGACAATGAAATCAGCGACTAGTAGACATGGCAGCAAATTGACAATGAAATCAGCGACTAGTAGACATGACAGCAAATTGATATATTGAATCAGTGACTTGTGTTGACATAAAGAATAGCATGAATCCTACAGAAATATCTTGTCAAGATGATGTCCAAATAATACAACCTTAATGTTGACTTAAATTTATATATCTACAATATTGTCTTGATGTTTTGTACCTAAAATATGAGAGAGTTTTACAAAAATAAGCTTTATTTTGTACAATTTATGAAATGTGTTCACTTTCCTTATAAAATGTTTTCTTTTACATATGCCAGCTTCGGGTGCTTATAGCCCTCTAGGCCAAACCAGAAGTGTCTCTGCGACTGACTCGACAACGAATACAGCAGTGGTTGCAGGTGTTGTGGTTGGAATAGTCCTTCTTGTAGCTATTGTTTTTGGAGCTTTTCTCTACTACAAAAAAATGTGAGTCTTTATGGAATTTTGCCAAAAGTATTGTATGGTGGATTGTGTGATTGTGTGTGGTGGAAATATATATGAAATAAAGCATATTGATATTATATGAGATAGCTTCTAAGAGTTGGCATGAAAACAGATGACATAGTTTGAGAGTTGGAGAGAGATTATGCATAATTATAACCAATATGCACCTGAAAAAGCTTTTATGAGGACTACTCAACACTAACTGCATGACTATGATTTTAAAAAACACCGACAGTATCTGCCAACAAGACAGACAAAACTGACAGTATCTGCTAACAAAACAGACATCACTGACAGTATCTGCTAACAAGACAGACAGAACTGACATTATCTGCTAACAAGACAGACAACACTGACAATATCTGCTAACAAAACAGACAGACAACACTGACAGTATCTGCTAACAAGAAATACAATACTGACAGTATCTGCTAACAAGACAGACAAAACTGGTAGTATCTGCCAACAAGAAAAACAATGCTGACAGTATCTGCTGACAAGACAGAAGACACTGATGGTATCAGCAAACAAGACAAAATATGCTGTCAATATCTACACACAAGACAAAATACACTTTCAGTATATGCTAACAAGACAGAAGACACTGACACAGTACCTGCAAACATGACAAAAGACACTGATGGTAATTGTTAAGACAGAATACACTGACACAGTACCTGCTAACATGACAAAAGACACTGACAGTATATGCTAACAAAACAGAAGACATGGGAAGTATCTGCAATTACATGAAGTAGTGCAATTAAAGGAGGTATCCCACAGCTGGCATAAAGTAATATTTTCCAAAGACACTCGGGTTATCATCACTGTACAGAGAACCAGAAAAGAAGCCTATCTATCTGAGTTCCTAGGATTACATGGGAATAATTAAAAAAATAGGTGCTATGTTTAAGGACTGTATTATGTATAATGGACCAGGTGTTTCAGTTAAAATTCAGACAATATAATAACAGTGAGCAGGATAATAATTTTCATTATGGACAGTGATTGCAAAACATTTTGCAACTTCAAAATTTGAATTTAAAGGTTGTCATAATTCTAACATGATCTCGTACCTTGAAAACACTATTAACAATCTTATATGGCCATTAGTTACCTGATCTAAACACAATTGACATATGTGGCATATTATTAGCATTAGATTTCTGTAAGCAATTAAATCTCAGTATCTAGTGAAGGATATGAAAGCTATTTCTATCACTATAGATATGTCAAAGTTTCATACAGTGCTATTCCTCCAGAGACTCAAAGATGTTTTAAACTCTTCAGGGTCATATTACAAAATATACTGAAACCCCATGAAAACATCATCATTGGTTTCTGAGTTATTCTGTTTAAATATTACTCATTAAGTCTGACGACATTAACATCATCAGTTTTATCAATAATGGCACTTTACTGTACATTAAAAATTATGATCAGTTTTATTAATAATGACACTTCACTGTACATTAAAAATTATGATCAGTTTTATTAATGACACTTCACTGTACATTAAAAATTATGATCAGCTTTATTAATAATGGCACTTCACTGTACATTAAAAATTATGATCAGTTTTATTCATGACACTTCACTGTAAAATTAAAAACTATGATCTGTTTTTTAATAATGGCACTTCACTGTACATTAAAAATTATGATCAGTTTTATTAATGACACTTCACTGTACATTAAAAATTATGATCAGTTTTATTAATGACACTTCACTGTACATTAAAAATTATGATCAGTTTTATTCATGACACTTCACTGTACATTAAAAATTATGATCTGTTTTTTAATAATGGCACTTCACTGTACATTAAAAATTATGATCAGTTTTATTAATAATGGCACTTCAATGTACATTAAAAATTATGATCAGTTTTATTAATGACACTTCACTGTACATTAAAAATTATGATCAGTTTTATTAATAATGGCACTTCACTGTACATTAAAAATTATGATCAGTTTTAATAATGGCACTTCACTGTACATTAAAAATTATGATCAGTTTTATTAATGGCACTTCACTGTACATTAAAAACCATGATCAGCTTTGTGAGTTTTAATGACACTTCAAAATGATCAGACTTTTTGTTGATTGTTTAGATCTGTAACACTGTTTGTACATGGTAGGTATTTGATCCAGACAGGCATTTTGCAAGCAGCATTTGTTTCATATTTTGTAAAAAGAGTCTTGAGTGGACTGGGTTACAATTATGGATTCATTGAACATAAAACCACAACATTTTAGGTAGATTTGAAATGTGTGATGGTTCTTAGTGATAACAGTGAATTTTTGAGAAGAAGATTATTTTTGTAGAAATGCTGAAAAATACTGAGCATTAAAGGAGAAATTTTTTAATTTCAATTTATGAAAGCAAACGGTTTAATTAGTGTCTGTCAATATACTGGAATTTCAATTTATGAAAGCGAACGGTTTAATTAGTGTCTGTCGATATACTTGAATTTCAATTTATGAAAGCAAACGGTTTAATTAGTGTCTGTCGATATACTTGAATTTCAATTTATGAAAGCAAACGGTTTAATTAGTGTCTGTCAATATACTTGAATTTCAATTTATGAAAGCAAACGGTTTAATTAGTGTCTGTCAATATACTGGAATTTCAATTTATGAAAGCAAACGGTTTAATTAGTGTCTGTCAATATACTTGAATTTCAATTTATGAAAGCAAACGGTTTAATTAGTGTCTGTCGATATACTTGAATTTCAATTTATGAAAGCCAACGGTTTAATTAGTGTCTGTCAATATACTTGAATTTCAATTTATGAAAGCAAACAGTTTAATTAGTGTCTGTCGATATACTTGAATTTCAATTTATGAAAGCGAACGGTTTAATTAGTGTCTGTCAATATACTTGCTATCCTCTACAGATTATTTCAGACTTTAAGAGCAGTTCAGAAATGTTACTCTATCAGGATGTGAGATGTTAGTTTTAGGGAATACTGCTGGATATATTTTTAATGAAGTCAGAGATAACAGATGGAGAAATAGATAACTAATCAACAGCTAAATGGGATGATTTCTAATTGGTTTAACTAGAGAGTTGCCAAAAGCAATGCTATATTAAAATTTGGTGTCAGTTAAATGGGATGATTTCTAATTGGTTTAACTAGAGAGTTGCCAAAAGCAATGCTATATTAAAATTTGGTGTCAGTTAAATGGGATGATTTCTAATTGGTTTAACTAGAGAGTTGCCAAAAGCAATGCTATATTAAAATTTGGTGTTAGTTTAATGGGATGATTTCTAATTGGTTTAACTAGAGAGTTGCCAAAAGCAATGCTATATTAAAATTTGGTGTTAGTTTAATGGGATGATTTCTAATTGGTTTAACTAGAGAGTTGCCAAAAGCAATGCTATATTAAAATTTGGTGTCAGTTTAATGGGATGATTTCTAATTGGTTTAACTAGAGAGTTGCCAAAAGCAATGCTATATTAAAATTTGGCGTCAGTTAAATGGGATGATTTCTAATTGGTTTAACTAGAGAGTTGCCAAAAGCAATGCTATATTAAAATTTGGTGTCAGTTCTGGTTTAAGACCAATTTGAACATCTTGTTAAGCAAGTGGGAACTGAGTGCCATTCCCACAGATAGCTGGTTAGAGTCTTGAGTTGGACCCAGTGTGCATTACGATCATGGGGTCTTTAAATTGTATTTATTTGTATTCTTATCCAATATTGAAAAATGTTTTTAAAAATTGATGAGAACATAACAAAATGTACTTTATGTTTTCTTAAATATGCAGTGGTATTTATTTTTAGGTATCCACAGTCTTTGTCATCATTTTAAAGAATTTTGGCCCCTGTCTGCATATCTTATCCCGCATTTATTTTTAGAACAGAAGTTCATTTATTTAGGGCCAAGCAAATTATATAACCTTCTGTACCACACTCAGCAACTAGTTCTTTTTTACTTAGCTATTCATTTTCTCTTACCAGTGATCACATGCTAAATAACATGGCTATACTTTGTAAAATGCTGTGTAACTGATTCAAATGTAAGTTTATTCATTTTTTACTCATATTTTGTTATTTAATTAGGCAAATGACATTGTTGATGACCAGTGGAGGTATTCCCATGCAAACCATGTCCAGTACCATTAGCAGTGGGGAGGATAATCCTGTATACAACTTTGGAGACAATGATGCATAAGGTTTTACGTACTCGCATTTCATGTGTATTTCATCATCAAGCTTTGTTAATGAGACGTTTTTGCCACCATCACTTTCAAATGACTTAAAGAGGAACCTGAACTAGTGATTAGCGCCAATAAATAAATGCCTACTTCCAGTAATAGACTGGTATGCCTGGTATGTTGACCATCAATCAGCTATCTTACAACAAAAAATGTCACCTGACCAGTCTTACCATGCCAAATTCATTTCTCCACAAGTGAGTTGTTCATGTCTGTGAGGATTTCCAGTGGGTTATAAATCTGAATAATATGACACAATGCTAATTGTCACCATGAATATTTTTGGAGAAAATTCCTGATTTAAAAATAAAAAGGTATATAAATGTGTAGGCAGAGTATTTTCCCTGTATTATAGAGGTCAATTATTATTTGGCCACTGAGACATACAGATTAAAAGAGTTCAGATGTATTATGGCTTGACTGTACAGTATTTGTTTACATTGTAAATAAAGTGAGAACAATTTGTACAGAAATAATATGTAATACAACCAGACTGTACATTATTTCTTTACATTGTTTTGTAGTAAGATTTGTACAAACATTTAGAACTTAAAAAATAGCTGAAGGAGAATTCTTACTAAGTGGAAATCACAAGAAAAAATGTTTTTTTTTTAAAAAAAAAATTGTACTGATTCATTCATTTTGATTTTATTCCATTTATTTATTCCAGTAATATGATTTGTGACAGTTGAATAAATGTGTTTGTTGAAATATGTAACAGCGTTCATTAAACTGCAGCTTTTCCAATTATTGGGATTTCAGTTTTGTTAAAATTGTGTCATTGTACAGGAATGAATTAGTTGTGCGTTAATGATACTGCTTGAATTACATAAAAAGAATCATAAATCAGGATAAGTAGTTTCTATCTTGTCAGATAAAAAATATGCAGAAATCAAATAACAATTGATGATTCCTTTGCTCTTTTCTTGGCATGTAATGTCAGCCATTGAAACAGAATAGAAAAGCATTTACTTCTTAGCCTAAATATCTGTGTTTAAATCGTGTGTTGATTGATATAGTGATGAATTTCAAAAGGAAAGCCATATTTTATTGTAACCTCACTCCTAGCATACAATAACAATTTGATGTCCTTTTTCGGACAGCCTTCAGAGTGTTTGTAAACTAGAGTATTTTGTAGAATTTTGAATCACATGGCTGATTTCATGAATGTTGTGTATACATAGCAAACAAAATGTCCTCATGTTATGGGAGTAGAGCAGTCCATATGCAAATATGAAGTTCCTTCAGTTTTTATACATCCATCATAAAGCTAGATGTTCATGTTTTGATGTCCATCCTTCCTTCTGTCCATCTGCAATTTCATTTCCACACAATAACTGAGTTCCTCAGCCACAACAGTGATCAATTTGTTTGGTAGGCTTGCACTTAAAGTATGGATGGTCATTTTCACTTTCAAATGGTCAAAGTTCAAGGTCATTGTGATTAAAAGAAGAATTATTTCCTCCTATGCAACAACATCAGATCTATATCAGCACCAAACTTTGTGAATGTCTTGCACTTGGGGTAATGAAGAAGCCTATTGATTTTGGGATTTTTAAGCTCAAGGCAAATTTATGATTTTGGGATATTAAGGTCAGGGAAAATTTATGACTTTGAGGCTATTAAGCTCAGGGCAAGTTTAAGACTTTGGGACTATAAAGGTCAGGGAAAATTTATGACTTTGGGACTATAAAGGTCAGGGAAAATTTATGACTTTGAGGCTATTAAGCTCAGGGCAAGTGTATGACTTTGGGACTATTAAGCTCAGGGCAAATTTATCACTGAGACTATTAAGCACATGGCAAATATACATGTATAACTTTGGGATTATTAAGCTCAGGGCAAGTGGATGACTTTGGAACTGTTTAGCACAGGGCAAGTGTATGACTTTGGAACTGTTTAGCACAGGGCAAATGTATGACTTTGTAACTATTAAGCACAGGGCAAGTGTATGACTTTGGAACTGTTTAGCACAGGGCAAGTGTATGACTTTGGAACTGTTTAGCACGGGGCAAATGTATGACTTTGTAACTATTAAGCTCAGGGCAAGTGTATGACTTTGGAACTGTTTAGCACAGGGCAAATGTATGACTTTGTAACTATTAAGCACAGGGCAAATGTATGACTTTGTAACTATTAAGCACAGGGCAAGTGTATGACTTTGGAACTGTTTAGCACGGGGCAAATGTATGACTTTGTAACTATTAAGCACAGGGCAAATGTATGACTTTGTAACTATTAAGCACAGGGCAAGTGTATGACTTTGGAACTGTTTAGCACGGGGCAAATGTATGACTTTGTAACTATTAAGCACAGGGCAAATGTATGAATTTGAGAACTAATATACACAGTTTTAGTGACTACTAAACACAGGGCAGTTTCATGATTTTGAAGATTGTTTTACACAGGGTGTGCATATAGTCTTGGGGTATATTAAGGACAGTACAAGTGTATAATGTACTTTATGCTATTGTGTTTAGTGTAGACACATTCACTTGTCCACCATTGCAATAATTCATATTCTAATTCTGTTTCCACTTATATCAATTGCATTAATTCATAGACTAATTCTGTTTCCACTTATAGCAATTGCAATAATTCATAGACTAATTCTGTTTCCACTTATAGCAGTTGCAATAATTCATAGACTAATTCTGTTTCCACTTATAGCAATTGAAATGTCATCTATTTCTTCAAACTGCAGTTTTCACCATTTTTATGACTTTACTAGAAATGTCAGGTTGGTATTCTTAAATGTGCCATTTTTCACCATGGAGACAGTCTTCAGCAGTTTAGATTTTAACAAATCAGGCATTTACAATCAATTTCCTCAAAACGTACATATATTTGTTATATATTTTCATTCATTATTTGTTTTCAGAGAGTTAAAATTATTTAATATTCTAGCACAGATTAAGTGTGATATCCATTCTATTATCTAACCTTATACTATTGGTATAATTATATATGTGTTTTATTTTAATTCTCTAATTTATAATTGTTCAAATCATTGGCAATATTTATATCTCAATTGAGGATTCCATATTTATAATTCAAACAATGAGTGCAATGTTTAAAAGATTTGTTTAAACCATTTTACTTAAATTTACAAATTTACATTCTGCATGTTTTCCATTATAACCACAGTGCAGTTCAGTTTTATTTTTTCAGTTGAACATAATAAAATCACAACACCCAATATGTTTTGTTTTTCTTGCTTCCTACTGAAGTTATAAATTCCACAATACATTTAATACAAGTTTTTTTTTTTTTTATGAAAATAGCAAAAATAAGGAAATTAGTTGAATTATAACATATATGTTGGATTGTTATATGGCAAAAATAAGAAAATGAGTTGAATTATAACATACATGTTGGATTGTTAAATAGCAATTGTTGTTAAATGAAGATATTATTCATCATTGCTACAGTCTAAACATTGATTCATGTAATTGGTTTGATGTATGTTATACCATACTATGGCATATAATGTTTACAAAATAACATGACACTAACAACTGTGTATTATGGCATATCATGTTTATAACATGATATGCCATAAACCAATTTACTTAAATTAACAAAATTTATGTTCTACATGTTTTTTTTAATTCATGATGTGTCAGATGGCTGAATGGGGAGGGGAAGATATTCATAATGTGATAGACAGACGGCTGAATGAGGAAGGGGAGATATTCATAATGTAATATCACGATGGCTGAATGGGGAGGGGAAGATATTCATAATTTAATAGCAAGATGGCTGAATGAGGAAGGGGAGATATTCATAATGTAATATCACGATGGCTGAATGGGGAGGGGGAGATATAATTTAATAGACAGATGGCTGAATGAGGAAAGGGAGATATTCATAATGTGATAGACGGCTGAATGAGGAAGGGGAGATATTCATAATGTAATAGCAAGATGGCTGGATGGGGAGGGGGAGATATTCAGATGTGATAGACTGCTGAATGGGGAAGGGTAGATATGATCATAATGTGATGCCTGGATGGGGAGGGGGAGATTTTCATGATGTGATAGACAGACGGTTGCATGGGGAAGGTGAGATATTCATAATATGATAGATGGCGGGATGGGGATAATAATAATAATAATAATAATAATAATAATAATAATGATAATGAGAACTTTGTATAGCACCTAATCTTTAGAAGCTCTAAGCGCTTTACAACATCTATAATGATATGACTACACTACAGAAAAAACAAAAAAAACCCATTAAATTGGAAAACAAAACATGCTGAAAACATTTAAGATCCAAAACATTCTTAAGTCTCTAAGTTTGTTCCTGCAGTTGAAAAAGATTGGTTTTAAGAGCACTCTTAAAAGGGACCACTGTCTTTGTGTCTAATTTCAATGGGTAATTCTTTCCACATCGTCGGGCCCTTGTTTTCATAGTGGGAACAATGAGTATACGATTATCAGAAGAGGAGCATAAGGATCTTGCTGGTGTATACACATGGGTGAGGCCGGATAGGTATGTTGGACTGGAGTCTGTCAGTGAAACGTAGCACAGAGAACACATTTTGTGTTTGATTCTGTATCAATTGGATAGCCAGTGTAGGGTACACAGTAGTGGCGAGGTGTGCTGTGATCGAGGTACTTTAAAGATGATCCGAACAGCTGTGTTTTGAACTTTGTGAAGTTTCTGGAGTAGATATTGTGATGAACCAGACAGAATTGAGTTACAATAGTCCAGTCTTAAAAGTACTAATGAACACACATGTGTTTTAGTGGCATCAACTGAAAGATATTTGCAAATGGAACTGATGCGTCTCAGCTCATGATATGCAGCCTTGCATATGTTCATAACATGTTGGTGCAATGTGAGAGTGCTGTCTAGAGTAACACCTAGGTTTCGTACTGACTGTGAATTTAATGTTGGTGTTGCTGATATTTATTGTTTGAGGTAAATTATGTAAATGAGAAAGATCAGCAAAGAGGGTGGACAGACCTACTCTTATTGAGTTAGATTTTAAGCAAATAATTTTAAGTCTCCTTTTGCCAAATGGAGCCTTAACGATTTTAGAGTTCCATTTGTCAAATTAAGTCTTTCAGCATGGTGGACAGTCCGAAACTATTTCAGACAAACCGAAACTATTTCAGACAAACCGAAACTGTTTCAAACCGAAACCATTTCAGCAAAGAGGGTGGACAGACCAAGTTTTCAAACAAAAATAAAGCCTCTAAGGAGACCGAAACTATTTCAGACAAACCGAAAAAATTTCAAACCGAAATTATTTCACACTGCTACAGAGACAGAGTCTCCAGAGAGAGTAAATAGACCGAGGTTTCAAGCTATTACGAGACAGACTATTTCAGATAAACCGAAATTGTTATGATTTTAACCGAATATTTGATCAAGTCCGATACGATATCTTGATTTAGGGTCATGCAAATTTATCGTTACAAATCTGTGTGGGATTGACTGAGCGTGACTAAAGAAATTTCTAAAGAGATCATAATCCATATCTCCACTGCACCAGGTCTGGTGAATATTTCGTAGCGTATGTGTGTCAACTTCATTAAATACAGCAAGAAAAAAATAGACCGAGGTTTCAAACATAACAGAGACAAACTATTTCAGTGTTATGGTAAAAGTTTTTAGGATTTCACATACAGACTAATTTGTAAAATCTCCTCGTAAATCAATCAAATTATTGGACTGGTCAGTGAGTTTAAAAATTAATTCTCGTTAATGAATCACTATGACATCATGTAGAACGGATTAGTCGGATCTTCAATTGTTAAAAATCTGGGTGGAGCCGTTAGTGCAAACGAATATAAAATATATCCCTGCTGGGCTTGATTTGATTTTTCGAGATCTATTTGATAACTTCCATCGATAGCGTCACATACTAGATTTACTGCAACCACCGAGGATATATTACGTTTTGAGGAGCAATATGTCGCCCACCCCCGTCTGGATCATTATTATGTTTGAGGATGGTTGTTTGTGGTTGTGTTATTTTTTTCCATGTCTCGAATATCGGAGAAAAAGTTTCCGAGATAAGATCATTAACAGATTTTTTTAGTTCATTTGTGTTATGCCCAGGAAACTTGAAATTGGGTAAATCAGCTTCTGTTATATTGTATGCAGTTAGACATTTTTGTTTATCTCTGTTCTTGTAATTAATTATTACTTGAATTATTCGTATGTTGATATATTCCTTGTCGGATACAAGCTGATTTAATATCCTAACATATTTTATGATCTCGCTGCGCGTGAACTCGCTATATCATAAAGATGTTCTTGGAAACTGTCATAGTCTCTCTAGTTGTGTTTTATGTAATTGATTAATCTCTTTAAAATAATCAATGACATTTTTTAGAGTAAATGCAAATGTAATAAATGAATCAAGAATTTTCTCCAAATAAAATCTCATTGCATGGTATTCCTATCGAGAAATGTAAATCTGACGGTTAATTTTGCATTTTTTATATCAGACAATTCATCTCGATATGATGGAACACTTTCGTGGTATGATTGTATATCCGTGACATAATCAGATTTTGTTGGTTCTGGTACTTGATAAGCTGGTGCCTGAGGAGGGATTTCAGGCCATCCTAGTACGGTTCTTATAGAACTCTGATAGATGTCTATGGCATACCCGGATGAGATTACCTCAATCGCGGATGATAGTGTTGGTCCATGAACTGTTATAGCGCTTTTTGATTCTTTTCCCGTAATGGATTTTATTCTGTATTGTAATTCATTATTGATCTGTTCTATTTGGTAAGACCCAGATGGTAAGGAAACTATATTCCACTCTGGAGTCCTGTCTTCTTTGTTTTTACTCGCAAACACCAGGTAATTATTCGGTTCCTGACCACCAAATGGTTTTGATATAATATTAGGCCAACTGTGGTATACTCGTAATTTTGCTAGCGCGATCTCTTTAACCGGAAATCGCGGTGGGGAAATTCAAACTGAATTCAGGATTGGTTGAGGTTATTGAAATCATGGTGGTTTTCACCGGGGTGGTATTTTCCGCTATTCATTGAAGTAGTTTTTGCGATGTTGCCATTATATTCTTGTTTTTCTAATTTTGACCTCACGGAATCGTAAACACGTACCATCGCGGAAAACTCACTATCGGATATTAATGTGTCATCGAGGGAGGACAATATCATCGAGGATAATTGCGAGTATGCGTTGGACACAGTATGAAATTTAACTACGTAATCCTGTAGTTTACTCTGACTACACGATGATATTTTTTTGTTATTATTGAAATTATTCCCGCGATTGTTGTCGCCGTGGATATACAAATCGGAACAGCTCTCGGGGCAATCATTGTTACCAAAGATAGCATTATAACAGCTCCAGCAATTACACCTGATACTGAGTACACGGTAACGTCAACGACGGTAATCCTTCGCCGATATTTTTTTTATTTTTGCTTGATATTCCTCGGTGAGCGTTTTGAGTTTAGTTTGAAATTCTCTGACCTGATCATAGCGATACTGCTGCGATGTTGTCATTGTTTATTTACAATAACATATAGCAATTTCAATTAAACTGTTTACCCAAATCTGCTACAAATTCCACATACCATGTTATTGATACCCTAGCTAGTTTTTTCATCAGCGGCTGTTATTGTGAACCGCTCAGTTGTTCCCTTGTCGATGATCGTTGATATCATATTGTTGACCCCGGTTGAACTCGTCGATGAAATATTAAATTGAGTCGGTAACACTAGTGTTAATCTATAAATACTTTTGACGGTCGCGGCGATATCTACTATGCCAGTCTGTGGTGTCCACGCAAATGATCCGTGTTGAATCGTGTCTACAGAGTATATATTTTTCTGATGAGGAGTTTTGATTTTATCTAATTGGGTTATCATCGCAGGAAAATTATCTTTGATGGCCTCGTGAGTCTTCTTGATCTCTTCGATGGATTTTCTAAGATCTAAAAATTTTATGTCGAATTTATCTAATGAGACAACTCCAAAGAATTTCTCAATGAGATTTTTACGAAAAGTTGAACATTTCTCAACATGATCTTCATACCTAGATTGTAGTGCTGCTAATTCTATAATAGTGGTTTTTATCTCTGTGAGCTTCGGTATGGTCACCGGTGGATTTCCAAAGAACTTTAATATCGGTGCGTCAATTTTACCAATTATATTTTTTTGCAATTCGGTAAAATGATCAAATTTAGTTGTATAGTCTCGCATCGTTGTCAACTTATCGATGGCAGTTTTTACGTCTGAGATTTTCTATGTGGTCTGAATACGTGGATTCCCCAAAAAATTATTTATCGGTGTTTGTAATTGCTCAAATTTTGTTATATGGTCATCTAGTTTTTGTTGGAAGTCTACGATAGTTGAAACAAGTACACCTGGTTTGAACTTACCCTGATCGGAAAAACCTCGATAGTATTTTCTGCTACACCACGTTGTTTAATTAAGATATCATCAAGGGAAACATTACTCGTTTTCAATTTATCATGACGGTCTTGAAATACGACTATTTCATTTGGATCCACACTTGCGAGGTTTAATATCTCGGATATTTTATCTTCGATTATTATTTTTACATCCTTTGTTGCAGATAATTCCGTGGTGGGTTTTTTTCAGACTTGAGAGAGATCTTCCCCAAATATAAATCATTATATTTTAAGATCTCTCTAAAAAGCGATGACTCGTATATTCGTGTACGGTTTTATGGGGCGGTTTAGTTGATGATGAAATAGCGTCGAGTACATTTAATACTTCTGGGCCTCATATTGGTGGGTCAGTCATTTTCTGTGTTGGTAGCGTGGAATGCCAGATAGGAATTTTTAATTGGTATATATAGCGCATAAATTCTTTAGGCGGCGCTAACCCATATGAATCGAAATAAATAATTACACGCGGATCAAGCGCGTATGCAACGCAGTGAGTTCCAGGTCCGGTGCTGTCCATATCAATCGCTGTATAAGGTGACGATTTGAACATTTTATTATATTTTTCTTGATCTAAATCGAGATCTCGATGACTTTGTCATGTTACTTCCCATTATCACATTTGCAGTAATATTTTCCTGAGTATCAAATCCCTCATTGTTCAGTGATAGTATTTTTTGATCCACTGCATTGTTTATTAGTTTGCTAATACTCGCAGATATAATTTCCGTAGATGTTAGTTTCACTGGTAGTGGTTTCTTTCGGCGTCGAACTAGTGTTAGTAGTTTTTCTTTAGCCGCGGAAATGCTTTACCGGCAACATCACCAACAGCGCTAATACCCTTATCACGAATAGCATCAACAGCTTTCATTGATAATTGCTTTTCGATTGGTGCTATTTTTGGAGCCATTCTTGCGAATAACTCTTCAATAACATTACTGAGACCATTTCCATAATACGCCCTATAAACAGGCAATCGCGAATTTACTACGTAGGTCATAGTTGGTTTATTGTAGTTGTAGTGCATGCTATCTTATTTAAATGCTATTCATCTAATCGAATGACCGAAGTAATCAATGACAATTAGTTATTAGGTAATCGTCCGCTAGTTCATCAATAAATTCTCGATATACACCAATACCATGACACCACTTTCAAATAGAGGTCTGCAAATATCAGCGGCTTCATTATTTCTGGTGAGTTATTTCCAGCTCGTTTCCCCCAATGAGAATTTATAATTGTGCTATGTCTCCGAGAATATTATTAGGACAACGAACAAGACCACTACCCGAAGCTCCGCTTGGGGTTACACTCTGAGAAAATCCTTCCCCACTACTATAACCAGTTGCATCCTGTGCATCATCAGATTCTTCTCGATCAGATGACATATACAATGATTGTGCATCATCATCTTCGAGTTGCCAAGGCGGTGAATCAGGTGGCGGTTGTCATTGAGGTTGTGATCTATATTCCTTATCAAGTTTTTGCATTTCTTTTACAAAATTATCAGATTTGAGATCATCATTTCTGGCATGTTTTTTGTTGTAATATACGATATACCCATTTCACAAAAGTATCATCGTTTATGGTAGTATATATTGGTTCTAAAATTTTATTTTTATGTGCCAAACTTATCAGTGTTGCAGTGGGTAACTTATATTCCTCAATTTTTTTTAGCTGTTCAATAACACCCTTTTTAAATTTTGCTACTAGTTCAATATTTTCTATTGGTTTGGGTTTAGGCGCAAGTTATTTTTTCACATCAGCGATTCTAGTACGAATATTTCTAAGTATTTCCTCGTCAACAGGTGGTGGTTGTGCAGCAGTTATATCAGCTGGAAGAGTTTGTAAAGCCTTCTTTGTTTGTTTGGATCTTTTTGCTATTTTTTCAAGTACAGGAAGAAGAGCCGTTTTTCCTCGCTGTTCCTCGGTAATATCGCCCAATATATCTTTTTCAGTGGTCAATGCAGCTTTCTCAGTTGCTGCAGTTACTGGTTTAAATAATTGTTCAGTGCCTGTTGCAAAATAGTTCGAAATTCCTGATGCGCTTGCAATTTTTTTCTGACAGAGTCTCTTACGGGAATAAATCTCTTTATTATTTGTAGTCGCTCGCGAGCCAATCTAGTTGTTAACGATTCCCCGACCATTATTGTTAAATTGCTACCAATTTCTAATATGATATAAACAGTTAACCCACCTCGACATGTTTCTGGTGACAAAAAGATAGCAATGATCATACCTGTTCGCGTTGGAGACTTTGTCTCTGGATATAGAATTTCAAACAAATTCGTTCCGTGTGAGTAATCCCATACCTGTCTTGTTTCAAAACACGTAGGTAGTGTACATTTAGTACAATAGAGTAGTGTTAGATCTTATACTTGTTTGTGATTGAATGTGTTCACTACGACGTTGAAATAGTCGAGAGAGGGAAGTGATGTGCATTGCGTTCTTATGATGTTTCAAAACTTGGTGTATTGTTCTGTTTAATGATCTCTTTTATCATTTTAATCTTTGAATTTATTGTATGTCTGACCTGGTATTGTTGGCCGAATTCAGCTCTGACCTTTTCGACTGCTGTAAATAACAGAATGAATTTATTTACATCACTGCAATATGCCAGGGATTCATTTACGGCATGCTGAATCCTTTTTATTAGGGCATATTGACTTGAAAGGACGTTTTAATTATTCTCAGCGCTATCATCGAGATCATGAAAATCAGAAAGAATTTGATAACAATCTCTCTCTCTCTCTCTCTCTCTCTCTCTCTCTCTCTCTCTCTCTCTCTCTCTCTCTCTCTATATATATATATATATATAATATACATATCTAATATATCAAATACAAAACAAAACTGGGGGTCAATTTTAACTCGTTTTCGTATATATATATATATATATATATATATATATATATATATATATATATATATATATAGACGGCACATACAAATGAGTATATAGGGCGATAAAATCTTCAATCTCTAGTCGAGTGTTCTAGCAAGTTCAGGTACATGAAGGACCCCATGTTAACTCTTAAAATGCCTTCACATGTTAGAAGTCCAGAGGTCACATATATAAGACAACACAAGCCCATGCGGGCCTCTCAGGTGTTTTCTGAGCAGACCCAGAGGCACCACGAAGCACAGTCCCCGTGTGAGTATCTAACCCGTCAAATAACAGTATAGAACCCCAGAGGGTGTGCTTAGTGTATGACGTCACAACGGATTATATAAAGACAGCATAATAAGATATATATATATATATATATATATATATATATATATATATATATATATATATATATATACATACGAAAACGAGTCAATATTGACCCCCATTTTTTTGTATAAGGACAATACAACAATGGATTTTATATATAGACAATAAAACAATGGATTATAATAGGACGGCACAAGGACAATACAACACAACCATGGATTATATAGGACAATACAACACATACAAAGCGGCTATATCTACATTCAAATAAACCACTCTCTTTTACAAAATCCGTTTGGAGCGAATGCAAAACACATTACACACCGCATGACGGTGTGACGTATGGTGGTTTTCAGTTGAACTTCGAATGGCTTAAAGCCCCAATATTAAAACAGGCAGTATTGTATATAAACCGACTAATACACGGAAATCAATAGCAGTTGTGTGTGATTTTTACTCTCTCGTGTACTTAATTGTAATTATTGACAAATCCCAACAAATCAGAATATTTGAAAATGGTATCAAGAAAGAGAAATGTAATATTTTCAAGTACAAATCTATATGATTCTTTTTTTGACAAAACGAATACGCGATTATTCAAATGAGATAAAGTATTTCTGTAACAACAACAAAAGAGTTATCTCTGTTCGGAAGTATAAACACATACCTAAACGAGTTATTCCCCTTGGTGTTATACACACTACAAAATGGAATTTAGATGTATATGAATTGAATTCTATTTTTAAATCGCTTTGAGAAAGCCGATTTATATATTCGTTCTGCTACATATCGTACCGAAGACTCGCAAATATAAAAAAATCCGGCTTCAGTCATTTGTTGAAATACTCTTTCTTCGCCGGTATGAATATTTATTGATCTGACAGGTATCGCAGTTTTCGGATGTTTTCGAGTTCGCCCTCTTTTGGTATTCTCACTCTGAGTGATAGCTCGTAAATTATCCAATTTATTATTTTTTGGACATCCATCAATATGATCAATCACAAGACCATCCGTGATTTCTCCCATACACACCTCGTGGATGAATCGACGACAATAATTATTTTCCTTCCAGCACCAAATATAAATTATCCATGATCGTTGACAAACCCTACTGGTTTTTAAGCCTGCGGTGTCTAACTACACCATCACGAGATTCTTCATAATCGATGATCACGGGATGTGGTTGAAATTCTTGGTTCATTTATATACAATATATTATTTGTCTAATTAATTTTCTGGTTTAATTATTACTGTTTGAGAATCTATCAATGTAGTCTTGAGGAGTTCTTATGATTTTGTCAGGGACAGAGTCATTGACAGGGTCAGGGATTTTAATTCGTTTATCATAATAGCGCTTAAGCTCCCTGTATCGCTTACTACCACAATTCATACACAGCTGCGACTTACCTCGCACACCCACCCCACATCGTACGCAGGGAAGTGGACCTAAGCTTCCTCGTCGCACGCTTTGTGAATGATATCCACAGAATTAATTTCTGCATGATTTGTTACAAACAGTTATTGATCCTATCATAAGCCATTTACAGTGATTCATTATGTATAAATTCTTTATTTAAATACTTGTTTTAATTATAATATGGAGGAGTTCGAGAGATTATCCAAAATAAAACCCTGGAAAAATGCTAAATTCAATATCGATAGAGTACCCATAGATGTACCAAATAAGTCTAGTAAGTGATAGAAGCATGATAGATAAAATCCATGAGGGATTTAACGAGTTCAAGCGCGATGGTGCATCTCACTGTTCGTCAACATTTCGAATCGATGGTGGTGTTGATGCTACCATGAACAACCAAAGAGCAGCAATAATAATCTCGCATTTTGACCAGAAAAAGTATTTTTTTAGAGTGAAATTCATTATCTGTTCAGAAACAACAACTTGGATTATACGCGACAAATTTGATCCTGTATTGAAAAATAAAAGAACTGTCACTGTGAGTCAGGATTCCAAACCAGGAATGCTGACTGAGATTGACAAACCGTATTACGTGAGAGATTATCCCGTGACCTCGGTTGTTTATGGGATCTATCCGTTAAATGGCAAAGGGAGTATTGAGAAATAAAAAACAATGAAACATTCGTCGTTGAATTGTGTAGCCGAACGAATAATAGAGCATTTTACAAATGCATTGCTTGGAAACAAATTGACGGATTTAAGACGTAAAAAAATAACCGAATGGGGGTTAGCAGTCTGGGAGAGCGATGCAACAAGTCAAAATGTAGCCGAGCTAGAAAGGATACTAAAATTTCCAATAACCGTAACGACGATAACAGGAGAAGTATTACACGAATCGACATATAAATCGAGAGGACCTCCAATCAAAATTATTGATCATAATGCACACGCTTGGACCTCCGCGGTAACAATATTTCCGGGGGATAGATACTACACGGGAAATTTATTTGATTTTATTTATCAGTGAAGTAAAAACGATCCTGTGTCAGTGTGGTTATTTCAGAGTTTTGAAGACGAGGAGTGTAAATTCGATCACTTTTTAAGACCTAACGGCGAAATATACCGTACTGAATCTCTTCACGACGAGATGAGAAAACTAGCTCGTGAAATTTTCAACGGATAACGACGAACAATTATTAACAAACTGTTTTACAATCCCATCAGTTGCAGCTCATTTTCGCGAGAAAGAGAAATTTATGGAAAACAACAAGAGCTGAATTTCTATCAGATGTCCAGGCAAGCTGTGTAAAGTTTGGCCATAGTGGATTATGGAATACCAAATATGACCCCGAAAGTGTTATTTCGGTTGATATGGTTGCGTGTTATCCTGGGAGTTTTCTTGGATTCGGAGAATGCTCTAAGTATTTTAAACGATTTAGGCATCCTACATACGAGATGACCCGTGTTGCGATTAATGGGCCGCTACCCGATTTTGATCTAACAGGATTCGCTCGTGTGGTATCCTTTGAATTCGCTAAAGGACTTCATCCGTGTTGTTATGTTTGGTTTGGTAGACATATATCTGAAAAACAATGGATACCATTAGTGGTATTAAGATATATGATTGATTCTAAAATACTGATATCGCTGATTGTCAGTGAAGCAATTATATCATATCGGGCGCAGACTGAAGTTTGGTTACCAGAACCCGATAGTCTAGATAGTATAATTATGAAAACAAAAATAATTCCCTTCACTCGACGAATAGTGTGTCGTGAAATGGTCCAAGGAGATCTTTGACGTTAGAAATAAACACGCAAAAGATCTCGGTAGAAGAATCATTGGTAAATTCAACCAGGGTTGAAAATATGATCACAAGCGATATTCTTCACGATTAATTCTAGATGATGCTGAATACGATGTTATAATTGCAGATGCAACATCTAGAGGTATATATGTCATCAATCGTAAAGACGCTTTCTTGTCTGATGGAACAAAATTCGGTACAATTGTTACTTACATATATGGAGATAATCCCCAATATACGTATTTAAGGGCGTCTATACTGGCATATGCTTCTATCAATATACTTTTGATGATAAATAGATTTCCTGAATCCGCGGTTAGAGTCGTCACTGATTCTTTTTACACAGATGTAAAACACAGCGAATCACTGGCTGAATTAACAAATTCCGACGTGTGATGGGGATCATGGAGAATTAAAAAGGAAAATATTGCGTGATTATTCTAAATCAGCAGATGTTACAATTGAAAACAATTACTTGAAAAATAATCAGATATCAGAACTATCTAGTGCGCCTTCGTGTTCCGATTCAATATGTAGATATAAAATCAGTTACTTAAACGGATGTGGTGAGTCAGGATAGACGACTCGTGTGATCGAATTATTTCGAGGGAAAAAATAACATGATTGTGCTAACACCCACACACAGACTTGCAAGAGAGATGTAACAACGAGGAGTTAATGCTTGCACTTATCACAGCTACTTTCGATGGAAAGGTGACGAATGAACTCCTGATCGAATGGGTGAGAAATATATTCCTGAAATCTGTATTTGGGATGAGATATGCAAAGTGTATTTAGATATATTTAAAATATTTTTTGATTGGCTATTGCTAGCGAATACAACTGTGATAATGTGTGGCGATCATAGTCAACCACCACCATTTGTCAGTTTATCCCCGCATGATTGGCTGAAGAATATTGTAGATTATTATGAAGAAATTAATACCGATCATAGATCTCTTCATAACGAATTGAGTGAGTTTAAGAAATTAATCAGATTACAACCGGATAAAATCCAGTGTGAAATAGCGCGTGAAATAATTTCAGAAACCCCATTAAATGATTTTTGGGAAGCGTGGAGACCAAACGATTTGATAGTGGCAAGTAGAAAAGATGGTCAGAGACACACTTCAGATGAAGTTATTTAAAACACACAAAGAAACATTCGCAACAATTCCAGTGCCATTGTGTTATAGGCCTACGGATACACGAAGACAGAATATTGAAATTGATATTCCAGGACAGACTGAGAAGCAGATTCTCGTGTTAAATGATATTGTGTCGGTTGATATCAATGTTGTCGAAGTTGCATTGCGTGCAAGAGCATGACATGCCTTATCAATAGCGTTTATTGGATATTCGCCAGGTCGGGGTTGATTTTGATCATCGAGTCGGATATCGAGTCTGGCTCCAGGTCCACAATAACTATATCCCGGAAGGTGTTTTTCTCCTGGATATTTTGCCCATGGATTCCCGGGAAGTTTTGCTAGTTTGGCTGCAATATCACCTCCCTTTTGTTTAAATAAATCTAAATTTCTTTTGTACCACATCGTTCACACTTGCCAGTGATAGCTTCTCTGTTATTTGTAGCTGTACCAGGCATTGAGTCAATTGTTGGCGTACGCGTCCTACATTTCACACAATATAGATCCCTAATTTATTTATAATAACATGAATGTAATTGATATTTCTGCAACAAAAACACGAGAACCCGTTAAGCATCATGTAGCGCTACCAAATTCTATTCGCATGATTATAGATGGACCATCTAGAAGTAGCAAGACACAGTTGTTGCTTAATTTGATAACGAGATGAATGAAATGGGATAAAATATATTTGGTAGCCCCGAGTGTAGACGATCAGCGATGTTACGAAGTGTTAAAAGATTTTAACGAGAAAGTTGAAATCGGAAATTGATGAGGATATTATTGAATTTATAACCGATATCGAGGAAGCACCGAGCATTGATTCTATTGATGGAAGTATTAACAATTTAGTCGTATATGATGATGTGATGTTAGACAATCAAAAAAATCCCGCTAGGATATTTTCCAGAGGTAGACATAAAAATACTGATGTGATATATGTTACTCAGAGATATACACAAATACCAAAAGTGATCAGGGATAACTGTAATATTCTTGCTGTATTTAATGAAGTTGACACACATACGCTATGGATTATGATCTCTTTAGAAATTTCTTTTGTCACGCTCAGTCAATCCCACACGGATTTGTAACAATACATTTGCATGACCCTAGATCAAGACATCGTATCGGACTTGATCAAATATTCGGTTAAAATCATAACAATTTCGGTTTATCTGATATAGTCTGTCTCGTAATAGCTTGAAACCTCGGTCTATTTACTCTCTCTGGAGACTCTGTTTCTGTAGCAGTGTGAAATAATTTCGGTTTGAAATAGTTTCGGTTTGTCTGAAATAGTTTCGGTCTCATTAGAGGCTTTTTTTTTGTTTGAAAACTTGGTCTGTCTACCCTCTTTGCTGAAATGGTTTCGGTTTGAAATAGTTTCGGTTTGTCTGAAATAGTTTTGGTTTGTCTGAAATAGTTTCGGTCTGTTCACCATGCTGAAAGACTTAATTTGACAAATGGAGCTCTAAAATCGTTAAGCCTCCATTTGGCAAAAGAAGACTTAAAATTATTTGCTTAAAATCGAACTCAATTAGAGTAGGTCTGTCCACCCTCTTTGCTGCTGAACGTCTTTGTGTTGTGATCAGAATTGCCTCAGTTTTATCATGGATGGGGAGTCGAAGATATTCATGATGTGATAGATGGCTAGATAGGGAAGGGGAGATATTCATGATGTGATGGACAGTTGTCTGGATGGGGAGGGGGAGATATTCATGATGTGATAGATGGCTAGATAGGGAAGGGGAGATATTCATGATGTGATGGACAGTTGTCTGGATGGGGAGGGGGAGATATTCATGATGTGATAGACAGATGGCTGTATAGGGAGGGGGAGACTTAATAACAGTGGTAAGATTTGTTGGCTCTTCCACATGAACTTTTGTATTTGCTTTTAAGGATATGGGAAAGATAAATCCTAATGTACATTTAATACTATACACAGCAAAAAAGCTATTTCAAAGGTAGAAAATATTAAGAATACAAAATATTGTTCTGACTGAATTGCGTTTTTGTAAGATGAACTCTTAAAGGTTGTAATTTGAATAATAGTGAATATTTAGTTGATTAAAATGCAGAGCCACTGAGGGAATAAACAGAAAAATTCAAGCTGAAATAGATCTTGACCTGTACAGGTAACATCTCCACCTCCACTCTCCAACACTGTACAGGTAGCATCTCCACCTCCACTCCCCAACACTGTACAGGTAGCATCTCCACCTCCACTCCCCAACACTGTACAGGTAGCATCTCCACCTCCACTCCCCAAAACTGTACAGGTAGCATCTCCAACTCCACTCCCCAACACTGTACAGATAGCATCTCCACCTCCACTCCCCAACACTGTACAGGTAGCATCTCCACCTCCACTCCCCAACACTGTACAGGTGGCATATTCGCCTATGTGTACATGACTGACAATAAATCCTTGAATTGGTCCAATACTGTGTATATGACACAAAGAATTGGTCCAATACTGTGTATATGACACAAAGAATTGGTCCAATATCATGTATATGACACAAAGAATTGGTCCAATACTGTGTATATGACACAAAGAATTGGTCCAATACTGTGTGTATGACACAAAGAAATGGTCCAATACTGTGTATATGACACAAAAAATTGGTCCAATACTGTGTATATGACACAAAGAATTGTTCCAATACTGTGTATATGACACACAGAATTGGTCCAATACTGTGTATATGACTTACAATGAATTGGTCCAATACTGTGTGCATGACAGAAAATAAATGCTTGAAATGGTCCAATACTGTGTATATGACTGACAAAGAATTGGTCCAATATTGTGTATATGACTGATAAAGAATTGGTCCAATACTGTGTATATAACACAGGGTCAATGGAGAACCAAGACATAAGCAAGCATACCAAAAAAAAAACAACTTTAAGAAAGCACAAAAGAACAAAAATTCAGTCTTAGAGTTCTGTGTGAAATGTACTCGCAATATGAACACGACATCTATCGTGCGTTCATAGATTTCAAAAAGCCTTTTGACAGAGTGGGGCATGAGACATTGTAGGCCACAAGGAAGAAGTACAACATGGGTCAAAAATTGACCAATACTATCAAGCAGCTGTATGCCAAGGCTACCAGTGCATCAATTGCTGAAGGTTCTGTGGGGTACTGATTCAAGACAACAGTTGGAGTACGTCAAGGCTGTCTCCTGTCACCCACGTCTTTCAATATCTACTTAGAGCGCATCATGAGCGAAGCCCTGGAAAACCACTGTGGTACAGTCAGCATTGGAGGGCGTAACGACAGCAACCTACGCTTTGCAGACGACATTGATGGGCTGGCAGTCAGTCAATATGAGCTTGCCACCTTAGTGGAGAACCTATATGAAACATCTTCCAGATTTGAAGCGCCGAGAAGACAAAGCTGATGAAAAATAGTGGCACACAAATTTCAAGCAAGATTAATATCAGAGGACAGGAAATGGAAACAGTGTGCCAGTTCAAATATCTTGGCTTCATAATCACTGAAGAGGGATCGAGAGCAGAAATTTTGTCACGAGCAGCACAAACAAAGGCAGCTATGTCAAAGTTAAGACCCATCTGGAGAGACAAGAATATCTGTCTGAAAACTAAAATAAGACTATTGAGAACACTAGTCATCTCAGAGTTTCTGTATTCATGTGAGGCCTGGGCCCTGACAGCAGAATTACATAAAAGAATCCAGGCACTTGAAATGAGATGCTACAGAACAATCCTTGGCATCTCATACATGGACCACGTCACAAATGAAGAAGTGCGTAACACCATCAGGCACAATGTAGGCCATTATGAAGACCTCTTCATCACTGTCAACACGAGAAAGATTAAATGGTATGGCCATGTCACTAGAGCCAACAGTCTATCCACATCAGTACTGCAGGACAGCGTCCAGCGTGACAGACGGAGAGGTAGACAGATACAACAGTTGACTGACAACATCACATAATGGAACAGGAAATGTTTTGCAGAGACACTGGCATTGGCACATGATGGAGATTAGTAGAGGGAACTGGTCAGCTGTTCAGCAGCATAGTGCCCCAACGACCACAATATATCAAGAGAATGATGATGATGATATAACTGACAAAGAATTGGTAAAATACTGTGTATTTGACTGACAAAGCATTGGTCCAATATTGTGTATATGACTAACCAAAACTTGGTCTAATACTGTGTATATGACTGGCAAAGAATTGTTCCAATACTGTATGTATAACTGACGACGAATTGGTCCAATACTGTATGTATAACTGACGACGAATTGGTCCAATACTTTATGTATAACTGACGAAGAAATGGTCCAATACTGTGTATATAACTGACAAAGAATTGGTCCTATACTGTGTCATGTTTCTGGGTACCCACTGGTTGTATGTCATGGATTTGGGCATCCAGTGGTTGTATATCATGTGTGTCGGCACCCAGCGGTTAAATGGCATGTGCGTGGGTACCTAGTAGCTGTATGTCATGTGTGTGGGCACTCAGTGGTTGTATGTCATTTGTGTGGGAACTCAATGGTTGTATGTCATGTGTGTGGACACTCAATGGTTGCATGTCAGGTGTGTGGGCACTCAATGGTTGTATGTCAGGTGTGTGGGAACTCAGTGTGTATGGGCACTCAGTGGTTGTATTTCAGGTGTGTGGGCACTCAATAGTTGTATGTCATGTGTGTGGGCACTCAATGGTTGTATGTCATGTGTGTGGGCACTCAATTTTTGTATGTAATTTGTGTGGGCACTCAATGGTTGTATGTCAAATGTGTGGGCACTCAATGGTTGTATGTCATGTGTGTGGGCACTCAATGGTTGTATGTCATGTGTGTGGGCACTCAGTGGTTGTATGTCATGTGTGTGGGCACTCAATGGTTGTACGTCATGTGTGTGGGCACTCAATGGTTGTATGTCAAGTGTGTGGGCACTCAATGGATGTATGTCAGGTGTGTGGGCACTCAATGGTTTTATGTCATGCGTGTGGGCACTCAATGGTTTTATGTCATTTGCGTGGGCACTCAATGGTTGTATATCATGGGTGTGGGCACTCAATGGTTGTATGTCATGTGTGTGGGCACTCAATGGTTGTATGTCAAGTGTGTGGGCACTCAGTGGTTGTATGTCAGGTGTGTGGGCACTCAATGGTTGTATGTTAGGTGTGTGGGCACTCAATGGCTGTATGTCAAGTGTGTGGGCACTCAATGGTTTTATGTCATTTGTGTGGGCACTCAATGGTTGTATGTCATGGGTGTGGGCACTCAATGGTTGTATGTCATGGGTGTGTGCACTCAATGGTTGTATGTCATGTGTGTGGGCACTCAATAGTTGTATGTCAAGTGTGTAGGCACTCAATGGTTGTATGTCATGTGTGTGGGCACTCAATAATTGTATGTCATGTGTGTGGCACTCAATGGTTGTATGTCAAGTGTGTGGGCACTCAATGGTTTTATGTCATGTGTGTGGGCACTCAATGGTTTTATGTCATTTGTGTGGGCACTCAATGGTTGTATGTCAAGTGTGTGGGCACTCAGTGGTTGTATGTCAGGTGTGTGGGCACTCAATGGTTTTATGTCAAGTGTGTGGGCACACAATGGTTTTATATCATTTGCGTGGGCACTCAATGGTTGTATGTCATGTGTGTGGGCACTCAATGGTTGTATGTCATTTGTGTGGGCACTCCATGGTTGTATGTCATGTGTGTGGGCACTCAATGGTTGTATGTTAGGTGTGTGAGCACTCAATGGTTGTATGTCAGGTAGGTGGGCACTCAATGGTTTTATGTCATGTGTGTGGGCACTCAATGGTTGTATGTCATGTGTGTGGGCACTCAATGGTTGTATGTCATGTGTGCGGGCACTCAATGGTTGTATGTCATGTGTGTGGGCACTCCATGGTTGTATGTCATGTGTGTGGGCACTTAATGGTTGTATGTCATGTGTGTGGGCACTCAATGGTTGTATGTCAGGTGTGTGGGCACTCAATGGTTTTATGTCATGTGTGTGGGCACTCAATGGTTGTATGTCATATGTGTGGGCAAACAGTTAAATTTTTAGAATGAAACCTTAATTCGGCACCTCATAGCCAGTAGTATGATGCTGTTAAACCCTATACATATATATCCTAAGTACACAAAAGTGGTTCTTTTAATTTAGCATTTCTGTCCCACAGAAAAAGTAATTATTATGTACTTTGAATTTGTGGTTGACATGAGTATTTTTAATTTAGCATTTCTGTCCCACAGACAAATTCTTTTTATATACTTGGCATTTCTGGCTGACAGGATTTATTTTAATGTGGATATCTGTCTGACAGAAGCAGTTTTTATTTCACAAGAGGCTGTAAACTGTTCCCTTGTGTGTTCTTTTTTTATTATTTTACAAAATAGGAATACCAGTTTTTCTTTAGACTGCTTACACTGTGCTGACTGAATGTTTTTATACTTCTAGTCTGCTACACGTGTTATTCCAAGGTAAGTGATTTGGTATTGTTAAACATGCACGTCGTACCTACACAAAAAAATTATCCGTCGAAAAAAAATTCTTGAAACGAGGTAAATCATTTATTTGATTAGAAAACAGTTTAGTGCAAGGTTTCGAATTAAGAAGACATATGCCAATTTTAACGTTTATTTTCTTTCCGTAAACATTTAACCAAACAGTTTCTTATACATCATACAATTTATTTTCCTTCGATAGATTTTGAAGGATTTAATGGATTTAAACAATAGGCAACATTAGAAAGAAACAAATACTTAGATTTTTAAAATACTTTTTCTTCACCAAACGTGAGTTGTGACACTGGTTTGTCTTGGAAACTTGGCTATGCATCTTGATCCCAAGTTTAGTCCAGTTCATTGCCCTATGGACTTGTAAAAACGTATCATCCTATGGTCTTTTGAAAATATTTATCACCCTATGGACTCTTGAATACATGCATCACCCTATGGACTCTTGAATACATGTATCACCCTATGGACTTTTAGACACATCTCTCACCCTATGGACTATTAGACGCATCTATCACCCTATGTACTACTACTACTACTACTACTACTACTACTACTACTACTAATAATAATAATAATAAGGACTTTGTATAGCGCCGAATCTTTCGAAGCTCTAAGCACTTTACACCATCAATAATGATATAACTACACTACAGAACAACAAATGACAATGAAATAGGAAAACATAAAAACATGCTGAAAACATATATGATACAAAACATGATTAGGTCGCTAAGTTTGTCCCTGCAGTCGAAACAGGTGAGTCTTAAAAGCACTCTTAAAAGGGACCACTGTGTCTTTGTGTCTAATTTCAATGGGCAATTCGTTCCACGTCGCCGGGCCCTCGTGTGCAAGCGAATGTTGTCCATATGACTTTGTTTTCACCTTGGGAACAATGCGTATACGATTGTCAGAAGAAGAACTTAAGGATCTAGCTGGTGTATACACATGGGTGAGGCTGGATAGGTATGATGGACTGGAGTCTGTCATTGAAACATAGTACAGAGAACAAATTGTGTGTTTAATTCTGTATCGAATTGATAGCCAATGTAGGTACAGAGCAGTGGTGAGGTGTGCTGTGATCGAGGTACTCTAAAGATGATCCGTGCAGCTGTGTTTTGAAGTTTCTGGAGTAAATATTGTGACGAACCAGACAGAATTGAGTTACAATAGTCCAGTCTTGAAAGTACTAATGAACACACAAGTGTTTTAGTGGCATTAACTGAAAGATATTTACGATTGGAACTGATGTGTATCAATTCAAGTTATGTAGTCTTGCATATGTTCATGACATGTTGGTGCAATGTGAGTGTACTGTCTAGAGTTATGCCTAGGTTCTGTACTGACTGTGAGAATTTAATGATGGTGTTGCTGATATTTATTATCTGAGGTAAAGGATGTGAATGAGA
The DNA here is from genome assembly GCA_029339505.1 of Unio delphinus. Classification (NCBI taxonomy): domain Eukaryota; kingdom Metazoa; phylum Mollusca; class Bivalvia; order Unionida; family Unionidae; genus Unio; species Unio delphinus. Next base: position 1,826,470 of record JAQISU010000130.1, read on the forward strand.
AAGTCTTTGTGTTGTGATCAAAATAGCCTCAATTTTATAATCATTCATCTGCAGCTTGTTAAATGTCATCCATGATTTCACATCAGAAATGCACTTCTCTACTCCATGGATGATAGCATCAACTTCAGTTGGGTGGCTAGACTTGTATATTTAGGTGTCATCAACATACAATTGGTGCGACGTTGGGTGATGATCTATGACACTTGAGAGCGGCTGAGTATACAGAACGAAGAGAACAGGTCCAAGAACAGATCCCTGTGGAACACCACAACATACGTCAACTGGGATGGAGTGTATTCCATTTGCAGATATAATTTGTGTCCTGTTAACTAAGTAGGACTTGAACCACTGTAAGGCTATATTCTGAATGCCAAATACATGCTGGAGACGGTGAAGTAATATATCATGGTCTATTGTGTCAAATGCTGCATATAAATCCAGGAGAGTGAGGACTGTAATCTTTCCACCATCCAAAGCAAAGAGAATGTCACTAAATGTTTTCAGAAGAGTAGTTTCAGTATTGTGGCAAGGGCGATATGCAGACTGTACATTGCTAAAAAGACTGTTTGAATTTAAATGAGATACAAGTTGAGTTAGAACAACCTTTTCTAAGATTTTTTTTATATGAATGGGAGATTAGAAACTGGGCGGTAGTTCTTTAAATCGCTATGGTCCAGTGTCGGTTTCTTCAGCAGTGGCTTTTAGTGAAGGCAATATTGGGTCTAAGCACTCGAGCAGCAGTGATGTCGGAATTGGATCAAGTCTATTAGACACATCTATCATCATATGGACTGTTATATATAATTATATATATATATATATATATATATATATATATATATATATATATATATATATATATATATATATATATAATAAAGTCTGCAATGTTTATTTATATTTCAAAAACCGAAAGTAGTCCCAGAATTTATCGAAGTGTAAACAAGTCCTGATCAACACCACGTGACCGTTTACATCCAATCATATTACAGGAAATTCGTTTAATTCATAAAAATTGGAATATATATATATATATATATATATATATATATATATATATATATATATATATATATATATATATATATATATATATATATATATATATATATATATAACCCAATGGACTGTTGGGCACATGTATCACTATGTTGACTATGAGACAGGTGTATCACCCTATGGACTATTTGATTTATTTATTATCCTATAGATTATTAGACACATTTAGCATCCTGTCGACTATTTAAAATATTTTTCTCCGATGGAATATTAGATATATATATATCATCCTGGTGTGCGGACAGTTAATCACGCGACAGTTAATCATGCGACATTTAAACAACGACAGTTAATCACAGCGACACATAATCACAGCGACACATAATCACAATATATAAGTGACTTTTTTTATAATATCCTTTTTTGGTTGTAAAATCATTGTAATTCAATAAAAAAGAAATTCAATAAAAAATTATATTTTAATTTACTGCAAAAAATTCAATAAAAATTATATTTTAATTTACAGCAATTTACTGATGAGACAGATGAGCCATGGCGCGCAAATACTGCAGCTCGTCGGCAGCCAAATATAGTCCAACTGCACGAGCCACACATTCCTTCAATTCCCTGTACTTCTTCCTTTGAATCTGCTGAACTCCAGTTAAACCTTGTTGAAAGGTCGCTTTCTGATTCTGCATATCTTTAGAGATGCCATCTAAGAATTTCCACAGAGTAGGGTGATGACATTGAAATAAGGTTTGAAGACCATAGTGCCATCCCTCCACGGTGTTGGTTGTTCGAGCAATGCCGTCACCTGCTGCCTGTTGTTGATTTCAACGATGCACCGGAAATATACTTGGTCCATAATTGCCTGCTCGTCCAGCCTGGCGTCGTCCACGGATATAGGTGTGTTCGAAGTAAGATAGCAATTCCGGCATGCGCTCATGTAGATCAGCAATATCATCAGCGAGAAGATCGAAAGCTTCTATAACATCGACTTCCGGCACGAGAGCCAAAGCAGCTAAACAGCGGACACTTCCACAGACAGCGTTGTTGGTTTCGTATTCCTGTTTCATCCCTATGTCATTCACCTTACGTAAAACGCTTTGACAGAGGTGGAAATAACATCCGGATATAACTGCATTAGGATACGCGGCCTGGAACGCAGTTTTAGCAGCCGTTTCGAAGTCGATAAGAATTCGTTCAGGATTTGCTGCTGGTATCATAATTTTCATTTGGGCTAGTATGCGCTCATACGAAGATCGTTGCTTGTTGCGGACGAGGCAGTATACTGCAACTGGATTATTGCCAGGACATAGCTCGAAATGAATCGAATACAGCTGAAAGAAAATGGAAGGCACTACTGCAAACGTTCCATCTGTAAGCCACAGCTTAGCGCGCGCCAGTCCGTCGAGTAATTCGTGGCATCCCAAAATCAGTATACGGTCTTCATCTTCTGCTCCAGAGTCGTACAGAATCATGTCAACAAAACGTGGTGGAACAGTGAAGTTAGTATCGGCTGGCGGTGGAGGCAACACTACTTCATTCTCATTGTCGGCAAGTATAGCTCTTCTGCGTTGGAGAGTGCGCGTAAGGGTTGATCGCTTCGGCAGCGCCATCAGCACGTGATTGTCTAATCTTCGTGAAATCGATCCTATAACGGCAGCTGGCGTGGATGATGATTCACCCATTTTGTTCTTCCTTTCGGCAACCGCTTTACGTGCGACTGATGTAGCGATGTTGCCTTCATGTGTGTGTCCCTGCTCGTTGTTGGTTACGATGCGATCTCCTTCTGTCGTCAGATGAGCTTTGCATTTGAAACGCTGAAACATCTTGCAGCGCCAATACGTTTGTCCATTCTTGTTTTCACGGAACTTTACATATTCAAAGTTTCCACATATAACCGTTGGGCATCCCTTAGTTGATGTTCCAAAAGTAAAGCTATCCATGTTAACTGAATTTATTTTAATGTTATGTTTGGAAAATATGTAAATGTTGGAATTTTATGGTTTATATACTTCCAGTCGAAGTAGGTAATTGATAAGATAACAATGGCCTAATTGTCTATCGAATCCAAGCAGAACTTGCCTCCTGTTTAATTGATAAGATAACAATGGCCTAATTGTCTATCGAATCCAAGCAGAACTTGCCTCCTGTTTAATTGATAAGATAACAATGGCCTAATTGTCTATCGAATCCAAGCAGAACTTGCCTCCTGTTTAATTGATAAGATAACAATGGCCTAATTGTCTATCGAATCCAAGCAGAACTTGCCTCCTGTTTAAAACATCACTAAAGAAACCAACACTCGTATTTGTACCAATAAATAGAAATAAAATGTTTAAAAATATGTTTAAAATACAATATAATGCTGTGATTATCTGTCGCTGTGATTATCTGTCACTGCGATTATGTGTCGCGTGATTAAGTGTCGCTGTGATTAACTGTCGTTGTTTAAATGTCGCGTGATTAACTGTCGTGTGATTAACTGTCATGTAGCCATCATCCTATGGACTGTTGGCACATTTGTCACCCGTGGACTGTTGATACATTTGTCACCCGTGGACTGTTGACACATTTGTCACCCGTGGACTGTTGACACATGTGTCACCCGTGGACTGTTGACAAATTTGTCACCCGTGGACTGTTGACAAATTTGTCACCCGTGGACTGTTGACATATTTGTCACCCGTGGACTGTTGATACATTTGTCACCCGTGGACTGTTGACAAATTTGTCACCCGTGGACTGTTGACACATTTGTCACCCGTGGACTGTTGACAAATTTGTCACCCGTGGACTGTTGACACATTTGTCACCCGTGGACTGTTGGATACATTTCTAGTTGTGCATAAGCTTATTATAGTATATCATTATCTGGAACTGGTAGACTTATATGAATTGCCTTCGATGCATAACACTATTAAAAATTTTCGAAATAAGAATTATGAAATAATATTAGAAGACACAGCATTATTGGTTTGGGTTGTGTCGTCATAACACAGAAAAATTAAAGTTATGTAGTGTTGAAGCATGTAGAGTAACTCTCCTTGCTTAAATACACACTACTCTAGTAGATGTGGCTAATCTGGTGGGAATCGAACCAGCACACTTCTGGTCACAAATCCAACTTCAAGTTCAATGAGCACTGAGTCAACGTGGTTTTCAAAGAACAATTCGGAAAGAAATATGGCCACAACACCAACACTAAATATCTCTGCTTCATATATATTTATCTGTATGTTTGCTTTCCATTGCTTGTTTCCCATCTGTTCTATGCTATTGATTTCTTCTCAAAGTTTGCCATGCCGATATGCTTGAATAATGTATGATTTACCTCCTTAGTAACAAAGACATTTCAGATGAATAATTTCATGAAATTCCAACATTTTGACCCAGGCATTGACTTGTGCCAATAAGTGCTCTTGCTAGCTTCAATTAAAGTATCAGAGATCGAAGAAAGATTTTCATCAACTTCCATTGTGACTGCGACATAACAACATCCCCAAATTCAATACAATCGTCTTCGATTTCCATAAGCTTCTGTGTTATCACGCACGAACTGTATTTGTCATGAAGAGCTCTTTACGAGAGTCGACAAATAGTTTGAAAGCAAAGGCGACAGTATTCGCGCTTCATTCAGCTCTTGACGTCTGAGCCACCTGCCAATGGTGTTATTAGAGAGCTTTGGGACCTAATAGCGAGGAAACGGGGGGAAATTTTTAAATCTGAATTATGATTAGGTCACAAGCGCTACACAAGTGCTCATATGTATGTATGTATGTATGTATGTATGTATGTATGTATGTATGTATGTATGTATGTATGTATGTATGTATGTATGTATGTATGTATAATTATATTCAATGACATATAGTTGTAAGACGAGGAGTGGATTGAACACAAATTTGATTCAATGGCAAACACAACTGAAAGACGTGAAGTGGATTTAACACAAATAATATACAATGACAAACATAGTTGTAAGACATGGAGTGGATTGAACACAAATAACATATGACAACAAACACAACTGAAAGACGGGGAGTGGATTAAACACAAATTATAAAGAAAAACAAAAACAGTTATAAGACTATGCGTGGATTAGTCACAAATTAAATAGAAACAAAAACAGTTGTAAGACTATGAGTGGATTAATCGCAAATTAAATATATAATTATAGAAATTAATTCTACCTGCGTTAAAATGTTGATAGTGCGATTTTTTCGGTGGAAGAAAAAATAAAGGAAAAGGGAAACTAAAAAATGTCTCATGCCATTTTTATAATAAATACTTCCCGTTATTTACCCATATACCTATTCGTATGTGCTATCGTCTACTTGGTGTTTATTTACCCATAAATGTATTCTTATGCGGGTGATCATTTGATTGGTGTTTATTTAACCATTTAAACATTTTTTGTAAGTGATTGCTGTTGACATATAAATAAATAAATAAATAAATAAATATATATATATATATATATATATATATATATATATATATATATATATATATATATATATATATATATATATATTAAGGAAGCAAAAAATTGACGTGTCGGAGACTAGTGACAGTGGTGTCTTGTCTGGTGTAACGTTCCTTCTAAGTATAAAATTTAAAGAATTACAAGTGAAAGTTTATCGATTATTCAGACACGTGCTTGGACTATAGTTTGCCTAATTTAAGCGTGTTCCGAATGTAGTTATTGTACCCGTAGTTTGCCTAATTTAAAGCGTGTTCCGAATGTAGCCATTGTACCCGCAATTGCTTCTGTCATCGGGATAGGGTGGGGAGAGGTCATCATTGTACTGGTACGGGTAAGACGCTTGGTTCCATGGTATGCTTGATAAATGTTTTACGTATCCAATAGAGCCTTACGGTTATAATTCTAAAGCCAGGGAAATGTATCATTGATGAAGTCAATACAAAATAAAATGTTAAAACTATAATTAATTGTTGCCCATAAATGCTTTAGACAAGAATTTATTTTCTCTTGAAAACAAAATTAGTTGAAGAACTTTCTCAAACCATTAGTGTATTTAACACGCTCACAAATAACAATCATCGGAACGAAATAGAATGAAAGAACAATATTTCCTTACAAGTGTATGGGTATTCATATTCATTTTGCATTAAGTTTATGAAACAGTTTCTTTTCTATACTTTGTGGGAAAATAATACTGTAAAAAGAACCATTTAATGATATTCTTTATATTCATAATATTGGAACGTTTTCTTAATACTATATAAGGTGATTTCTAATATGACGAACATGACATGGATTTCTCACCATTAATCTTAAATTACGTTGCGATTTCTAAAAGAAGAGCACGACGTGGATCTTTGACCACTAATATTAAATTACATTGTCATTTCTAACATGAAGAGCACGACGCGGATTCCTGACTACTAATGTTAAATTACATGATGTAATTTCTAACATGAAGAGCACGACTTGGATTTTTCACCATTATTCTTAACTTACGTTACGATTTCTAAAATGAAGAGCACAACGTGGATTACTGACCACTAATATTAAATTACATTGTCATTTCTAACATGAAGAGCACTACGTGGATTCCTGACCACTAATATTAAATTACATTGTCATTTCTAACATGAAGAGCACTACGTGGATTCCTGACCACTAATATTAAATTACATTGTCATTTCTAACATGAAGAGCACGACCCGAATTCCTGACCACTAATATTAAATTACATTGTCATTTCTAAAATGAAGAGCACGATGTGGATTCCACACCATTAATCTTTGACCACTAATGTTCAATTACATGATGTCATTTCTACAATGAAGAGCACGACGTGGATTCCACACCACTAATCTTTGACCACTAATGTTAAATTATATGATGTCATTTCTACAATGAAGAGCACGACGTGGATTCCACACCACTAATCTTTGACCACTAATGTTAAATTATATGATGTCATTTCTACAATGAAGAGCACGACGTGGATTCCACACCACTAATCTTTGACCACTAATGTTAAATTATATGATGTCATTTCTAAAATGAAGGGCACGACGTGGATTCCTGACCACAAATGTTAAATTACATGATGTCATTTCTACAATGAAGAGCACGACGTGGATTCCACACCATTAATCTTTGACCACTAATATTAAATTATATGATGTCATTTCTAAAATGAAGGGCACGACGTGGATTCCTGACCACTAATGTTAAATTACATGATGTCATTTCTACAATGAAGAGCACGACGTGGATTCCACACCACTAATCTTTGACCACTAATGTTAAATTATATGATGTCATTTCTAAAATGAAGGGCACGACGTGGATTCCACACCACTAATCTTTGACCACTAATGTTAAATTATATGATGTCATTTCTACAATGAAGAGCACGACGTGGATTCCACACCATTAATCTTTTGACCACTAATGTTAAATTATATGATGTCATTTCTAAAATGAAGGGCACGACGTGGATTCCTGACCACTAATGTTAAATTACATGATGTCATTTCTACAATGAAGAGCACGACGTGGATTCCACACCACTAATCTTTGACCACTAATGTTAAATTATATGATGTCATTTCTAAAATGAAGGGCACGACGTGGATTCCACACCACTAATCTTTGACCACTAATGTTAAATTATATGATGTCATTTCTACAATGAAGAGCACGACGTGGATTCCACACCATTAATCTTTTGACCACTAATGTTAAATTATATGATGTCATTTCTAAAATGAAGGGCACGACGTGGATTCCTGACCACAAATGTTAAATTACATGATGTCATTTCTACAATGAAGAGCACGACGTGGATTCCACACCACTAATCTTTGACCACTAATGTTAAATTATATGATGTCATTTCTACAATGAAGAGCACGACGTGGATTCCACACCACTAATCTTTGACCACTAATGTTAAATTATATGATGTCATTTCTAAAATGAAGGGCACGACGTGGATTCCTGACCACAAATGTTAAATTACATGATGTCATTTCTACAATGAAGAGCACGACGTGGATTCCACACCACTAATCTTTGACCACCAATGTTAAATTATATGATGTCATTTCTACAATGAAGAGCACGACGTGGATTCCACACCACTAATCTTTGACCACTAATGTTAAATTATATGATGTCATTTCTAAAATGAAGGGCACGACGTGGATTCCTGACCACAAATGTTAAATTACATGATGTCATTTCTACAATGAAGAGCACGACGTGGATTCCTGACCACTAATGTTAAATTTCATTGTCATTTCTAACATGATGAGCATGACACGGATTCCTTACCCCTAATGTTTAATCACATGATGTCATTTCTAGTATAGAAGATGACGACATGAATATCTGACCCCGAATGTTTAATTACATGATGTCATTTCTAATATAGAAGATGACGACACGAATACCTGGCCCCGAATGTTTAATCACATGATGTCATTTCTAGTATAGAAGATGACGACATGAATATCTGACCCCGAATGTTTAATCACATGATGTCATTTCTAGTATAGAAGATGACGACATGAATACCTGCCCCGAATATTTAATTACATGATGTCATTTCTAGTATAGAAGATGACGACATGAATACCTGCCCCGAATATTTAATTACATGATGTCATTTCTAGTATAGAAGATGACGGCACGAATACCTGACCCCGAATGTTTAATTACATGATGTCATTTCTAGTATAGAAGATGACAGACGACATGAATACCTGACCCCGAATGTTTAATCACATGATGTCATTTCTAGTATAGAAGATGACAGACGACATGAATACCTGACCCCGAATGTTTAATCACATGATGTCATTTCTAGTATAGAAGATAACAGACGACATGAATACCTGACCCCGAATGTTTAATCACATGATGTCATTTCTAGTATAGAAGATGACGACATGAATACCTGCCTCAAATATTTAATCACATGATGTCATTTCTAATATAGAAGATGACGACATGAATACCTGCCTCAAATATTTAATCACATGATGTCATTTCTAATATAGAAGATGACGACACGAATACCTGACCCCGAATGTTTAATTACATGATGTCATTTCTAGTATAGAAGATGACAGACGACATGAATACCTGACCCCGAATGTTTAATCACATGATGTCATTTCTAGTATAGAAGATGACGACATGAATACCTGCCTCAAATATTTAACCACATGATGTCATTTCTAATATAGAAGATGACGACATGAATACCTGCCCCGAATATTTAATTACATGACGTCATTTCTAGTATAGAAGATGACGACATGAATATCTGACCCTGAATGTTTAATCACATGATGTCATTTCTAGTATAGAAGATGACAGACAACATGAATACCTGACCCCGAATGTTTAATCACATGATGTCATTTCTAGTATAGAAGATGACGACACGAATACCTGACCCCGAAAGTTTTAATCACATGATGTCATTTCTAGTATAGAAGATGACTACATGAATACCTGCCCCGAATATTTAATTACATGATGTCACTTCATGTTTAGAAGATGACGACATGAATACCTGCCCCGAATATTTAATTACATGATGTCATTTCTAGTATAGAAGATGACGACACGATTACCTGACCCCGAATGTTTAATTACATGATGTCATTTCTAGTATAGAAGATGACAGACGACATGAATACTTGACCCCGAATGTTTAATCACATGATGTCATTTCTAGTATAGAAGATGGCGACATGAATACCTGCCCCGAATATTTAATTACATGATGTCATTTCTAGTATAGAAGATGACAACATGAATACCTGCCCCATATATTTAATCACATGATGTCATTTCTAATATAGAAGATGACGACACGAATACCTGACCCCGAATGTTTAATTACATGATGTCATTTCTAGTATAGAAGATGACAGACGAAATGAATATCTGTCCTCGAATGTTTAATTATATGACGTCATTTCTAATATAGAAGATGACGACACGAATACCTGACCCCGAATGTTTAATCACATGATGTAATTTCTAGCACAGAAGATGACAGACGACACGAATACCTGACTCTTAATATACAAATACATTATGTGATGAAGAACATTTCCCAAATAATGTTATCAGCGCTTGTTTTCATAATGTCACCTTGATATCTGTATACTTTTCTATACTTCTTGTAAGCACTCTTACGGATTTTGAATAATATATAGAAATAAACATGACATTCCTTGAAGGTATGGTCACACCGAGAACACTTCAAGATAATGGTTGTATAGATTTCAAGATGAAATTATTATATTTTGTACTAATCTTAAAATCTTCAAATTCACAAAAAGCCAAATTCTCCAAAAGTATAGGGAATAATATTTTTATATCAAAAGATTAGTACAAATTAAAAAACAAGGTATCCTTAAAATCAGCTCATGGAGAGGAAAGCCGTAATTCTATGTACACACGTATATCTTGATTCATGAATTTTGTTCCTTTCTATCCAATAATGATGGAGAGAGAGAGAGAGAGAGAGAGAGAGCATGGTTGATGAAATCCCTTCATATGCCCCCGACACTGTATTGTTTACCATGAAGACTTTATAATAAAGTTTTAAATATTTCATAATCACGTGATTACAGATGGGAACTGGGGGCAGTCTGGAGTTGATAAACAAGGCAAACAGTAATCTGAAGGCGGGAAGAATTATTAATGAGAATCTGGGTTCACAAGACCAAATTTCCGGCGCTTGAATGGACATTAATTCTGCAAGAACGCGTCATGCTATACTCGTGCTAGGCATCACGCACTCACCATTGAAAAGTCTAAAATCAGACACGTCAGATTTATTTTAAATGGTCCTATATTTCCAGAGCTAGATCCATCAGTTTAGTTCGCTGCTTTTCCTTTGAAAAAGGAGGAAACAGAAAATATGTCATAAAATAGTTACTGTGGTCTGTTAGTTAACAAATGTAGTCTGGATTTACAAGACAAACTTGGTAAAGAAAACATTTGAAAGGACGCCGTTTGAGCTCGTGACTGACCAGAGAAAACGTCATCTAAATTGTATTGGAGGTTTACAAGCGATCAGATATCGAAACTCTTTGAGACTTCGGCTAAGAAATGGTTAGGCTTTTTAGTATAGTTTGGAACTTGTATTTATTATTACTCCCTGTTCAGTCCACGGATTACCCATACGGACTTTTCCTGGACAGGGATCACAGATTGGATCTTAGATGGAACGTGGACTATGGACTCAGTCTAGTTCGATTCAAAATAACGGTCGTAAGTTTGATTGGAGAGTGGTTTGGTGTAGGCTTCTCCGATCATGGAGAAACAAATAATGCCGATTTCATGATTTACTGGACCAGCGGCACAAATGTTCACCATTTTCAGGCAAGTAACGACACACAGTTTTAATTATTTTCAAGGCTAACGGAACAAAACAAATTCTAATAAATTTTAATTTCAACATTATTTTGTATATGATTTGCTTTTGCGTTTAGTTTTAAATATGCAGATTGTACGATATTAAGATATTGTCGTCTGCAAAATTTTTTTTTCTTCTTGGACCATGGTTTTTAATCTATTTTTCCAGTCTTTGCATACTCGAAGGTGCGATTTGTGGGACATACTTATTGGTAATTTAGAATCAGTGCAAAAACAAATATATATATATATATATATATATATATATATATATATATATATATATATATATATACACACACACAAAACTATTGATATTATAAATAAAATAGATCACATTGTTAGAAGTTTCATGGACGGCAATAACCGTACTATTACTGAATTAATTACGTGAAGATATTTTTCCAAAGTTAGTAGAATCTGTTGTTTACTTGAGACGATTGGTCTTCTTCAGAAAGAGTAGGCATACGAAATATACTCAAATACTATTTGCATGGAATTACTGCTTCTCCTCTATCTGCACTTATTTCAAGTAGGTAATTGATCTAACACCAATATTTTAAACAATCAGTCCCTCGCCTTCGTCTTTCAGTCATTATGAATTTTAAAAAAAATATACATAAAATGTGATACAATATTTTCTTGTATGATGGGTTCAAAACTGGTAAAGTAGTCCTACACTATATTTTCTACAAAGAAAAAAAAAGAAGAAACAAAAAACATTTTGATATAAAATGTAGATGGAATATTGTAAAAAGGTCCATGTTGGTATAAAATATTGATATGATGTTATAAAAAAAAACATTTCAATAAAACAAAATGTAGATGTGATATGTGAAAAAACACTTTGGAATAAAATGTTGATAGGATATTGTTAAAAAAACATTTCGATAAAAATGTAGATGTGGGGATACTGTGTAAAAACAAACAAACTGTAAACAAACAAATTGTTATAAAATGTAGATGGGATATTGCTAAGAAGAAAACCATTTTGTGTGAGATTTGATGCGATATTGTCCCAAAAAAGTTGATGTATAATGTGGATTGGATATTCTGAATAAACAAATATTAAGACGAGCATCATCCACTCTAAAATAAAATCCAACAGTGCGCTGTTCTAGAAATACCTTAAGAAGTCAAAATAAACTGTATGAGCAGTATGATTTCTATTGCACTTTTGCACTTTTGCACAATATTTGCATTGTACATGTTTATATTATTATTATTTATTAGTAGTAGCAGAGTAGTAGTAATTCATTAAATTTACTTTTTCTTCTTATGTTTATCGCTATAGAGAATTATGCTAGGTAGACACTCTTGCCTGCATGTGTAAAACTAGTCCCCCCATGAACTTAGTAACCGTTTGATATATATCAATACGACTGTTTAAAGACCACTGAGGACAATGTTTAGAATGTAATGATACTGTAAAACCTAACTCAACAGACCAAAATACTAGGTACTATTAAGAACCACATTCCTGTTCCAATAGTAATACTAATAATGACAATATAAAACATGAAACAAAGTCAGAACAACGTGAGGCAGTTCACGATGTTGTAATACCGTAATCGGATAGTGGAATGGAGTTTTGCATGCATAAACATTGTATATTTAATGTATGAAGATTATTTGATGTTAAACATTGAGATGTGAGATGATGTTTGACCTACAGCGCTTTGGTATATTTGATCATGTCATTTCTATATGTTACTGAAATCATCTAACACGTGTGAATTACTTCTTCCATTCCTGAACGTATGCCACCCACCCACCATTATTGAGATCGCCATTTGCATCACCTAATGTGTGCTTTGTTTTATAATACATGTGAATATAAAACCATGCTGTGGTCGCAATGTCACGCTGTTGTCAAAAGTATTAATGAATTCGTCAAGGAATTCATCTAAACATTAAATAAAAAGAAGTTTGTAATGTGCAGTTATTGTGCCATATTCATTTACATGTTGGAACATGCGCGCGTCGTGCTGGAATTTCACATAAATAGTTTAGGAAATACATTCTTTTATCTTCTGTGAGTTTGAAATATCAAAGCCAGAGATATGATGTTAGTCCATAAATTAGTGACTTCAACCTTCCGGTGGAGTTTGTTATTTTACCTAACAGCGGAGATTCAGGCTATTAATATAATCAATGTGCCAAGCCGAAAATCACATTTATCTTGTCAGTCTTTTGTTTAACAATAAGTCATAACTAATGTTAATGTTCATTATTTTAAGTTCTTGGTTATGTAGAACTTGTTATTTTATTTTAATGTGTAAAACAGTATGCATCTGATAGGGACTATTTCTAACCGTATTAAGACTCGTTGGATCATCAATACACTGTACCCTCGCTCGATTCGCATCGAAATTAACTTGTTTGTTTAGTTCACTACAACGTAACCATGTGGATGAATATACTAATATGATTAAACATAAAACACACACCGCAGACATTGGAAGGACAACTTAATTCTGTCTAAATTTTGTATTCAGATGAATTTTTCCATGCAGTTTGAACAGTTGACTTGGTTACCGCCATGGCTAGCTCAGAGAAGGACGAACATTGACTGGCTAACTAAGGTCATGCAACGTGAATAGGAGTCTATAAATATGAGTGTAGACGGTGCACTGGCAGATTGCTGTCATTGCGGCATTGTATGAATATTTAAGTAAAACAGAATTTTAGCCATAATATTCTAAAACCATCAATTATGTATTGTTAAATAATCGATATTAAATGTGGCACTTTAAAAATAATCCACAAACTTAATCAAAATGTTATGAGAAATTTTAAATAGATTTATTACATTATTGCTATTGAATTTAAATGCCTCATAATTTTATTAAATAATTCATTATAAAGTCGCTGCGATCTCCGACCACATTGCTCAAGTACACTAGTTCTAAGATTTTATATATTTTCCCATTGAGATACAGTACTATGTACGAATGTGGTGCATCCAATCTATAAAATTAGCCGTTAATGTACACAGGAATATAATAATATAATTAATTTCATCTTAATATTGTGCATTTTAGCATCTATTGGCATTTGGGCAAACAAGTTTGCTCTACATTATTAGAAATTTATTATGTTGTGACAGATACTGTGTTTACATAGAGTTTATATGCGAGATTGAAAAGCATGTACCATCTCACCTTTTTTATTTATAAAAATTAAAAATAATTTGTATGTCTTGAACTCTTGCATTCCCCCGCTGAAACGGCCTCTCGATCTTATCGTTATTTAAGAAAAGGCTTAGCCAGAAACGGTCAAGAATGATGCATTTGACTGCCCTACCCCCCTCGTTAATTCATTACCATGATATTTTTATGTAAGGAAATATAATTATAATTTGTAAGTGATTGATAAGAGCGGACGGAAGAGTCGACAGGTGTTTTTCTAGTTAAGTACATCTTACTATCTTCCATTTAGGACGCCTGGACCGATTCAGACGGTTTGCTGCACGTGGACAAGCATCAGGACTATCACCTGGTTAAGGCATTGTCACAGACCGGACCGCCAACTGTACTGCAATTTTACCGGGAAATAGACACATGCGACCCTCGCGACTACCGATTTGATGTAAGTCTGTCAACTGTACGACTTTAATTTATCAATGCAGACTTCATGACAAATTCTGAAAACTATTATATGCAATAGCTTGTATACTAGCGTATTCTGATTAGAACTAGATCTCCACTGTCCCACTTGAAGATCTGACAGTGAGCGCTTATGGGTCATCTTCTGGTGACATTTGAATTATCCAATGGAAATGCAACATTCGGAATATCGAAAGTGAATTATATCGTTCAGCATTCGTTGATGCTCTTCGTCTCTACTACGTAGTCAAAAAAAAAAAAAAAAAAAAAAAAAAAAAAAAAAAAAAGCGGAGGTACAAGCCTTCATCTCATTGACTGAGAAAATTAACATTTATGGTAATAACACAGGTCACCAGAACATGACCCCAAAGCGGTTTTAGTCAGATCTTCACGTAAGATAGTGGACATAGGATTATAATCAGACTGTATACTAGTATAGGTTGAACCAATCTGCCTACCGAAACCGAAATATCAGACTGATAATGCAGAGATATTTTTCTCCCTACGTGTTAACCATGCAGTGTAATGTGAGCGAATTACAGTCTTACTATCTTGATCATAATAAGTTAGTCGCACTTAATGCCTTCAATTATAGTAACACATTCTTTATGAATTACTTATTTTGCGTATATAGTTAGTATAATATTATTTTGTTTTATATACATTGAAAATGTCAATCATTCTAATAATTATAATACAGCACGTTCTAATATATTACAAATGTCGATCATTCTAATAATTCTTTATACATTACAGATGTCAATCATTTTAATATTATACATAACATTCTAATACATAACCAAATAGAATTCATTCTAATAGATTAAGGATATCAATCACTCTAATACATAACAACATGTCAGTCACTATAATATATTACAAAATCCAATTAAATCTAATGCATTACAAGCGGGTATTAATTGTAAAACATTACAATATATCATTCGCTCTGATACATTACAAAATAACTCTCACGCATTTATACGTGTCATTTACTTTCAATCATTAAA
Source organism: Unio delphinus (assembly GCA_029339505.1). Classification (NCBI taxonomy): domain Eukaryota; kingdom Metazoa; phylum Mollusca; class Bivalvia; order Unionida; family Unionidae; genus Unio; species Unio delphinus. The sequence continues at coordinate 1,842,516 of JAQISU010000130.1, forward strand.
AGATTTAATTCATTCCAAAACATTACAAGATGTCACTCTTGTTCATTATATGATGACAATCATTCTAATACATTACAAGATGACAATCATTCTAAGACATTACAAGATGACAATCATTCTAAGACATTAAAAGATGACAATCATTCTAAGACATTACAAGATGACAATCATTCTAAGAGATTACAAGATGACAATCATTCTAATACATTACAAGATGACAACCCTTCTAAGACATTACAAGATGACAATCATTCTAAGAGATTACAAGATGACAATCATTCTAATACATTACAAGATGACAATCATTCTAATACATTACAAGATGACAATCATTCTAATACATTACAAGATGACAATCATTCTAAGAGATTACAAGATGACACTCTTGTTCATTATATGATGACAATCATTCTAATACATTACAAGATGACAATCATTCTAATACATTACAAGATGACAATCATTCTAATACATTACAAAATTACAATCATTGTAATACATTACAAGATGACAATCATTCTAATACATTACAAGATAACAATCATTCTAATACATTACAAGATGACAATCACTCTAATACATTACAAGATGACAATCATTCTAATACATTACAAGATAACAATCATTCTAATACATTACAAGATAACAATCATTCTAATACATTACAAGATGACAATCATTCTAATACATTACAAGATGACAATCATTATAATACATTACAAAATTACAATCATTGTAATCCATTACAAGATGACAATCATTCTAATACATTACAAAATGACAATCATTATAATACATTACAAGATGACAATCATTCTAATACATTACAAAATTACAATCATTGTAATCCATTACAAGATGACAATCATTCTAATACATTACAAAATGACAATCATTGTAATCCATTACAAGATGACAATCATTCTGATACATTACAAGATGACAATCACAATAATACATTACAAGATGAGAATCATTCTAATACATTACAAGATGGCAATCATTATAATACATTACAAGATGACAATCACAATAATACATTACAAGATGAGAATCATTCTAATACATTACAAGATGACAATCACAATAATACATTACAAGATGACAATCACAATAATACATTACAAGATGGCAATCATTATAATACATTACAAGATGATAATCACAATAATACATTACAAGATGAGAATCATTCTAATACATTACAAGATCACAATCATTCTAATACATTACAAGATGACAATCATTCTAATACATTACAAGATGACAATCATTCTAATACATTACAAGATGACAATCATTCTAATACATTACAAGATGACAATCATTCTCATACATTACAAGATGACAATCATTCTAATACATTACAAGATGACAATCATTCTAATATATTACAAGATGACAATCATTCTAATACATTACAAAATGACAATCATTGTAATTCATTACAAGATGACAATCATTCTAATACATTACAAAATGACAATCATTATAATACATTACAAGATGACAATCATTCTAAAACATTACAAAATTACAATCATTGTAATCCATTACAAGATGACACTCTTGTTCATTATATGATGACAATCATTTTAAAACAGTACAAGATGACAATCATTCTAATACATTACAAAATTGCAATCATTGTAATCCATTACAAGATGACAATCATTCTAATACATTACAAAATGACAATCATTATAATACATAACAAGATGACAATCATTCTAATACATTACAAAATTACAATCATTCTAATACATTACAAGATGACAATCATTCTAATACATTACAAAATGACAATCATTGTAAACCATTACACGATGACAATCATTCTAATACATTACAAGACAACAATCATTCTAATACATTACAAGATGGAAATCATTATAATACATTACAAGATGACAATCATTCTAATACATTACAAAATTACAATCATTGTAATCCATTACAAGATGACAATCATTCTAATACATTACAAAATTACAATCATTGTACTCCATTACAAAATGACAATCATTCTAATACATTACAAAATGACAATCATTGTAATACATTACAAGATGACAATCATTTTAATACATTACAAAATTACAATCATTGTAATACATTACATGATGACAATCTTTCTAATACATTACAAAATTACAATCATTGTAATCCATTACAAGATGACAATCATTCTAATATATTACAAAATGACAATCATTGTAATACATTACAAGATTGCAATCATTCTCATACATTACAAGATTGCAATCATTCTAATACATTAGAAGATGGAAATCATTGTAATAAATTAAAAATGACAATCATTGTAATAAATTACATCAAAAGATGACAATCATTGTAATACATTACAAAATGACAATCATTCTAAGACATTACATTACAAGATGAGAATCATTGTAATCCATTACAAGATGACAATCATTCTAATACATTACAAAATGACAATCATTCTAATACATTACAAAATTACAATCATTGTAATCCATTACAAGATGACAATCATTCTAATACATGAAAAAATGACAATCATTGTAATACATTACAAGATGGCAATCATTCAAATACATTACAAGATCGCAATCATACTAATACATTACAAGATGGCAATCACTGTAATACATTAAAAATGACAATCATTGTAATAAATTACATTACAAGATGACAATCATTGTAATACATTACAAAATGACAATCATTCTAATACATTACATTACAAGATGACAATCATTCTAAGACATTACAAGATGACAATCATTGTATTACATTACAAAATGACAATCATTCTACTACTTTACAAAATGACATCATTGTAATACATTACAAGATGACAATCATTATAATACATTACAAGATGACAATCATTCTAAAACATTACAAAATGTCAATCATTCTAATACATTACAAAATGACAATCATTCTAAAACATTACAAAATGACAATCATTCTAATCCATTACAAAATGACAATCATTCTAAGACATTACATTACAAAATGACAATCAATCTAATACGTTACAACATGACAATCATTCTAATACATTACAAAATGACAATCATTGTAATACATTACAAGATGACAATCATTCTAATACATTACAAGATGACAATCATTCTAATACATTACAAGATGATAATCATTGTAATACATTACACAACAAAATGACAATCATTCTAATTCATTACATGATGACAATCTTTGTAATACATTACAAGATGACAATCATACTAATACATTACAAGATGACAATCATACTAATACATTACAAGATGACAATCTTTGTAATACATTACAAGATGACAATCATTCTAATACATTACAAGATGACAATCTTTGTAATACATTACAAGATGACAATCATACTAATACATCACAAGATGACAATCATTCTAATACATTACAAGATGACAATCATACTAATACATTACAAGATGAAAATCTTTGTAATACATTACAAGATGAGAATCATACTAATACATTTCAAGATGACAATCATTCTAATACATTACATTACAAGATGACAATCATTGTAATATATTAAAAAATGACAATCATTCTAATACATTACATGATGACAATCTTTGTAATACATTACAAGATGACAATCTTACTAATACATTACAAGATGACAATCATTCTAATACATTACAAAATGACAATCATTCTAATACATTACATGATGACAATCTTTGTAATACATCACAAGATGACAATCATACTAATACATTACAAGATGACAATCATACTAATACATTACAAGATGACAATCTTTGTAATACATTACAAGATGACAATCATACTAATACATTACAAGATGACAATCATTCTAATACATTACATTACAAGATGACAATCATTGTAATATATTACAAAATGACAATCATTCTAATACATTACAAGATGACAATCATACAAATACATTACTAGATGACAATCTTTGTAATACATTACAAGATGACATCATACTAATACATTACAAGATGACAATCATTCTAATACATTACAAGATGACAATCATACTAATACATTACAAAATGACAATCTTTGTAATACATTACAAGATGACAATCATACTAATACATTACAAGATGACAATCATTCTAATACATTACACGATGACAATCTTTGTAATACATTACAAGATGACAATCATTCTAATACATTACAAGATGACAATCATTGTAATATATTACAAAATGACAATCATTCTAATACATTACAAGATGACAATCATACTAATACATTACAAGGTGACAATCATACTAATACATTACAAAATAACAATCATTCTAATACATTACATTACAAGATGACAATCTTACTAATACATTACAAGATGACAATCATACTAATACATTACAAGATGACAATCATACTAATACATTACAAAATTACAATCATTGTAATCCATTACAAGATAACAATCATTCTAATACATTACAATATGACAATCTTACTAATACATTACAAAATGACAATCATACTAATACATTACAAGATGACAATCATACTAATACATTAGAAGATGACAATCATACTAATACATTACAAGATGACAATCATTCTAATACTTTACAAAATTACAATCATTGTAATCCATTACAAGATGACAATCATTCTAATACATTACATGATGACAATCATACTAATACATTACAAGATAACAATCATACTAATACATTACAAGATAACAATCTTTGTAATACATTACAAGATGACAATCATTTTAATGCATTACAAAATTACAATCATTGTGATACATTACATGATTACAATCATTCTAATACATTACAAAATTACAAGCATTGTAATTCATTACAAGATGACAATCATTCTAATATATTACAAAATGACAATCATTGTAATACATTACAAGATTGCAATCATTCTCATACATTACAAGATTGCAATCAATCTAATACATTACAAGATGGCAATCATTGTAATAAATTAAAAATGACAATCATTGTAATAAATTACATTAAAAGATGACAATCATTGTAATACATTACAAAATGACAATCATTCTAAGACATTACATTACAAGAAGAGAATCATTCTAAGACATTACAAGATGACAATCATTCTAATACATTACAAAATGACAATCATTCTAATACATTACAAAATTACAATCATTGTAATCCATTACAAGATGACAATCATTCTAATACATTAAAAAATGACAATCATTGTAATACATTACAAGATGGCAATCATTCTAATACATTACAAGATCGCAATCATTCTTATACATTACAAGATGGCAATCACTGTAATACACTAAAAATGACAATCATTGTAATAAATTACATTACAAGATGACAATCATTGTAATACATTACAAAATGACAATCATTCTAATACATTACATTACAAGATGACAATCATTCTAAGACATTACAAGATGACAATCATTGTATTACATTACAAATGACAATCATTCTACTACATTACAAAATGACATCATTGTAATACATTACAAGATGACAATCATTATAATACATTACAAGATGACAATCATTCTAAAACATTACAAAATGTCAATCATTCTAATACAATACAAAATGACAATTATTTAATACATTACAAAATGACAATCATTCTAAGACATTACATTACAAAATGACAATCATTCTAATAAGTTACAACATGACAATCATTCTAATACATTACAAAATAACAATCATTGTAATACATTACAAGATGACAATCATTCTAATACATTACAAGATGACAATCATTCTAATACATTACAAGATGACAATCATTGTAATACATTACATTACAAGATGACAATCATTCAATACATTACAAAATAACAATCATTCTAATACATTACACAACAAAATGACAATCATTCTAATACATTACATGATGACAATCTTTGTAATACATTACAAGATGACAATCATACTAATACATTACAAGATGGAAATCATACTAATACATTACAAGATGACAATCTTTGTAATACATTACAAGATGACAATCATTCTAATACATTACAAGATGACAATCTTTGTAATACATTACAAGATGACAATCATACTAATACATCACAAGATGACAATCATTCTAATACATTACAAGATGACAATCATACTAATACATTACAAGATGACAATCTTTGTAATACATTACAAGATGAGAATCATACTAATACATTACAAGATGACAATCATTCTAATACATTACATTACAAGATGACAATCATTGTAATATATTAAAAAATGACAATCATTCTAATACATTACAAGATGACAATCATACTAATACATTACAAGATGACAATCATTCTAATACATTACAAAATGACAATCATTCTAATACATTACATGATGACAATCTTTATAACACATCACAAGATGACAATCATACTAATACATTACAAGATGACAATCATACTAATACATTACAAGATGACAATCTTTGTAATACATTACAAGATGACAATCATACTAATACATTACAAGATGACAATCATTCTAATACATTACAAGATGACAATCATACTAATACATTACAAAATGACAATCATTCTAATACATTACAAAATGACAATCATTCTAATACATTACAAAATGACAATCTTACTAATACATTACAAGATGACAATCACACTAATACATTAAAAGATGACAATCATACTAATACATTACAAAATGACAATCTTTGTAATACATTACAAGATGACAATCATACTAATACATTACAAGATGACAATCATTCTAATACATTACAAGATGACAATCTTTGTAATACATTACAAGATGACAATCACAATAATACATTACAAGATGACAATCATTGTAATATATTACAAAATGACAATCATTCTAATACATTACAAGATGACAATCATACTAATACATTACAAGGTGACAATCATACTAATACATTACAAAATAACAATCATTCTAATACATTACATTACAAGATGACAATCTTACTAATACATTACAAAATGACAATCATACTAATACATTACAAGATGACAATCATACTAATACATTACAAGATGACAATCATACTAATACATTACAAGATGACAATCATTCTAATACTTTACAAAATTACAATCATTGTAATCCATTACAAGATGACAATCATTCTAATACATTACATGATGACAATCATACTAGTACATTACAAGATAAAAATCATACTAATACATTACAAGATAACAATCTTTGTAATACATTACAAGATGACAATCATACTAATACATTACAAGATGACAATCATTCTAATACATTACATGATGACAATCTTTGTAATACATTACAAGATGACAATCATTCTAATACATTACAAGATGACAATCATTCTAATACATTACATTACAAGATGACAATCATTGTAATATATTACAAAATGACAATCATTCTAATACATTACAAGATGACAATCATACAAATACATTACTAGATGACAATCTTTGTAATACATTACAAGATGACAATCATACTAATACATTACAAAATGACAATCATTCTAATCCATTACATTACAAGATGACAATCTTACTAATACATTACAAGATGACAATCATACTAATACATTACAAGATGACAATCATACTAATACATTACAAAATGACAATCTTTGTAATACATTACAAGATGACAATCATACTAATACATTACAAGATGACAATCATTCTAATACATTACACGATGACAATCTTTGTAATACATTACAAGATGACAGTCACAATAATACATTACAAGATGACAATCATTGTAAGATATTACAAAATGACAATCATTCTAATACATTACAAGATGACAATTATACTAATACATTACAAGGTGACAATCATACTAATACATTACAAAATAACAATCATTCTAATACATTACATTACAAGATGACAATCTTACTAATACATTACAAAATGACAATCATACTAATACATTACAAGATGACAATCATACTAATACATTACAAGATGACAATCATACTAATACATTACAAGATGACAATCATTCTAATACATTACAAGATGACAATCATACTAACACATTACAAGATGACAATCATTCTAATACATTACAAGATAACAATCTTTGTTATACATTACAAGATGACAATCATACTAATACATTACAAGATGACAATCATACTAACACATTACAAGATGACAATCATTCTAATACATTACAAGATAACAATCTTTGTAATACATTACAAGATGACAATCATACTAATACATTACAAGATGACAATCATACTAATACATTACAAGATGACAATCATTCTAATACTTTACAAAATTACAATCATACTAATACATTACAAAATGACAATCATACTAATACATTACAAGATGACAATCATACTAATACATTACAAGATGACAATCATTCTAATACTTTACAAAATTACAATCATTGTAATCCATTACAAGATGACAATCATTCTAATACATTACATGATGACAATCATACTAATACATTACAAGATAACAATCATACTAATACATTACAAGATAACAATCTTTGTAATACATTACAAGATGACAATCATACTAATTCATTACAAGATGACAATCATTCTAATACATTACATGATGACACTCTTTGTAATACATTACAAGATGACAATCATTCTAATCCATTACAAGATGACAATCATACTAATACATTATAAGATGACAATCATACTAATACATTACAAGATGACAATCATACTAATACATTACAAGATGACAATCTTTCTAATACATTACATTACAAGATGACAATCATTGTAATATATTACAAAATGACAATGATTCTAATACATTACAAGATGACAATCATACTAATACATTTCAAGATGACAATCATTCTAATACATTACAAAATGACTATGTTTGTTATACATTACAAGATGACAATCATACTAATACATTACATGATGACAATCTTTGTAATACATTTCAAGATGACAATCATTCTAATACATTACATGATGACAATCTTAGTAATACATTACAAGATGACAATCATACTAATACATTACAAGATGACAATCTTTGTAATACATTACAAGGTGACAATCATACTCATACATTACAAGAGGACAATCATTCTAATACATTACAAAATGACACTCATTCTAATGCATTACAAGATCACAATCATACTAATACTTCACAAAATGACAATCATTCTAATACATTGCAAGATGACAATCATACTAATACATTACATGATGACAATCGTTCTAATACATTACAAAATGACAATCATTCTAATACATTACAAGATGACAATCATACTAATACATTACAAGATGACAATCTTTTTAATACATTACAAGATGACAATCATACTCATACATTACAAGATGACAATCATTCAATACATTACAAAATGACAATCATTCTAATACATTACACTACAAAATGACAATCATTCTAATACATTACATGATGACAATCATTGTAATACATTACAAGATGACAATCATACTAATACATTACAAGATGACAATCATACTAATACATTACAAGATGGCAATCTTTGTAATACATTACAAGATGACAATCATTCTAATACATTACAAGATGAGCAGCAGAGAGGGTGAACAGACCACGTTTTCAAGCAAAAATGAGGCTTCCAGATAAGGTTTTCGAGCAAAATATGGCCTATAGATAACGTTTTCGAACAAAATATCAGGTTTCCAACAAATCTCATTTAACCAAAAAAAAAAGTCTCCATTTTTGCAAAAACGGAGATTTTACGATTTTGCTCGCAACGATGTGGTCATCCACCCTCTCTGCTGCTAAAGTTTTCAGTTCTGGGTTAACAAAAAATAATAAATGATTTGATCAAGTCTTTAGGATCTCACAAACAGACTAATCGCTAACACCTCTTCTTGTAAATCAATCAGATTATTTGACTGCTCGGTGAGTTTGAAATTAATTCTGGTTAATGAATTATTATGGCATCGCATGTAGACAGGATTAATTGGGTTTTCAATAATTAGGAATCCTGGAGGAGCTATTGGTGAAAACGAATAAAGAATATATCCTTGCTGAGCTTGATTTGATCGTTCGAGATTAATTTGATAGCTTCCTTCGATAAAATCACATACTAAATTGAGCGCAATCACCGATGAAATATTCACGTTGAACGGAGCGATATGCCTACCGCCACCATCTGGGTCATTATTGTGTTTGAGGATTTTTATTTCCGGTGATGCTGTTTTTTTCCACGTATCATGAATTATTTTGAAACCAACATCGATGGCATCATTGAGAAGTTTTTTTAGTTCTGGTACGTTATATCCTGGTAGTTTGAATGTCGGGATATCTTCAACGCGGATATTATAGTCTGATGCAAATCTTGTTCTCGATTTGGGGTTATCTTCATCTAATATATACTGAATAATTTTTAGGTTAAATGTTTCCATATCGTCGATAATTTTGTTACATGTTTCTACGACGCTGATAAATTCATCTCGGGTGAGAGAGCCGGATTTAAGGGGTATTAACAACAGTGATAAATCATTATCTATTAAATAATTCATACTAATGATTTTAGGTTTGTTAACAAAATAATATTTCTCTAATCTACCCTCCCCAATTGGTTGAAATACGAAATCAAAAAAATCTATAGCGATTATGTGATCTCTATAACTCCTTATTGGATTATTATTTTTTATCACGTCGGTGATATAATCAGTTTTTTGTGGTTCTGGTAAATCAACGGTTTTTCCCCCTGGTGGTAATTCAGGCCATCCTAGTACGGTTCTAATAGAACTCTGATTGATATCTACGACGTATCCTTCTGTGCTTATCTCAATTGCGGATGATAGTGTTGGTTCATGAACTGTTATAGCTATTTTTGACTCTACTCCAGTAATCGATTTTATTCTACGCGCGAATTCATTTTTGATTTGTTCGATTTGGTATGACCCTGTTGGTATCGAAACGACGTTCCAGTCTGGGGTACCGTCGTCCTTATTCTTATACGAGAACACCAGTGAATTATTCGGTTGTTGACCACCAAATGATTTTGATCTGATATTAGGCCAACTGTGATACACTCGTAGTTTTGCTAGCGCTATCTCCTTCACTGGGACCGGAGAGGGGAAATTCACACTGAATTCTGGATTCGTTGATGTTATTGATATCATGCTTGTTTGTACTGGGTTCGTGTTCTCCACTATTCGTTGAAGTAATTCCTGCGGTGTTGTCATTGTTATTATACTCATGATTTATTTCTAATTTTGGTATCGAGGAATCATAAATACTGACCATCACTGAGAACTCACAATCTGGTAATGTTGATATTATTGAGATCATTTTGTTTTTTGGGTTCGTGTTTTCTAATTCCATCGGTGTTGTCATTGTTATTATATTCATGTTGTCGCTCTAATTTCGATATCGCGGAATCAAAAATACTGACCATCGCTGAGAATTCACTATCTGATATAATCGTATTATCGAGTGACGACGATATCATCAATGATAACTGCGAATATGCGGTTGATGCAATATGAAATTGAAGTAAGTAATTCTGCAGTTTACTCTGGCTGCATGATGATATCTTTTTTGCTATCCCGGTTGATATACTCCCGATTGTAGCCACCGCAGAAATGCAAATTGGAACTACGACCGGGGCAATCATTGTAACCGATGCAAGTATTATTCCGGCGCCAGTGAGAACGCTTGACACCGAGTACACAATAACATCAATTGCGGTGATTTTTCGTCGGTATTTTTTCATTTTTATTTGATACTCCTCAGTGAGGGTTTTGAGTCTATTCTGAAATTCTCTGACCTGATCATAGCGACATTGAGTTGATGAAATCATTTTTATTTTAAAAACACTAGCGTTTTCAATTGTGAAATCCTTTCAATTTATTTACTTAAATCCGCTACGAATTCCACATACCAGGTTGCTGGAATCCCAATCAAATTTTTATCAGTAGCTGTTATAGTGAACTTTTCAGTTGTATCCTTGTCGATGATCGTTGAAATCGTATTATTAACCCCGGATGAACTCGACGATGATATATTAAATTGAATTAATGGTGTTACTAGTGTTAATCGATAAATACCCTTAACGGTTGCAGTGATATCTAATTTGTTGTTTGTAGGTGTCCACGCAAATGATCCGTGTTGGATTGTATATACTACGTTTTTGGTTCTATCATGAGGGATTTTTGTTTTTTCAATTGTTATCATCCTCGAAAAATCACCTTTGTCGGCTTCGATGAAGTTTTTCGTCTCATCGATGGATTTTTTAATATCAGGGAGTTTTATTTCAATTTTATCTAACGGGGTTCCAATAAATTTATCAATGATATTTCTACGAAATGATGTAAACTGTTTTCCGTTTTCTTCAATTCTAGATTCAAGTGTTGTTAGTACAAACACAGAATTGTTTAACTCATCGTTGAGAGTTTTTAATCGATCTGTAATCGTCGAAACGAGTACACCCGGTTTGAGTTTACCCTGATCGGAAAATAGCGCGATAGTATTTTCGATTGCGTTTCGTTGTTTAACTAAAATATCATCCAGAGAGACATCACTAGTTTTCAATTTACCCTGATCGGAAAATAACGCAACGGTGTTCTCGATTGCGTTTTGTTGTTTAACTAAAATATCATTCAATGACACATCACTAGTTTTCAATTTACCCTGATCGGAAAATAACGCAACGGTGTTCTCGATTGCGTTTTGTTGTTTAACTAAAATATCATCCAACGACACATCACTAGATTTCAATTTACCCTGTTTGTCTTGAAATACAACTATTTCATTAGGATCAACATTTGTTAAGTTCAACGTCTCAGCTATTTCATCTTTGATTAGTTTTTTTTACATCCTTGACAGAATCAGGTGGTGCAGTGCCATCGGGTTTGGGTTTCAAAGATCTCCCCCAAATATCAATCATGTTATTGTAAAACTCTTTCTCTCTCTAAAATCGTTTCGATTTCCAGCGATTACTAGTGTATTCATTAACGACAACATGTGGTGGTTTTCCGCTTGGGTTACTCAAGGAGTCAGAAATAGCGTCAAGGACATTTAATACTTCGCTGCCACATATTGGTGGGTCATTCATTTGTTGTGTTGGTAGCGTAGAATACCAAGTCTTCATTGGAAGGGTTTTTATATACCGCATAAACTCTTTTGGTGGGGCTAATCCATATGAATCGAAATAAACAATCCCACGTGGATCAATAGCGTATGCAACCCAGTGAGTTCCAGGTCCGGTGCTGTTATCTAAATTAATGATTCCGGTTTCAACGCTGTTTGGTTGATGTGGTAATTGATCTTTCATAAAGACACCTCTGAAGTTTTTAATCGCTAGTTTTTTAGCAGCATCCATTAAATCAAAATTGGACATAGGAATCTTCGATTCCTGAATTAATAAATCGTTCCTGGTAGTCTTAGACCCTTTCCGCTGTACCACGAATACGGGGTTCCTGGTAGTCTTAGACCCTTTCCGCTGTACCACGAATACGGGGTTCCTGGTAGTCTTAGACCCTTTCCCTTTTTTTTATATCCTTTCCCAGTTGCTTTCTTTAGTGCCATTCCTGCTGCAGTACCAACGGCTCCTAACGCAGCCGCTTTAGCCACCGCTGGGGCTGCTGCTGCAATCAATGCTGGAATCGCAGCTAACAACGGAAATATACCGCCTGTTTTAATCATATTTTTGATAGCAGCCGCAGAGAGAGTAATCTGAACACCTTTTTTGGCTGCAAGTGCATCATTGAAATGTTTCACCTGACGAGTTGTCAGTGATAATTTATTTGCACCACCAGTCATTTGGTTGGGTTTCAACGTGATTGTGGTTCCACATTTTTTAGCTGATTCCGATTGCAATTTTTTTAATTGACCGGGAGTTAACGCAACACTAATAACACTATATGACATTATATATAATTGATCGATTCTAATTCAATGAAAAATCGAGAAAATCAAAGATTTTCTACTGGGGCATCTACCACTCTCATTCTTCCACCAACACCTTCGAGTAGCATTGATTTGTCGCTGAGAATGACAGCAACCGCTCTATAATCAGCAATAGCACCACGAGTCACATTAGCTCTAAAGTGTATATCAACAACAGATTGTCTCATCAAATCGAGATGTTCCAGTGAAAAGTAATAGATCGGATATAGATTTTTAAAGTCGTATTGTGATATTTGCAGACCAGTATCGACATTTTGATCGCGTGCCATAAATGACAACAGACGATGATAAACTCGTGCAATATGATTTTCTGTGTAATTAAGTTGTATATCCTCGGATGGTTCCTGTTGGCCGTTTATTCTCAGTGAGACGTCTTTCACACCTAATTGATCAAATATCATATGACTGAAACGTTGATCGCCAACTCGTGTGTTATCCTGTAACGCAATAAATATATGACGTGGCGCAGCAACACCTTGTTTTGATGCTAGATTCCACGTGAATAACCCGTTGATATTTGATTGTTTAACATCTGTACTCACGGTTAGCCAACTCAACAACGACTTTCCTTCTTGGTCCATAAATGATAGTAATCGTCCTTCTGCGGTGATTGCTGGAGTCAACACTGGCATCCACAATGATATTTTTGTTAAATTGACTTTACCGGCATCAGCATTGGGATTTGCAGCATCTGCTGGAATCCTCCAGATTGCGTCATTATCATCACTCTTTCGTACAAGCGATACTGTATGCTTCACCCCGTAGATAACTTTTCGGACGTTTCTACAGAATCCAAATATATGATGCAGTGGAATCGCGCATGAAAATGATTTACGCGCTCCTTGCAACATTGAAATACGTGTTGCAGCTCCTAGATTGAAATTAGCATCGTTGTTTATAATCATATTCTCGACATCAGCATCACTATTATCACGTTTTTTTGGTCGTCTTACAACAAATGGATTTCCTCCAGCGGTATTCTTACCATCTTTTGCAAACATCATAGAGGGTCCTGCTGATCTTGTATAATCATCAGAATATCTCGCTAACCCGATTATTGTTGTAGCCACATCAACATCGCGATCTATGGACTCAATTTCTTTTCCATCAATGAGATATCTAGCACTCTCAAATAACGCCATAATACCATTATTGACAAAACCGACTTGAGTACCATCTGGATACGGTGCTGGTACAGCAGTAGTATCAGCAGCTGTTACAAGTTCTCCTTCTACTTCAATAAACGCTTCACAGGGCAAAAAGTATTTACTTGTATCATGGACTTGAAGTTCAATTCTTGCTCGACTATTTGAGTCTATGGCATGATAGGCGTAATATTGATAATCGCGTACAGAATCATCCTTGCGAACTGGGGCATCTATATCAAACGCTGGATCAGGTGACTGTTTGAACATTTTATTCTATTTATCAGAGTCTAAATCGCGATTTTTCATTTCATCGTCGTGTTTTTTTAAAGCCACTTCCTGCTATCATATTTGCAATATTGCTTTGGTCGGGGGTTAAAGCCATCGACGCTAATTTTTCGTCTACTGCGTTATTTATAATTCTACTAACACTTGCAGGCATTTCCGCTGTAGATGGCAATGGTACCGGTTTCTTTTTTCGTCTCACTAATGATGTTAATTTATTCTTCGCAGTTGAAAACGCTTTTCCAGCAAAATCTCCAACAGCACTAATACCCTTATCACGAATAACATCAATGGCTTTCATTCCTAGTTGTTTAGCTAACGGCATCACTTTTGGAGCCATTCTCGCAAATAACCCTGCAATGGTATTGCCTAAACCATCTCCGTAGTATGCTCTATAAACCGGAAACCGTGAATTAACTACGTAGACGGGGGTTGGTTTATCATGATTGTAATGTATGATCATTATTTGAAATCAGAAACAATTTTTCAATTGACTTTTCAATTTAGTCACTATGATACCCACTTTCCACTAACTCGCCAATGAAATCTCGATATGTGCTGATATCCATGATACCACCCTGAAATAATCGTCTACAGATATCAGCTGCTTCATTAATTATTTCCGGTGAGTTATTTCCAGCTCGGAAACCTCCTACAAGAACTTCTAATCGTGATATATCATTGATAACACTACCAGGACATGTCGTGGTAGAGTCAAAGACTCCAGCGTTGAAATCCTTTGGATTTTTAATCGAATATCCTTTTCCGCTTGTTTCCTCAGTTGTACCAGTTGCGCCCTCACTATCATCAAGTAATTGCCTTTGTCGGCCTCGACTTTGTTTTTCTCTTTCTTGTTGTTTTTGTATACCATAACTATCAACTCCTACTTTAAAAGATCTATACTCAACTGTATTTTTTTTCAAATTACCAGTAATCACCTTATTCGTTTTATACAACCAATTAACCCATTCATCTCGGCTTATTCTACTGTTTTTATACTCGTCTTTTAAAAAATCCTTTCTAGAATCAAAGCTTTTGGCGGCAAAATCACCAAAAGTCGAATAATCGTTGATTTTTGTTAATTTAGGTTTTTTGATTTTTGTTATAGCTTCTTCGGTGAGTTTGTCTATAAAGGGAACACCTCTTGGGGTGACGACATCAACAGGTTGTGGTTCAGGTGTGGAAACTCTTTGAGTTTCAGGCGCAGAATCATCAATATCAGCTAATCGTTCATACTCGCGCTGAGTTTTTATATCACTGGATAACTGTTGTATCCCTGCGCGTGTTTGTCCAGTCTCTGCTGCTATCTTTTCAAGCGTATCAAGCAGCGGCGCCTTCTTTACTCGTTCTCGCTCAGGAATATCTCCGTATATCGCTGCTTCAGTTAACTTTTTCACATCTTTGGTCGCACTTGTTATTGGAGTAAACAGTTGTTCACTTGACACAGAAAAGTCAGTCTGCGCTTGTTGTCGTTGTTGCAGTTTATTCCGTACAGAGTCACGAATTGGTACAAATCTCCTGATTGCATCCAGTCGTTCACGAGCCAATCGGGTTGTTAATGCTTCATTGACCATTATTTGAAATCAGAAACAATTTTTCAATTGCAAAACAATTTTTCAATCCCGACCTAACACCATCGTGGAAGTGTTTTAACATCTCTATCATTGATGAGGGAAGTCACATAATTGTATATAAAATAATTAATAATGTGACTTCCCTCATTCTATTTTTGATCAATCCGAACCAGCCATCAATTTTTTATTCACTGTTTTCAACAGTTTTAATCACAAAATGCTAAAAAAAAATTAAAATCTCTATGAGGGACGGTCACAATCAAATAATGATAAATGGTTGGTCAATCAAAATTGTTCATTTTCTTGAATTAACGCCCGTAGGTTTCTAACTTT
This sequence comes from Unio delphinus, assembly GCA_029339505.1. Taxonomy (NCBI): domain Eukaryota; kingdom Metazoa; phylum Mollusca; class Bivalvia; order Unionida; family Unionidae; genus Unio; species Unio delphinus. The sequence goes on from JAQISU010000130.1 coordinate 1,859,786, forward strand.
AGAATTAACCTCCTTTTTCAATTCGTATTCGTACCCCAATTCTTTTCGTATTCGTTCTACGATGGTATACAACGGAGCGAACACACTTACGTCACTGGAGAATGCGAGAGAGTCCTTAATAGAATTCTGAATTCTTTTGATGAGCGCATACTTCTTTGGTAGCATATACTTGTTAGTGCTAACTCCGTATTCTATATCCTGAAAATCAGACATGATTTGATCAGGATTTAACCCATCTGATAGTTCAATATCCCAACTTTTCAATTTTGAAATCTCGGATAAAATGCTATTCATGTTTTCAGAATTCATTATTCTATAATAATGATATATTTCTAAATGAAAAATATGACGCATTAGACATAACTAAATTTAATTTTCTGTCCGCGATTTTTTGAAAACGCAGATCGATAAACCCCCTCTGCAACATATCGTACTGAGGCTCTACAAATATCGAAGTGCCTACCGGCTTCATATAATGATTGAAATATTTTTTCTTCGTTAGTTATTGTATTCAAAGATTTTACGGGTCTCGCTTTATTTGAACAAGTGCCAGTCCTTCCTCGTTTGGTATTCTCACTCTGTGTGATAGCTTGCAGATTTGATAAAGAATTGTTCTTCGGATTAGAATCCTTGTGATTAATAACAAAATCATCCTCGATCAATCCATAAAAACACTCAAATGCGAAACGATGATTGAGATAAGTTTTCGTTTCTTTTCCCTCCCTAACAGTAAACATCAAGTACCCTTGATTATTCACAGAACCAACTGGTTTCTTCAGTCTGCGGTTTCTTACAACACCATCACTGGATGCTTCATAATTTGTGATCACAGGGTGTTGTCTGAATTCTTGGTTCATTCGTATACATAATACTATTGTTTGTCTAATTCATTGTTTGGTTTAATGATAAATCTTTCGATGTAGTCTCGAGGAGTTCTTATGATTTTATCCTTGATACTGACTTTGTCAGCGTCAAGAAAACTGACTTTGTCAGCGTCAAGAATACTGACTTTGTCAGCGTCAGGGTCAAAATTTCTGATTGATTGTCCATTTTTGATTCTTTTATCATAATAACGCTTCAACTCCCTGTATCGCTTACCACCGCAATTCAAACACAACTGAGATTTTCCCCTGACCCCAACTCCACATAGAATACAAGGTAACGGACCAAGGCTTCCACGACGAAAGCTTTGCATATGATACCCACAGAACTCATTTCCGCATGATTTGTTACACGGGGTTATTGATCCAATCATAAGCCACTTGCAGTGATTCATTATATAAAAATCTTTCATTTAAATGCTTGTTTTAATTATAGCATGAGAGAATTAGGGAGAACGCCTTCGAAAAATGCTGATAAGGAGTTTAAGAGATTATTAAAAATCAATCCTAGATTTAATCTCGATAAACCAAAAAAACGTAACAAACGTCCAAGAGACGGAAACATGAAAGAGTTTAAGAGATTATTAAAAATCAATCCTAGATTTAATCTCGATAAACCAAAAAAAAAACGTCCAAGAGAGATTACCCCTGGAAAGATGCTCAATTCAATCTCGATATAGTTTCTAATACACCAAAGAATACAATTCTTGATAAAGCCATGATTAGTAAAATCAGAGACTGTTTTAATGAATTCAAGCGTGATGGAGCATCTTATTGTTGGACAACATTTCGAATTGATGGTGTTGTTGATGCTACCATGAATGATGAAAAAGCAGCAGTGATAATTTCACGTGTTGGGGAAAAACGACATTTTTTCCGAATCAAATTCATTATTGAAGTCGATGGTAAATGGATTATTAGGGATAAATTTGAACCAATCCTCAAGAATAAAAAAGCTGTCATTGTGAGTAGAGATTCCAAACCAGGAATTCTAACCGGAATCGATAAGCCATACTACGAAAGATCTTATCCCGTAACAGCAATGGTTTATGGGATATATCCGTTAAATGATAAACCCGATATCGCAAAACTAGCTCCTATGAAATATTCTAGTTCACTGAATTGTGTAGCAGAACGAATAATAGAACACTTCACAAATGCATCCCGAGGAAATAAACTAACTGATCTGCGACGTAGGAAAATAACCGAGTGGGAACTGACAGTGAAACAGCATGGTGCAAAGATTTCTGATATAGCTAAATTAGAAGCATCATTAAAATTCCCAATATCAGTAACAACAATAACCGGAGAGGTTTTATACGAACCGAAATATCAATCGCGAGGAGCCCCAATACAGATTATTGATCATAACAAACACGCGTGGACACCTGCGGTAACAATATTTCCACGAGAACGAACCGTGAGATATATCCCCAAGGAGTTCGTCGGGGATGTTTTCTATGAAGAGAGATTATTCGATGCTATTCATGCGTTGTGTAAGGATGATCCTGTGTCAGTGTGGTTACTTAGAAGTGATGAAGAATTCGATCAATTTGTAAAACCAAATGGTGAATTATATCGCATTGAAGAATTAGATAACAGAATGAGAAAAATCGCTAGTGATTTTTCACCGGAGAATTCCCATGAAAAACTACTCACGGATAGTTTTACTATTCCATCAGTGGTAGCTCACTTCGCAAGAGAAAAAAACTCATGGCGTCCAACACGAAGTGATTTTCTCGAGGATGTTAAATTGAGTTGCGTCGAATTTGGTCATGGAGGACTGTGGAATACGAAATACTCACGTGATGGTATGATTTCAATTGATATATCCGCGTGTTATCCCGGAAGTTTTCTCGGATATGGGGAATGCGCTGAGTACTTCAAACGATTTGGACACCCCACGCATGAAATGACTCGTGTTGCGATTAATGGACCATTGCCTGATTTTGATTTAACCGGATTCGCTCGTGTGATATCATTTGAATTAGCGTCAGGATTACATCCGTGTAGTTATGTTTGGCTCGGTAGACACCTATCTGAAAAACACTGGATGCCAATAGTGCTATTGAGATATATGATTGATTGTGGTATGCTAATATCGTTGATTGTTTCCGAGGCTATTATATGCTATCGAGCTCAGAAAGAAGTTTGGCTACCACAACCCGATCTAGATAGAATAATCAAAGAACTACGAAAACAGTTTCCAGATTTCAGTGAAGAAGAAATCATAAATTGGTCTAAGAAGTTATTTGAAATTAAAAAAGAACAAGCAAAAGATCTCGGAAGAAGAATAATCGGTAAATTTACCCAGGGTGGACGATATGACAACGCAAAATACTCTTCGCGGTTGATCATAGATGTCGCTGAATACGATTTTATTGTAGCGGATTTAATGAAACAGGGAAAACTTGTATCCCGTAAGGATGCTTTTCTATCCAATGGTGAGAAATTAGGTACGGTTGTTACCTACTGTGATGGATATAATTCCCAGTACACACATTTGAGAAGTTCAATGTTAGCCTATGCTTCTATTAATCTTTTTTCGATGATAAATAGATTTCCTAATACCGCGGTTCGAGTGGCCACTGATTCGATGTATATACACAATAAGTACATATCAGCTGTAGCTAAATTCACAGATCCCGAAGAAAATTGGGGGCGTTGGCGATTTAAAAAGGAGATGCTACATGAGTATTGTGAATCCGCAGACGTTGCCATGGATGATAAATATCTTTGTTGTAACCGTATTGAAATTCAATCAGAATTTTCTAATGCACCACCTGTCTCTGATCCAATCTGTAGATATAAGACAGTTTATTTAAACGGTTGTGGTGGGTCAGGAAAGACAACTCGTGCAATTGAATTATTTCGTCGTGGAAACGCTAGCGTTTCTAACATGATTGTGCTAACACCGACTCACAGACTCGCCAGAGAGATGATACAACGAGGGGTAAATGCTTGCACTTACCATAGTTTCTTTCGATGGAAGGGTGACAAATGGACTCCTGAGCGTATGGGTGATAAATTCATTCCTGAAATCTTAATTTGGGATGAAATATGCACAGTGTCATTAGATGTATTAAAAACATTTCTTGAGTGGTTGTTAAACAAAAACACAAAAGTCGTCATGTGCGGTGATCACGGCCAACCACCACCATTTGTCGGTGCATCTCCACATGAATGGCTAAAGGGTTTTGTAGACTATTATGAAGAAATCACCACTGATTATAGATCAATTGATGAACGATTACGAGAATTTAAGAAACTAATTAGATTACAACCGGATAGAATCCAGTGTGAAATAGCCCGTGAAGTGATTTCAGAAACTCCAATGAATGATTTCTGGGAAACATGGAGACCAAATGATTTGATAATTGCAAGTAGAAAAATAGTCAGGGACACACTTCAAATGAAGTTATTTGAATTGCATAAAGAAAAATTTGCAACGCTTCCAGTACCCCTTTGTTATAGGCCATCGGATACACGAAAACAGAATATTGAAGTTGATATTCCAGGACAGAGTGAAAAACAAATTCTCGTATTAAATGATATTGTGCTGGTTGATATCAATGTCGTTGAAGATGCATTGCTAATAAATCCCCGTGGACGCTAGGATACGCAGCAACAATACACTCTTCACAGGGATTGACTATATCGAATACAATTGTTTGGATGGTGGATAATCACATCGAATGGTCGAATTTAGTCTATCTCGCAGTGTCCAGAGTACGAAACATAAATCAACTTCGAAGAGTTGTCCTCGATGATGAAATCATTGGTGATGATAATGACACAACAATAAGTGATATTGATGTTAGCATCATTAATAAAAAAATCTCCGGTTACAAACAACAGGACAAAAAAAACAACGAGAATTTGATATTGATGCTAAATTAATAATTACGCTGAAACAACAACAGAATAATCACTGCGCGAGTTGCAATTGTATAATGCGTTGGCAGTATTCGGATAAGGATCCTCGCCAATTCACCGTAGACAGAAAAAATAACAATCTTGGTCATGTCAGAAATAATGTGATGTTGACTTGTCTTGAGTGCAATATACGCAACGGTGCTAGTTAAGACCATGCGGTGGCAATTGAGTATCCTCGGGAATCACTTGTAGTTGTTGTCGAGTAAAACCCCGCTGAGGGGCAGTTGAATCCAGTTTATAGACTGGAGGTCTACCAGTTGATCGTGTTATACTAGATATCTTATGCGTAGTGACGCTCCAAATAGGATCAGTAGCCCTTTTTCTACCCCCTTCAAGCTCTCCTGGTTCGTATAAGTACCTCACAATGACACTACTACCAAGAATTGGTTCTTTGAAATCTTTTTGTGGTTGTACGGGTATTGACTTCTTTTTAATCGCGTTGATAGGTTTCATGTTGATTGTTCTAGTAATCTCGTTATTCAGTGCAGTAATCACAGATGGTAATCTTTTAACCCATTCACGGGATCTCTTTTCTTGAATGAATTCTTTTGCGTATTGATATCCAAATAACCGCTCAGCAATCGTCCGATTAAATCGTTCTACAATGGCCTGATCGCGATGTAGCGCAGTATGCCCTCGTCGTATGGTGACATTATGATGTTTCATTGTAGATAACACTGCACCCTGAAATTCCTTGCCAGGATCAACCTGCAATAGATTTGGCCAGTGCAGAGGACCTCGTCGATAAATCCTCTCAAATGCAGAAGCGACTTCAGTGGCTGATTTTGATTTTAACGGTTCTGCTTCTTTGTATCGACTTGCAATATCAACTACGGTTAAAGCGTATTTGTAACCACGATCATGTGGCAGAAATAATATATCAGCCTGATGAACTTCATTAGGAGCGGTCACATCAAAATGCGAGAATTGAATTTGTTTAGGCGGTGGTAGATAAATTTGCCATAGTGCCTGTTTGGATAACCAATTAGCCGCAGTGGTTTTTTTTTCACTTTTGCAGCGCTAGCGAGTTTATGAACTGCTGATTTACCCCTCCAGTATCCTCTTGGGGAATAATAAATTGATTCCATATTATTAATTACCAGCACCTAACATCAATTTACTTTTCATAGCCGATTTTATCAAAAATGAAGACAATTTTTCTTTGAAGGATTTATCAGGAATAGCATTTAACGCATGAATTAATTTCACATCTGCGAGATGCCTGTGTTGCAGATTGCTGCTTTTATAAGCAACATCATGAAGGTGACAGGCCTTATCAATGGCGTTTATTGGTTCTTCACCGGGGTTGGGTTGATTTTGATTATTGAGTCTGATATCAAGTCTGGTTCCTGGTCCACAGTAGCTATATCCTGGGAGGTGCTTTTCTCCGGGGTACTTTGCCCATGGGGTTCCAGGGAGCTTTGCCAATTTGGCTGCGATATCACCTCCTCGTTTTTTTTAAATCAGATTTCATAGACACAAATCTAAATTTCTTTGTACCACATTGCACGCATTTACCAGTAAGTGCTGATCTGTTATTTTTAGTTGTAACCGTCGTCACATCATCTGTGCCAGTACGCGTTTTACACTTCACACAATATAGATCCATAATTTATGTATAGAAATATGGATATAATTGATTTTTCAGCGACTAAAACAAGAGAACCAATTAAGCATCATGCAGCGCTACCAAACTCTATCCGGATGATTATAATCGGACCATCTGGATCCGGTAAAACGCAATTGTTGCTCAATTTAATAATGAGATGGATGAAGTGGGATAAGTTGTATTTAATTGCCCCTAGCGTAGATGATCAACGATGTTATGAAGTGTTAAAGGATTTTAACGAGAATGCATCAGAAATTAAGGGTGAGAACGCCATTGATTTTATAACCGATATCGATGAAGCACCGAGTATTGATGATATTGATGGAGATATTAACAATTTAGTCGTATACGACGATATAATGTTGGATAAACAAAAGAATCCTGCTAGAATATTTTCCCGTGGGCGTCACAAAAACACTGACGTGATATATGTCACTCAACGCTACACTCAGGTTCCAAAAGTGATCAGAGATAACTGCAATTTATTGTCTGTATTCAACGGAGTTGATACTCATACTCTTAGAAATATTTGGCAGACATGGTGTTCTGATATGGACTTCAATCAATTTCGAGATTTCTTTAGTCATGCTCAGTCGACTCCGCACGGATTCGCAACAATAAATCTACATGATCCTCGGACACGATATCGTATCGGACTTGATCAAATATTCGGTTAAAATCGTAAAAGAATTATTAACCCAGAACTGAAAACTTTAGCAGCAGAGAGGGTGGATGACCACATCGTTGCGAGCAAAATTGATTAAAAAATCGTAAAATCTCCGTTTTTGCAAAAATGGAGACTTTTTTTTGGGTTAAATGAGATTTGTTGGAAACCTGATATTTTGTTCGAATACGTTATCTATAGGCCATATTTTGCTCGAAAACCTTATCTGGAAGCTTTATTTTTGCTTGAAAACGTGGTCTGTTCACCCTCTCTGCTGCTAGATGACAATCTTTGTAATACATTACAAGATGACAATCATACTAATACATCACAAGATGACAATCATTCTAATACATTAAAAGATGACAATCATACTAATACATTACAAGATGACAATCTTTGTAATACATTACAAGATGACAATCATTCTAATACATTACAAAATGACAATCTTTGTAATACATTACAAAATGACAATCATAATAATACATTACAAGATGACAATCATTGAAATACATTACAAGATGACAATCATACTAACACATTACAAGATGACAATCATTCTAATACATTACATTACAAGATGACAATCATTGTAATATATTAAAAAATGACAATCATTCTAATACGTTACAAGATGACAATCATGCTAATACATTAGAAGATGACAATCATTATAATACATTACAAAATGACAATCATTCTAATACATTACATGATGACAATCTTTGTAATACATTACAAGATGACAATCATACTAATACTTTACAAGATGACAATCATACTAATACATTACAAGATGACAATCTTTGTAATACATTACAAGATGACAATCATACTAATACATTACAATATGACAATCATTCTAATACATTACATTACAAGATGACAATCATTGTAATATATTACAAAATGACAATCATTCTAATACATTACAAGATGACAATCATACTAATACATTACAAGATGACAATCATACTAATACATTACAAAATGACAATATTTCTAATACATTACAAGATAACAATCATACCAATACATTACAAGATGACAATCATTCTAATACATTACATGATGACAATCTTTGTAATACATTACAAAATGACCATCTTACTAATACATTACAAGATGACAATCATACTAATACATTACAAGATGACAATCATACTAATACATTACAAAATGACAATCTTTGTAATACATTACAAGATGACAATCATACCAATACATTACAAGATGACAATCATTCTAATACATTACATGATGACAATCTTTGTAATACATTACAAGATGACAATCACAATAATACATTACAAGATGACAATCATTGTAATATATTACAAAATGACAATCATTCTAATACATTACAAGATGACAATCATACTAATACATTACAAGATGACAATCATACTAATACATTACAAAATGACAATCATTCTAATACATTACATTACAAGATGACAATCTTACTAATACATTACAAGATGACAATCATACTAATACATTAAAAGATGACAATCATACTAATACATTACAAGATGACAATCATACTAATACATTACAAGATGACAATCATTCTAACACATTACGAAACTACAATCATTGTAATCCATTACAAGATGACAATCATTCTAATACATTACATGATGACAATAATACTAATACATTACAAGATGACAATCATACTAATACATTACAAGATGACAATCTTTGTAATACATTACAAGATGACAATCATACTAATTCATTACAAGATGACAATCATTCTAATACATTACATGATGACAATCTTTGTAATACATTACAAGATGACAATCATACTAATACATTACAAGATGACAATCATTCTAATACATTACAAGATGACAATCATACTAATACATTACATGATGACAATCATACTAATACATTAGAAGATGACAATCATAGTAATACATTACAAGATGACAATCATACTAATACATTACAAGATGACAATCAATCTAAGACATTACATTACAAGATGACAATCATTGTAATATATTACAAAATGACAATCATTCTAATACATTACAAGATGACAATCATACTAATACATTACAAGATGACAATCATTCTAATACATTACAAAATGACTATCTTTGTAATACATTACAAGATGACAATCATACTAATACATTACATGATGACAATCTTTGTAATACATTACAAGATGACAATCATTCTAATATATTACATGATGACAATCTTTGTAATACATTACAAGATGACAATCATACTAATACATTACAAGATGACAATCTTTGTAATACATTACAAGATGACAATCATACTCATACATTACAAGATGACAATCATTCTAATACATTACAAAATGACAATCATTCTAATGCATTACATTACAAGATAACAAACATACTAATACATTACAAAATGACAATCATTCTAATACATTACAAGATGACAATCATTTTAATACATTTCAAGATGGCAATCATTCTAATGCATTACAAAATGACAATCATACTAATACATTACAAAATGACAATCATTCTAATACATTGCAAGATGACAATCATACTAGTACATTACAAGATGACAATCATTCTAATACATTACAAAATGACAATCATTCTAATACATTACAAGATGACAATCATACTAATACATTACAAGATGACAATCTTTGTAATACATTACAAGATGACAATCATACTCATACATTACAAGATGACAATCATTCTAATACATTACAAAATGACAATCATTCTAATGCATTACAAAATGACAATCATTCTAATACATTACAAAATGACAATCATTCTAATACATTACAAGATGACAATCATTCTAATACATTACATAATGACAATCATTCTAATGCATTACAAAATGACAATCATTCTAATATATTACAAAATGACAATCATTCTAATACATTACATGATGACAATCATTCTAATACATTACAAGATGGCAATCATTCTAATACATTACAAGATGACAATCATACTAATACATTACAAAAAGACAATCATTCTAATACATTACAAAATGACTATCTTTGTAATACATTACAAGATGACAATCATACGAATACATTACATGATGACAATCTTTGTAATACATTACAAGATGACAATCATTCTAATATATTACATGATGACAATCTTTGTAATACATTACAAGATGACAATCATACTAATACATTACAAGATGACAATCTTTGTAATACATTACAAGATGACAATCATACTCATACATTACAAGATGACAATCATTCTAATACATTACAAAATGACAATCATTCTAATGCATTACAAAATGACAATCATTCTAATACATTACATTACAAGATGACAAACATACTAATACATTACAAAATGAAAATCATTCTAATACATTACAAGATGACAATCATTCTAATACATTACAAGATGGCAATAATTCTAATACATTACAAGATGACAATCTTTCTAATACATTACAAGATGACAACCTTTGTAATAAATTACAAGATGACAATCATACTCATACATTACAAGATGACAATCATTCTAATACAATACAAAATGACACTCATACAAATGCATTACAAAATGACAATCATACTAATACATTACAAAATGACAATCATTCTAATACATTACAAAATGACAATCATTCTAATACATTACAAAATGAAAATCATTGTAATACATTACAAGATGACAATCATTCTAATACATTACAAGATGACAATCATTATAGTACATTACAAAATGACAATCATTCTAATACATTACAAAATGACAATCATTCTAAGACATTACAAAATGACAATTATTCTAATACATTACAAAATGACAATCATTCTAATACATTACAAAATGACAATCATTCTAATACATTACAAGAAGACAATCATTCTAATACATTACAAAATGACACTCATTCTAATGCATTACAAAATGACAATCATTCTAATACATTACAAAATGACAATCATTCTAATACATTACAAAATGACAATCATACTAATACATTACATGATGACAATCTTTGTAATAATTTACAAGATGAGAATCATGCTAATACATTACAAGATGACAATCATTCTGATACATTACAAAAAGACAATTATTCTAATACATTACAAGATGACAGTCATTCTAATACATTACAAAATGACAATCATTCTAATACATTACAAGATGACAATCATTCTAATACATTAGAAGATGACAATCATTATAATACATTACAAAATGACAATCATTCTATTACATTACATGATGACAATCTTTGTAATACATTACAAGATGACAATCATACTAATACTTTACAAGATGACAATCATACTAATACATTACAAGATGACAATCATTCTAATAAATTACATTACAAGATGACAATCATTGTAATATATTACAAAATGACAATCATTCTAATACATTACAAGATGACAATCATACTAATACATTACAAGATGACAATCATACCAATACATTAAAAAATGACAATTATTCTAATACATTACATTACAAAATGACAATCTTACTAATACATTACAAGATGACAATCATACTAATACATTACAAGATGACAATCATTCTAATACATTACATGATGACAATCTATGTAATACATTACAAGATGACAATCACAATAATACATTACAAGATGACAATCATTGTAATATATTACAAAATGACAATCATTCTAATACATTACAAGATGACAATCATACTAATACATTACAAGATGACAATCATTCTAATACATTACAAAATGACTATTTTTGTAATACATTACAAGATGACAATCATACTAATACATTACATGATGACAATCTTTGTAATACATTACAAGATGACAATCATTCTACTATATTACATGATGACAATCTTTGTAATACATTACAAGATGACAATCATACTAATACCTTACAAGATGACAATCTTTGTAATACATTACAAGATGACAATCATACTCATACATTACAAGATGACAATCATTCTAATACATTACAAAATGACAATCATTCTAATGCATTACAAAATGACAATCATTCTAATACATTACATTACAAGATAACAAACATACTAATACATTACTAAATGACAATCATTCTAATACATTACAAGATGACAATCATTCTAATACATTACAAGATGGCAATCATTCTAATACATTATAAGATGACAATCATTCTAATACATTACAAGATGACAATCTTTGTAATACATTACAGGATGACAATCATACTCATACATTACAAGATGACAATCATTCTAATACATTACAAAATGACACTCATTCTAATGCATTACAAGATGACAATCATACTAATACATTACAAAATGACAATCATTCTAATACATTGCAAGATGACAATCATACTAATACATTACAAGATGACAATCTTTGTAATACATTAGAAGATGACAATCATACTCATACATTACAAAATGACAATCATTCTAATACATTACAAGATGACAATCATACTAATACATTACAAGATGACAATCTTTGTAATACATTACAAGATGACAATCATACTCATACATTACAAGATGACAATCATTCTAATACATTACAAAATGAAAATCATTCTAATGCATTACAAAATGACAATCATTCTAATACATTACAAAATGACAATCATTCTAATACATTACAAGATGACAATCATTCTAATACATTACATAATGACAATCATTCTATTGCATTACAAAATGACAATCATTCTAATACATTACAAAATGACAATCATTCTAATACATTACATGATGACAATCATACTAATACATTACAAGATGGCAATCATTCTAATACATTACAAGATGACAATCATACTAATACATTACAAGATGACAATCATTCTAATACATTACAAAATGACAGTCTTTGTAATACATTACAAGATGACAATCATACTAATACATTACATGATGACAATCTTTGTAATACATTACAAGATGACAATCATTCTAATATATTACATGATGACAATCTTTGTAATACATTACAAGATGACAATCATACTAATACATTACAAGATGACAATCTTTGTAATACATTACAAGATGACAATCATTCTAATACATTACAAAATAACAATCATTCTAATGCATTACGAAATGACAATCATTCTAATACATTACATTACAAGATGACAAACATACTAATACATTACAAAATGACAATCATTCTAATACATTACAAGATGACAATCATTCTAATACATTACAAGATGGCAATCATTCTAATACATTACAAGATGACAATCATTCTTATACATTGCAAGATGACAATCTTTGTAGTAAATTACAAGATGACAATCATACAGATACATTACAAGATGACAATCATTCTAATACATTACAAAATGACACTCATTCTAATGCATTACAAAATGACAATCATAATAATACATTACAAAATGACAATCATTCTAATACATTACAAAATGACAATCATTCTAATACATTACAAAATGACAATCACAGTAATACATTACAAGATGACAATCATTCTAATACATTGCAAGATGACAATCATTATAATACATTACAAAATGACAATCATTCTAATACGTTACAAAATGACAATCATTCTAAGACATTACAAGATGACAATCATACTAATACATTACAAGATGACAATCATTCTAATACATTACAAAATGACAATCATTCTAATACATTGGAAGATGACAATCATACTAATACATTACAAGATGACAATCTTTGTAATACATTACAAGATGACAATCATACTCATACATTACAAGATGACAATCATTCTAATACATTACAAAATGACTATCATTCTAATGCATTACAAAATGACAATCATTCTAATACATTACATTACAAGATGACAAACATACTAATACATTACAAAATGACAATCATTGTAATACATTACAAGATGACAATCATTCTAATACATTACAAGATGGCAATAATTCTAATACATTACAAGATGACAATCATTCTAATACATTACAAAATGACAATCATACTAATACATTACAAGATGACAATCATTCTAATACATTACAAGATGACAATCATTCTAATACATTACAAGATGACAATCATACTAACACATTACAAGATGACAATCATTCTAATACATTACATTACAAGATGACAATCATTGTAATATATTAAAAAATGACAATCATTCTAATACATTACAAGATGGCAATCATTCTAATTCATTACAAGATGACAATCATTCTAATACATTACCAGATGACAATCTTTGTAACACATTACAAAATGACAATCATACTAATACATTACAAGATGACAATCATTATAATACATTACAAGATGACAATCATACTAACACATTACAAGATGACAATCATTCTAATACATTACATTACAAGATGACAATCATTGTAATATTTTAAAAAATGACAATCATTCTAATACATTACAAGATGACAATCATACTAATACATTAGAAGATGACAATTATTATAATACATTACAAAATGACAGTCATTCTAATACATTACATGATGACAATCTTTGTACTACATTACAAGATGACAATCATACTAATACTTTACAAGGTGACAATCATACTAATACATTACAAGATGACAATCTTTGTAATACATTACAAGATGACAATCATACTAATACATTACAATATGACAATCATTCTAATAAATTACATTACAAGATGACAATCATTGTAATATATTAAAAAATGACAATCATTCTAATACATTACAAGATGACAATCATACTAATACATTACAAGATGACAATCATACTAATACATTACAAAATGACAATCATTCTAATACATTACAAGATGACAATCATTCTAATACATTACATTACAAAATGACAATCTTACTAATACATTACAAGATGACAATCATACTAATACATTACAAGATGACAATCATACTAATACATTACAAGATGACAATCATTCTAATACATTACAAAATTACAATCATTGTAATCCATTACAAGATAACAATCATTCTAATACATTACAATATGACAATCTTACTAATACATTACATGATGACAATATTTGTAATACATTACAAGATGACAATCACAATAATACATTACAAGATGACAATCATTGTAATATATTACAAAATGACAATCAATCTAATACATTACAAGATGACAATCGTACTAATACATTACAAAATGACAATCATTCTAATACATTACATTACAATTTGACAATCTTACTAATACATTACAAGATGACAATCATACTAATACATTACAAGATGACAATCATACTAATACATTACAAGATGACAATCATTCTAATACATTACAAAATTACAATCATTGTAATCCATTACAAGATAACAATCATTCTAATACATTACAATATGACAATCTTACTAATACATTACAAGATGACTATCATCCCAATACATTACAAGATGACAATCATACTAATACATTACAAGATGACAATCATTCTAATACATTACAAAATTACAATCATTGTAATCCATTACAAGATAACAATCATTCTAATACATTACATGATGACAATCATACTAATACATTACAAGATGACAATCATACTAATACATTACAAGATAACAATCTTTGTTATACATTACAAGATGACAATCATACTAATTCATTACAAGATGACAATCATTCTAATACATTACATGATGACAATGTTTGTAATACATTACAAGATGACAATCATACTAATACATTACAAGATGACAATCATTCTAATACATTACAAGATGACAATCATACTAATACATTACATGATGACAATCATACTAATACATTAGAAGATGACAATCATACTAATACATTACAAGACGACAATCATACTAATACATTACAAGATGACAATCAAACTAACACATTACAAGATGACAAACATTCTAATACATTACATTACAAGATGACAATCATTGTAATATACTACAAAATGACAATCATTCTAATACATTACAAGATGACAATCATACTAATACATTACAAGATGACAATCATTCTAATACATTACAAAATGACTATCTTTGTAATACATTACAAGATGACAATCATACTTATACATTACATGATGACAATCTTTGTAATACATTACAAGATGACAATCATTCTAATATATTACATGATGACAATCTTTGTAATACATTACAAGATGACAGTCATACTAATACATTACAAGATGACAATCTTTGTAATACATTACAAGATGAAAATCATACTCATACATTACAAGATGACAATCATTCTAATACATTACAAAATGACAATCATTCTAATGCATTACAAAATGACAATCATTCTATACATTACAAAATGACAATCATTCTAATACATTACAAGATGACAATCATTCTAATACATTACATAATGACAATCATTCTAATGCATTACAAAATGACAATCATTCTAATACATTCCAAATGACAATCATTCTAATACATTACAAGATGACAATCATACTAATACATTACAAGATGACAATCATTCTAATACATTACAAAATGACTATCTTTGTAATACATTACAAGATGACAATCATACTAATACATTACATGATGACAATCCTTGTAATACATTACAAGATGACAATCATGCTAATACATTACAAGATGACAATCTTTGTAATACATTACAAGATGACAATCATACTCATACATTACAAGATGACAATCATTCTAATACATTACAAAATGACAATCATTCTAATGCGTTCCAAAATGACAATCATTCTAATACATTACATTACAAGATGACAAACATAATAAAACATTACAAGATGACAATCATTCTAATACATTACAAGATGGCAATCATTCTAATACATTACAAGATGACAATCATTCTATTACATTACAAGATGACAATCTTTGTAATAAATTACAATATGACAATCATACTCATACATTACAAGATGACAATCATTCTAATACATTACAAAATGACACTCATTGTAATGCGTTACAAAATGACAATCATACTAATACATTACAAAATGACAATCATTCTAATACATTACAAAATGACAATCATTCTAATACATTACAAAATGACAATCATTGTCATACCTTACAAGATGACAATCATTCTAATACATTACAAGATGACAATCATTATAATACATTACAAAATGACAATCATTCTAATACATTACAAAATGACAATCATTCTAAGACATTACAAGATGACAATCATACTAATACATTACAAGATGACAATCATTCTAATACATTACAAAATGACAGTCATTCTAATGCGTTACAAAATGACAATCATACTAATACATTACAAAATGACAATCATTCTAATACATTACAAAATGACAATCATTCTAATACATTACAAAATGACAATCATTGTAATACATTACTAGATGACAATCATTCTAATACATTACAAGATGACAATCATTATAATACATTACAAAATGACAATCATTCTAATACATTACAAAATGACAATCATTCTAATACATTACAAGATGACATTCATTCTAATACATTACAAAATGACAATTATTCTAATGCATTACAAAATGACAATCATTCTAATACATTACAAAATGACAATCATTCTAATACATTACAAAATGAGAATCATTCTAAGACATTACAAGATGACAATCATACTAATACTTCACAAGATGACAATCATTCTAATGCATTACAAAATGACAATCATTCAAATACATTACATTACAAGATGACAAACATACTAATACATTACAAAATGACAATCATTGTAATACATTACAAGATGACAATCATTCTAATACATTACATGATGGCAATCATTCTAATACATTACAAGATGACAATCATTCTAATACATTACAAAATGACAATCATACTAATACATTACAAGATGACAATCATTCTAATACATTACAAGATGACAATCATTCTAATACATTACAAGATGACAATCATTCTAATATATTACATGATGACAATCTTTGTAATACATTACAAGATGACAATCATACTAATACATTACAAGATGACAATCATGCTAATACATTACAAAATGACAATCTTTGTAATACATTACAAGATGGCAATCATTCTAATACATTACAAGATGACAATCATTCTAATACATTACATGATGACAATCATTCTGATACTTTAGAAGATGACAATCATTCTAATACATTACAAGATGGCAATCATTCTAATACATTACAAGATGACAATCATTCTAATACATTACAAGATGACAATCATTCTAATAGATTACATGATGACAATCTTTGTAATACTTTACAAGATTACAATCATTCTAATACATTACAAAATGACAATCATTCTAATACATTACAAGATGACAATCATTCTAATACATTACAAGATGACAATCATTCTAATACATTACATGATGACAATCTTTGTAATACTTTACAAGATGACAATCATACTATTACATTACAAGATGACAATCATTATAATACATTACAAAATGACAATCTTTGTAATACATTACAAGATGGCAATCATTCTAATGAATTACAAGATGACAATCATTCTAATACATTACAGGATGAAAATCTTTGTAATACTTTACAAGATGAGAATCATACTAATACATAACAAGATGACAATCATTCTGATACATTACAAAAAGACAATTATTCTAATACATTACAAGATGACAATCATTCTAATACATTACAAGATGACAATCATTCTAATATATTACATGATGACAATCTTTGTAATACATTACAAGATGACAATCATACTAATACATTACAAGATGACAATCATGCTAATACATTACAAAAAGACAATCTTTGTAATACATTACAAGATGGCAATCATTCTAATACATTACAAGATGACAATCATTCTAATACATTACATGATGACAATCATTCTGATACTTTAGAAGATGACAATCATTCTAATACATTACAAGATGGCAATCATTCTAATACATTACAAGATGACAATCATTCTAATACATTACAAGATGACAATCATTCTAATAGATTACATGATGACAATCTTTGTAATACTTTACAAGATGACAATCATTCTAATACATTACAAAATGACAATCATTCTAATACATTACAAGATGACAATCATTCTAATACATTACAAGATGACAATCATTCTAATACATTACATGATGACAATCTTTGTAATACTTTACAAGATGACAATCATACTAATACATTACAAGATGACAATCATTCTAATACATTACAAAATGACAATCTTTGTAATACATTACAAGATGGCAATCATTCTAATGAATTACAAGATGACAATCATTCTAATACATTACAGGATGAAAATCTTTGTAATACTTTACAAGATGAGAATCATACTAATACATAACAAGATGTCAATAATTCTGATACATTACAAAAAGACAATTATTCTAATACATTAGAAGATGACAATCATTCTAATACATTACAAAATGACAATCATTCTAATACATTACAAGATGACAATCATTCTAATACATTAGAAGATGACAATCATTATAATACATTACAAAATGACAATCATTCTATTACACTACATGATGACAATCTTTGTAATACATTACAAGATGACAATCATACTAATACTTTACAAGATGACAATCATACTAATACATTACAAGATGACAATCCTTGTAATACATTACAAGAAGACAATCATACTAATACATTACAATATGACAATCATTCTAATACATTACATTACAAGATGACAATTATTGTAATATATTACAAAATGACAATCATTCTAATACATTACAAGATGACAATCATACTAATACATTACAAGATGACAATCATACTAATACATTACAAAATCACAATCATTCTAATACATTACATTACAAAATGACAATCTTACTAATACATTACAAGATGACAATCATACTAATACATTACAAGATGACAATCATACTAATACATTACAAAATGACAATCTTTGTAATACATTACAAGATGACAATCATACTAATACATTACAAGATGACAATCATTCTAATACATTACATGATGACAGTCTTTGTAATACATTACAAGATGACAATCACAATAATACATTACAAGATGACAATCATTGTAATATATTACAAAATGACAATCATTCTAATACATTACAAGATGACAATCATACTAATACATTACAAGATTACAATCATACTCATACATTACAAAATGACAATCATTCTAATACATTACATTACAAGATGACAATCTTACTAATACATTACAATATGACAATGATACTAATACATTACAAGATGACAATCATACTAATACATTACAAGATGACAATCATATTAATACATTACAAGATGACAATCATTCTAATACATTACAAAATTACAATCATTGTAATCCATTACAAGATGACAATCATTCTAATACATTACATGATGACAATCATACTAATACATTACAAGATGACAATCATACTAATACATTACAAGATAACAATCTTTGTAATACATTACAAGATGACAATCATACTAATTCATTACAAGATGACAATCATTCTAATACATTACATGATGACAATCTTTGTAATACATTACAAGATGACAATCATACTAATGCATTACAAGATGACAATCATTCTAATACATTACAAGATGACAATCATACTAATACATTCGAAGATTACAATCATACTAATACATTACATGATGACAATCATACTAATACATTCGAAGATTACAATCATACTAATACATTACAAGATGACAATCATACTAATACATTACAAGATGACAATCATACTAATACATTACAAGATGACAATCATTCTCATACATTACATTACATGATGACAATCATTGTAATATATTACAAAATGACAATCATTCTAATACATTACAAGATGACAATCATTCTAATACATTACAAAATGACTATTTTTGTAATAAATTACAAGATGACAATCATACTAATACATTACATGATGACAATCTTTGTAATACATTACAAGATGACAATCATTCTAATATATTACATGATGACAATCTTTGTAATACATTACAAGATGACAATCATACTAATACATTACAAGATGACAATCTTTGTAATACATTACAAGATGACAATCATACTCATACATTACAAGATGACAATCATTCTAATACATTACAAAATGACAATCATTCTAATGCATTACAAAATGACAATCATTGTAATGCATTACATAACAAGATAACAAACATACTAATACATTACAAAATGACAATCATTCTAATACATTACAAGATGACAATCATTCTAATACATTACAAGATTGCAATCATTCTAATACATTATAAGATGACAATCATTCTAATACATTACATGATGACAATCTTTGTAATACATTACAAGATGACAATCATACTCATACATTACAAGATGACAATCATTCTAATACATTACAAAATGACATTCATTATAATGCATTACAAGATGACAATCATACTAATACATTACAAAATGACAATCATTCTAATACATTACAAGATGACAATCTTTGTAATACATTACAAGATGACAATCATACTCATACATTACAAAATGACAATCATTCTAATACATTACAAGATGACAATCATACTAATACATTACAAGATGACAATCTTTGTAATACATTACAAGATGACAATCATACTCATACATTACAAAATGACAATCTTTCTAATACATTACAAGATGACAATCATACTAATACATTACAAGATGACAATCTTTGTAATACATTACAAGATGACAATCATACTCATACATTACAAGATGACAATCATTCTAATACATTACAAAATGACAATCATTCTAATGCATTACAAAATGACAATCATTCTAATATATTACGAAATGACAATCATTCTAATACATTACAAGATGACAATCATTCTAATACATTACATAATGACAATCATTCTAATGCATTAGAAAATGACAATCATTCTAATACATTACAAAATGACAATCATTCTAATACATTACATGATTACAATTATACTGATAAATTACAAGATGGCAATCATTCTAATACATTACAAGATGACAATCATACTAATACATTACAAGATGACAATCATTCTAATACATTACAAAATGACTATCTTTGTAATACATTACAAGATGACAATCATACTAATACATTACATGATGACAATCTTTGTAATACATTACAAGATGACAATAAATTCTAATATATTACATGATGACAATCTTTGTAATACATTACAAGATGACAATCATACTAATACATTACAAGATGACAATCTTTGTAATACATTACAAGATGACAATCATACTCATACATTACAAGATGACAATCATTCTAATACATTACAAAATGACAATCATTCTAATGCATTACAAAATGACAATCATTCTAATACATTACATTACTAGATGACAAACATACTAATACATTACAAAATGACAATGATTCTAATACATTACAAGATGACAATCATTCTAATACATTACAAGATGGAAATCATTCTAATACATTACAAGATGACAATCATTCTAATACATTACAAGATGACTATCTTTGTAATAAATTACAAGATGACAATCATACTCATACATTACAAGATGACAATCATTCTAATACATTACAAAATGACACTCATTCTAATGCATTACAAAATGACAATCATACTAATACATTACAAGATGACAATCATTCTAATTCATTACAAAATGACAATCATTCTAATACATTACAAAATGACAATCATTGTATTACATTACAAGATGACAATCATTCTAATACATTACAAGATGACAATCATTATAATACATTACAAAATGACAATCATTCTAATACATTACAAAATGACAATCATTCTAAGACATTAAAAAACGACAATCATTCTAATACATTACAAAATGACAATCATTCTAATACATTACAAAATGACAATCATTCTAATACATTACAAGATGACAATCATTCTAATACATTACAAAATGACAATCATTCTAATGCTTTACAAAATGACAATCATTCTAATACATTACAAAATGACAATCATTCTAATACATTACAAAATGACAATCATTCTAAGACATTACAAGATGACAATCATTCTAATACATTACAAAATGACAATCATTCTAATACATTACAAGATGACAATCATACTAATACATTACAAGATGACAATCTTTGTAATACATTACAAGATGACAATCATACTCATACATTACAAGATGACAATCATTCTAATACATTACAAGATGACAATCATTATAATACATTACAAAATGACAATCATTCTAATACATTACAAAATGACAATCATTCTAATGCATTACAAAATGACAATCATTCTAATACATTACATTACAAGATGACAAACATACTAATACATTACAAAATGACAATCATTGTAATACATTACAAGATGACAATCATTCTAATACATTACAAGATGGCAATCATTCTAATACATTACGAGATGACAATCATTCTAATACATTACAAAATGACAATCATACTAATACATTACAAGATGACAATCATTCTTATACATTACAAGATGACAATCATTCTAATACATTACAAGATGACAATCATTCTTATACATTACATGATGACAATCTTTGTAATACTTTACAAGATGACAATCATACTAATACATTACAAGATGACAATCATTCTAATACATTACAAAATGACAATTTTTGTAATACATTACAAGATGGCAATCATTCTAATACATTACAAAATGACAATCATTCTAATACATTACAAGATGACAATCATTCTAATACATTACAAGATGACAATCATTCTAATACATTACATGATGACAATCTTTGTAATACTTTACAAGATGACAATCATACTAATACATTACAAGATGACAATCATTCTAATACATTACAAAATGACAATCTTTGTAATACATTACAAGATGGCAATCATTCTAATGAATTACAAGATGACAATCATTCTAATACATTACAGGATGAAAATCTTTGTAATACTTTACAAGATGAGAATCATACTAATACATAACAAGATGTCAATCATTCTGATACATTACAAAAAGACAATTATTCTAATACATTAGAAGATGACAATCATTCTAATACATTACAAAATGACAATCATTCTAATACATTACAAGATGACAATCATTCTAATACATTAGAAGATGACAATCATTATAATACATTACAAAATGACAATCATTCTATTACACTACATGATGACAATCTTTGTAATACATTACAAGATGACAATCATACTAATACTTTACAAGATGACAATCATACTAATACATTACAAGATGACAATCCTTGTAATACATTACAAGAAGACAATCATACTAATACATTACAATATGACAATCATTCTAATACATTACATTACAAGATGACAATTATTGTAATATATTACAAAATGACAATCATTCTAATACATTACAAGATGACAATCATACTAATACATTACAAGATGACAATCATACTAATACATTACAAAATCACAATCATTCTAATACATTACATTACAAAATGACAATCTTACTAATACATTACAAGATGACAATCATACTAATACATTACAAGATGACAATCATACTAATACATTACAAAATGACAATCATTCTAATACATTACAAGATTGCAATCATTCTAATACATTATAAGATGACAATCATTCTAATACATTACATGATGACAATCTTTGTAATACATTACAAGATGACAATCATACTCATACATTACAAGATGACAATCATTCTAATACATTACAAAATGACATTCATTATAATGCATTACAAGATGACAATCATACTAATACATTACAAAATGACAATCATTCTAATACATTACAAGATGACAATCTTTGTAATACATTACAAGATGACAATCATACTCATACATTACAAAATGACAATCATTCTAATACATTACAAGATGACAATCATACTCATACATTACAAAATGACAATCTTTCTAATACATTACAAGATGACAATCATACTAATACATTACAAGATGACAATCTTTGTAATACATTACAAGATGACAATCATACTCATACATTACAAGATGACAATCATTCTAATACATTACAAAATGACAATCATTATAATGCATTACAAAATGACAATCATTCTAATATATTACGAAATGACAATCATTCTAATACATTACAAGATGACAATCATTCTAATACATTACATAATGACAATCATTCTAATGCATTAGAAAATGACAATCATTCTAATACATTACAAAATGACAATCATTCTAATACATTACATGATTACAATTATACTGATACATTACAAGATGGCAATCATTCTAATACATTACAAGATGACAATCATACTAATACATTACAAGATGACAATCATTCTAATACATTACAAAATGACTATCTTTGTAATACATTACAAGATGACAATCATACTAATACATTACATGATGACAATCTTTGTAATACATTACAAGATGACAATAAATTCTAATATATTACATGATGACAATCTTTGTAATACATTACAAGATGACAATCATACTAATACATTACAAGATGACAATCTTTGTAATACATTACAAGATGACAATCATACTCATACATTACAAGATGACAATCATTCTAATACATTACAAAATGACAATCATTCTAATGCATTACAAAATGACAATCATTCTAATACATTACATTACTAGATGACAAACATACTAATACATTACAAAATGACAATGATTCTAATACATTACAAGATGACAATCATTCTAATACATTACAAGATGGAAATCATTCTAATACATTACAAGATGACAATCATTCTAATACATTACAAGATGACTATCTTTGTAATAAATTACAAGATGACAATCATACTCATACATTACAAGATGACAATCATTCTAATACATTACAAAATGACACTCATTCTAATGCATTACAAAATGACAATCATACTAATACATTACAAGATGACAATCATTCTAATTCATTACAAAATGACAATCATTCTAATACATTACAAAATGACAATCATTGTATTACATTACAAGATGACAATCATTCTAATACATTACAAGATGACAATCATTATAATACATTACAAAATGACAATCATTCTAATACATTACAAAATGACAATCATTCTAAGACATTAAAAAACGACAATCATTCTAATACATTACAAAATGACAATCATTCTAATACATTACAAAATGACAATCATTCTAATACATTACAAGATGACAATCATTCTAATACATTACAAAATGACAATCATTCTAATGCTTTACAAAATGACCATCATTCTAATACATTACAAAATGACAATCATTCTAATACATTACAAAATGACAATCATTCTAAGACATTACAAGATGACAATCATACTAATACATTACAAGATGACAATCATTCTAATACATTACAAAATGACAATCATTCTAATACATTACAAGATGACAATCATACTAATACATTACAAGATGACAATCTTTGTAATACATTACAAGATGACAATCATACTCATACATTACAAGATGACAATCATTCTAATACATTACAAGATGACAATCATTATAATACATTACAAAATGACAATCATTCTAATACATTACAAAATGACAATCATTCTAATGCATTACAAAATGACAATCATTCTAATACATTACATTACAAGATGACAAACATACTAATACATTACAAAATGACAATCATTGTAATACATTACAAGATGACAATCATTCTAATACATTACAAGATGGCAATCATTCTAATACATTACAAGATGACAATCATTCTAATACATTACAAAATGACAATCATACTAATACATTACAAGATGACAATCATTCTTATACATTACAAGATGACAATCATTCTAATACATTACAAGATGACAATCATTCTTATACATTACATGATGACAATCTTTGTAATACTTTACAAGATGACAATCATACTAATACATTACAAGATGACAATCATTCTAATACATTACAAAATGACAATTTTTGTAATACATTACAAGATGGCAATCATTCTAATACATTACAAGATGACAATCATTCTAATACATTACATGATGACAATCATTCCAATACATTACGAGATGGCAATCATTCTAATACATTACAAGATGACAATCATTCTAATACATTACAAGATGACAATCATTCTAATAGATTACAAAATGACAATCATTCTAATACATTACATGATGCCACTCTTTGCAATACTTTACAAGATGACAATCATTCTAATACATTACAAAATGACAATCATTCTAATACATTACATTACTAGATGACAAACATACTAATACATTACAAAATGACAATCATTCTAATACATTACAAGATGGCAATCATTCTAATACATTACAAGATGACAATCATTCTAATACATTACAAAATGACAATCATACTAATACATTACAAGATGACAATCATTCTAATACATTACAAGATGACAATCATTCTAATACATTACAAGATGACAATCATTCTTATACATTACATGATGACAATCTTTATAATACTTTACAAGATGACAATCATACTAATACATTACAAGATGACAATCATTCTAATACATTACAAAATGACAATCTTTGTAATACATTACAAGATGGCAATCATTCTAATACATTACAAGATGACAATCATTCTAATACATTACATGATGACAATCATTCTGATACTTTAGAAGATGACAATCATTCTAATACATTACGAGATGGCAATCATTCTAATACATTACAAGATGACAATCATTCTAATACATTACAAGATGACAATCATTCTAATAGATTACAAAATGACAATCATTCTAATACATTACAAAATGACAATCATTCTAATACATTACGAGATGGCAATCATTCTAATACATTACGAGATGACAATCATTCTAATACATTACAAGATGACAATCATTCTAATACATTACAAAATGACAATCATTCTAATACATTACAAAATGACAATCATTCTAATACATTACGAGATGGCAATCATTCTAATACATTACAAGATGACAATCATTCTAATAGATTATAAAATGACAATCATTCTAATACATTACAAAATGACAATCATACTAATACATTACAAAATGACAATCATTCTAATACATTACGAGATGGCAATTATTCTAATACATTACAAGATGACAATCATTCTAATAGATTATAAAATGACAATCATACTAATACATTACAAAATGACAATCATTCTAATAGATTATAAAATGACAATCATTCTAATACATTACATGATGCCAATCTTTGCAATACTTTACAAGATGACAATCATTCTAATACATTACAAGATGACAATCATTCTAATACATTACAAGATGACAATCAATCTAATACATTACAAGATGACAATCATTCTAATAGATTACAAAATGACAATCATTCTAATACATTACAAAATGACAATCATACTAATACATTACAAAATGACAATCATTCTAATACATTACAAGATGACAATCATTCTAATAGATTATAAAATGACAATCATTCTAATACATTACAAAATGACAATCATACTAATACATTACAAAATGACAATCATTCTAATACATTACGAGATGGCAATCATTCTAATACATTACAAGATGACAATCATTCTAATAGATTATAAAATGACAATCATTCTAATAGATTATATAATGACAATCATTCTAATACATTACATGATGCCATTCTTTGCAATACTTTACAAGATGACAATCATTCTAATACATTACAAAATGACAATCATTCTAATACATTACAAAATGACAATCATTCTAATACATTACAAGATGACAATCATTCTAATAGATTACTAAATGACAATCATTCTAATAGATTATAAAATGACAATCATTCTAATACATTACATGATGCCAATCTTTGCAATACTTTACAAGATGACAATCATTCTAATAGATTACAAAATGACAATCATTCTAATACATTACATTACAAGATGACAATCATTCTAATACATTACATTACAAGATGACAATCATTCTAATACATTACAAGATGACAATCATTCTAATACATTACAAGATGACAATCATTCTAATAGATTACAAAATGACAATCATTCTAATACATTACATTACAAGATGACAATCATTCTAATACATTACAAGATGACAATCATTCTAATACATTACAAGATGACAATCATTCTAATAGATTATAAAATGACAATCATTCTAATACTTTACATGATGCCAATCTTTGCAATACTTTACAAGATGACAATCATTCTAATAGATTACAAGATGACAATCATTCTAATACATTACAAGATGACAATCATTCTAATAGATTACAAGATGACAATCATTCTAATACATTACATGATGCCAATCTTTGCAATACTTTACAAGATGACAATCATTCTAATAGATTACAAGATGACAATCATTCTAATACATTACAAAATGACAATCATTCTAATACATTACAAAATGACAATCATTCTAATACATTACATGATGCCAATCTTTGCAATACTTTACAAGATGACAATCATTCTAATAGATTACAAAATGACAATCATTCTAATACATTACAAGATGACAATCATTCTAATACATTACAAAATGACAATCATACTAATACATTACAAGATGACAATCATTCTAATACATTACAAGATGACAATCATTCTAATAGATTATAAAATGACAATCATTCTAATACATTACAAGATGACAATCATTCTAATACATTACAAAATGACAATCATACTAATACATTACAAGATGACAATCATTCTAATACATTACAAGATGACAATCATTCTAATACATTACAAGATGACAATCATTCTTATACATTACATGATGACAATCTTTGTAATACTTTACAAGATGACAATCATACTAATACATTACAAGATGACAATCATTCTAATACATTACAAAATGACAATCTTTGTAATACATTACAAGATGGCAATCATTCTAATACATTACAAGATGACAATCATTCTAATACATTACATGATGACAATCATTCTGATACTTTAGAAGATGACAATCATTCTAATACATTACGAGATGGCAATCATTCTAATACATTACAAGATGACAATCATTCTAATACATTACAAGATGACAATCATTCTAATAGATTACAAAATCACAATCATTCTAATACATTACATGATGCCAATCTTTGCAATACTTTACAAGATGACAATCATTCTAATACATTACAAGATGACAATCATTCTAATACATTACAAGATGACAATCATTCTAATAGATTACAAAATGACAATCATTCTAATAGATTACAAAATGACAATCATTCTAATAGATTATAAAATGACAATCATTCTAATACATTACATGATGCCAATCTTTGCAATACTTTACAAGATGACAATCATTCTAATACATTACAAGATGACAATCATTCTAATACATTACAAGATGACAATCATTCTAATACATTACAAGATGACAATCATTCTAATACATTACAAGATGACAATCATTCTAATACATTACAAGATGCCAATCTTTGCAATACTTTACAAGATGACAATCATTCTAATACATTACAAGATGACAATCATTCTAATACATTACAAGATGACAATCATTCTAATAGATTACAAAATGACAATCATTCTAATACATTACATGATGCCAATCTTTGCAATACTTTACAAGATGACAATCATTCTAATACATTACAAGATGACAATCATTCTAATACATTACAAGATGACAATCATTCTAATAGATTACAAAATGACAATCATTCTAATAGATTATAAAATGACAATCATTCTAATACATTACATGATGCCAATCTTTGCAATACTTTACAAGATGACAATCATTCTAAGACATTACAAGATGACAATCATTCTAATACATTACAAGATGACAATCATTCTAATAGATTACAAAATGACAATCATTCTAATACATTACATGATGCCAATCTTTGCAATACTTTACAAGATGACAATCATTCTAATACATTACAAGATGACAATCATTCTAATACATTACAAGATGACAATCATTCTAATAGATTATAAAATGACAATCATTCTAATACATTACAAGATGACAATCATTCTAATAGATTATAAAATGACAATCATTCTAATACATTACAAAATGACAATCATTCTAATACATTACAAGATGACAATCATTCTAATAGATTACAAGATGACAATCATTCTAATACATTACAAAATGACAATCATTCTAATACATTACAAGATGACAATCATTCTAATAGATTACAAGATGACAATCATTCTAAAAGATTATAAAATGACAATCATTCTAATAGATTATAAAATGACAATCATTCTAATACATTACATGATGCCAATCTTTGCAATACTTTACAAGATGACAATCATTCTAATACATTACAAGATGACAATCATTCTAATAGATTATAAAATGACAATCATTCTAATAGATTATAAAATGACAATCATTCTAATACATTACAAAATGACAATCTTTGTAATACATTACAAGATGGCAATCATTCTAATACATTACAAGATGACAATCATTCTAATACATTACATGATGACAATCATTCTGATACTTTAGAAGATGACAATCATTCTAATACATTACGAGATGGCAATCATTCTAATACATTACAAGATGACAATCATTCTAATACATTACAAGATGACAATCATTCTAATAGATTACAAAATGACAATCATTCTAATACATTACATGATGCCAATCTTTGCAATACTTTACAAGATGACAATCATTCTAATACATTACAAGATGACAATCATTCTAATACATTACAAGATGACAATCATTCTAATACATTACAAAATGACAATCATTCTAATACATTACATGATGCCAATCTTTGCAATACTTTACAAGATGACAATCATTCTAATACATTACAAGATGACAATCATTCTAATACATTACAAGATGACAATCATTCTAATACATTACAAGATGACAATCATTCTAATACATTACAAGATGACAATCATTCTAATACATTACAAGATGCCAATCTTTGCAATACTTTACAAGATGACAATCATTCTAATACATTACAAGATGACAATCATTCTAATACATTACAAGATGACAATCATTCTAATAGATTACAAAATGACAATCATTCTAATAGATTACAAGATGACAATCATTCTAATACATTACAAGATGACAATCATTCTAATACATTACAAGATGACAATCATTCTAATAGATTACAAAATGACAATCATTCTAATACATTACAAGATGACAATCATTCTAATACATTACATGATGCCAATCTTTGCAATACTTTACAAGATGACAATCATTCTAATACATTACAAGATGACAATCATTCTAATACATTACAAGATGACAATCATTCTAATAGATTACAAAATGACAATCATTCTAATAGATTATAAAATGACAATCATTCTAATACATTACATGATGCCAATCTTTGCAATACTTTACAAGATGACAATCATTCTAATACATTACAAGATGACAATCATTCTAATACATTACAAGATGACAATCATTCTAATAGATTACAAAATGACAATCATTCTAATACATTACATGATGCCAATCTTTGCAATACTTTACAAGATGACAATCATTCTAATACATTACAAGATGACAATCATTCTAATACATTACAAGATGACAATCATTCTAATAGATTATAAAATGACAATCATTCTAATACATTACAAGATGACAATCATTCTAATAGATTATAAAATGACAATCATTCTTATACATTACAAAATGACAATCATTCTAATACATTACAAGATGACAATCATTCTAATAGATTACAAGATGACAATCATTCTAATACATTACAAAATGACAATCATTCTAATACATTACAAGATGACAATCATTCTAATAGATTACAAGATGACAATCATTCTAATAGATTATAAAATGACAATCATTCTAATAGATTATAAAATGACAATCATTCTAATACATTACATGATGCCAATCTTTGCAATACTTTACAAGATGACAATCATTCTAATACATTACAAGATGACAATCATTCTAATAGATTATAAAATGACAATCATTCTAATAGATTATAAAATGACAATCATTCTAATACATTACATGATGCCAATCTTTGCAATACTTTACAAGATGACAATCATTCTAATAGATTACAAAATGACAATCATTCTAATACATTACATTACAAGATGACAATCATTCTAATACATTACAAGATGACAATCATTCTAATACATTACAAGATGACAATCATTCTAATAGATTATAAAATGACAATCATTCTAATAGATTATAAAATGACAATCATTCTAATAGATTACAAGATGACAATCATTCTAATAGATTATAAAATGACAATCATTCTAATAGATTATAAAATGACAATCATTCTAATACATTACATGATGCCAATCTTTGCAATACTTTACAAGATGACAATCATTCTAATACATTACAAGATGACAATCATTCTAATACATTACAAGATGACAATCATTCTAATACATTACAAGATGACAATCATTCTAATACATTACAAGATGACAATCATTCTAATAGATTATAAAATGACAATCATTCTAATACATTACATGATGCCAATCTTTGCAATACTTTACAAGATGACAATCATTCTAATACATTACAAGATGACAATCATTCTAATAGATTATAAAATGACAATCATTCTAATACATTACATGATGCCAATCTTTGCAATACTTTACAAGATGACAATCATTCTAATACATTACAAGATGACAATCATTCTAATACATTACAAGATGACAATCATTCTAATACATTACAAGATGACAATCATTCTAATACATTACAAGATGACAATCATTCTAATAGATTATAAAATGACAATCATTCTAATACATTACATGATGCCAATCTTTGCAATACTTTACAAGATGACAATCATTCTAATAGATTATAAAATGACAATCATTCTAATACATTACAAAATGACAATCATTCTAATACATTACAAGATGACAATCATTCTAATAGATTGCAAAATGACAATCATTCTAATACATTACAAAATGACAATTATTCTAATACATTACAAGATGACAATCATTCTAATAGATTATAAAATGACAATCATTCTAATAGATTACAAAATGACAATCATTCTAATAGATTACAAGATGACAATCATTCTAATAGATTATAAAATGACAATCATTCTAATAGAT
The DNA here is from genome assembly GCA_029339505.1 of Unio delphinus. Classification (NCBI taxonomy): domain Eukaryota; kingdom Metazoa; phylum Mollusca; class Bivalvia; order Unionida; family Unionidae; genus Unio; species Unio delphinus. The sequence continues at coordinate 1,894,083 of JAQISU010000130.1, forward strand.
TATAAAATGACAATCATTCTAATACATTACATGATGCCAATCTTTGCAATACTTTACAAGATGACAATCATTCTAATAGATTACAAAATGACAATCATTCTAATAGATTACAAGATGACAATCATTCTAATAGATTATAAAATGACAATCATTCTAATAGATTATAAAATGACAATCATTCTAATACATTACATGATGCCAATCTTTGCAATACTTTACAAGATGACAATCATTCTAATACATTACAAGATGACAATCATTCTAATAGATTATAAAATGACAATCATTCTAATAGATTGTAAAATGACAATCATTCTAATACATTACATGATGCCAATCTTTGCAATACTTTACAAGATGACAATCATTCTAATAGATTATAAAATGACAATCATTCTAATACATTACAAAATGACAATCATTCTAATACATTACAAGATGACAATCATTCTAATAGATTACAAAATGACAATCATTCTAATACATTACAAGATGACAATCATTCTAATAGATTACAAAATGACAATCATTCTAATACATTACAAAATGACAATCATTCTAATACATTACAAGATGACAATCATTCTAATAGATTATAAAATGACAATCATTCTAATAGATTGCAAAATGACAATCATTCTAATAGATTACAAGATGACAATCATTCTAATAGATTATAAAATGACAATCATTCTAATAGATTATAAAATGACAATCATTCTAATACATTACATGATGCCAATCTTTGCAATACTTTACAAGATGACAATCATTCTAATAGATTACAAAATGACAATCATTCTAATAGATTACAAGATGACAATCATTCTAATAGATTATAAAATGACAATCATTCTAATAGATTATAAAATGACAATCATTCTAATACATTACATGATGCCAATCTTTGCAATACTTTACAAGATGACAATCATTCTAATACATTACAAGATGACAATCATTCTAATAGATTATAAAATGACAATCATTCTAATAGATTATAAAATGACAATCATTCTAATACATTACATGATGCCAATCTTTGCAATACTTTACAAGATGACAATCATTCTAATAGATTACAAAATGACAATCATTCTAATACATTACATTACAAGATGACAATCATTCTAATACATTACAAGATGACAATCATTCTAATACATTACAAGATGACAATCATTCTAATAGATTATAAAATGACAATCATTCTAATACATTACATGATGCCAATCTTTGCAATACTTTACAAGATGACAATCATTCTAATACATTACAAGATGACAATCATTCTATTACATTACAAGATGACAATCATTCTAATAGATTACAAAATGACAATCATTCTAATACATTACATGATGCCAATCTTTGCAATACTTTACAAGATGACAATCATTCTAATAGATTATAAAATGACAATCATTCTAATACATTACAAAATGACAATCATTCTAATACATTACAAGATGACAATCATTCTAATAGATTACAAAATGACAATCATTCTAATACATTACAAAATGACAATCATTATAATACATTACAAGATGACAATCATTCTAATAGATTATAAAATGAGAATCATTCTAATACATTACATGATGACAATCATTCTAATAGATTATAAAATGACAATCATTCTAATACATTACAAGATGACAATCATTCTAATAGATTATAAAATGACAATCATTCTAATAGATTATAAAATGACAATCATTCTAATAGATTATAAAATGACAATCATTCTAATACATTACATGATGCCAATCTTTGCAATACTTTACAAGATGACAATCATTCTAATACATTACAAGATGACAATCATTCTAATAGATTATAAAATGACAATCATTCTAATACATTACATGATGACAATCATTCTAATAGATTACAAGCTGACAATCATTCTAATACATTACAAGATGACAATCATTCTAATAGATTATAAAATGACAATCATTCTAATACATTACATGATGCCAATCTTTGCAATACTTTACAAGATGACAATCATTCTAATAGATTACAAAATGACAATCATTCTAATACATTACATTACAAGATGACAATCATTCTAATACATTACAAGATGACAATCATTCTAATACATTACAAGATGACAATCATTCTAATAGATTATAAAATGACAATCATTCTAATACATTACATGATGCCAATCTTTGCAATACTTTACAAGATGACAATCATTCTAATAGATTACAAAATGACAATCATTCTAATACATTACATTACAAGATGACAATCATTCTAATACATTACAAGATGACAATCATTCTAATACATTACAAGATGACAATCATTCTAATAGATTACAAAATGACAATCATTCTAATACATTACATGATGCCAATCTTTGCAATACTTTACAAGATGACAATCATTCTAATAGATTACAAAATGACAATCATTCTAATAGATTACAAAATGACAATCATTCTAATACATTACGAGATGACAATCATTCTAATAGATTATAAAATGACAATCATTCTAATAGATTACATGATGCCAATCTTTGCAATACTTTACAAGATGACAATCATTCTAATACATTACAAAATGACAATCATACTAATACATTACAAAATGACAATCATTGTAATACTTTACAAGATGACAATCATTCTAATACATTACAAGATGACAATCATTCTAATACATTACAAAATGACAATCATTCTAAGACATTACAAGATGACAATCATTCTAATACATTACAAGATGACAATCATTCTAATAGATTACAAAATGACAATCATTCTAATACATTACAAGATGACAATCATTCTAATACATTACAAAATGACAATCTTTGTAATACATTACAAGATGGCAATCATTCTAATACATTACAAGATGACAATCATTCTAATACATTACATGATGACAATCTTTGTAATACTTTACAAGATGAGAATCATACTAATACATTACAAGATGACAATCATTCTGATACATTACAAAAAGACAATTATTCTAATACATTACAAGATGACAATCATTCTAATACATTACAAAATGACAATCATTCTAATACATTGCAAGATGACAATCATTCTAATACATTACAAGATGACAATCATTCTAATACATTACAAAATGACAATCATTATAATACATTACAAGATGACAATCATTCTAAGACATTACAAAATGACAATCATTCTAATACATTACAAAATGACAATCATTCTAATACATTACAAGATGATAATCATTATAATACATTATAAAATGACAATCATTCTAATACATTACAAAATGACAATCATTCTAATACATTACAAAATGACAATCATTCTAATACATTACAAAATGACAATCATTCTAAGACATTACAAGATGACAATCATTCTAATACATTACAAGATGACAATCATTATAATACATTACAAAATGACAATCATACTAATACATTACAAAATGACAATCATTCTAATACTTTACAAAATGACAATCATTCTAATACATTACAAGATGACAATCATTATAATACATTACAAAATGACAATCATACTAATACATTACAAAATGACAATCATTCTAATACATTACAAAATGACAATCATTCTAATACATTACAAAATGACAATCATTCTAAAACATTACAAGATGACAATCATTCAAATACATTACAAAATGACAATCATTCTAATGCATTACAAAATAACAATCATTCTAATACATTACAAAATGACAATCATTCTAATACATTACAAAATGACAATCATTCTAAGACATTACAAGATGACAATCATTGTAATACATTACAAGATGACAATCATTCTAATACATTACAAAATGACAATCATTCTAATACATGACAAGATGACAATCATTCTAATACATTACAAGATGACAATCATTCTAATACATTACATGATGACAATCATTCTAATGCATTACAAAATGACAATCATTCTAATACATTACAAAATGACAATCATTCTAATACATTACAAGATGACAATCATTTTAATACATTACATAATGACAATCATTCTAATGCATTACAAAATGACAATCATTCTAATACATTACAAAATGACAATCATTCTAATACATTACATGATGACAATCATACTAATCCATTACAAGATGGGAATCATTCTAATACATTACAAGATGACAATCATTTTAATACATTACATGATGACAATCATTCTAATACATTACATTACAAGATGGCAATCTATCTAATACATTACATTACAAAATGACAATCATTCTAATACATTACAAGATGACAGTCATACTAATACATTACAAGATGACAATCATTCTAATACATTACAAGATGACAATCATTCTAATATATTACAAGTTTGCAATCATACTAATACATTACGAAATGACAATCATTCTAATACATTACAAGATGACAATCATTCTAATAGATTATAAAATGACAATCATTCTAATAGATTATAAAATGACAATCATTCTAATACATTACATGATGCCAATCTTTGCAATACTTTACAAGATGACAATCATTCTAATACATTACAAGATGACAATCATTCTAATAGATTATAAAATGACAATCATTCTAATACATTACATGATGACAATCATTCTAATAGATTACAAGCTGACAATCATTCTAATACATTACAAGATGACAATCATTCTAATAGATTATAAAATGACAATCATTCTAATACATTACATGATGCCAATCTTTGCAATACTTTACAAGATGACAATCATTCTAATAGATTACAAAATGACAATCATTCTAATACATTACATTACAAGATGACAATCATTCTAATACATTACAAGATGACAATCATTCTAATACATTACAAGATGACAATCATTCTAATAGATTATAAAATGACAATCATTCTAATACATTACATGATGCCAATCTTTGCAATACTTTACAAGATGACAATCATTCTAATAGATTACAAAATGACAATCATTCTAATACATTACATTACAAGATGACAATCATTCTAATACATTACAAGATGACAATCATTCTAATACATTACAAGATGACAATCATTCTAATAGATTACAAAATGACAATCATTCTAATACATTACATGATGCCAATCTTTGCAATACTTTACAAGATGACAATCATTCTAATAGATTACAAAATGACAATCATTCTAATAGATTACAAAATGACAATCATTCTAATACATTACGAGATGACAATCATTCTAATAGATTATAAAATGACAATCATTCTAATAGATTACATGATGCCAATCTTTGCAATACTTTACAAGATGACAATCATTCTAATACATTACAAAATGACAATCATACTAATACATTACAAAATGACAATCATTGTAATACTTTACAAGATGACAATCATTCTAATACATTACAAGATGACAATCATTCTAATACATTACAAAATGACAATCATTCTAAGACATTACAAGATGACAATCATTCTAATACATTACAAGATGACAATCATTCTAATAGATTACAAAATGACAATCATTCTAATACATTACAAGATGACAATCATTCTAATACATTACAAAATGACAATCTTTGTAATACATTACAAGATGGCAATCATTCTAATACATTACAAGATGACAATCATTCTAATACATTACATGATGACAATCTTTGTAATACTTTACAAGATGAGAATCATACTAATACATTACAAGATGACAATCATTCTGATACATTACAAAAAGACAATTATTCTAATACATTACAAGATGACAATCATTCTAATACATTACAAAATGACAATCATTCTAATACATTGCAAGATGACAATCATTCTAATACATTACAAGATGACAATCATTCTAATACATTACAAAATGACAATCATTATAATACATTACAAGATGACAATCATTCTAAGACATTACAAAATGACAATCATTCTAATACATTACAAAATGACAATCATTCTAATACATTACAAGATGATAATCATTATAATACATTATAAAATGACAATCATTCTAATACATTACAAAATGACAATCATTCTAATACATTACAAAATGACAATCATTCTAATACATTACAAAATGACAATCATTCTAAGACATTACAAGATGACAATCATTCTAATACATTACAAGATGACAATCATTATAATACATTACAAAATGACAATCATACTAATACATTACAAAATGACAATCATTCTAATACTTTACAAAATGACAATCATTCTAATACATTACAAGATGACAATCATTATAATACATTACAAAATGACAATCATACTAATACATTACAAAATGACAATCATTCTAATACATTACAAAATGACAATCATTCTAATACATTACAAAATGACAATCATTCTAAAACATTACAAGATGACAATCATTCAAATACATTACAAAATGACAATCATTCTAATGCATTACAAAATAACAATCATTCTAATACATTACAAAATGACAATCATTCTAATACATTACAAAATGACAATCATTCTAAGACATTACAAGATGACAATCATTGTAATACATTACAAGATGACAATCATTCTAATACATTACAAAATGACAATCATTCTAATACATGACAAGATGACAATCATTCTAATACATTACAAGATGACAATCATTCTAATACATTACATGATGACAATCATTCTAATGCATTACAAAATGACAATCATTCTAATACATTACAAAATGACAATCATTCTAATACATTACAAGATGACAATCATTCTAATACATTACATAATGACAATCATTCTAATGCATTACAAAATGACAATCATTCTAATACATTACAAAATGACAATCATTCTAATACATTACATGATGACAATCATACTAATCCATTACAAGATGGGAATCATTCTAATACATTACAAGATGACAATCATTTTAATACATTACATGATGACAATCATTCTAATACATTACATTACAAGATGGCAATCTATCTAATACATTACATTACAAAATGACAATCATTCTAATACATTACAAGATGACAGTCATACTAATACATTACAAGATGACAATCATTCTAATACATTACAAGATGACAATCATTCTAATATATTACAAGTTTGCAATCATACTAATACATTACGAAATGACAATCATTCTAATACATTACAAGATGACAATCATTCTAATACATTACAAGATGACAGTCATACTAATACATTACAAGATGACAATCATTCTAATACATTACATTACAAAATGACAATCATTCTAATACATTACAAGATGACAATCATACTAATACATTACAAGATGACAATCATTCTAATCCATTACAAGATGACAATCATTCTAATATATTACAAGTTTGCAATGATACTAATACATTACGAAATGACAATCATTCTAATACATTTCAAGATGGCAATCATACTAATACATTACAAAATGACATCATTCTAATACATTACAAAATGACAATCATTCTAATACATTATAAAATGACAATCATTCTAATACATTACATGATGACAATCTTTGTAATGCATCACATGATGTCAATAACAATACATTACAATATGTATATCATTCTTGTCTTATACATAACAAGATGTTAGTCATTTTAGTAAATAACAATATGACAATCATTCTAATACATTAAAAGATGTTATACACTCTAATAAAGTACATCATGGCATTCATTATAATTAACTACAAGATCTCATTCAAATACATTTCAAGATGGCAAACCCTCTAATACACTGAAAAATGTCATTCATTCCAATACATTAGTACATTAAAAGACGTCAATCATTCCAGTACATTTTAAAATGACAATCCTTCTAATGCATTATAATATGTCAATCACTATAATACATTAAATATACCATTCGTTATCGCATATTAAAAGATGCAAACCATTCTAGTACATACAAAGATGTCAATCATTCTAATAAATTAAAATATCTCATTCACTCTAACACAAAATGCCATTCATTCAAATACGTTAAAAAATCTCATTCAGTCTAACACATCACACGATTTCATTCATTGTGATACATTTGAAGATCTCATTCGCTCTAACACATCACAAGATGTAATTCATTCTAATTACATTAAATGATCTCATTCACTCTAACACATCAAAAGTTTCCATTCATTCAAAAAGATCTCATTCAGTCTAACACATAACACGATTTCATTAATTCTGATACATTTGAAGATTTCATTCACTCTTACACATAACAAGATGCCATTCACTCTAATACATTAACATATCTAATTCACTTTATCACATCACAAGATGTCATTCACTCTAATATATGGCGTTAATCCCTACAACAAAACCTACAAAAAATACATTACGAGATTGCAAACACCCTAATACAAGATGTCAATCATCTTAATACATTACAAGATGACAATCAGTTTAATAGATTACAAGATGTCATTCATTCTAGATGTAATTCATTCTAATGACATAAACATATATCATTTATTATGGCACATTACTAGATCGCATTCATTCTAATACATTACAAGATATAATTCATTCTGATACATTACACGATGTCATTCATTCTAGTACATTACAAAATATCATTTATTCAGATACATTACACGATGACATTCATTCAAATACATTACACGATGACATTCATTCAAATACATTACAAGATATCATTCATTCTGATACATTACAAGATATAATTCATTCTAATACATTACAAGATGGCATTCACTGTAATAAATTGCAAAATGTCGATTACTCTAATACATTACAAATTGGCATTTGCTTAATTACATTACAATATGGCCGACGCTCTAATCCATGACAAGATGACATTCATTATAATGCACTATAATATGGCAAGCACTCTAATACATTCCAATATTCACTCTAATACATTACAAGATTCAGTCTAATACATTACAAGATTCGCTAATACATTACAAGATTAACAACTTACAAAATGGCAAACACTCTAATTCATTACAAGATCCTTTCTAATACATTACAAGATTCACTCGAATGCATTACAAGATTCACTCTAATAAATTACAAGATGGCAAGCACTCTAAATCATTACAAGATTGGTATCGATCTGTAAAAGAAGAAAGTGCACATATTCTGAATGTTTACCGCATTTTCATTTAGTTTTTCCATAGAGGCTTATAGTATAACTAGCGAAAAATCTTCCCTTTGAATCTGCATAACTTACACAATTAATGTCATTTAAAACTACAGTAACCAATTGATTTGCACCTTGCAAATGACACTGAATCTTATTTGCATATATCACATATGTTCAAAGATAATTTTGTGGCAAATGCCATTATTTTCTTGTTTTAGAATGGGACGACGCATATTTTATTCTTCATCAGCCAAGGGACGCCGTCATCAAAGAAGTTCGTAAATGTGACGTCACTACATCCGGGCCTTCAGCGAGTGCAACTGCTGAAACCGAACATGCCCACAGCTTCGATGCCTGATGACGTTTGGACAACTGATGTTCTCAATCCACATGTAAGTTGGAAAGATTGGTATATGCTTTTTACTAGCACCAGTATAACATTTCGACGCTTGTGGCCTAATTCATGAGTACCTTAGACGTTCATTTGCCGTTTTTAATTGAATCTACTTAAAGCAAAATGCTCGTTAAAACAATGCCTCTATATTATGAACGGGGTGGGTGATGGCGAGTACATCACATAAATGGCATTATTGAACAAGTTTACAATTTGTTCGGTAACGGGGTTAGGGTGGGGACTAAGCCTCGTTGAGCGCATTGTTTATTTTGTGCAATAATGATCAATGTCTAATGAAACAAAAAGCAATTAAGAAGTAAAATATATATTACACCAATTAAATGGGCTGCAGAAAATTCTGAAATTACAGTATGGTGTTCATAAGAAAAAGGACTTCATTGCGTGGTAAAAGATTGGTAATGTGAATAGAACCTCACTTCCGGACTTTTGTTCTAAGTGATTTCCTCTTCGTTAGAACTTTCATGCAAAAACTGAAGTGAATGATGAAGGATGAAAACAAATATCATATTATCATACAAATTCAAGATCACAAGTACGATGAGTTTAAGTAACAACAAGTGACGTTTTAGTTTACTTTTCATTGTATACGATCCCCTCTTCATTCCTAGATTGAGGTTCCTGCAGAAGAAACTACATATTGGTGGTACGTGACCAGGCTTCCTCCTTTAAAACACAAGCATCACATCATTAAGGTGAGCACAGATAGCTTTGACTGTACACAAAAATATGTTGAAAAGGTGTGACAAGAAGTGGTGTACCAGTGCTTCATAATTGTTGTTGTTGCAGTTGTGGTAGGGTTTAACGCCACTTTTCAGCACACGATATGCTATCATGGTGGCCAGGATTAATGGTGGAGGAAGAACCCGGGAAAACCCCGGAAAGAACCACCGACCCATGAGAAGCTACTGGCAGGCTTTCTCACAAACCCACAATGGCCGAATCTGAGCCTCGAACCCACGCAGACAGAGGTGAGATGGCATTGATCTGTAACGGAGAGCGCTTGAGACCACTCGGCCATTCGGAGCCCCTCTTGATAATTGTGGTGACGTCTCTAATGTAGGCGAGTCTCTGTCATGTTAAGGATTAACGCTCGAGAAGAGAATTAAAACCAGGAAGCGATCAAAAGCTTCATCCATACTCCTCCACTGTGTATTGATTAGATCGATACGTCGAATGTCAGATATTAAGACGACAAGGCGTGAAACCAGGTTCAATTAAAGGTTATGCTCCTTTCTAAATTTAGTTTTGTGCTTACATTCATTTGCCTAAATCCTATGCTTATTCTTTTATAGATATAAGCATTCGGATACCATTGTATCTCGATGTCAATCAATGTACGTTTGTCAATACCTTGTATATCGATTTCAATCAATGTAAGATTATAATTACCTCTGTATATCGATATATATCAAAATTGAGCTTTGTCAGTGTCTTTCCATATCGATAACAAACAATGTAGAATTATCAATACCTCATATATCGATCTCAATCAATGTAGTTTTTTTCAATAACTTTGTATATCGATATCAGTCAATGTAGGTTTAGCAATACCTTTGTAAATCGATATCAATCAGTGTAGTTTTGTCAATATCGTTGTATATCGATATCAGTCCATGTAGGTTTGTCAATAACTTTGTATATTGATATCAATCAATTTAGGTTTATAAATACCTTTATATCGATATAAATCAATATATGTTTATCAATACCTTTGTAGATCGATATCAATCATTGTAGGTTATCAATACCTTGCATATCGATATCAGTCAATGTAGGTTTGTCAATAACTTTGTATATCGATATCAATCAATATAATTATGTTTATCAATATCTCCGTAGATCGATATCAATCAAGGTATGTTTATCATTATCTCTGTATATCGATATCAATCAAGGTAGGTTTATCAATGCTTTTGTTTATCGATATCAATCAATAAAGGTTTGTCAATAATTTTATATATCGCTATCAATCTATGTAGGTTTATCAGTACATTTGTATATCGAATGATTATTATTATGATTAATGATTATTTTGAGAATGCTCAGTTATGGTTATATATAATTTTTCTTGTTAAAGCTGAGTATGCTTTTTTCCTAACCTATTTTTTAAAAATACAATTACCCACTGTATTATTTAATTTAAAACATGTAAATACGTATTGCATTGTGTTGTTCTCACTACTATTGATCGTTTCATAGAGTCAGTCACCAATCAGCATATGCTGCTTTTCCTGATAGTGCTGCGTAGTAGTTCCCTAACTTGTAACATTGAATTTGCTGTGAAATATTCAGTTTATCGTCAAAAACCTCGGACATGTAAAGATCTCATTTCCACTGGATTACTTATATAATGTGCGCACGTGGTTGCATGTATAATTTAAATAAAGAGTGAAGTCAAGGTTTCAATCTTCATCAGTTCCGATGTTTTACAGCAACGATAGGTTCGATTTTATTCATTTTAGAATGGCATTATTTCCCATGAAAATGAAGTCATATGAACAACGTTCCTTTGCATGCAGGGCCCAGCAACGTGGAACGAATTGCCCACTGAATTTAGGCACAAAGACACAGTGACTTAATTAAATTCGATTGAAAGAACAGACATAAAGACCTAATAATGTTGCCTTATCTTAAATATTTTCGTCAGTTTTCTGTTTTCTAATTTCATGCTCTTTTACGCGCAAGTTGTAATCAGTTAAACTTTAGATACTCCACCATTTTAAAGACTAGATACTATACAATCATGTTTTAAAGAATAGATATTAAACTGTTTTAAATATTATATACTAACTTGGTTTAAAGAATAGATACTAAGTTGCTTTAAAGACTAGATACTAAATTGTTTTAAATACTTGACAATACATTGTTTTAAAGACTAGATACTAAACTCTTTATATACTTGAGACTAAATTGTGTTAACGACTAACTCTAATCTGTTTTAAAGGCTAGATAATAAACTGTTTTAAAGACAAGATACTAAATTATGTTAAGACTAGATACTAACCTGGTTTAAAGGCTGGATGCAAAACTGTTTTAAATACTAATCGTAAACGGCTTTAAAGACTATCACAAACTGTTATAGAGATTAAATGCTAAATTGTTTTTTGACTCGAGACTAAATTGTGTTAAAGACTAAATACTTAACTGTTTTAAAGAATAGATAATAAAAAAATTTAAAGACTAGATACTAAACTGTGTTGAAGATTAGATTCTAAAATGTTTTAAAGACAAGATTTTAAACTTTGTTAAAGACTAGCTACTAAACTTGTTTAAAGACTAGATATTAACATATTTTAAAGACTAGATACTAAACTGTTTCAAACAATAGATACTAAATTGTTTTAATGACTAGATACTAAATTGTTTTAAAAATGGATACTGAATTGTTTTAAAGACTAAATACAGAACAACTGTCTTATTGACTAGATACTAAATGATTTTAAATACTAGATACTAAACGTGTTTAAAAACTCGATACTAATCTGTCTAAAAACTCGATACTAAACTGTTTTAAAGTGTAAATACGGCTTTATTTTAAAGACTAGATAATAAACTTTTATTGATTAGATACTCAACTGTTTTATACAATGGGTACTAAATTGTCGGAAAGTCTAGATACTAAATTGTTTTAAAGAGTAAAAGCTGCACTGTTTTAAAGACTAGATACTATACTGTTCAAACAATGCACGATAAACTGTTTCAAAGAGTGGATACTAAATCTTGTTCAAGAAAAAATACTAAGTTGGATTAAAGAATATGTACACAATAGATACAAAATTCTTTTCAGGACTTGAAAATACACGTTTTTAAAATAAAATATACTAAACTGTGTTAAAGAATAGATTTTAAAATGTTTTAAGAGTAGATATTAAACTGTGCTAAATTATAGATACTAAACTGTTTACAAGTTAGGTACTAAACTGTTTAAAGAAATGATACTAAAATGTTTAAAGAAATGATACTAAACTGTTTAAATAATATATACTGTACTAAACTATTTAAAGAATAGATACTAAACTATTTAAAGAATATATGCAAAACTGTTTAAAGAATAGATTCTATTTTTGTATAAAGAATATATACTAAATTGTTTTATTGGTTAAGTACTAAATTGTTTTGAGGAATATATACTAAATGTTTCAAATGTTAGGTACTAAACTGTTTAAATAATAGATACTGTACTAAACTGTTTAAAGAATATATACTAAACTATTTAAAGAATATATACTAAACTATTTAAAGAATAGATACTAAACTGTTTAAAGAATAGATACTGTACTAAACTGTTTAAAGAATAGATACTAAACTATTTAAAGAATAGATACTAAACTGTTTAAAGAATATATACTAAACTATTTAAAGAATATATACTAAACTGTTTAAAGAATAGATACTGTACTAAACTGTTTAAAGAATAGATACTAAACTATTTAAAGAATAGATACTAAACTGTTTAAAGAATATATACTAAACTGTTCAAATAATAGATACTAAACTATTTAAAGAACAGATACTAAACTGTTTAAAGAATATATACTAAACTATTTAAAGAATATATACTAAACTGTTTAAAGAATAGATACTGTACTAAACTGTTTAAAGAATAGATACTAAACTATTTAAAGAATAGATACTAAACTGTTTAAAGAATATATACTAAACTATTTAAAGAATATATACTAAACTGTTTAAAGAATAGATACTAAACTGTTTAAAGAATAGATACTGTACTAAACTGTTTAAAGAATAGATACTAAACTATTTAAAGAATAGATACTAAACTGTTTAAAGAATATATACTAAGCTATTTAAAGAATATATACTAAACTGTTTAAAGAATAGATACTAAACTGTTTAAAGAATAGATACTGTACTAAACTGTTTAAAGAATAGATACTAAACTATTTAAAGAATAGATACTAAACTGTTTAGAGAATATATACTAAACTATTTAAAGAAAAGGTACTGTACTAAACTTTTTAAAGAATATATACTAAACTATTTAAAGAATATATACTAAACTATTTAAAGAATATATACTAAACTATTTAAAGAATATATACTAAACTATTTAAAGAATAGATACTAAACTGTTTAAAGAATATATACTAAACTATTTAAAGAATAGATACTAAACTATTTAAAGAATATATACTAAACTGTTTAAAGAATATATACTAAACTATTTAAAGAAAAGGTACTGTACTAAACTGTTTAAAGAATATATACTAAACTATTTAAAGAATATATACTAAAATATTTAAAGAATATATACTAAACTATTTAAAGAATAGATACTGTTCTAAACTGTTTAAAGCATATATACTAAACTGTTTAAAGAATAGATACTAAACTGTTTAAAGAATAGATACTAAACTGTTTAGATAATAGATATTAAACTGTTTACAGAATAAATACTAAACTATTTAAAGAATAGATACTAAACTGTTTAGAGAATAGATACTAAACTGTTTAAAAAATAGATACTGTACTAAACTGATTAAAGGATAGATACTAAACTATTGAAAGAATATATACTAAACTCTTTAAAGAATATACACTAAACTTTTAAAGAAAAGGTACTGTACTAAACTGTTTAAAGAATAGATACTAAACTGTTTAGATAATAGATATTAAACTGTTTACAGAATAAATACTAAACTATTTAAAGAATATATACTAAACTCTTTAAAGAAAAGGTACTGTACTAAACTGTTTAAAGAATATATACTAAACTATTGAAAGAATAGATACTAAACTATTTAAAGAATATATACTAAACTATTTAAAGAATGGATACTAAGCTATTTAAAGAATATATACTAAACTGTTTAATGAATAGATACTGTACTAAACTGTTTAAAGAATACATACTAAACTGTTTGAAGAATAGATACTAAACTGTTTAAAGAATATATACTAAACTATTGAAAGAATAGATACTAAACTGTTTAAAGGATATATACAAAACTGTTTAAAGAATAGATACTAACCTATTTAAAGAATATATGTGAAACTGTTTAAAGAATTGTTAATAAACTATTTAAAGAGTAGATACTAAATTGTTTAAAGAATATATACTAAACTGTTTAAAGAATAGATACTAAACTATTTAAAGAATAGATACTAAACTGTTTAAAGAATAGATACTAAACTGTTTACAGAATAAATTCTAAATTGTTTAAAGAATATATACTAAACTGTTTAAATAATAGATACTAAACCATTTAAAGAATATATACTAAACTGTTTAAAGAATAGATACTAAACCATTTAAAGAATATATACTAAACTATTTAAAGAATAGATACTAAACTGTTTAAAGAATAGATACTAAACTGTTTACAGAATAAATACTAAATTGTTTAAAGAATATATACTAAACTGTTTAAAGAATATATACTAAACTGTTTAAAGAATACATACTAAACTGTTTAAAGAATAGATAATAAACTGTTTAAAGAATATATACTAAATTGTTTAAAGAATACATACTAAACAATTTAAAGAATACATACTAAACTGTTTAAAGAATAGATACTAAACCATTTAAAGAATACATACTAAACTATTTAAAGAATAGATACTAAATTATTTAAAGAATATATACTAAACTGTTTAAAGAATACATACTAAACTGTTTAAAGAATATATACTAAACTATTTAAAGAATACATACTAAACTATTTAAAGAATAGATACTAAATTGTTTAAAGAATACATACTAAACTGTTTAAAGAATATATACTAAACTGTTTAAAGAATAGATACTAAACTATTTAAAGAATATATACTAAACTGTTTAAAGAATAGATACTAAACTGTTTAAAGAATAGATACTAAACTGTTTACAGAATAAATACTAATTTATTTAAAGAATAGCTACTGTTCTAAACTATTTGAAGAATACATACTAAACTGTTTAAAGAATAGATACGAAACTGTTTAAAGAATAGATACGAAACTGTTTAAAGAATAGATACTAAACTGTTTAAAGAATATATACTAAACTATTTAAAGAATATATACTAAACTGTTTAAAGAATAGATACTATACTGTTTAAAGGTTAGATAATAAACTGTTTAGATAATAGATACTAAACTATTTAAAGAATATATACTATACTGTTTAAAGAATAGATACTAAACTGTTTAAAGAATAGATACTATACTAAACTATTTGAAGAATATATACTAAACTATTTGAAGAATATATACTAAACTATTTAAAGAATAGATACTAAACTATTTAAAGAATAGATACTAAACTGTTTAAAGAATAGATACTGTACTAAACTGTGTAAAGAATATATACTAAACTTTTTAAAGAATAGATACTGAACTGTTTAAAGAATAGATACTAAACTGTTTAAAGAATATATACTAAACTGTTTAAAGAATATATACTAAACTGTTTAAAGAATAGATACTGTACTAAACTGTTTAAAGACTATATACTAAACTATTTGAAGAATATATACTAAACTATTTAAAGAATAGATACTAAACTATTTAAAGAATAGATACTAAACTGTTTAAAGGTTAGATACTAAACTGTTTAGATAATAGATACTAAACTTTTTAAAGAATATATACTAAACTGTTTAAAGGTTAGATACTAAACTGTTTAAAGAATATATACTAAACTATTTAAATAATAGATACTAAACTGTTTTAAGAATATATACTAAACTATTTAAAGAATATATTCTAAACTGTTTAAAGGTTAGATACTATACTGTTTAGGGAATACATACTAAACTGTTTAAAGAATAGATACTAAACTGTTTAAAGAATAGATACTAAACTGTTTAGATAATAAATATGAAACTGTTTAGAATAAATACTAAACTATTTAAAGAATAGATACTAAACTGTTTAGAGAATATATACTAAACTGTTTAAAGAATAGATACTAAACTGTTTAAAGAATAGCTACTACACTATTTAAAGAATATATTCTAAACTGTTTAAAGATTATATACTAAACTGTTTAAAGAATATATACTAAACT
Organism: Unio delphinus; assembly: GCA_029339505.1. NCBI lineage: Eukaryota > Metazoa > Mollusca > Bivalvia > Unionida > Unionidae > Unio > Unio delphinus. Next base: position 1,911,600 of record JAQISU010000130.1, read on the forward strand.
ATTTAAAGAATAGATACTAAACTATTTAAAGAATAGATACTGTACTAAACGGTTTAAAGTTAGGTTCTAAACTATTTAAAGAATAGATACTAAACTGTTTAAAGAATATATACTAAACTATTTAAATAATATATCCTAAACTATTTAAAGAATAGATACTAAGCTATTTAAATAATATATACAAAACTGTTTAAAGATTATGTACTAAACTGTTTAAATAATAGATACTAAACTGTTATAAGAATATATACTAAACTATTTAAAGAATATATACTAAACTATTTAAATAATAGATACTAAACTGTTATAAGAATATATACTAAACTATTTAAAGAATATATACTAAACTATTTAAAGAATAGATACTAAACTATTTAAAGAATATATACTAAACTATTTAAATAATAGATACTAAACTATTGAAAGAATAGATACTAAACTATTTAAAGAATAGATACTAAACTATTTAAAGAATAGATACTAAACTGTTTAAAGAATAGATACTAAACTGTTTAAAGAATATATACTAAACTGGGACTTTCGTGCTGCTGTAATAGGTTTTGACGTCCTGATTATCGAATGCACATTACATACTCACGTCTGACCCAGCTAATGCCGTATACAGGTCTGATCCAGCTAAAGCCTAATTCAAGTCTGACCCGGCTAACGCCTAATTCAAGTTTGACCCAGCTAACGCCTAATTCAAGTCTGACCCAGCTAACGCCTAATTCAAGTTTTCATGAAGTTAGTTGGAATTTTTATCGATCAAATTTCAAGAGATAAAATTAGCATCGTCTGTGAAGAGTTTAAGAACTTCCTTAAATGCCTCAGGTACAGCGTACTTATACTTTTTCTTGTACTAAATTAGCATGGATTATTTTATTTACGTTTATTTTCTTGTACTAAATTAGCATGGATTGTTTCTTTACGTTTAGTTTCTATTTCTAAATTAGCATGGATTGTTTTACTACGTCTGTTTTCTTGTACTAAATTAGCATGGATTGTTTTATTACGTTTGTTTTCTTGTACTAAATTAGCATGGATTGTTTTACTACGTCTATGTTCTTGTACTAAATTAGCATATATTGTTTTACTACGTCTATTATCTTATACCAAATTAGCATGCATTATTTTAGTACGTCTTTTTTCTTCTGCTAAATTAGCATGTATTATATTACTACGTCTATTTTCTTGTACTAAATTAACATGCATTGTTTTATTACATCTATTTTCTTGTACTAAGTTAGCATATATTGTTTATTACGTCTGTTTTCTTGTACTAAATTGGCATGCATTCTTTTATTACATCTATTTTCTTGTACTAAGTTAGCATATATTGTTTATTACGTCTATTTTCTTATATTATCTTTACATACGGTGTTTCATTGTGTTCTGTCTGTTTTGTAATTTGTTTTGTTCTGTGATGTCAAAAATGACTCGAATCTCGACGTTAGCTGCCTGCCAGTAGTAAAGCTGACTTGACGGACTATGGGAAATCAATATGAAGTGAATGCCACTTTGGAGAAAAATCTTGAAAACATAGAATTTAAATATTTTTTTAAAGGAAGACTGTTAAATGAGGCACGCAAGTGTCCTATAACTATCACATCTGCGTTTCAGTATGAGGGTGTGATACAGAAAGGTCACGATGGGCTCGTGCATCACATGGAAGTCTTCCACTGTGAACTTAGCAAAGACGAGATTGTACGAGACTACAATGGTCCTGGCTTTGCTGAAGGAAAACCTCCAGAACTCGAGGCCTGTCGGAATGTGATCGGAGCGTGGGCAATGGGAGCGAAGGTGATTGGAATATTGTTCTTTATGTTGTCTTTACTAAATCGCTTTGCTAAAATGTATTGAGTTTGTAATATAGAAGTATAACAAGCTATCATTAGATAATAATGCATGTAATTTCCACTTTAAGATTGTTTCTGTGCACTTGCATGCGGTCAGTTGTTTTAGCATAAGATTCGTGGAATTTTATAAGAGGACGTTACTTGTCCAATCCAGTGTCTGCAACCTATGATTCCACACTTTCGTTTGCAATTATGATTATTTTACCGTTGTCACAAAAATCAACATAGCTTTTATGAAAACGTAGGCTTCGACGCACGGAAGTTTATTCTCTCTCTCTCTCTCTCTCTCTCTCTCTCTCTCTCTCTCTCTCTCTCTCTCTCTCTCTCTCTCTCTCACACACACACACACACAAGTGTGTATATTGAAACTTTATAAAGAGAGAGTTACATTTTTAAAAAGCTTGCAATTCTTGCTGATTATATTTCCTCTTTGAAATCTGCAGCCCCTTGTATTTCCTGACGAAGCCGGATCTCCCATAGGCGGAACGAACTATAATAGATATGTCTTGCTAGAAGTTCATTACAACAACCCAGATAAGAAATCAGGTGAGTCCAAAGTTATTTTAAATAGTTTCCCTACCATTGATTTTGGTACCCCACAAGTTACATACAAATACAAGTGTCTTTGTTCCATCTTGGCAACGTTCCGTGCTATTGTTGGTGGTGAAATTGGATAGGCCTTTGGCAGAGTAAGTGTTCTTGAATAAAGAACTCATACTAATTCCTTGTTTGTGAAAATAAACTATATTATACATACATAATGCTGGACAATTAGGAAGATAATATTTTTTTGTAACTGCAGGTCTAATTGATGCGTCCGGTATACGGTTTTACGTCACTTCCCGTCTGAGGAAAAATGATGCGGGTATTATGGAACTTGGTCTGGAATACACCAATAAGATGGCAATTCCTCCACGACAGGAATTATTCTCTCTGACTGGTTACTGCATAGCAGATTGTACCAAGATTGTAAGTTGTACAACAAAGAAAGAGGCCTTCCTTTAAAGCAAGACATTTATTTTATATAAAAATTTTGCAATTTGCATCAATTTAAGAAACATTTTAATAAATAAATAAAAAAATAAATAAATCGCACGTTTCAAATTCTTTGGTTAATTTACAACTAACTTTTTCTGTAACTATCATTTTCTGAAAATTTAAGGACGTTGAAAGTAAAGCTTATTTAAATCATTCAGTAAACTTGCACTAATCAGGACGATTTCCTGATCAGAGTGAAAACACATGATGTGCAATTGTATCGTAAGTCACGACCATCAGGACTTGCCAAGACAATCCTGCAAGGCACTGTACAAGGAAGAAGAAAGAGAGACAGGTAGAGAAAGGGGTTGCAAGATAATATTCGACAGTTGATATGCTTCACATTGAGCTTCTCACTGAGAAAGACAGAAACTCGAGAGGAATGGAGGAGCTGGTTGTTCGGTCTTGTGCGGTGCTCCAACGGTCTACCAGAATGATGATGATGAAATAACATTTAGACACTTTGCAGGCTTGAGTTTTATTAACGTATATGTCTCTAATTAGCTTCTTCGTTACAATGTATAATAAAGTATGAATTTAAAAACAAAACAAAACAGTCCCCTGAAAATTCCACACAGAAAACAATAACGACTTTCTAAAAAATATAGGGTCAAAAGTTTAATAGATTGGTATTCACCAATTCACCATATCGACCATTTTGTTTTATATGCATGAAACTGTTCAAACCTTCTTGTACATTTGAATTGAGGAGAATTTTTCACACACGTAAATCCAGTTTTCCGTTTAAACAATTTTTCTGTACAGGGTTTGCCTCCGGAAGGAATATACATTTTTGCATCACAACTTCACACGCACTTAACAGGTTGGCGTGTCTTCACAAAACATGTGCGGGAAGGGGTCGAGCTACCAGAAGTAAATCGTGACGACCATTACAGTCCTCACTTCCAGGAGATCAGAGGACTTCCGAAACCAATACACATCCTGCCGGTAATTTAATATCTTGTCTCAAATTGTTCCGCTGGTTTTAAATGTCCTCGTAAATTACGAAGGTTTTGACTATTGTTGTTTACCTCTTGTCGATAAAATCTGGATAAGTTCATGATCCAAAAGACACAACACAAAACAAAATCATGGTAAGATCAAGCCAAACCAAACAAAATCATGTAAAGACCAAGCCCAACAAAACAAAATCATATCTCAAGTTGTGCGTTTTAGAAATTAAGTTTGCACCTGCATATTGAGAGGGGGCCCCGAGTGGCCAAGTGGTCTAAAGCGCTCTTCGTTATGGATCACTGCCATCTCACCTCTGCGTGTGTTCGAGGCTCAGATTCGGCTAATGTGAGTATGCGAGAAAGCTTGCCGGGTCGGTGGTTCTTTCCAAGGGTTTTCCCAGGTTTTCCTCCACCATTAATACTGACCGCCATGTATAGCCAATCGAGTGCTGAAAAATGGCGTTATACCCAACAACAACAACAGCATATTGAGAGCTACAACGTTGTGTTAACTTTAAATAACGCACTCACACTTTGCGAAAGAAAACAATGTTTTCTTTAATGACGCGCGCGCGCGTGTGTGTGTAATCTTGTATGTTTTATATATTGCAAGCCATTCTTTTCTCCGTTCCTCGTTTCCAGTTTTGCGGCAACAGTATAGTACTTTGAATATAACTAATCTTGACAAAAACAGTCGACCAAGACCACAGACGAAAGTGTCACCTTTACAGAATAATGACGCTTGGTCTTTTGTAAATAAAATTGAGCAGTTGCCTTACAAGTAAACGTGACTCAATAACTTTAACTTTGTTTAAAACAGGGGGACGCCTTGATGACGATTTGTGAGTATAAAACCATGGACAGACCTAATGCCACAATTGTAAGTATCTTATTATCTTGAATTATGGAAGCGGAATTACTGCTTAAATTGCAGAAAAGAAACCGAATAGTGCTACCATAACTGGTTATATGGGGAAGTAATAATACGCCGTGAATTCTTGATAAATTTGCAATGGGGAGGATTTCTTTATCTCGTTTTCTTTCCATATAAGTGCACTTGTAGCACAGACTAAACTACGCAAATAAAGATAATTGCTGGGTAAATCTAACTGCAACAAAATATCAAAAATGATAACAAATTAAAATGACAGTAATTGATACAGGGGGAAAAATAAAAAATAAGCACAAATGTATAACAAATCATCGAATTCTTTATAATGTTGCAATAGTTCAATCAATAATGTTATTTATGTCAGAAGTTGCCAAAATGTAAAGATTTTTTTCGATTGTACATCTGAGTTCACCAGACGATATAGAGTTTAGGAACACTCCTTTTACCATTATAGTTCTTAACATTTTGTATATATGTAAATTTATAAAATGTCCAAAATATTACATTTTTTGTAAAATGATATTTTATTCCGATTTGCGCCAAACACGGTAAAAGATGTGTCCTAAGAGAATATCCTTACACGAAATGGATGCCCGACAAAAGTTTTGGGAAACAGTTACCTGTTAAAAACCCTATTTTGTCTCGAATGACAGTAATCTTAAGTATAGGGTGTTATATCTTTTTTACTTACTGATATGTGTATGTCTGTCTTTATTTATTGTCTAGCATAAACTTTCACGATTTCTAGATAACTGTTACTCTTGCACTATTTTCAAAATATGTTTTTGCGTTTCTTTTTAGGGCGGATTTGCCATTACAGATGAAATGTGTGTCAATTACATCCATTACTATCCGCGTGTGAAACTCGAAGTGTGCAAAAGCTCCATCGACACAGTTACACTTGATGGCTACTTTCGTTTTATGAACAAGTAAGCTATACGTGTTACAAATATTAGATTTTAAAAAAAAATACCTGTAAGAATCGGCTTTATATGTTTTATTGTTTGGTTTAAAACTTCTAGAGATTAGATGTTTTTCTATTTCATTGAACTCATTGATCTAGAAATAAGTGTTTGTCTATTTCATCGACATCATGGATCTAGAGATTAGATGTTTGTCTATTTCATTGACTTAATTGATCTAGAGATTAGATGTTTATCTATTTGATTGACCTCATTAATCTAGAAATTAGATGTCTATTTCATTGACCTCATGGATCTAGAGATTAGATGTTTGTCTATTTCATTGACCTCATGGATCTAGAGATTAGATGTTTGTCTATTTCATTGACTTAATTGATCTAGAGATTAGATGTTTGTCTATTTCATTGACTTAATTGATCTAGAGATTAGATGTTTATCTATTTGATTGACCTCATTAATCTAGAAATTAGATGTCTATTTCATTGACCTCATGGATCTAGAGATTAGATGTTTGTCTATTTCATTGACCTCATGGATCTAGAGATTAGATGTTTGTCTATTTCATTGACTTAATTGATCTAGAGATTAGATGTTTGTCTATTTCATTGACTTAATTGATCTAGAGATTAGATGTTTATCTATTTGATTGACCTCATTAATCTAGAAATTAGATGTTTGTCTATTTCATTGACCTCATGGATCTAGAGATTAGATGTTTGTCTATTTCATTGACTTCATTGATCTAGAGATTAGATGTTTATCTATTTCATTGACCTCATTAATCTAGAAATTAGATGTCTGTCTATTTCATTTGCCTCATGGATCTAGAGATTAGATGTTTGTCTATTTCATTGACCTCATTGATCAGGAGATTATATGTTTGTCTATTGACCTCATTGATCTAGAGATTAGATGTTTGCATATTGAGCTCAACTATTTTAAGATTAGATGTTTGTCTATTTCATTGACCTCATTGATTAGGAGATTAGCTGTTTGTCTATTGACCCCATTGATCTTGGGATTAGATGTTTGCATATTTCATCTATGATATGTGTAATAAAATGGATATATTGCAAATTAATATGCAACACATTATTGTGAAAAAGCATAAAAAGTAAGATTATTAAGAAAATAAAACTTTGTTAAACAGCATTCGTTAAAGTCTGCCAATTAGAGGCAATAAGGTAGATATGCTTAATATCAGTATGACGTCAATACATTAATTTATGTGGTTCCTATTTTTGACATGTCTCAGTCTAATTGACATGGAACAAATTAACCAAAACTTACTTTCGCATTCTCAGATGTATTTCTGTATATATCCACGTATTTATGTATTATTTCTCATTCTCAGACGCCTTAAGGAAGTAATTCAGTTTATAATTGTTGCTCAGTATTTGCGAATTTAAAGAAGTTTGTCATCTTTCATGTGTCTCTTCAATTTAGAGTATTAGATAATGACCCCGTTATCATTATCATTTTAATATATCAATTTATTTGGTTCGTGTCTTCGACAAGCAGCCTAAAATAATTAATTTATCATTCTCAAACGTAAATGGTCGTTTTATGTCCTTTTACACGCACTTTTATTCACGTGACACTTTAGCTACAAATTGTTACGCTGTAGATGGAATGACGACGCCACTTCCCCTGCTAAAGGAGACAGGGCGAACTACAACTCGATACACTGGACCAAGCTTAACGCATACTTGTTGAATGTGCTGTATTCCACGTCACCGCTCTCAATGCAATGTAACCAGTCTGACGGCAACCGATTTCCAGTGCGTCTCTCTCTCTCTCTCTCTCTCTCTCTCTCTCTCTCTCTCTCTCAACAAAGTGTTTTATTTTGTTGGAGACTTTGTTTACGCCCGGTTTTTCGGACATATGACTGTAAACACACCATCAGGTAGCAAACTGAGGTTAAGAGGTTTTCATTCTTTCTTCAAATATGTGAGAATCCCTACACATTTTGAATCGTGCCAGAGTCGGGGTGCACGCATTTATTGTTCTCATGTGCAATTAAACAAAACTATTATTATTAATTCGAAATATCGCAAACACATAGTGGGACAATATGGCCACAATTCCAAATGCAATAGGTTTATTAACATGAACAACACACGAGTCGTGTGACAAAAGCAGTTAAACGAGTTGCTTGAATAAAAACTTTACAATTCATTTTGCCGTAGGGGTGTAGTGTCTTTATTGAAAAACAATTGCAAGAATATTTGCCATCGGTGTGATCATCTTCGCTTGTCAATGTTCCTATATGTTAAGACATTTTCACCTTGGCGGATCGAATAGATATTTCAGTTGTTTCCAGTCTGAATTTCACTGGATTCAGCGGCAAGCACCCACATCCAATCAAAGTCAAGTTGTTCAAATTTGAAAACTGTTCCTACATGATCGAGACAAGGGGTGCACATAACTTGAATGGACTCATAAGTAAGCAATTGTCCACTACCGGTCCGTGTTAGTAAAAATACATACTTTCCCTCTAATGCGACTGTAAAGGATTTCTCTGGTACATATTTAAACTTTCGACGTTAAACTTACAAACTATTATTTTGAGGTCAATTGACTCCACACTGCTCTTACAACCTATGGGTTAGTCGTCATCATTACATACTAAGGGAGGCAGCTTATGAAATCCATTAGAGGATGTATAACAACGTAATGGAAATTCTAATTAATCTGCCAAGGTGTAGGTAGCTATCGGAAAGCGGTATGTATTTTTCTTGTTGACAAACAAAACAAACAACACTTTTACATTATAGTTTCCATTGAGGTGTATTATTGTTTGAATCGTGGATTCTTTTCTTTTTGCATGGACGGACGTAGTATCGTTTCTCCTCGAGCATTAATTGGGAATATTTACATCTTATTTTTCAGGGAGATTGGGAGAAACAACCGTTGACGAAGCTGCTGTTCCCTCTCCCTCCCATGGAACGACATTGTCCTTCAACAATGGAGCAAATTTTGGCTCCACTTTTGTCGCCAGAGAAAAGCCGGATTTAAATTTATGGAGATCATTTCCTGCCAATACATTTAGTGCCATTGGTTAACTATTTTTCCTAAATATTCAAATCGTATTTACATTTGTTTTTCGGGAACAAAATATGTTTGCATAAGCTTCCGATGGAAAGATTTGAAATTAATTTATGAAGTAAAATTATACTACAAAACTTCGCTCTTGTACATAGTACTGGTAAACTTTAGTACAAAATAAATCTAACACGAAATTATCAAACGTTTAAAATTCGACATACGTGTAGATCACCTGTAGCTCCATGTAACGTAACAACTCGCCTATATCAGCACTGACCTCAAAATTTACGCCACTCAGCGTCAAACGAGAACTAAAAATGTTAAACTCTTGCTGAGTGCAACTGGATATATATATATATATATATATATATATATATATATATATATATATATATATATATATATATATATATATATATATATATATATATATATATATACTACTTACCTTGGTAATGTGTGGGCTAGAATTACAAGTTAGACAAAAAGAATTGCTATCGTCTGTACTCACTTTCACTACGTCTACTAGTCCAATTACCAAACAAAAAACAACGTAGATCTAATTTGATGTCCAATAAAGCACCGGCTGATCAGATTCTATGTCATTTGTTCTCCTTATTATTCCTAATAAACTGCATAGTCCCAGATCTTGCGATGGATTATGCCACAACATATATGACTGTGAGCACTGTGTAGTTAGACTCAACGTAAAAGAGAGTAATTGCAGTATCTACTTAATTTAAATAAACCCAGCTTGCATTGTCTCATTTATTTTACATTAGATGTGCATCACTTTATATAAATGTATGTTATGAGCTCACGATGGCTCTTATATGAGAAGAATGCTGTATTGGAGGTGGAATAAATCGCCGATCAATGATTAGTGCCAACATATCCTTACACGTGTTGGATCGAACCTAGGACTGCAGTGGTAAAAAGTAAATCACAGCCGTACACATTTTAATTTCATGTCAAGATCATGTTTAGTTGTTCGTCGCGTGTGTTGGTACATAAAAATATTTAAAATATAATGTTGTCTTTGTAAATTGCCTTTCGGTCTATTTATGCATATCAAAATTGTTTATAGGTCTTTTTCGGCATCTCTAACTTGTCTATCGGTTTTTATCTTATCATATCTAGCTTGTCTATCGATCTATCGCTGAATATATAAAATATCTATCGGTGTAAAATATATATATATGTAATGGAGGGGACCCCGTCTGGCCAAGGTCTTTAAAACGCTCACTTTTTCCGATCATTGCCACCTCACCTCTGTCTATGTTAATTTGAGTCTCGGCTCGACTTATGTATATATGTGAAAAGTGTCCCCCTTAGCTTCCCTTGCGCCGGTGTTTTTTTCTGGGGTTTCCCGACTTTTTCCTACATCAATTCTATTGGACGCCATGTAGAGCCTAGCCCAGTGGTTCCCAACGTAGGAAATACCGCCCCCTTGGGGGCTGTGTGATTACCGGAGGTAGGGGAGTCCGCTAATGCTGAATAATGCTTTTTCACAGGCTAAGGTTTGGATAACCGAGGGGGCAGTAGTGGCCCGAAAACGTTTGATAACCACAGGTCTAGCCTATCTTACGCCGAGGAAAGCGTTAAATCCCCAAAGTAACAACAGAGAAAAGAAATATAAATAGGGAACAGGAGGGAAAATAGAAAGAAATTTGTGAAAAACAAAATATATATAGAGAGAAGGACTGTTACAGAAATAAAAGATGGAAATAATTCTGATACAACTATAGGAATATTTATAATCCTCGAAGGGTTTTGTAACATATTGTAGTTTACTTGTTAGTTCTAATTAATAACTGCTCCCCTTAGTAGTTGCAACATTAGATAGGGACTGCTCCCTGGATAGAGGGCGCCGCGATACAATATAGAAAGTTATGGACGTGTACTGTGAAGGTGTGTTAATAAAGACTGTTCAAGCAACAACTTGAGACTCCCTCATTTTCCATGACAGGTTTGTTACAAAATGTCGTATTATACATACAGTACCTATCAAATGCAAAAGATTGTGACGAATGTTTTAAACAAGCTGTATAAACGTGTGTTATCGATTTTAAGTTCAAATGGGGATAAGAGAAGAGCATGACGCAGAATGAATTGTAATAGCTTCATAAATATCCATCGCAAGTATAACAAAATAAACTTAAGGGGTTTAAACATTTAATTTAATTTAATTTATAAACAACTAAACAGAGTTGAACAAAAACATTGACGCATATTGTATATGGCCGTTACCTTAAACAAAATCAAATGGGCGTAATTGGCTTAATATATACAAACGACTGAAGAAAATAAAATATATCACAAAAACCAGAGAGAGAGAGAGAGAGAGAGAGAGAGAGAGAGAGAGAGAGAGAGAGAGAGAGAGAGAGAGAGTGCACTCCCGATGTAATCAATAATCAATATTTATAGATCCGAATCAGAAGACAGTCAGTGTATGAATGCTTGTTTGATTTTAGTTTTAAATATATTTTATTTCATATATTAGGAAACTAAAAGGGTTATGGTCGAGTACTTTCAATTCAGGATAACTTTTCACGCAAAATACAATATAAAATACGTTTGGAAACTTGATTTTACAACAACACTAGAAATAAGAATGAGAAAAATAATTATTCAGATAAAAAATAACGATAATTTTACTACTTCCAAGTGAAAATCGCAAATTTCCGACATCATATATTAGCTCTAATGATTTAACGATATAATATATTTCGTTCATTTCTCGGGCTGTTGAGCTACTGTAGGGTTCTTTAGGCAATATGTACATAGCGTAATAAATTTGGAGTATGCGCATTTGTTTATAGTAGTCTATTTTGAGGATTTCTTAGAAATACTGGCGTACGTTATATAAAGTTAATGAAGATCAGGCAGCTGTGAAGTTGACAGGCAAATTGGATGTTGTGAGATTTGTTGTTATGTATTAATTAGAGTAAAATTATATTAGTTAAGGCGCGTTGGTATTTCCAATTTGCAACAGTAGTTGTATGGAAGTCTTTGGAATCTTAGCAAACATATGACATCAAGCGGCATTTATGCCAGGTTTGACATCGATTAGTCAAGAAACCGATTTGGCTTGTTACATTCCAATTTTCGGATCAAATTCTATCTTTGGCGATTTTGTAAATCCACTAGAAATAACACAGGCCTCTGTCATGTGGCCATTTTGAATTTCGCACTTGATATGGCTGTTACCAAAATAGGATAAGTGTTTGAATGATACACAGATGTGTTGCATGCAGCAAATTTGCACATTTATGGTAAGCTGGTTACATTAGACCCCCAAATCGTCCATCTGTATTAATCCAGATTAGCTGATTTATCGGACTACCTATTAAGTAGTAAGATGACATTGCATGTTTATATTTAATTCTTTTGGAAGACAGATAATGCAGTCGACTGTTCTATCATTCTCAAGTCGAGTGTAAAAAAATATACTTTGTAAACAACAAATTGGCTCTTCAAACTTTTCATTTTTAAGCAAAATATCTTTATCCCCAACTCTGAGCAATTAATTGTTGGTGGAATAATTTTGTTAAAAAGAGTCTGGTGTCATATTATTAACCGTTTTATAAAATACAAAAAGCTTATGGACTTGTACAATCACTTAAAGGTAGATAAACACTTTACACACATACAAATTCAGAGCTAATATATCTCGTAAGTCCTGTTAAATCTTTGCTGCTTCTTTTTGTATAATTTTCAGTCGATTAGAATCGGTTTTGTTGCACCTATCCAGTAATACATTAGCATACGCAAACTCTTTTCTGATGAATGCTATATACATTTTTTTACTTAGTGAATTACTATTCATTTTGAACTTGAGCGCTCCCGTAATGCCCATCATATTTGATATTTTCTGAACATGTTCTTCAATGTGCTGTTGCCAGTTTATATTGCGTGTCAGTGGTGTTCTTGTTTATTTATTTATATAGAGGCAAACGATGTGTCATCTAAAACATTAATGGACAAGATATTTGCATATTTTAAATAATACGGCGACTGGTTTTGATGGCTTTAAAAAGATAGCAATCGCTTGGTCCATCTATGTCATTTTTTGAAAGATCTTGGATATTTGATGTTCAACAAAATTAGTTTATGTTGAAACGTGAGAAGCTAATGACATAGAACTGTCCTCAGCTAATAACTTTGTTGCGTAAACCATCTGCAATCTAATGAATATCAAAAAGAAAAAGTAGTGGACCAGATACGTATCTTTGTTGGACGCCTGCTCTAATGCATATCATGCTTGATACATCCGACCTTTAAAGAGCCCTTAGCCTTCGTATTGGGAAATAATCATACAGTCTGTTATGCATGTTTCCCCTTACTCTATATTCATTCACTACGTTTGTGTTTCAATCATTTGTGCCAAGTGCTATCAAATGCTTTAGATATGCCCCAAACAACAACAAAAACCATCAACATAAAAAAGGCCAAAAAATAATAAATAAATTTTAAAAAAATATAGAGACATATGTATGCGTTTCTAGCACATGTGTGATTTTATAATGAAGTATATATATATATAGTTTTGGCCCACAGTTGGTATACTGTTGAATTCATCTGTAGAAACCTGACTATAACTTGTATACAAGTTTGTATTCGTTAAAATACAAATACAAATTCGTTACAAATACAAATACAAATTCGTTACAAATACAGTAATTGAAGAAATGCTTAAATATAATGCGCTCAATATTCTTTCAAAAGTAGCTAAGATGGGATAGTAAGGGTAATTCGGTGGCGCATATTCATCTCCCTTTCTACAAATATGCATTACATTAGCAGTTTTTCATATGGTCAGAAACGTTCTTTCATTTAAAGGGGTTTTTGATTATAGAATTTCGCTGAGGAGTTTATGACTGATTAGATCTCAGATTCATATTATGGATTGCAACGATTTGTCTGAAACATAGAAATTGCAAAAGTACGGTCAACTGCTGCAACGACTGCAACTATTTCAAAAGAAAGCAGGAGACGAACCACCCTCAGCGGTCGAGAAATAAGCAGCCCCACGAATGCCTGAGGAAGAAGAGGTACGTGATGTCTTTCAGACAATATCAGCAGCTCTCATTCCTATGAAGAATGCAGCGTCCTGGCTGACCTTCCCCCACCCCTTAACGAGAAGAACTGAAAGCTTGGATTAAAAAGATTATTTTCAATCATCCTTCGACAGAAGTAAAAACGAAAGAGGTGAGAATAAAATAAGAATAGAAGACCAAAGCCATCCCATGACCGCCACCACCACCAATACCACTACCCTCAAATTCTACTCGCGTGGCATACTGGACTACTAAAGTTGTTTCCAAACCACCATTTCGCCCGGTCCAAATTTGCATCAGCGAATAGTGGCTAACTTATTTAAAAAATGGAGAAGGCGTTAGCCACCATTTGCTACGACCAGTCAGTCCATCCTGCAGGTTACGGATGAGTTCCAAAATTGAATCGTGCTGCCGAAACCCGCCTGAAAAGTCACCGTTTATCTCAAGTGTACCGATGGTTTCAAGAACAAGCTAAATACACTTTTACACAAACCCATTCGACGAAAACTTCCAAATGTTGCACCAGAGTGGAAGGCATCGATCATCAATGGCAAGCCGATTTAGTCGGTGTCTCTCATTTAGCCACCTACAAATATTTATATTGTGTCATCGACGTATTTTTTTTTTTTCAAATTTGACTGGTCGTGCCATGGACATCCAAATCGAGCCCTCGTACTGGTGTTGAAACAAAGTGGTCCTCACCATTATCGATTGCAGACCGAGAAAGGCACCGAAATTCTTAAACAAGCTTTCCAACAAGAATTAAAGAAATGAGACATTCATTTCTCACCACCGATAACCCCAAGAGCAAAGCCATTATCGTGGAATGTTTTCAATGCACATTGAAAGAACGCATGTGGAAATATTTTACACATCAACACACCCTCAAGCACATTGACGTCACACCGCACATGGTCCAAGCGTACAACCAATACTACCATCTCAGCATCGTTGTGCATTCCTGTCATTCCGTTGTGTATAAATTGGAAGACATGAACTGGGAATTGTTAAAAGGAGCGTTTTACTCGCCCGAGTTACAATACGTGACCACAAAAGAGGACGAATTTTACGACTTCAAAAGCATTCTCAAACGAAGAACCCGAAAAGTGGGGAAATGGTGTGTGTAAGAAGTTTAACTACGTTGGAAAGGATATCTTCCCAGTTTTTATTCTTGGATCGACGCTTCGCAAGTCATCGACTATAAAAAGAAGTGATCACCATGCCCTTCAGGACAGCCTCAGTTGCTACTACCATCGTAACCAATCCTTCGCCCGCTTCTTCTCTGCACGATCTACATACAGTAGCAACCCTTTGGATGTGGTGTGGAGAACATGTGCCTAAAACGCAAATAGTCTCTTTCTGCCACATCGTTGTGGTGTAGTGTGAAATGGGTGCTTCCAATGACAATTTGAGTTAGCAACAAGGAGACAAATAATTATAGACTATTTTATTGAGCAGTAGGATCGGTTTCCTTCTTTCCATTCTTTCCCTAAAATACTCATAAACGGTAACAACGGAGTATTGTGTCCGACGTCAGTCAACCTTCCACCAATCACCACTTCAGCAACAGTCCTTTTTTAGACACTCCTTTGACTTCGAATGATTCATCGGACAGCAGCTGAACTTTGGCAGCTTGAACAACAATAACCAACTTTTCTTAATGTTACGCAGTGATAGTTCCATAGATGTGTTTCCAAAAGATACTATGCGCTGTTTCACGGCCATTAACTCAGGCCATCCAAGGGAATCACGAAACCCATTGGGAAGTTGCTTTGGTGTAAATCATTCACTCTACACAAATACATAAACATCACCGAAAAGCAAAACACTTCTGATGTCGATGTTTTATGACGAACACGTGCAAGATTACTTAGATAAAAAGGAAACTGTAGATGCCTCAATGAAACTACTTGCGCCCCGAGGTTCTCCTCCACGGTTCATTTATATGCTTAAAACTCCTGCATGCTATTATTTTAGAGGTCACCATCTAGTGAAGACGATTAAAAGACGATTCATAGCGCTGTGTAGAAAAGACTTGATCAAACAAAAACAAAATATGCCTGTCATTATCGAATTCAGTAAAGTAGCTCGTTGCATACTGATGAAATTACAGGGGAACAAAATATTGGGCATTACAATTTTGACATTTTGGATGGAGACCTGAAGATGACCGATGGTAAAAACATTGCAGTCATTGCCAACAACGTGAATATTTTGCGCAGTTTTTACGATTCCCTGTAGAACTGAACCAGGGACTGAATTTAATTTTGTGTACTCCGAAATCGTGGATAACAACGTGGTGGGACACACCTCCGTACCGTTACTGCATGTCATTCCTTTCAAATAGGATTCTGCCACGAACTAATGACGAGAATGATGTATATACCTATCATGTTCACTGCGAATTTGTACGCCCTAATTATTTGCCCGTAAGTCGTATTTAGACACTGTCAACATCGCTATAAAAGTAGATCATGATATAATATGTGATTCACCAAACGGAATGTCACGGTGACTCTCTTTTTTCTAAACAATTTCTCTAACGACTCGTAAGTCATTTATCCTGTATACAAAGGCTTCGCTCGACAGCCAGGACATGGTTTAGGAGATATGTTGCAGGCCTTGAAAGAAGCGGTTTTGAAGCAAGGAAAATAATTTCTGCATAATGTCATCATCGACAAACAAACCTCCAAATAAGCTTTCTTGAGAGCATGCAAAAATGTCTTTCTTCAAACGGGCAAAGACATATTGGGTCGACTAGAAACTCCTATAAAGATTCTCTGCACAGTCAGTATTTTCAACTTCCCTGACACCACAACATGGACAAGGCAGAATGAGACGACGACGAAAACACCCTTCAGAGTCCTTCACACTCATAAAGATAGAAAAACTGACAAAGGATGAACCGTCCGAGACTTAGATGGTTTTGATTAAACAAATCACATAAAAAGAAAATTATGCATCAAGAGTTTGCGTCTGTTGGAAGACGGAAATGGCTGTGTGTGCCATGCATCCCACCATGATGACGATGCACGAATCCCAATGGGTCGAATTTCATCCCTTTTCCTCTGTCAAAAAACAGACCCACGTAACAATGCCTTAAATAAACGGACAAAAAAAAAAATAAAATTATAACTATCAAATAGATAAATAATTAACAAGGCCATATCGGTTAAAGGGGCCAGAGCGGATAGTAATACCGCTAGCTTAAAAAAGCAGAGCAACTTAACATTACCCTAAAATAAATATATAAAATAAAATAGAAAAGGGGAAAGGAAGGGAAAGGGGGGAATAATATAAACATTGTAATGCGATGAAAAAAGGAAGAAACGGGAGAAAGGGAAGAAGGAGAAGGGGGAAAAAAGAGAACATTACACTAAGTAGTGGCACAATGTAGGTACAGTAAAACCAGTCAACCGGCAAGTGGCAAGATAAGTGTGATGAGAACACCGGGATCAAATAGTGATAGCTCAAGGAAACATAACACCAACAAACCGACAAGAAAAAGTAAAAGGAAAGGGAAAAGAAGGATGGAAGAAGGTAAAAGAAAGAAAGAGGGAAGAAGGTAGTAGGAAGAAAGTGGGAAAGAGAAAAGGGAAAAGAAGAGAAAAAGAAGAAGGAAGAAATGAAATAACACCAAACTCTTTTTTTTTTTAATTTTTAATTTTCTTTTTTTCTTTTTTTCTTTTCTTTTTTTAATTTTTAATTTTTTTTTAAATTTATTTTTATATAATATATTTTTTAAATATTTTTAATTTTTAATTTGTTTTAATTTTTTTAATTTTTTTTATTTTATTTTATTTTTCTCCCTTGGGTTCTAATTTGGTACAAGAACCCTTTTCAAACAATCTCTTTCTCGAAATCTAACTTGATCAATTTTGACCACCGCTCAAAATTAACAAGCTAAAATACCTAACAGTGACTACACTTATTTATGTCGCTAAGACATTTTAGCAATTAAATTTGTTAAGGACCTACAACATTTACACTATGTACTAGAAATATTTATTGTTAGGAAAGATGAAAAATTCTATGACTATATGGATTTGATATAATTGCACAGGTGGCTTACACGATATTGGTATTTGTTCTGCCTTCCTGCTTTGCCGTGACCCGACATTTTACTCTAAGGCGACACTGCCATTTAACGCGGGTGCCGGGGAGACAACGACAACACAGCCTAGTGTAGTCAAAGTTACCTTTGGTCCCGACCAATCAAATAGCCCGACCCTCGGGCATTAACTGGTCGCGAAAGCACATAGTTGCGCATGCGACATTAATTCATATTAAAAAAAAAAAAAATAAGTTGGACCATCCATTGTTGACTCATCCTTCTATGAAGATGTGTTCAAGACAAACCAAACTAAACGAATCTTACGTACGTTTACATCGTGTCAGGCAAAGCCTAATACCGAAACCTGATGAGATAGAGAGTGTCAGAAAGTTGAAAGTCACCTGGTAAAAGAGCTTCTCAGAGAGGAAATCATGAAGAAGAAAGAAGATGACTCATCCTCCTATGAAGCAGTGTTCAAGCCTAGCTAAGCTGAACGAAGCTTACGAAAATTTACATTGTGTGAAAGTCTGATACCGAAACATTCTAAAGGAAACCGCCGTAAAGCCGATAGGCTTTGGCTTTAATCCAGACAAACTACTCATAACCAAATCTATGACGCTGCAAAGAAGAACGTCACAAACAGAGTTCACGCAGCGAAATCAGCCCACTACAGTACTAAGATGACGGAAAGTTTCAGCTGCAGAGAACTCTTCGAGATTACGAACAAGCTAATGCCAAAGAACAGATGTGCATCACTTTCAACTACCTTCTGTCCAGTCGACCTTCCGGACCAGTTTGCAAATTTCTTCCGTGGCGAAGTACAAACCATTAGCGATAAGCTTGACAACACAATTGCAATCGACTAGCTGTCACCATACAGTTACGATACAGAATTTCAGTGACAACCGTTAGCAGGATTTTAACCTTCTCTATGAATTTAGTACGGACAATCGTGATGAAGAGTGCACCAAAGTCATGTAAACTTGATCCAATTCCGACATCACTGATGCTTTAGTGTTTATATCCAATATTATCTTCATTAACTGATGTTATTAATTCCTCTCCCTCATCAGGGAGATTCCCATCGTTTTTTTCAAAACTGCCATTGTAAATTCTTTGCTGAAGAAACCAACACTCTACCATAACGGTTTAGAGAACTACCACCCAGTTTCTTATCTCCCGTTCATATAAATAATCTTAGCAAAAAGTTGTTCTAACCCAACTTGTATCTCATCTGAATTCAAACATTCATTTCTGCAATGTACAGGCTGTATATCGCACTTGCCACACTACTGAAACTACTCTTCTGAAAGTAGTTAAGGACATTCTCTCTGCTATGGATAGCATAATGATTACAGTTCTCGCCCTCCTTGATTTGTCAGCAGCATTTGACACAACAGACCATGATATATTACTTCACTGTCTCAAACATGTATTTGTCATTGACAATACGGCCTTACTGTGGTTCAGGTCATACTTTGTGAAGAGGACACAAATTGTATCTGCAAATGGAGTACACTCCAGTTGATATATGCTGTCGTATTCCACAGGGTTTTGTTCTTGGACCTGTTCTCTTCATTTTATACACTCAGCAGCTCTCAAGTGTCATATATCATCATCCAGTGTCTCACCAATTGTACTCTGAAGACACCCAAATCTACAAATCTAGCCACAAAACTGAAGTTGATGCTACCATCCATGGAGTAGAGAGGTGAATTTCTGATGTGAAATCATGGATGACATTAACAAGCTGCATATGAATGATGATAAAACTGAGGCTATTCTGATCACAACACAAATACCTTTTCATTTACATCCTTTACCTCAAACATTAAATATCAGTAACACCAACATTAAATTCTCAATCAGTACAAAATCTATGTGTTACTCTGGACAGTACGCTCACATTGCATCAACATGTTGTGAACATATGCAAGGCTGCATATCTTGAGCTGAGACGCATCAGCTCCATTCGCAAAAATCTTTCAGTTGATGCCACTAAAACACGAGTGTGTTCATTAGTACTTTCGAGACTGTATTATTGTTATGACTCAATTCTTTCTGGGGTCCCGATTGGCTTAGTGATCTAAAGCTCTCTCCGTTACGGATAACTGCCATCTCACCTCAGTCTGCGTGGGTTCGAGTCTCAGATTCGGCCAATGTGGGTATGTGAGAAAGCTTGCCAGTAATTTCTCGTGGGTCGGTGGTTCTTTCCGGGGGTTTTCCCCGGGATCTTCCTCCACAATTAATACTAGCCGCCATGTATAGCCTATCGTGTGCTGAAAAAATGGTGTTAAACCCTACAACAGCAATTCTGTCTGGTTCGTCTCAATATCTACTCCAGAAACTTCAAAGCGTTCAAAACACAGCTGCTCTGATAATCCTTTGAGTGCCACGATCGCAGGACACCTACCCGCTGTTCTCTACCCTAAATTTGCTATCCATTCTCTCCAGAATCAAACACAAAATTTATTCTCTGTGCTACGTTTCAGTGCCGGACTCTACGGACTCTAGTCCAACATACCTATCTGGCCTCACCCACGTGTACACACCAGCAACATACTTACGCTCCTCTTCTGACAATCGTATACTCATTATTCCCACTATGAAAATTTAATCATGTGGACAACGTTCTTTTTTTTATACCATGACCCGGCGACGTGGAACGAATTGCCCATTGAAATTAGACACAAAGATGACTTTCAAAAGTGCTCTTAAAACTCACCTTTATCGACTGCAAGACCTAATTAATTAATTAAACTAATTAAAGACCTAGTATTGTTTCCTACCTTAAATATTTTCAGATTATTTGTTTTCTAATTTTATGGTGTTTTGTTTTTTTTGTAGTCATTTCATTTTTGATGTAAAGTGCTTAGAGCTTCTAAAGATTAGGCTATATACAAAGTCCTCATTATTATTACTATTATTTATTTGTAGCATTAAACACAATAGACCATGGTATATTACTTCAATGTCACCAGCATGTATTTGGCATTCATGATACAGCCTTACTGTGGTTCAAGACATATTTGGTCATTAGGACACAACTTGTGTGCGCAAGTGGAATAAACTCAAGGCCAGTTGATCTATGTTGTGGTGTTCCACAGGAGTCTGCTATTGGACCTGTTCTCTTCATTATGTACAATCAAGTGCTTTCAAGTGTCATATATCATCATCCAGTGTCTCACCAATTGCACTCTGATCACACCCAAATATAAAAATGTAGCCACCCAATTGAAGTGGATGCTACCATCCAAAAAGTAGATAGGTGCTTTTCTGATGTGAAATCATGGATGACATTTAACAAGTTGCAGATGAATGATGATAAAACTGAGGCTATTCTGATCACAACACAAAACCTTTCTCATTCACATTCTTTACATCAAACAATAAATATCAGCAACACCAAGTTACAATTCGCACAGTCAGTACGGAACCTAGGCGTTACTCTAGACAGTACTCTCACATTTCACCAACATGTCATAAACATATGCAAGGCTACGTATCTTGAATTGAGACGCATCAGCTTCGTTCGCAAATATCTTTCAGTTCATGCCACCAAAACACTCGTAGTATTTTCAAGACTCGACTATTGTAACTCAATTCATTCTGGTTCGTCTCCATATCTACGTAACTCAATTATGCCTGGTTCGTCTCCATATCTACTCCAGAAACTTCAAAAAGTTAAAAGCACAGTAGCTCAAATCATTCTTAGAGTACCACGATCAGAGCACACCTCCCCGCTGTTATGTACCCTACTCTGGCAATTCATTTGCTCCAGAATCAAACACAAATATGTTCTCTGTACTATGTTTCAGTGCCGGACTCCAGTCCACCATACCTATCTGGCCTCACCTATGTGTACACCTCATCAATATACTTATGCGCCTCCTCTGACAATCATATACTCATTATTCCCACTCTGAAAACGAAGTAATATGGACAGCGTTCTTTTGTACACCAGGGCCCAGCGACGTGGAATGAATTTCCACACTGCACTTCAATACAAGGACACAGTGATCCCATACAAGAGTGCTCTTAAAACTCATCTATCTCGACTGCAAGAACAAACTTTATAATGTTGCCTACCTTAAATATTTTCATTTTTATGGTAACCAAATCATTTTTTTATGTTGTTGTCCCATGTTGGAGAGGGCTTAGAGCTTCTAAAAGATTCGGCGCTATACAAAGCCCTTAATAATAATAATAATAATAATAATAATAATAATAATAATAATAATAATTATTATTATTATTATTATTATTAACAACAATTATCTTGTCTTTAAAATTCTAAGCTTATAAACGTAATAGTAATGTACTTTTATATGCTGTTTATTGTCAGTTCAGTACGGAGGACCTTATTTATGTTCAAGCACTCGGACACTATCAACGGGAGATAATACGTAAAGAGCTTATAGCTTAGAAGGCGTTGAAATTTCACATCCGGTGTTAGTGCCACATCAACATGGAGGCGATATATAGTGTACCGTTTACATTTTTAGAATGTCCAAGGTTAAAACTAAAAAAGCCCTCATGGGTTAGGCAGCCATCTGCAATGACAATATTTGCCTTCGTTTTATTGTCCTATTTCCTGGTCACAGGCGGTAAGTTATTAAAACATAAAGCTATCGACAACTTTCTGAAGTCGATCTGTGCTTCTCTGGCACTGCATGCGAATCTACCCACCCCTAAAACAAATAATCAACAAACCAACAACGCAGTAAATTTCCAACCCATCTAGTTTATCCTATTTTCGTCTCCTAATGTGCAACTTAGCCAATAATAGATCAGTTTCCAAATATCTCAAAAGACAGTTCAAATCGTTACATTTTTTGGAGAAAATTCGACACTTGTTCGCCGATTTTGAAGAATCGACAATACTGGCGGGGAAGTAGTCTTTCAGTGTAAGATATAGCACATGCTATTTTTATTTTAGTGCTTGCTTCCCAAATAACGTGCATGTATGCTGACCTTCGGTTGACCTCGGAACGAGTAATCAAAGTTTCAGGAACATCTCACACACTTGGCAGCTTATATCATCAAGCTTCCAGAAATTGATATGTAATTTATATATAGAGATAACAGGCCAAATTTAAAATTTCATCACAGGTTAGTAAAATGGTACTTTTGAGAAGGTCAAAGCATCAGAAATAACAAATTAGCATATAATGTATACTCCTTTTCATGGATTTTGCTCTCCAAAACATGAGCATTTTATTACAATGTACATTATATTGAAGAGGAAAAAAACAACAACAGTAATGTAATTTTTTTTTGTTAAGTAATGAAACCGTCACTAGGGTAATATTATATGGTTATATACTGACTACTGAGGTCATTGACATGAGATCGACCACTTCATTATTGAAACTGACTACCATGTACCTAGCTACAGAATGGGAAGCAGTCAATTTGGTTTCTTGCAAAAAATTTAATTACTGCAAAAGCATATAATTTGAGATCTTCTTTCTGAAATCATGTTGTGGCTTATTCCATCCTCTGATATGTGTATTTCAGACGACCATATATGGACTGTACATATACAAGTTTGATCTTTAAATTACAAGGATTTTGTTTAACTTGACAGATTTTAAAGCTTTCAATTTATTTTTCTCCCAGAAGCAGATATGAAGCAATATTTTAACAGATAATTGTGGAGGAAAATACATTTTATTTTTATTTAGATTTATATATTTTATTTTTAATTTTCAATTACATATTTATTCCTGTTTTTTTTTTCTTCTTTTCTTCAAAGTTCAATACAAACAAATCATAATTTTCCTTAAACTTTTATTCTTGGTTGGAATTGCCTTCTTATGATTAAAAAATCCTGTGATAAATCTGACCACTATACAGGACATATGTGTACTTATGTTACTGGTGCAATTTTTACTTTTTTAGCGAGACTATTTAACAATTTAAAACTAGGAGAACGTAATTATTATGTTATTGAAAGCGATTCAAAACATGGATGATTAATGCTTGACTAAGGTCCTGAATACAATTTGTTGTGAATGCATTTCTGCATGGAAGAGAGAACACTGAAGTTATTAATAATTTTTGTCATGCGATGCCATCATCGCCTGAAAACATCTATACTAATTTGCATATGCATGTGCACAGATGGAAAAAACACTGCAAATAATTTCCATATCTTTGTTAGGGATGGTCCTGGGTTTAAAAATTTGTCACCAAAAATCGCCAACCTCAATATGTTGTCGCCAATTTTCAAAAAATTGTTGCCAGAACAAGTTGTGAATATTTGTCCATGTCTATTAATGTAATAGGTAATGAAAATTGAAAAAGATAGGATAGTCATTACTTTATGGACAATAAATAATACAGCATATAACAAAATAAATCAATGTTACATTTTGCACAACTTCCAGGGTCTTTGCATCCCGCATCACTGTTAGTGCACAGGATTAACTGCTGTCACCTGAAATAAATGCATTATCAAATGTAAATATCTACTTAACTGACATCAACAGTTTCTCTCACTCTCTCTCTCTTCTCAATTTTTTAAACAGAAGCATCAGGTATTAAGCAAATCTATATTGTGTATATTATTTTCCAAACATTAGTTTTGTAAGGAACTATAGTTAAGGACATTTTAATACTAAAACCCTATGATCATACTTTGCAATGTTAGATTAGTGACGTACAATGTGCCCATTGATGTCATCCATTCTGGAATTAAATGATCCCCCCCCCCCTTTTTTTTTTTTCTTCTTCTGGCTAGCTTCACAAAGTACATCTCCACCAATCGTGAGTTCAGAAATTTATTTTTGCCGTACTTAACATGCCTTATTTGTAGTGAATTGCTTCCTAAATCCCAGGAATGGTCGCTGATCTTTTTTTTTCTTGGCAAGCAAACTATTATCTCCATTCCCACTGATGAAACTTGCACGAGTCAACATCTGGCATTAATATACCGTATATATAAGCATTAATTACCTTCATTAGATTAAAATAAGGAATGAAGAATTATCACAGAGCATATGTGCCACATACACCCCTCCACCCCGAAAAACTATTTTGGAATAAATGTTATTTAGGAAGCAGTGTTATATGCATATATTAGTTAATTAGTTAACAATAATGAAATATGGTGGGATATAAAATGTGGGAGATAGTTATCACATGTATAGTAGGTGAGACCACATTTGAACTGTTAACATAAATTCACACCCATTTTAGGCATTGCTAAAACAAAAAAAAAGACATTGTTTATTTGTCAATCAATTACTATTAGTGCTTTCACATACTGTAGAACAGCCAGTTTCTTTGAAGTATGACAAAGAGGCACGAGTCTAACCCTTAGCTATTGTGCAGTTTGGGCACAGATGACCAGAATATGAAATGGGGGCACATTGGTGGGGGGGGAATAACTCTCTCCTCGGGGAGAAATAGAATCTGCTTTGAGAATTTCATGTGTCTTGGACTTGAAAAATCAGTGAATACAATGATTAAATATGGCACAAACAAATTCCCAATGGTAGGTCCCAATCTGCTTGTTTATGGATTCAGTCGCCTAACTTGGCTTTTGAAAAATTTATTATTTGCATGACACACTAGAGTCACTGTACTGTATTAACTAAATTTATTCAATGGCTATTTGAATTTTTGGGAAATCTTTCTGTACATTTGAAACTTCAACACATCAGGGGAATAGTTCATTGGAACGTATTCAGATTTCTTGAAACTATTGGCATTGTAAGAACTTTTAGGAAATAGGAATTTGTTCACCATGCTGTAAGTTACTTTAATTCTTTCACTCCTGTATTTTGAGAAATGAATTATTTTCAATTATGCAAAACTTGTTTGTTTTGCTATTTCTTGTTGTGTAGAATAAAACCCAGGAGTCATATCATGGGATTGATGGGAAAAGTAAAAGATCAATGAATACAACTAACATATATTACTTACCCTGCCAGGATTCATGTTTGGTGACACACTCCTTCAAATAATCACAGCTAGTTAAAAATGAATTGACGACTTGTGCCATAATACATAATATACATATATGAACATCTACTTTAGCTTTATATCATATCTCAGCCATGGGCTCCAAAGTTTCCAGCTGTCAAGAAATTTTCAGGAACTTTTGACCCGTTTGTCAGGATTTGGTGTTGCACTTGAAGCATTACTACCATCACTACATGTAGAAGATGTTGGACTGTCAGGTATACCATCAGGTTCAGTGACTGGTGTCTGATGAATTTGCACAAAATCCAAATGCTGTTTACTTTGTGAACTTACTTTTAGGAAGAAACATTGCACACACAACAGTTGTCAACATAAGTGGACTTTGATGTAACAATTCACTGTAAAGATGGATTTGTCAATATGAACAAAGGATCTGTTTATGTGATGAATAGATTCTTGTGGATTTTATATCCAAGTTTGTGGCTTCCTTTCATGGTCCCTTTGAATGTCTCCACTCCAAATCCATGGTTCTATGTACAAATTAAACAGCTGAAAAGGATGTCACCCAGAAAAATTTCCAGATGGTATTGTTTGTCATGATCAAGAGGGAAAAATTGCAGTTTGCAACATTGGCAAAGCCCAGGATGATCCCTGCTTTGTTGTAAATGGCAGGATGTACATCCAGTCAGAATTACCCTACTGTTAGAATATGACCATGTTACCCTAGGGAATATAACCAGACATGTCCAATCCAAAAGTCAAATTATGTGGATTTGCTCTGCTTCTAGTACGGGTATGTATGTCTAACTATAAATCAGAAGTACCAGGTTTGATTATGACCGCTACAGTTTGCACCCCTGCTGTATCATTTCTTTTCATGTGAACTGAATATTTTTATTTTATTTTCAGGCATTATTTATGACGTTATTGTTGAACCTCCTAGTATTGGATCAACAACAGATGAAAAAGGAAATTCTAAACCTGTGAGTATTTTGACATAACAGAAATGAAACATTCAAATTTTAAAGGAAAATGAACATTCTTCTGAATACATGAATGGACGGAGAACGATTTTACACTTGTAGATGGACTTTGTCCAATTTTAAAGAATTGTTTTAGCAGTTATCATAAGTTCTTTATACAGTGGGTCCCCGCTATAACGCGCTCCGCTATAACATGAATTCGGATAAAGGCGTGGCTCCCGAAATTTCGTATTTTCATTCACACCTTAAAAATATTTTTGGGTTCAAAGTTTATTATCGTTATGGGAAGAGATCGCGTATGATTTCTAATTTAATATGTTTGTGGTGTGGTCCCAGCAATTTTGATTACATGTATGTGTATTTTTCTTTTTTTAAGTGCGAGAAATAGTGTGTAAAACATTTATTATCATTCTGGGGAAGAGTTCTAGTATGAATTCAAATATAATATGATCGTGGCGTAGCTTATGAAATTTAACAATTTCACAAGGTTCGTGAAGTGTTATGCCAAAATTAACATTATCGGAAATGTTACTTGTTACTGATCCATGAGTAAATCCAGTAAGTCGTCTTTGTGATTGTCTCAATTAATTCTGTATACAATCTTTGCACAAACAATAACTGACATGTGTTTTATTCTTCACTGCACACATATACACAACCAAGTAGAAAGTATGAAAAATAAAGTGAAAACGTTTATTCTAGGATTGCATAGGGCTTCAGCAATGTCGCAAACTGCTATTTATTTTCCTAATTGGTGTCAAAATATACCATCTGGCGACTTTTTTTATTGGTGACATTGTTGGCTGTTTAAACTTGCATATACAACCGTTGGTTTGGAGTGGAGTAATTCAGAGGCCCCATAAAAGATAACAGCAAACTTGATATAAAATGCACTGAAATTTATATATTGTTACATAAACAATTTCTTTGTCTATACTGAAAAACCATCTTAACGGTGTATTGTTACATCATAATCTGCTTATGCTGACATCGAGCATGGATACTGTACGTTTTGAGATATCAGCCTTTTTGTTGTTGTTAAAATTTCTGGTAGCGAAGATCAACCGGGCGAAGCATTGTCTCGTAATCCATCTTTGTCAGATTTTCGGCTGCTCGCTAGTAATTAATATATTTACTTAGACTGATATTTTGTATCTGGATGGTAGGTAAAAATTCTCTTCTTTCCATTTAGAATTAAATCCTTCAGAACACTCACATTTTTTTAGTAATCCTTGTCATCAGACCAGAGCATATGCGTCTCTATCCGAAGTTGACCCTTTGTTAAATTTCTGACGCATGAGCGCAAGGCAGTATCACTCTGCTACCACAAATGTAAAAAATTTAAAATAAAAAAAACATCATGTAGTCTATTCAGTAGGCAGGAGGAAGTGTAACTGCAATTGACCAAACGACAGCCAGATAAAATAGTTTGCTGAAATTTCAAAGGAAACAGATTACCTTTGAAGCACTGATTGTTATGAAAACGTACTCAGCAAAAGGAGAATAAAAAAATCATCTCAATCATGCAATACAATTATTTGATGTTGCCGCCACAATAAGAAATGGGCATTTGTTTGGTTCTCCAAAGCTTTCCTTTAGCGGTGACTTTAATAACGCATGCATCCGTCATCAAAGAAAGCAGACTACAATCTTTCAATAGAAACAAAGCTCTTTCTGTTCAAAGGATGTCAGTACCAAACTTAAATAAAAGTGATGGAATCTGATGAATTTTTGTATTTTCCAACGTGACTGGAACACGTTAACTGTGGCATGAAAGTTTCCTTTTTGTTGGGATAAGGTTTTCGCTTACGAATGCTACCAACGGCGGCTTAAAAGGCAAACTTAACTTTTACCGACTTGAGACGTACTGAAAAGTAAATGTGCTTCGTCATTCGCTACGTGAGTGTGCTATGTTTTTCCACTGAATTCCGACCAATATGACCTGTGACAAAATTATTGAATATTTCAAAGCTCCGTGTGTGTGCATATTTTCGATGGAATCACTTGTATTGTGGATTCAATGTATATGATAGGTTCATAGGCGAATACACGGTGTTCATACTCTATTCATGCTATACATTAGACATGTATATATAAACGGTATTCACGTATATGTACCAGTTCATGGTTCTCTAAATAAAGTAAACTATTATGTATGTCTTCATTAAATGTTTATTTCTCAATAATATGCATCAGTTTAAGATGGTAACTGCCGATGAAGCACCTATTATACTGCCCGCATTTATTACGCAATTTTTTTTTGGGTAAATGCATTATTTGCTTCAGCTAACTGATCTGGTTGCTTATAACACAGTTCGGTCTATAACGCGGTCGGGTTCTATGGCTTCCGACTACCGCATTATAGCGGGGTTCCACTGTATTAATGTCCACTTGAATCGATTAGTTTGAACAATGACTTAAATATTTCTTCAGAATTGATTGGGCTTTACATATACTTGACTTCTGTTGGACAGAAAAAAATAAAAATTATGGAACTGTGAACAACGGGGAAGAATATCTATACTTTTCTGTACTTTTCACTTATGCTTCATATTTGAGTACTACTGTCTAAACAATTGTTAAACTTTAAATTGGAAGCATTTGTTTCATTAAATATTCTAGGATTCATCATTATTATAGTCTTGAGTCTGTATTCCCGTTTGTACCCCCTGTCGATTTCAGTAACGAAAAGCATAAACAAGATAAAAAGTCAATATACAGTGGAACCCCGGTATAACGCGCCCCGCCATAACGCGAATTCGGATATAACGCGATCGTAGCATGGCTCCCGAAATTTCGTATATTCATTCACACATGGAGAAAAAAAATTTGGAGAAAAGTAAAAAAAAAAAAAAACAAGAAATTAACTTCATTTTGGGAATGAGATTAGTTGTGACTTTTAAAATAATATGATCGTGGCATGGTTCCTGAAATTTGAAATTCATTTACGTGTATTTTTATCGGACCGTAAAAATATTTGTTTAACGTACGAGAAATAGTGTGTAAAACGTTTATTATAATTTGGTGGAAGAATTCGCGTATGACTTTTAATAATAAACGATCGGAACTTAACAATTTTTTCAGGTTCTTTAAGTGATTTTGGAGAAGTGATCGTGTATGAATTCTAAAATAATACGATATATATAACGTACGAGAAATAGTGTGTACAACGCTTGGCTTCTGAAATTTATCAATTTGAACAGGTTGTGGTGAAGCTCCGTATTCTTCTCTAGAAGAGAAAACTGGTTTCATTAGGTTTTTGAATTGTTAAGCCGAAGTAAACATTATCGGAAGTGTTACTTATTACGGACCCATGAGTAAAGCCAGTAAATCATCTTTGTGATTGTCTTCCATGAATTCTGTATACAGTCGTTGCTCAAACAATAGCCGACATGGGCTTCTTATTTAACTGCAATCACAGCCAAGCAGCAGACAAAGCTGTGGTTGATACAAGAGTCGCACAATTTAATAAACATCAAAGGACGAAAACCGCCAACATGTATGCTGTGCTTGGCGGTGTGATCAAACAACAAACAGTTGAAAGTAAATCATATCCACTTTATTATCTGTAAATTAAAAGGGTATGAAATTGTACATCCGTTCAGCTTAATTTTGTTTTATATAAAAAGTGATTCGTAACCATTGCAGGCCTTCATTATTTAGTTATCGAGCTTTATCTGTGTACGTTGTTTGCTTACATAAAAAAATATTTTACTATTATGGAAAAGCAAGTTCAAAAACGCAAGTCGTTTTCTGCTAAAGAGAAACTGTATGCCCTAGAGCAAAGAAGCAAACGTCATTGGATATATTTTTTCAAGAAATGATGAAATTTAAATTTGGAACCACACTGACTTTGCACTTTGCGCAACGATTAATTTAGCAGTTTTCACATGTTTCTTTTGATGTTCACAAAATCTGAAATAAAAGTTATTTGCACGCTGAAATCATGCGTTGATTGTTTATTATTCTTGCAGTTGTCGCATATGATAAAATTTTAGCGGTATGAAATTTGTACAGACACCGTCTGTAGACCCGGGAATAGCTGCATGCAATGACCGTACGATATCAGACGGCAAGTAAATGGTTTCAATATTTTGTTCATCCGATATTTTACACGACGAATTCAGACTATTACAAAATTATTGAATATTTTAAATCTGTACGATTTTCAGTGAAATTACATCCATTATGGATGAACTGCATGCCACGACGGCACAGTAGCATACGATGTTGATACACTTTTCATGATATAGCGATAGTCTGGTATTATCGGTCAATCTGTATTATCGTTCAAACAAATAAAAATTAGTAAATGTTTTTAATGCACAGTAATAACCTATAAATATATTAGCCATCGATTATTTTGAATATATCTTAATTAATGCATTCCAGTTAATATTCATCTGATGATAAGCCGACTTTTGATCATTGTACATGTATACGCGTATATCTCGGAAAAAAGTTAAATATTGTAAAACCCCGCATTAACGCGACCCCGCTTTTAACGCGATCCGATTTTATGGACCCCGATCATCGCGTTATAGCGGGGTTCCACTGTATCTTACTCCGTTCATTCATTGATTTATAATTTCTAACCCGATTGCCACTAGGGTGTCCATAACACCTTTATCATCTGCACGTTTGATGCTTAACAGAAGTTTTCATTACAACCATTGTCCATGGTCATCCTCGAGATCAATTTCCAGTTCCTGGACAAGTCCAATTTCAGTGATGGGGTGGATGCATAAATATGCATGTATGTACATAAAAGGTAGATTTTATAGGTGGCAAAGGGATATAACTCTTAACCTTACCATAATTGATGAAAGTATCAGGGAGTAACCAAATAGGAGCGTTGGTGTCACTCTATTTGTGAAAAAAAAAGGCTTGCCCAAATTGTGTGTAATATGGTGTTGTGTTAGTATGAAAACTTCCGTTAAGCATCAGACGATGTTTTTTTCTTGTTTATGCTTTTCATTACTGAAATTGGCAAGGGGGGTACAAATAAACAGGGATATAGACTCGGACTATAATATTTTTAATTTTAACTAAATAATTGTTTAAAGATTTATTTGTTGTTGTGTATTTATCCACATCTTTCAGACTCAAAATATACTTTTTTTTAAAACCCATAAATTGTGATGATATTAATTTTATAACCATTATTATAACTGTTCTTAATCATTTATGATGTCAATCAGTAAGAAAAAGAGTTTACTCTTTCCTATTTGACTAATTAGGTTTGATTGCATGCTGCCTTTGTTTCAAGATATATACACACATGTATAATGCTCATATAAGTGTTAATGGCATAGACCCAGATCTGCCATTTTTTCAAGACCAATATGCATGTATAATGCTCATAAGTGTCAATGTCATTCACCCAGATCTGCCATTTTTTCAAGACCAATATGCATGTATAATGCTCATGTAAGTGTCAATGTCATTCACCCAGATCTGCCATTTTTTTCAAGACCAATATGCATGTATAATGCTCATAAGTGTTAATGGCATAGACCCAGATCTGCCATTTTTTTCAAGACCAATATGCATGTATAATGCTCATATAAGTGTCAATGGCATAGACTCAGATCTGTCATTTTTTCAAGACCAATACGCATGTATAATGCTCATAAAAGTGTCAATGGTGTAGACCCAGATCTGCCATTGTTTCATTATATTTAAAAATGTATAATGCTCATAAAAGTGGCAATGGCATAGACCCAGATCTGCCATTTTTTCAAGACCAATACACATGTATAATGCTCATAAAAGTGTCAATGGTGTAGACCCAGATCTGCCATTGTATAATGTACTGATCGATTTAGATCAACCTTTGATACCCTGACCCTTACTAACAATTTAGACTTTAATCATCAGTTTGTCAAAGGCATATCATGGTCGATGCTTCTGACATTTGTCCATATATTCATATAAAGGAGAAGATACACATTTCATGATTAAAAATGGATTTATTTTCAGGTGGCCTTCATGCCATACAGAGTGAATGGTCAGTATATCATGGAGGGTCTAGCCTCCAGTTTCCTGTTTACATTGGGTGGACTTGGGTTTGTTATTTTAGACCAGACGAATAAGCCTATGATGCCGAGGTTAAACCGGATTCTGCTGATGAGTGTGGGATTTGTGGCGATAGCTCTCTCCTTTTTTATGTGCAGAGTTTTCATGAGGATGAAATTACCGTAAGTTCTTCACTAAATTTAATTCTTCAAGTTTTTTTTTCATCTTTGCTTTTCTTGTGCCTTTCTATACAGTATACAATCAGTAACATCCATGTTTCAATGCACAGTTTACTTTAGAATAAGCAAGTCTTTGCTAACGTTAATAAATTTCTCTTAAAAAATTAGCAAGCACATGAAAGTCATGCATGGAGAGTTTGCAGTGATCTGTATTATCAGTACCAAAATACGTACTGATGATGCACTGTCTATAATACACCATTTATAAATCTGTATCCATGTCTATAATACACCATTTATAATACTGTATCCATGCCTATAATACACCATTTATAATACTGTATCCATGCCTATAATACACCATTTATAATACTGTATCCATGCCTATAATACACCATTTATAATACTGTATCCATGCCTATAATACACCATTTATAATACTGTATCCATGCCTATAATACACCATTTATAATACTGTATCCATGCCTATAATACACCATTTATAATACTGTATCCATGTCTATAATACACCATTTATAATACTGAATCCATGCCTATAATACACCATTTATAATACTGTATCCATGTCTATAATACACTGGTTATAATGCTATATCCATGCATATAATACACTATTTATAATGCTATATCCATGCCTATAATAAATACATCCTTTGATCTGATTTACACTCACTACTCAAATATTTGTCTGGTTTCTTATTATTGATATCCATCACATTAGCTTTAAATGATTTTTATTTTCTTTCATTGTGATGACCCAAAAAACCTAGAATAGTCTGCAGCTTTGAAATAACATGTAAATACTGTGATTAATTAAATTACTTCAGTCAGTGCAAATGGCAAGTGGTACATAATTATCAGTCTATTTGCTGGATCTGTGCAGATGATCTTGTTTCTGCTGTCACCATATATTATTCCATCAATATATTTCAGTATAAAAAGTATGAACAAAGATCATATTTCATTATTCATTTAAACAGTATTTTCTGTTTTGTCTCTTTTAGGGGCTACCTGATGGCGTGATGCAACAAGGGAGATAACTCAGTCCAGTATCACATTTCATGGAGTAGAACTTTGAATGTGTCATGTTTATTTCAAGAGTGTCAGACTGTGCCCAGCAATAAGTGTGTTTTATTGCCAAAACACCTGGATACAAAATTTTTAACATATCTTGTTGCCAAAGATTATTGAAGATGTGTACTAATATTTATAAAGATAATTGATTTACAGAACTTGTGCAGAATGGGAAATTCCAGATATCTTTTTGGGAAACTAAATTGTTCATTAATACATGATGCCATCTTAGATTAAATATTTTTAAAAAATAATACTGATTTAAAATAAATTTCATTTGTCCATGCAGCGTTTTGTTATTTGCAGTAGTGCTCATTGATCTTAGAAAAATAAAAAGTAACACCTGAAATTTATTTTACATCTCTTGCATGTGATTTCATTGTGTGACAGGTATAAAACTAAAACAAGGTAATTTTGACACATTGAGCCTTTATTCGACTTTTTCAATGATAGTCTAAATATTCAATGAAAACAAAATTAACTAATTTTGAGAGGCGGTGAATCCCAATATAAAATGAAAACAATAATAAGTTTGTTTGGAAGGCAGTATATCAGATTATACCATGAAGGGCAACCCACGAAATCCAGACCAGTGGTCACTGACTTTACATTGCCTGAATGTCTTGGTGTCAACAAGTTTTGTGTTCAAAAGTACTTCTTAAGGGGTGGACACCCATCAAATGCAATCTGTAGATAGCAGATTAGTGCAAAAGCTAAAATATGCCAGCAAAGAGGTAATTAATTTGATTCCTGTAGGAGGTGTTCTTTGGACATTAGTTTTTGTAATTTTGATCATTACTGGCCGTTATAATTATCAAGATGACGAAAGCTAACGACTGAGACGCCATACATTGCTCAGCTCATGTCAGCATGACATCTGGTTGCCATAAAGTTAAAAAGGTATGTTGGCTGCAGTTGTTTCTCTCACATAGATTATGAAATATATATGAAAGGGTACTAGAGTAAATCACATGACAAGTTCATTTCCTTTGTAAACAGTATTTTGTGCAATAACTACAGCTACCAATAAAAGAACAAATTAAAAAAAAGCAAAATATCGGACATTCTTATTTTTTTTTGTTAAGTGAATTCTGTTTGATCAAATGAGAAAGGGGAAGTGCTTTGATCACTGCTAAGAAATTGGACATCAGAAAGATTCAAATAAACTTCATTATTCATGCATTCTTCAGAAGTGGAAAATTGGAATGGATGGAAGGTAATAGTTTCAGGTGCAAGTTTTTTTAGCATGATTGGACTTAATAATTTAAAATACGTTATTGTAGCTTTAATGACATTAATTACCTAACATGGTTGTCTTTTTGAAATTAATTTTTTAAAAGTATTTGAAGTAGTTATGACCCACATCTGTGATCCTCTTCAAAGAGTCTACCACTCTTAAAAAGCTAGTTTCCCGTTGTAGAAAGGGTGGCTTACAAGAGGGAAACCAATGTGGAGAAGAGTATTTCAGTTTCATTTGTCTACCTTGGAACAGTTTTGTTTGATTGTGCTCACTTTATTTTTGTCCAAAACGTCTCGCCTCCAGTTTTAATATGTGTGAACAAAATTGAAAAACCTGCTTTATTGACTTGGGCATTGTTTACAGGCTATGAATTCAAACATGCTAGCCAAATTAATTTGTTTATGTCTAATGGTTGTTTGCTTAATATTAAAACAGGCTTCTCAAGACAGCTGCATCAGCATATCATGTAGCTAGTTATATCATGGTTTGTTTTCTTATGAATGTAGACAAATTATGATGGTGCCTCCTGTCCTAGTTTTTTTTGCCTGTCGTGACAGTAGTAAAGGTATATGGTGTTGTCCTTGTCCATCCATCCATCCCACCTTGTGTAACATTTATTACCACTCTGGTGGCCTAGTGGTTAGAGTGTCCGCTGCGGAAGCTGGAGGTTGTAGAATCGCTCCCTGGCCAAGTCATACCAAAGACTTACAAAAATGGTACTAACAGCTGCCTCGCTTGACGCTCAGCATTAAGAGGTTAGTGTTAGGACTGATTGGCCTGGTGTCAGGATAATGTGACTGGGTGGGACATCATGCTACGTGTCTGCGGCATGATGCCCCAGTGCTAGACATAACTATAAACTGCCTCACTGCAGACATTGTAGCGATATGACTGAAAAATTGTTAAAGCTATGTTAAAAATCCTAAACAAACAAACATTTTGTATTTAGGTCATTTCAGGCACTGTGGTGGGGCCTCCGTGTTTATAAATACATTTGAAATTTGTAGCTTTTCTAGTCATAGACTTGAATAACATGTTGGATGGGCAGTTGCCCATATGTCTCTTGCCTTAAGTTTGTTATTGCTACTAAGCTACTGGGAGGGTTGCCAGGAAATTCATACAATATTGCCACCATAGTGTTACTCCTCCTTCCAGAATGAATGGTCATATCAACATGTCTTTTTCACAATGGCAATGGTTTCAGTCTGGTATCTAATATGGTCACTATCACTTGTCTAGTTAATCCTCAATGGCAATGGTTTCAGTCTGGTATCTAATATGGTCACTATCAGTTGTCTAGTTGATCCTCCATGGCAATGGTTTCAGTCTGGTATCTAATATGGTCACTATCAGTTGTCTAGTTGATCCTCCATGGCAATGGTTTCAGTCTGGTATCTAATATGGTCACTATCAGTTGTCTAGTTGATCCTCAATGGTAATGGTTTCAGTCTGGTATCTAATATGGTCACTATCAGTTGTCTAGTTGATCCTCCATGGCAATGGTTTCAGTCTGGTATCTAATATGGTCACTATCAGTTGTCTAGTTGATCCTCCATGGCAATGGATTCAGTCTGGTATCTAATATGGTCACTGTCACTTGTCTAGTTGATCCTCAGTGGCAATAGTTTCAGTCTGGTATCTAATATGGACACTGTCACTTGTCTAGTTGATCCTCCATGGCAATGGTTTCAGTCTGGTATCTAATATGGACACTGTCACTTGTCTAGTTGATCCTCATTGGCAATGGTTTCAGTCTGGTATCTAATATGGTCACTATCAGTTGTCTAGTTGATCCTCAGTAGCAATGGTTTCAGTCTGGTATCTAATATGGTCACTGTCACTTGTCTAGTTGATCATCAATGGTAATGGTTTCAGACTGGTATCTAATATAGTCACTATCAGTTGTCTAGTTGATCCTCCATGGCAATGGTTTCAGTCTGGTATCTAATATGGTCACTATCAGTTGTCTAGTTGATCCTCAGTAGCAATGGTTTCAGTGTGGTATCTAATATGGTCACTATCAGTTGTCTAGTTGATCTTCAGTGGCAATGGTTTCAGTCTGGTATCTAATATGGTCACTGTCACTTGTCTAGTTGATCCTCAATGGTAATGGTTTCAGTCTGGTATCTAATATGGACACTGTCACTTGTCTAGTTGATCCTCAATGGCAATGGTTTCAGTCTGGTATCTAATATGGTCACTATCAGTTGTCTAGTTGATCCTCAGTGGCAATGGTTTCAGTCTGGTATCTAATATGGTCACTGTCACTTGTCTAGTTGATCCTCAATGTTAGTGGTTTCAGTCTGGTATCTAATATGGTCACTATCATATTTTTAGCTGATCCTCTATGGAAATGGTTCCCATCTGGCCAATACCATGGCCATAATCGAAATTGTACAAGTAATCATCGTGAGTGTAAAGTCATTAGCATGGTGTTTTCACCAGATGATTTCTTATGATGTCTAGTTCGTTCTTATTATCACTATGTCATCTGATTGACTGACTGGTCATTTAAGCAATGGGTTTTCACTGAAAGACTTCTTGTAATGTCTGTTACATCATAAATGAAAATGGTGCTTACATGATGTCCAATATGGCCATCTTGAAATTCTTGTTATGTCCCTTTGAAGGTCATTTAAACATGGGTTTTTCCTGAAAAGTCTTGCGTGGGCCCTAAATGAAAAAATGGTACAGATTTGATGAGTTGTATTGACAACACTGTGGTCATCTTGAAAATCTTGTTATTGCTAATCCTGAAAAAAATTAATATTGCCATGGGAATTTCATCAAAAGACTTCTCTAGTTGCTCATAAATGAATAAATACTGTCACTAATCCTGCATGGATGATCACACCAACATTGGGTTTTTAATATATAAAAAATGTATGATGTCTATATGGTCCTAAATGAATATGATGTCTAGATGGTCCTAAATGAATATGATGTCTAGATGGTCCTAAATGAATATGATGTCTAGATGGTCCTAAATAAATATGATGTCTAGATGGTCCTAAATGAATATGTCTAGTTGGTCCTAAATGAATATGTCACGAGGACATTCAGTATGCCTGCCACAGTAACCATGGTCAAAGTCATACCACTAGTTCATCCCAATACTCGTCAGCAATCAGTTTTCACTGAAATACTTTTGTCTCACTGGTCATAAATGAAAATGGTTTAGGGTTAGGACTTGTATGGCAACCAAAATGGCCAGGTTGAAAATCTTATTACTTCAGCAGCAGAGAGGGTGAACAGATCAGCTTTTTTAGTCGTCAACGATGCTTCCTTCTAGTTAATATTTACTAGGAAGTCCTAATTTGTCAAATAAACTCTTCTAGTTAATATTTACTAGGAAGTCTTAATTTGTCAAATAGACCCTTCTAATAAATATTAAGAGAAGGGTCCATTTGGTAAAAAAAAAGACGCCATTTAGTTGACGTTCACCTCCTCGGCTGCTAATGCGCTAACTAAATATTTGATCAAGTCCTTAAGATTTCACAAATAAACTAATTTGTAAAACCTCACCTCGTAAATCAATCAGATTATTAGATTGGTCAGTGAGTTTGAAATTAATTCTCGTTAACAAATTATTATGACATCGCATATAGACTAGATTAGTTGGGTCTTCAATAATTAGAAATCCTGGAGGAGCCGTTGGTGCAAATGAGTATAAAATATATCCTTGCTGAGCTTGATTTGATTGTTCGAGATTTATTTGATAATTTCCTTCGATAACGTCACATACTAAATTGAGCGCAATCACCGTTGAAATATTCACATTGTTCGGAGCAATATGTCTACCGCCGCCTTCTGGATCATTATTAAATTTCAGAATATTTTCTGTAGGATTCTTTGATTTTTTCCAATTATCGTGGATTCTTTTAAACCCAATATTAATAGCATCGTCAAGTTGTTTCTTTAGTTTATCCGGGTTATATCCAGGGATTTTAAAATCTTTAATCTCCGTTTTATTAATATTGTATAGATCCGCAAACTTATCATGTAATATCTCTTCATTTAATACTTCTTGAATAATTTTCGAGTGAAATATTTTCATATCGTCGATGATTTTATTACCTGTTTCTACGACGTTGATAAATTCATCCTTGGTGAGAGAGCCGGATTTAATAGATATTAGCAGTAGTGAAAAATCGTTATTCATTGCTGTGAAATTTCCGTTAATGAGAGGAACATAAATTTCTTTATTAAAGAATTTATTAGGAGCATAATCTTGATAACTCTTGACTTCATTGACGGGTTTTATTTTGTTGGTGATATAATCGGATTTCTTAGGTTCGGGTGGAAAATCCTTCGAATTTTCTCGCGAGTTATCCGGTGGTAATTCAGGCCATCCTAACACTGATCTTATAGAACTCTGATAAATATCTACAACGTATCCTTCTGTATTTATCTCGATAGCAGATGATAATGTTGGTTTGTGAACTGTTATAGCGATTTTTGATTCTTTTCCGGTGAGAGATTTTATTCTGCGTTGAAATTCAGCATTGATCTGTTCGATTTGGTATGATCCTGTTGGTATAGAAACAACCTGCCAATCTGGTGTTCCGTCTTCACGATTCTTGTTTGCAAATACCAAGGAATTATTCGGTTGTTGACCACCAAATGCTACCGATCTAATATTAGGCCAGCTATGATATACTCGTAGTTTTGCTAGCGCGATCTCGCTCACGGGAACAGGGTTTGGAAAATTCACACTAAATTCAGGACGTGTTGAGGTTATTGATATCGTGCTTGTTTTCACCGGTGTTGTATTTGTTACTATTTGTTGAAGTAGTTCTTGCGACGACATTATTATTATTATTATTCTGCTCTAATTTCAGCATTGTTGATTTATACAATTGAGCCATAGTTTAGAATTCGCTATCTGATATTGTTGTGTCATCCAACGACGATGATATCAACGAGGATAATTGCGAGTAACCGGCAGATGCAATGTGAAATTTTATTACATAATTGTGTAGTTTACTCTGGCTACATGATGATAGTTTTTTTGTGATCCCGGTTAATATACCTGCAATTGTAGCTATCGAAGAAATAACTATTGGTACTACAACCGGAGCAATCATTGTAACCGAAGATAGTATTATTCCAGCCGCGGTGATTATTCCCGAAACTGAATACACAGTGACATCAACTGCGGTTATTCTTCGTTGGTATTTTTTTATTTTTATTTGATACTCCTCACAGAGAGAACTGAGTTTAGTTTGAAATTCTCTGACTTGATCATAGCGATACTGATTCGATGATGGAGTCATTTTATTTTAAAAGCGCTAGCATTTTCAATTCAAAATTCTGAAAGAATTTTTAAATCAATTTAATTGTTTACTTAAATCCACTACGAATTCTACGTACCACGTTACTGAAACCCTGACTAGATTTTCATCTGTATTTATTATCGTGAATTGTTCAGTTGTATCCTTGTCGATGATCGTTGATATCGTATTATTGACTCCAGATGAACTACTTGATGATATATTGAATTGAGTCGGTGATACTATTGTTAATCGATAAATACCCTTGACTGCTGCGGTTATGTTTAAAATGTTATTTGTGGAAGTCCACGCAAATGAACCGTGTTGAATCGTGTGTACTACGTTGTTGACGATAGATTTATCATGAGGAATTTTCACTTTTTCAACAACGCTTATCATCCTCGTTGCATCATCCTTTATTGCGTTGTTGAATGTTTTAAGCTCATCGATGGATTTTTTAATATCGGGAAGTGTTATTTCAATTTTATCAAATGGGCTCCCAATAAACTTGTCCATGAGGTTTTTACGAAACGTCATAAATAGTTTCGTGTGTTTTTCATATTCAGATTGAAGAGTTGCTAGTTCTAACATAGAATCTTTTATTACAGTGAGTTTTGGTGTGGTTACTGGTGGATTTCCAAAAAATTCTAGTATGGGTTTGTCAATTTGGTCAATTGTATTTTTTTGTGTTTCACGAAACCAGTTAAATGCAACTATATGATCGTCATATTTATCATTGAGTGATTTTAATGAATTCACCGTGTTATCGTATGTTGCTAATTTATCCGTAATCGTTGAAACAAGTACACCTGGTTTGAGTTTACCCCCATCAGAAAATAACGCGATAGTATCCTCTGCTGCGTCTCGTTGTTTAACCAAAATATCATTAAGAGAGATATTACTACTTTTCAATTTACCCTGACGATCTTGAAATACAACTATTTCACCAGGATCAATATTTGCTAGGTTTAATATTTCGGATATTTCATCTTCGATTAGTTTTTTAATATCCTTGTTATCAACAGTTTCAACTCCACTATCAGGTTTTTTCAGCGATGATAAAGGTCGTCCCCAAATATCAATCATTATTATAGAAATCTTTTTATCATTTAAATCCTATGGATTTCTAATCCGAGAAACGCTAGCGTTTCTACCGCTAGTATACTCATTTACCACTACATGAGGTGGTTTTAAAGATTCTTTCGAAATAGCATTAAGGACATTTAATACTTCTCGACCGCATATTGGTGGGTCATTCAACGTTTGTGTTGGTAGTGTAGAATAAAAAATTGGAAATCTTTTAAATTTCTTAATATAACGCATAAATTCTTTTGGTGGCGCTAATCCATATGAATCGAAATAAACAATCCCACGTGGATCAATTGCGTAACAAACCCAGTGAGTTCCAGGTCCATCGCTGTTATCTAGATTAATAATACCGGTTTCAACATCATTTGGTTGTGTAGGTAACTGATCTCTCATAAAAACACCTCTGAAGTTTTTTATCGCTAGTTTTTTAGCGGCATCAATTAAATCAAAATTGGACATGGGAACCATCGGTTCCTTAATCACAGATTTGGAAATCGAAGATTTCGGAACTATATCGTTCCTGGAATTCGAAGACCCT
This sequence comes from Unio delphinus, assembly GCA_029339505.1. Taxonomy (NCBI): domain Eukaryota; kingdom Metazoa; phylum Mollusca; class Bivalvia; order Unionida; family Unionidae; genus Unio; species Unio delphinus. The sequence continues at coordinate 1,953,771 of JAQISU010000130.1, forward strand.
TTCCGCTGTACCATGAATACGGGGTTCCTGGTAGTCTTAGACCCTTTCCTTTTTTTTTACCAGATCCACGAGTGGATCTACGGACGGATCCGCCTGTTGCTTTCTTTAGTGCCATTCCTGCTGCGGTACCAACGGCTCCTAACGCTGCCGCCTTCGCTACCGCTGGGGCTGCTGCGGCAATCAACCCTGGAATCAACCCTAACAACGGGAATATACCACCAGTCTTTTCCATGTTTTTAATCGCGCTCGTAGAAAGAGTAACCTGAACTCCTTTTTTTTCTTTAAACGCTTTATTGAAGTGATTAACCTGAGTTTTCGTCAGCGATAGTTTATTCCCTCCGCCATTCATTTGATTAGGTTTCAGCGTTATTGTGGTTCCACATTGCTTAGCTGATTTGGATTGTAGTTTTTTTAGTTGACCAGGTGTCAACGTAACATTGATATTACTATACGACATTATACAAAACAGATTGATTCTAAATCGCAAATGATTCAATTAAAGATTTTCCACTGGTGCATCAATAAGTCTCATTCGTCCACCAACACCTTCGAGTAGCATTGATTTATCACTGAGAATGACAGCAATTGCTCTATATTCAGGGATAGCACCACGAAGTATACGAGCTCGGAAATGTATATCAACGACGGACTGTCTCATTAAGTCAAGATGTTCCAACGAAAAGTAATAAATTGGATAAAGAGTACTAAAATCCAACTGTGATATTTGTAGACCAGTATCGACATTTTGATCACGTCCCATATACGACAGCAACCGATGATAAACTCGTGCAATATGGTTTTGACCGTAATTAAGTTGTATATCCTCGGATGGTTCTTGTTGTCCGTTTATTCTCAGCGAGACTTCATTAACACCTAATCGATCAAATATCATATGGGAGTAGAGTTGATTTCCAATTCTCGTCGTATCCTGTAACGCAATAAATATATGACGTGGAGCTGAAATACCCTGTTTTGATGCCAGGTTCCACGTAAATATGCCGTTAGTAGTTGATTGTACAACATCTGTACTCATTGTTAGCCAACTTAATAATCTCTTCCCCCCTTGATCCATAAATGATAGTAAACGTGGTTCTGTTGACAACGATGGAGTCAGCACTGGCATCCAAAGTGATAGTTTTGTTAAAACGACTTTACCGGCATCAGCATTTGGATGTGCAGCATCTGCTGGAATCCTCCAAATTGCATCATTGTCAGTACCTTTTCGCACAACCGCTATAGTATGTTTCGCTCCATAGATAACTTTTCGGACATTTCTACAGAATCCAAATATATGATGTAGTGGAATCGCGCATGAAAATGATCTGCGCGCCCCTTCCAACATTGACATACGTGTTGCAGCTCCTAGATTGAAATTAGGATCATTGTTTATAATCATATTCTCGACATCAGCAGGAGCACCAGCACGATCATTTGGTCTTCCTACAACAAATGGATTTTTCCCAGTGGTATTTTTAATATCCTTTGCAAACATCATAGAGGGACCGGCCGATCTTGTATAATCGTCGGAATATCTTGCTAGCCCTAGTATTGTTGTTGCTACATCAACATCACGTTCTATCGACTCAATTTCCTTTCCATCAATGAGATATCTTGCACTTTCAAATAACGCCATGATACCATTATTGACAAAACCGACTTGAGTATTAGCTGGATATTGTGTATCATCATGCTGTAAAAGTTCACCTTCGACTTCAATAAAGGCTTCAGCGGGTAAAAAGTATTTACTAGTATCATGAACTTGAAGTTCAATTCGTGACCGAAGATTAGGTTGCACTGCGTGATAAGCAAAAAATTGATAATCACGTACAGATTCATCTTTAAGTACTGGGGCTTCCATGTCAAATGCAACATCAGGGTTCTGTTTGAACATTTTTTATTATATATCCGATGGTCTAAATTAGAAATCGGAAACGCTAGCATTTCTGAGAGGTGAAATCACTCAAAATCGATGCAAAATACAGAATTGAAAATAAAAAAAATAATATTATGTTAAATTAATTATTTAGTTGGGTATATTAATAATGTTGCTGATGAAAACAAATCTAGATAACGAAGATCAAATCGAAAATACAAATATTTCAATAACTATAACAACTGAGAATCCTATTCAAATAACCAGAAATATTAGTGTTTCTAACACTAGTGTTTCTAACACTAGTATAGGAAATTCAAGTGGAAACATTAGTGTTTCTAATACAAGTATTTCTACTGAAACCATCGAAAATTCAGAAAATACAAGTATTTCAATAACTATAACAATTGGAAATCCTGTCCAAATAAATATAACCAGAAACGTAAGCGTTTCTAACACAAGTGTTTCTAATACAAGTATAAGAAATGCTAGCAATTCTAGTGATGATTTTTGAGAAAATATTATTCACCGACGTCGGAAATTCTTTGAATTAGAAAATACTTTAGTATTTTTAAAGCCACTTCCTGCTATCATATTTGCTGTTATGTTATCCTGGGCGTTAGTCATTAACGACTGTAGTTTTTTATCCACGGCGTTATTTATTATTTTACTAACTTGTGTAGGCATTACTGCAGTAGATGGCAGTGAAGTCATTTTAGAAATGCTAGCATTTCCAGGTTTTGAAAAATTTCTACGTCGAACTAGCGCTGTTAGTTTATCCTTAGCGGTTGAAAATGCCTTACTAGCAAGATCACCAACAGCGCTAATACCCTTATCTCGGATAACATCAATTGCTTTCATCGATAATTGTTTTACTAGCGGAGCCACTTTTGGAGCCATTCTTGAAAATAATCCCATTATAGTATTACCGAGACCATCTCCATAGTATACTCGGTATTTTGGCAATCGTGAGTTTACCACGTAGACGTTAGTTGGTTTATCATGGTTGTAGTGTATGATCATTCTCTATATAGAAAGAAACACTAGTGTTTCCAAATACTAAAGCATTTCCAAATTGATATTTATCTAATCGCTATGATAACCGTAGAAATTCGAAGAATTTTCGGCTAACTCCTCAATGAAATCTCTATATGTTGCAATATCCATGATACCACCTTGAAATAACCTCCTACAGATATCAGCTGCTTCATTGATTATTTCCAGTGAGTTATTCCCGGCTCGTTTTCCTCCTACAAGTACTTCTAATCGTGCTATATCACCGAGAATATTACCAGGGCAAGTTACATTAGAGTTTCCAACTAAACCACTACCTGTTTTTGAAAATTCTTCGGATTTTTTAGTGATACCAGTTGCACCCTTTGGAGTTTTACTCTGGGAATCAGCCTCTGCCATTATTTGTATTTCATCAGGGATTGGGTCTGCTGTGTATACTGGCGGTGCTACTGTGATCCCCTTTACCATAGTTAGAAATTGGTCATAATCAGATTTTATTTTTTTGTTGATTTTGTTTTCCCCGCGGTTTGCTAAAAACACCTTATTTGCCCAAAGGAGTTTATTGTTTATAAATTTTTTAGACGTGTCGTCTATTAAATACTCATTTCTCTTCACTTTTTTAATGTTCTCGTTGGTAAATTTAGCTAATCCAGAGAGTGTTGGGATATTTCTGATTTTATTTAACGCATCAACTGTAAATATATTTTCAGGAGAATAATCCCCCTTTGAAACAGCTCCCTCTTCTTCTTCTTGTGGTTGTTCTTCAGGTTCTTCTTGTTGTTGTTCTTGAAATTCTTCAGGTGGTGGTGAGGAAATATCAACATCACCTAATCGTTCAATTTCTTCCTGAAGTACTCGTTGTTGTTCTTCTTGTCGTCTTGCAGCAGTTATTATATCACCAGGAAGTGTTTGTAATGATTTTTTTGATTGCTTAGTTCGTTTTGCTATTTTTTCTAACACAGGGAGAAAGGACTCTTTCTGCGCGCTTTCTTGTTTAGAGATTGCTGTTTTCACACCCTCAGTTGCACTAACAATAGGTTTGAAGAGTTGTTGTGTATCATCAGAAAAATCAGTCTGAAATAATTGCCGCTGTTGAAGTTTTTCACGTATACGATCACGAAGGGGTAATATTTTCTTAAGAGCTTCAAGTCTTTCTTTAGTGTTCCGTGTAGTTAATGATTGTCTTATCATTATTAAAAGAGTATCACTAATTGTCAAATTAAAAAATCCTTTGGATTTTAGAAATGCAAATCATTTCGAAAGAAATCACTAACCTAAAAATGCAAAGCATTTTAATACTTCCCTGTTGTTACACACACATAATTTTACTTCCTCATAGTGTGATTTATACCGTACTGGTTATACAAACAAAGGAGGCTCTCTACGCGTGGGGCTCATCACCTTCAGAGTTTTCCATTAACATTTTTAATTGTCTCACTTTACAATTAATAAGTCTCTTTTGTTCATATTCTAAGCCTAATTGCTTACGTACACGTTCAACGATGCTACATAATGGTACGAAGATATTAACATCTTCAGTATTTACTAAGCTCTCACGTATAAGCTTTTGGATATTCTTAATTAAAAAATATTTTTTAGATAGGACATATTTTCCGGTCTGTTCTGCAAATTGTATATCCTCGAAATTGGTCATAATTTGATCACAATCCAAACCTGAACATAATTTTATATTTTGATCCTTAAGTTTGTTGATTTCAATAATAATCAATTTGAGATTTTCAAGATTCATATATATATAAAAATATATTTGTTCAAATACAAAATATTTTAAATACAAAGTATTAAAAATACAAAGTATTTTCAAAATGAATTCTGGATACACTAAGGTGTTGAGAGCATCTTAGTATACCCAGAAGCTTAATGCGATTATAGGTGATTATGATTACACTTATGATTACACTTACAACCCCGTGATCTAGTGTGGTAGGCGGTTGTATATACACATAGGACGGTACAATGCCATATATCTCCGCGCTCGAGTGTTGCGGCAAATTTTAGGCATAACATGTACTTAATTAAGGATGGATTATAATTCAATGGAACGATGATGGTAATGATGTGGGCGTGGTAAACCAAACCAACATGGCAACCCATGAATTCGATTTCATGGTTGCATGAGTTGGAAAAAACACCAACCCACGCTACCGAGAATGCGATAGCATGAGTTACAATGTTGGTTTGGCTGAGGGGGATCCGCCCCTCCCCCCCAATTAATATAAAAACATCTTCCGTTTCGCCATCAAATAATGTATCTGCTATGGGGACCGAACACGTAGTTGATATAGATCTATGTTTACAAGACAAACACTATACCATTACACCACGGATTAGTCATACAAAATAGAGATTTTTTAGTATATATATCCTTATCAATTAGATCATTGTAATACAAGGAATTTTAACCACGCCCACCTACTTCAATGAATAGGAAACACTCGCGTTCCGGCTGAGCGAACATAGGTAAATGTGCACACATGAAAGTGGTGCGCTAGCGTTTCAATGTTTAAGATCCGTAACTCTGTCATTGGTGGAAATCCTACGGATTTCACACGTGTTATACCTAACGGAGTTATCTCCCGTGAAATCCGTAAGATTTCCATTTACGTATTATACGTAAGAAAACTGAATTTTGTTTTTAAAACGCTTTGAAAAAGCGGTCTTATAAATTCCCTCTGCTACTTTTTGTACCGAGGAGGTGTGAATATCGAAATACTTACCAGCTTCTGACATTGATTGAAATACCATCTCCTTGTTGTCAGTATTAAACGATCTTACTGGTCTCTTCCCAATTGATTTACAAGTACCAGTATTTCCAGATGCAGTATTCTCACTTTGTGTAACAGCTCGTAAATTATTCAAAGAATTATGTGTCCTAATACCATCAATATGATCAATAACAAGGCCATCCTTGATTAATCCATTATGCACTTCATAAACGAAACGGTGATTGAGATACATTTTCCCTCCAGCACTAAACGTCAAATACCCTATACCATTATCCCGCCCAACAGATTTCCTATTTTTACAATGTCTGACAATACCATCACGAGAAGCTTCGTAATTTTTAATAACAGGATGTCTTTGAAATTCTTGGCTCATTTGTATATATAATATATCTATTTGTCTAATTCGTTAATTGGCTGAATTATAACATTAGAAAATCTTTTTATATAATCAGCCGTAGTTTTTATGATTTTGCCATTGACGTCGTTAGGATTTTTGATTCTTCGCTTGTCATAATAACGTTTTAACTCTCTATAACGCTTACCCCCGCAATTAATGCATAACTGCGACTTGCCTCTTACACCTACCCCACAATGCAAACATGGTAGAGGTCCCTCCGAACCGTTTCTTACACTCTGCATATGATACCCACAGAATTCATTTCTACATGATTTGTTACACGGAGTCTTTGATCCAATCATAAGCCATTTGCAATGATTCATTATATAAAATTTTCTTATTTAAATACTTGTTTTAATTATAATATGAAGGAGTTCAAGAGATTATCGAAAATTAAGCCTTGGAAAAATGCTAGATTTAATCTCGATAGAATCTCTGATATACCTAAAAGTCTAGTAGATGATAAACCACTATTGAGTAAAATCAGCGACTGTTTTAATGAGTTTAAGCGTGATGGAGCATCTCATACGTGGTCGACATTTCGAATTATTGATGAAGATGTCAATATACCCATAATTGATGCTACTATGAATGATATAAGAGCAGCTGAGATACTTTCACACCTTGGCGGGAAATCTCTACTGAAGTATTTTTTTAGAATAAAATTCATTATCGAAGAGGAAGGTGAATGGATTATCAGAGATAAATTTGACCCAATCCTTAAGGATAAAAAATTTGTAATTGTGAGTAGAGATTCCAAACCAGGAATTCTAACTGGAATTGACAAACCATACTATGAGAAATCTTACCCTGTAACAGCAGTTGTTTACGGAATATATCAGCTAAATGATAACCCAAGTATTACAAAACTAGCTCCAATGTTTTCATCATCAGTGGCTTTGCCACTTAATTGTGTAGCAACACGGTTAATAGAACACTTCACAAATGCATCCCGGGGAAACAAATTAACTGATCTACGAAGAAAAAAAATAACCGAATGGGAACTAACAGTGAAACAACGCGGGGCAACGATTTCCGATATAGCTAAATTAGAAGCATTATTAAAATTTCCAATATCGGTAGCAACGATAACCGGAGAAGTATTATACGAACCGAAATATCAATCGCGAGGAGCTCCAATTGAAATTATTGATCATAACAAACACGCGTGGACACCCGCGGTAAATATATTTCCACGAGAAAGAACTGTTCGATATATCCCTAAAGAATTTTCTAGGGATGGTTTCTATGAAGAGAAATTATTTGATGCTATTCACACATTAACCAAAGACGACCCTGTGTCAATGTGGTTACTCAGGAGTAATGAGGATCCGGAAATAGGATTTGATCAGTTTGTAAAACCAAATGGTGAATTATATCGAACTGAAGAATTAGATACTAGAATGAGAAAAATCGCTAATGAATTTTCACCTGAAAATTCTTTAGAATTTTCTAATGAAAAACTACTTACGGATAGCTTCACAATTCCATCAGTGGTAGCTCACTTTGCAAGAGAAAAAAACTCATGGCGTCCAACACGAAGTGATTTTCTCAATGACGTGAAGTTGAGTTGCGTCGAATTCGGTCATGGAGGATTGTGGAATACGAAATACTCACGTGATGGTATGATTTCAATTGATATATCCGCGTGTTATCCTGGAAGTTTTCTCGGATATGGAGAATGCTCTGAATATTTTAAACGATTTGGACATCCCACACATGAAATGACTCGTGTTGCGATTAATGGTCCATTGCCTGATTTTGATTTAACCGGGTTCGCTCGTGTGATATCATTCGAATTAGCTACAGGGTTACATCCGTGTAGTTATCTTTGGCTTGGTAGACATATGTATGAAAAAGCGTGGATGCCAATTGTGCTATTGCGATATATGATCGATTGTGGTATGTTAACATCATTAATTGTCAGTGAAGCGATTATTTGTTATAACGCGCAGAAAGATGTTTGGTTACCAAAACCCGATCTAGAAAAAATAATTAACGAACAACGAAAACAATTGGGAGATTGTGAAACACTTATGGATTGGTCTAAGAGGTTATTCGAAGGTAGGAATAGAGAGGCTAAAGAACTCGGACGAAGAATAATCGGTAAATTCACTCAAGGTGGAAGATTTGACAATGCAAAATATTCTTCGAGATTGATCTTAGACAATGAAGAATACGATTTTATCATAACCGATTTAATAAAAAAAGGAAAATTTGTAACCCGTAGGGACGCTTTTCGATCCAATGGTGAGAAATTAGGTACGGTTATTACCTACTGTGATGGATATAGTTGTCAGTACACACATTTGAGAAGTTCTATGCTAGCCTATTCTTGTATTAATCTATTCTCGATGATAAACAGATTTCCTAATACCGCGGTTAGAGTAGCTACTGATTCGATGTATATCCATGAGAAATACAAATCAGATGTAGCTAAATTCACAGATCCTAAGGAAGCGTGGGGAAATTGGAGGTTTAAAAAAGAAACACTACATGAGTATTGTAAATCCGCAGACGTTGCTATGGATGATAAATACTTGAAAAGTAACCATAATATCTCAGAGATTCAATCAGAATTTTCTACTGCACCGCCTGTATCCGATCCGATTTGTAGATACAAGACAGTTTATTTAAACGGCTGTGGTGGATCAGGAAAGACAACTCGTGCAATCGAATTATTTCGTCGTGGTGGAAATACTTGTATTTCTACTAACATGATTGTGCTAACACCAACTCACAGACTCGCCAGAGAGATGATAGCGCGTGGAGTAAAAGCCTGTACTTATCACAGCTTCTTTCGATGGAAAGGCGATACATGGACTCCTGATCGAATGGGCGATAAATTTATTCCTGAAATAATAATCTGGGATGAAATATGCACGGTATCATTGACAGTATTACAGATATTTCTTGAATGGTTGTTATTGAAAAATACAAAAGTCGTCATGTGCGGGGATCACGGCCAACCGCAGCCATTTGTTGGTGGATCTCCACATGAATGGTTAAAAGGATTTGTAGATTATTATGAAGAGATTAATACCGACCATAGATCACTTGATGAACAATTACGAGAATTCAAAGCGCTAATTAGATTACAACCGGATAAAATCCAATGTGAAATAGCGCGTGAAATAATCTCTGAAACTCCCATGAATGATTTTTGGGAAATGTGGAAGCCAAATGATTTAATAATCGCGAGTAGAAAAATAGTCAGAGACGCACTTCAGATGAAGTTGTTTGCGCTACATAAAGAAAAATTTGCAACGCTTCCAGTACCACTCTGTTATAGACCTAAGGATACACGAAAGCAGAATATCGACGTTGACATTCCTGGACAACAACAAAAGCAGAATTTAGTATTAAATGATATTGTGTTGGTTGATATCAGCGTCGTTAAAGATGCATTAGGTGCTGATAAATCCCCATGGACGTTAGGTTATGCAGCAACAATACACTCTTCACAGGGATTGACTATATCCGATACAACTCTTTGGATAGTAGATAATCATATTGAGTGGTCAAATTTAGTTTATCTCGCAGTATCCAGAGTACGGCGAATAAACCAACTTCGAAGAATTGTGGTTAATGATAATGACAATACAATAAGTAATATACACACCGATGATAATATAATCAGAAAAAAACTCTCTGGTTATAAACAACAGGATAAAAAAAATAAAAGAGAATTTGACATTGATGCTGAATTAATTAAGACACTAAAGCAACAACAGAACAATCACTGCGCGAGTTGCAATTGTATAATGCGTTGGCAGTATTCGGATAAAGATCCTCGCCAATTCACCGTAGATAGAAAAGATAACAATCTCGGTCATGTCAGAAACAATGTGATGTTGACCTGTCTTGAGTGTAATAGACGCCGGGGTGACAGCACCCTGGGTGCTAATTAAGACCACGCGGTGGCAATTGAGTATCCTCGGGAATCACTTGTAATTGTTCGCGTGTAAATCCTCGCTGAGGAGCAGTTGAATCCAGTCTATAGATTGGAGGTCTACCAGTTGATCGTGTTATACCGGATATATTATGCGTAGTGACACTCCAAATAGGATCAGTAGCTCTTTTTTTACCACCCTCAAGCTCTCCTGGTTCATATAAGTACCTTACAATGACATTACTACCAAGAATTGGTTCTTTTTGTGAAATTCCTTGGATTTCCATTTTGATAGACGCCTTCTTAATAGCGTTGACAGGTTTCATATTAATTGTTCTAGTAATCTCATTATTGATTGCGGTAATCACAGCTGGTAATCTCTTGACCCATTCACGGGATCGTTTATCCTGGATGAATTCTTTTGCGTATTGATATCCGAATAACCGCTCAGCAAGGGTTTTATTAAACCGTTCAACAATTGCCTGATCGCGATGTAGCGCAGTGTGTCCTCGTCTGATGGCGACATTATGATGTTTCATCGTAGATGTAACAACACCTTGAAATTCCTTGCCAGGATCAACTTGTAACAGATTTGGCCAGCGCAGAGGACCTCGTCGATAAATCCTCTCAAATGCAGAAGCTACTTCAGTAGATGATTTTGTCCTTAACGGTTCTGCTTCTTTGTATCGACTTGCAATATCAACTAACGTTAACGCGTATTTGTAACCGTTGTCATGCGGCAGAAATAGTATATCAGCTTGATGAACTTCATTAGGTGTTGTAACATCAAAATGCGAATAGTTAATTTGTTTAGGCGCTGGTAGATAAATTTGCCATATTGCCTGTTTAGATAACCAGTTTGCCGCTGTAGTTTTTTTCACCTTTGATGCACTAGCTAGTTTATTGATTGCTGCGTAACCTCTCCAGTATCCTCTCGGAGAATAATAAATAGATTCCATATTAAAATGCTAGCATTTTCAATTACCAGCACCTAACATCAATTTACCCTTCATAGCAGATTTTACCAACCACGAAGCCAATTTTTCTTTGAAGGATTTATCAGGAATAGCATTTAACGCATGAATTAATTTTACATCTGCGAGATGTCTGTGTTGAAGATTGCTGCTTTTATAAGCGACATCATGAGCATGACACGCCTTATCAATAGCGTTTATTGGATACTCGCCGGGTCGGGGTAAATTTTGATCATCAAGTCTGATATCTAATCGTGTTCCCGGTCCACAGTAGCTATATCCTGGAAGGTGCTTTTCTCCTGGATACTTTGCCCACGGTGTTCCTGGGAGTTTTGTCAATTTGGCTGCAATATCACCTCCTCGTTTTTTTTTAAAGGTTTCGTGGAAGTAAATCTAAATTTTTTCGTACTACATTGTACGCATTTACCAGAAAGCGCTGATCGATTATTTTTCGTTGTAATCGTCGTCAAGTCATTTGTGCCAGTACGCGTCCTACACTTCACACAATATAGATCCATAATTTATATATAACAGTTATGAATGTAATTGATTATTCAGCTACTCGACGACGGGAACCTATTAGACACCATGCAATGTTACCAAATTCTATTCGCGCGATTATCATCGGACCATCTGGAAGTGGTAAAACACAATTGCTACTTAATTTGATAACGAGATGGATGAAGTGGGATAAATTGTACATGATTGCTCCGAGTGTAGACGATCAACGATGTTATGAAGTATTAAAGGATTTTAATGATGCCGCGCAAGAAATTAACGGCGATGGTGTTATTGAGTTTATAACCGATATCGAAGAGGCACCTAGTATTGATGATATTGATGGAAGTATTAACAATTTAGTCGTATATGATGATATCATGTTAGATAATCAAAAGAATCCTGCTAGAATATTTTCCAGAGGCAGACATAAAAACACCGATGTGATATATATCACTCAACGTTACACTCAAATACCAAAAGTGATCAGAGATAACTGCAATATGCTGTGTGTATTTAACGGAGTTGATACTCATACTCTTAGAAATATTTGGCAAACTTGGTGCGGTGGTGATATGGATCATAATCGATTTAGAAATTTCTTTAGCCACGCTCAGACAATCCCACACGGATTTGTGACGATAAATTTATCAGACCCTCGGACAAGATATCGTGTCGGACTTGATCAAATATTTAGTTAGCGCATTAGCAGCCGAGGAGGTGAACGTCAACTAAATGGCGTCTTTTTTTTTACCAAATGGACCCTTCTCTTAATATTTATTAGAAGGGTCTATTTGACAAATTAAGACTTCCTAGTAAATATTAACTAGAAGAGTTTATTTGACAAATTAGGACTTCCTAGTAAATATTAACTAGAAGGAAGCATCGTTGACGACTAAAAAAGCTGGTCTGTTCACCCTCTCTGCTGCTACTTCTCTGTGTGCTGCTAATCTTATCAACATCATGCTTTTTCCCCTGAAATTTCTTTTCAGCCATGAGAGCATGTCTTATTGAGGGACTCTTGTTGTTGTCTCATGACTTTAAAGCCAAGAGAGCTTATGGGATGTTCTTTGTTATTTGTTGTTTCATCATCTATAAACCTATGTTATTACCGCTCCAGTGGCCTAGTGGTTAGAGCATCTGCTGTGGAAGCAGTAGGTCATGGATTTGATCCCCAGCCGAGTCATACCAATGACTTACAAAAATAGTACTAACAGCTGCTTTGCTTGGTGCTCAGCATTAAGAGGTTAGTGTTAGGATGGGTCGGCCTGGTGTCAGGGTAATGTGACTGGGTGGGACATCATGCTACATGTCTGTGGTATGATGCCCCAGTGCTAGACATCACTATGAACTGCCTCAATGCAGACATTGTTGCTATATGACTGATATTTTTTTTTAAAAAGCTGCATTAAAAATCCTAATAAAAAACAAAACTAATGTTATTATGGGATGTTCTTTGTCATATGTTGTGAGTCATCCACTTTGCAATAATGGGTTCCTTTGTCATATGTTGTGTGTCATCCATTATTCACTAATGTTATTATGTGATGTTCTTTGTCATATGTTGTGTCATCCACTAATGTTATTATGGGATGTTCTTTGTCATATGTTGTGTCATCCACTAATGTTATTATAGGATGTTCTTTGTCATGTTGTGTGTCATCCACTATACACTAATGTTATTATGGGATGATCTTTGTCATCCACTATTCACTAATGTTATTATAGGATGTTCTTTGTCATATGTTGTGTGTCATCCACTATACACTAATGTTATTATAGGATGTTCTTTGTCATATTTTGTGTCATCCACTATACACTAATGTTATTATGGGATGTTCTTTGTCATATGTTGTGTGTCATCCACTATACACTAATGTTATTATGGGATGTTCTTTGTCATATGTTGTGTGTCATCCACTTTACACTAATGTTATTATGGGATGTTCTTTGTCATATGTTGTGTGTCATCCACTAAACACTAATGTTATTATGGGATGTTCTTTGTCATATGTTGTGTCATCCACTAATGTTATTATGGGATGTTCTTTGTCATATGTTGTGTGTCATCGGCTAAACACTAATGTTATTATGGGATGTTCTTTGTCATATGTTGTGTGTCATCCAGTATGCAATAATATTATGGGATGTTCCTTTGTCTTATGTTGCATCATCCACTATACACTAATTTTATTATAGGATGTTCATTGTCATATGTTGTGTGTATCCACTAATGTTATTATGGGATGTTCCTTTGTCATATGTTGTGTCATCCACTATCCACTAATGTTACTATGGGATGTTCTTTGTCATATGTTGTGTCATCCACTATACACTAATGTTATTATGGGATGTTTTTTTTGTCATATGTTGTGTGTCATCCACTATCCACTAATATTATTATGGGATGTTCTTTGTCATATGTTGTGTGTCATCCACTAATGTTATTATGGGATGTTCTTTGTCATATGTTGTGTCATCCACTAATGTTATTATGGGATGTTCTTTGTCATATGTTGTGTGTCATCCACTAATGTTATTATGGGATGTTCTTTGTCACATGTTGTGTCATCCACTAATGTTATTATGGGATGTTCTTTGTCATCCACTATTCACTAATGTTATTATAGGATGTTCTTTGTCATATGTTGTGTGTCATCCACTATACACTAATGTTATTATGGGATGATCTTTGTCATATGTTGTGTGTCATCCACTATACACTAATGTTATTATGGGATGTTCTTTGTCATATGTTGTGTGTCATCCGCTAAACACTAATGTTATTATGGGATGTTCTTTGTCATATGTTGTGTGTCATCCACTAATGTTATTATGGGATGTTCTTTGTCATATGTTGTGTGTCATCCACTATACACTAATGTTATTATGGGATGTTCTTTGTCATATGTTGTGTGTCATCCACTAAACACTAATGTTATTATGGGATGTTCTTTGTCATATGTTGTGTGTCATCCACTAAACACTAATGTTATTATGGGATGTTCTTTGTCATATGTTGTGTGTCATCCAGTATGCAATAATATTATGGGATGTTCCTTTGTCTTATGTTGCATCATCCACTATACACTAATTTTATTATAGGATGTTCATTGTCATATGTTGTGTGTATCCACTAATGTTATTATGGGATGTTCCTTTGTCATATGTTGTGTCATCCACTATCCACTAATGTTACTATGGCATACATGCCAACCCCTGACGAGGAAAAAGTGTAATCCAAGTGGTCAAAAAGAGGAATCCAAGCAGAAAAAGAGTAATCCACATATAACATACTACAATTACAATTAACAATGATTTATTTGCTTTTCTCGTCTTTTATCATTCATTAATGGTTCAAGTGTTCATATGTAGCACTTTAGCTTTAGAAAGCAACAGATTGTCATGTTGCATTTCAAAACATTTTGTACCAGCTGAGGCCATGAATGTTTTGCATACCAGTAGAGCACTCATTACTGGGTTACTTAGCATGGACCTGAATTCAGTTTTATTTTTGTTAACAACACTGAACAATCTCTCACAGTCAGCATTAGAATGGTAAAGAACCAATATTCCTTTCATAACCTGACAAAGAAGAGGAAATTTATTTCTTCCAGTGATAGAGTCTTTTAGCTGGGAAATAAGGTGCCATTGCACATCAACTCTATCTGCATTAAGTATATTGTCAGGTAGAATCCCAACTTGATACTTCAGGAATTCTTCTTCCAGATGATCCAAGTTAGACAAGGGTGGCAATAGAAAGGGATATCTCTTGACAAAGAATCTAACACTTTTGAAGCTTTTTGACTGTCTCTCATTTACATAAGCAACTGAAGCATTTAAAAGCAGTTCATCTCCATATGGGAATTTATGGAGCATGTAATCACAGGAAGAGTAGAATTGTGTTCTATGAATTCTCTTGCTTCTGCACCAATAGCTAGATCTTCATTATCTTTCTGGTTTGCATGGTCATGAAAGTCAATATCAGTTAAAAGTTTGGCTGATGCGATGATTTCTGGCTTAATAAACCTTATTAGCAAATCTGACAACTGGTTTGACAGAATGTGCATAATATGAATGCATGGTTCTTCTTTCTGCAAGACATTTGCTGCATCAAACAATGGAATGGCACTCTTCATAAACAAGCAGTACAGTTTTGTAACTGGATCATTAAGCTTTTTGCAAACCATCTCGCATGCTAGTTTTGCCCTTGGAAGTATGAGAAGATCCAGTATGCTTTTTAACAGATTCATACTCTGAAGAACCTGATCCAGATGGCTGATGAAATTTTATGTCAAAAGATTTATCTTTCACAGTCATGGTCTGAGCCTGGAGGCCCTCTAGCTGGATAGATAGAGGCCTCTCAAATAAAAATTCCATGGATTTAAATTTCTTTCTTTCTGCTACACCAATCTCTTTATTGTTAGTATGTCTGTCTATACTTTCATCTCTTGTTATCTTCTGACTTGCAATAACAGATTCTGCTTTTGTACCACTCTTCTTCACTTTTCCACCATGTTTTCTCTGTGCAGATTCACTTTCAGTTTGAAAGAATGCTTGTAATGCATCCCAAAGCTCAAGTAAATGGCTAACACATTTGCCAAGGGATAACCATCTTGTACACACATGCTTTATAACTTTATAGTCTTCAGGATCAAACTGATCTTGTAACAACTTTAGAGCCTGTTTCCTTTTACTATTTTTCTCCAAATAATAGTAGATATCTATTAATAAATGGCCAATATCTACTTCTAATTTATCAGCAGCCTTACCAGCAGCAAGGTGCATCAAATGACAGGGGCAACCTGTTATGAACACTGATGGAGACATTTTCAAAATATAGGATGCAACTCCTTTATGAATTCCAGTCATCACTGATGCATTATCAGCTGCAAATCCCATACAGTTCTGCCAACTTATGTCATGTTTCTTCAAAACATTGTCAAGCAAATCAAAAATGTTTTGTCCAGTGGAATCTACTGTTAATTCTGGTAAAGAAAGAAGAACACTCATGACTTTACCTTTTTCACTGTCAAAGTATCTAACACATACTGGGTACAACTTTTTAACATCATAATCACAACTCCCGTCTGTGGCAATACTAAACGGCCCAATTTTCATTGCTTCTGCAATTTTAAGTGAAGTATCTTCTGCTAGGCACCGAACAATATGAGATGATTTTGTTCTTGCACAAGCATATTTTCCCGCAATTTTCGAATCAGGAAACATCCGCTTCAACAAGGGACCAACGTCGTCTGCTATCGCTAATGGTAGTCCGTGTTCTATTAAAACCTCGGTAAATAAGAAGTTACCTTAGTATTAGAGTTCGTAAGGCGAGCTAATTCGATGTGTTTCCTTGTTTTCACGTGTTTTTCCACATCAAATTTACCACCATGACCAATGCTAAAATCGTTTCCGCAGTCTGCAATGAGCATTATGCTGTCCTAGAATGGAACGCTGTATTATGCCATTCATATATTCATCTTTGAATTTTTGGAGGACTCGTTGTTTTGCTTTTTTTCTGATCCATCTGCGAAATTTTTGGGGGAAAAAATGTGCTCTAACATACACAAAGACTAGAATCCATCTTAACATCTGAAGCCATTTAGCGCCAACGATTAGACGTCACGTGATGATGCCCTCGTCGTGTTTGGAGGATTGATTACATTTTGCTTTGTTTATTATTGACTTTTTCTAACCCATCTGTGAAATTATTTAAGAGATATTTTTTGCACTCATAAACGCATTGAGAATTTTTTAATACTTTTTAGCGCAAAAAAACTTTTAGACTGGTTCTGCACTATACAAAATTAGAACAAAGAGTATGTGCATAATGATTTAAACAAAATAGAAACCAGTCTTCTCTCCTCACTAAGCCGCTATAAATAGAATATGAGGTCGAAAGTTTGAAAGTATCTTAGTAACATGATAGTTGCTATAAATAGAACATGAATATTAGGAAAGTCCACGGACAAGTATACTCGTATATCGTAGTTATGTAGAAGCGGGGTATTTTTTAATTAAAAATAAAACAGTATGTAAAAAATAAAGTAATGCTAATAAAAACGAAAAAAATTTTTTTTTTGCAAGATGGATATATCGAAAAAGCGTAATCTATAAACGTTAACGCGTAACGCAGAATTTAGTGGGAAAAAGCGTAATGATTACGCCAAAAGCGTAATGGTTGGCATGTATGCTATGGGATGTTCTTTGTCATATGTTGTGTCATCCACTATACACTAATGTTATTATGGGATGTTTTTTTTGTCATATGTTGTGTGTCATCCACTATCCACTAATATTATTATGGGATGTTCTTTGTCATATGTTGTGTGTCATCCACTAATGTTATTATGGGATGTTCTTTGTCATATGTTGTGTCATCCACTAATGTTATTATGGGATGTTCTTTGTCATATGTTGTGTGTCATCCACTAATGTTATTATGGGATGTTCTTTGTCACATGTTGTGTCATCCACTAATGTTATTATGGGATGTTCTTTGTCATCCACTATTCACTAATGTTATTATAGGATGTTCTTTGTCATATGTTGTGTGTCATCCACTATACACTAATGTTATTATGGGATGTTCTTTGTCATATGTTGTGTCATCCACTATACACTAATGTTATTATGGGATGATCTTTGTCATCCACTATTCACTAATGTTATTATAGGATGTTCTTTGTCATATGTTGTGTGTCATCCACTATACACTAATGTTATTATAGGATGTTCTTTGTCATATGTTGTGTCATCCACTATACACTAATGTTATTATAGGATGTTCTTTGTCATATGTTGTGTGTCATCCACTAATGTTATTATGGGATGCTCTTTGTCATATGTTGTGTCATCCACTATACACTAATGTTATTATAGGATGTTCTTTGTCATATGTTGTGTGTCATCCACTATTCACTAATGTTATTATAGGATGTTTTTTGTCATATGTTGTGTGTCATCCACTATACACTAATGTTATTATGGGATGTTCTTTTTCATATGTTGTGTGTCATCCACTTTACACTAATGTTATTATGGGATGTTCTTTGTCATATGTTGTGTCATCCACTAATGTTATTATGGGATGTTCTTTGTCATATGTTGTGTGTCATCCACTAAACACTAATGTTATTATGGGATGTTCTTTGTCATATGTTGTGTGTCATCCAGTATGCAATAATATTATGGGATGTTCCTTTGTCTTATGTTGCGTCATCCACTATACACTAATTTTATTATAGGATGTTCATTGTCATATGTTGTGTGTATCCACTAATGTTATATTGGGATGTTCCTTTGTCATATGTTGTGTCATCCACTATCCACTAATGTTACTATGGGATGTTCTTTGTCATATGTTGTCATCCACTATACACTAATGTTACTATGGGATGTTCTTTGTCATATGTTGTGTCATCCACTATCCACTAATGTTACTATGGGATGTTCTTTGTCATATGTTGTGTCATCCACTATACACTAATGTTATTATGGGATGTTTTTTTTGTCATATGTTGTGCGTCATCCACTATCCACTAATATTATTATGGGATGTTCTTTGTCATATGTTGTGTGTCATCCACTAATGTTATTATGGGATGTTCTTTGTCATATGTTGTGTCATCCACTAATGTTATTATGGGATGTTCTTTGTCATATGTTGTGTGTCATCCACTAATGTTATTATGGGATGTTCTTTGTCACATGTTGTGTCATCCACTAATGTTATTATGGGATGTTCTTTGTCATCCACTATTCACTAATGTTATTATAGGATGTTCTTTGTCATATGTTGTGTGTCATCCACTATACACTAATGTTATTATGGGATGTTCTTTGTCATATGTTGTGTCATCCACTATGCATCTTTTCAGTTATGTTATTTACAACTTCTTACTAAATTAATCTTTCAGCAACTTCAATATGCACTTGACAGAATTTGACAAAAAGTATCCAGTCATAATGGTTGTAATCTTTGTCCAAATGATGCCAATCCATTATAAAATGAGCCAGCCATTACTGAATTGCTCAACATAATTTGACAAAGCATTCTGGCATAATGGCCTCCAGTCCATGACAGGGATCAGTAAAAATCATGATTGGGTTCATGGAAAAAGTGGCTTGTTAGTTTTGTCAGACTGACAGCTGCAATTTTCAGACATCGACTCACAACTAGCATATAAAATAATTTACTAAGATAAATTACTTGCATTCGCATCTACATGACATGAATGGTGAGGTGCACAACTGGTCCCAGCTCTATAATTCAACTTATATGTTGAATTATGTCATCTGTCATTTACTGCAAAATTACATTTACATATTTGGCAGTGCAGTTAATACTACTCTAAAAAGAAAGTGAATGTTTTTGTAAGTTAGTATAGGTAATAACTTCAAGTAATAAATGGCACTAAGGGCTGTTCCAGTTAAATATATAAGGTATCCAGGAAAGGCAGAATTCATAAGATTTATGCCATAGTTGGTCAAGTTCATATAAAAATCAAGCAAAATCCAAAGACATCATATGGGGACTATTTCAAACAAAGTGTTTTGCCTGGGTTTTGAGTATGTTTCACAAGAGAAGCCCTAATTCACAAAACAAATATCTGTACCTTTTATGTAACTTAAATCCATAGTAATGTTATTTTATTTTGACATGAGATATAATACATGTCACTTGTTTTATAAACAAATGTTGCATGAATGACAATTAAAGAGAGTAAAAACTTGAGAAATGCACAAGTTTTCTATCAATGAAAAAAATAGAATGAACAAGAATTCTTTCAAGAATTTATTGCTTTATGACAAAATTATCAAATGCTGTGCAGGTGCTAGCTGGCAGGCATATAATTAGGGTCCAAGTAATTGTAATCACCCGGTACAAATCCAGTATAATCACGGTCTATGTATGCTGAGTTATTTGGTCTTCTCACTGGTTGCAGGCGATGACTAGAATTGTGAGTCTCTGTCTCATAGGGGCTGTAAAATAAATGGCTGAATTAGATTATATGATATAAAAGAAGCTAATTTATCACATAAAATCATTGATAATGTAATACAATGAAAGAGGTAAACTCGTTTATCACGTAAAATCACTGACATGAAAGCAAAGCATCTTATCAAATTCTGATTGAAAAAAAACTTAAATGCACATTTATGTTGCTTTGAGTCTAATGCCATTTTTTGGCAAACAATGTACAGGGTGCCAGTATATCTGGCGTAGGAAGAACCCCTGATCAAAGGGAAGCAACTGG
Organism: Unio delphinus; assembly: GCA_029339505.1. Taxonomy (NCBI): domain Eukaryota; kingdom Metazoa; phylum Mollusca; class Bivalvia; order Unionida; family Unionidae; genus Unio; species Unio delphinus. The sequence goes on from JAQISU010000130.1 coordinate 1,974,429, forward strand.
CAAACTTTCTTACATACCCATGCTAATTGAGTCTGAGATCTGAACACACACACACATGGGTGAGATATTGGTGATTTGTAAAGGCGAGTGCCATTGACCACTTGGCCCTCTGGGTTCCCTGTATGCTTACATCATCAAGATCTTATAATTCAAATTGTAAATAACTGCAATAGTTTCATGCAGTGTTATTTAATATAAATGAGGTACTGATCTAGAATTATTTATACATTGGTAAAATTTGGGGACTACTTTTGATTTCCACTCAGTTTCCATGTCATTTAGGTATCTATACCAAAACCTAGCACCATAATAATAATAAGAAAAAGCACCCTCCCCCTCTGTGATTTCTGATCAAAATTTGCATACCCGATTAGAATCTCCAATAAAACGTATGAATAATGTAAATTGTAATCATACAGTCACCCCATTAGCCACAACATTTCATACTGCAGGCTTTACAAATCATTCCACATTTATAAATTATTGCAGTTTTACTTTGAATTTAAACAATTTTATGAAGCTGTTATTAAGGTTGTGGTCATATGAGAAACAGGGGATCTCGTTTGTTACAACTCCTTTGTCTTAAATTATGTAACAAATACAAGCAAAACCTAATTTTGTACAACTTAACAAAGAATTTTAATTCTAAGTTTAAAATATTTTTTTTGGAAGGACTTGACAGTTTTATGAATTTATTGCAAAATAATCCTACAAGTTTTATTAGTCCTGAATGTGATAAAGTGCTAACAGTCTTGAATGTATAACAATGTCCAAAATGTCTTTAAATTTACAATAATCCCAACATGTTGCTTTAGTCCAAACAGTCATACCAGCACTCTGTAATTTCAATAAATAATTGAAATGATTCCTCTTAGCTTAAATCTCAATACAACATTAAATATAATGGCAGACTAATATTAAAACAAGAACAATACATGGAATAAGCAAAAAGAATAATTTATCAATTCTCATTTTTTAAATACATTTCTATGAACCTATGTTACAATTCTTCCATAAGACTTAATTCACAATTCCTGACTTTTGTTGAACCACAACCCACCTGACTAGTGTCTCTATAATGAACTATCCAATCAGAAAATTACCCCAAACTTGTATACAAGTTCATTAACAAGGCAGAGTTTAAAACTAGTAAACATCTATTTATACCCACATCTAAAAATGGAATTAACAGTCAAGGACCAAAAGGTAAAACACACAATACAGATTTACATAACACTAAAAACAGATATGATTTTGGTTTTGAACCTTGCAAGGCATAAAAAACAATGAATGTTAAAAAATATCATATGCAAGCTTAATTTCTGTGAAAAAAACTTAACGCCAGGTTTAAAACGAAAAATCAATCCAATTGACAAGTTCCTCAAATCACTGCCCTGCCCTGCTATGACACTCTACCCTGTAATATAACCGCTCCAGTGGCCTAGTGGTTAGAGCATCTGCTGCGGAAATGGGAGGTCGTGGGTTTGATCCCTGGCAGAGTCATACCAAAAGACTTACAAAAATGGTACTAACAGCTGCCTCGCTTGGCGCTCAGCATTAAGAGGTTAGTGTTAGGACTGGTTGGCCTGGTGTCAGGATAATGTGACTGGGTGGAACATCATGCTACATGTCTGCAGCGTGATGCCCCAGTGTTAGACATCGCTATAAACTGCCTCACTGCAGATCGTATCAATATGACTGAATTTTTTTTAAAAAAGCTACGTTAAAAATCCTAATCCTAATCAAACTACCCTGCAATACTAATGAGTATAATGCCATGGACTAGCTATGTATTCAAGCACAATAAAAATTTAAAGAAACCCATAAGGTACTTAAAATTAAATGCTTGGTAAAGTTCATTTATATGATGACAGAAAGGAAGAAAATTGGAATTATAAGGATTAAATGATTGTTAATTCAGTAACATTTGCACATAAATAATTATACCCAACCATGATCAATTCATCCTACTGCACATATATGATTACAAATGAGATCTATGCATATTAATCAAGTGTTCTAGCATATGACTGGCTGAGTTTGTTTGATACGCTGAACTATTTTTAATAGACTTTGATCACACTTGAAATAAACGCTGATATTTTCACCGTTTTGGACATATTCTATTATAAGCATGGATTATACAAGTAATCATAAAAGCTGGTTTTCATTCTAGAGGTCATATTTCTTTTGGCACACTAAAGGCTATATTTCTAATTTTTTAACCGAGTTTAAAAATAAAACTTTGTAAATACGTATATGTATTGCACTCCTCTGTGGGCAAACGTTATTGAATCTATAAGAAACTAGCTATTGGTTATGGTAGCAGTCTTCATTTTCTATTGAACGTTCCAAGATGGAACATGTGCCTCTAACAGGTTTGTAAACTACAATGTAATTTTTTGACGAAGTAATGAGAAAGTATGCATTCACAATGATGACAAGAATATCTACTAGTAAGTGTTGTATCATGAAATCTCAGTGGACTTTTGACATTCAACTAAATTCTTGTACATAGATGGAACTAGCCACTCTTTAAATGTCTTACATAATTTCATTGTTAACAATGACGGACACATATCAAGGATCTTGTATGTTTAAAATACTTTAACTTTTTTTTTTTATTTAGATGTATGGGCAATGTAGTGTGAAAAAAAGAAGTCTCGTCTTACATTATATAATTAAAATTTGGATGTGCTTGATAAGACGTGATATCAACAATTTGTCAACAGTCTGGAGTCCATATTTATGATCAGATTTAATCAAAGTTACATCAAACTGACCAATGTGTCAACGCACTTGAGTCCACATCAAACATACCGATTTGTCAACACTCTGAAGTCCACATCAAACTGACCAAGTTGTCAACACTCTGGAGTCAATATTTATGATAGATTTAATCAAACTGACCAATTTGTCACCAATCTGGAGCCCACATCAAACTAATTTGTCAACACTGGAGTCTGCATCTATAATCACATTTAATCAAACTGACCAATTTTTCAACATTGGGGTCCAGATCTATGATCAGATTTAATCAAACTTACATCAAACTGACCAATTTGTCAACACATTGGAGTCCACGTCAAACTAATCAGATTTAATCAAACTTACAAGACAATCTTGGAGATGCTTCATTATGAGCAGCATCTAATCAAAATAATGAGATAAACTAAGTTTACACCCCATTCTCTAATTTGGTTATTTTAAATCTGAATAAAAGCATCCTATTCCCACCATAACCCCCTTGCCAAGGACTGCATCAGTTTCTTAAAACTGTTTTTCACATCTACAGACCACTTCCAACAATGTACGTGTCTATATCTTTAACAGTGTGAGTCTAGTTATGAAACATTTTAAAATGCACACATTAGGATGGGCAGAATCATAATCAGAATCACCCCCTCCACCCCATAAAAGGCAAATAGTAGATGAAAGATAATGACACTTTTGAGCTAAGCGACAAATCACTGAGTTTTATACCAAGGGTTCATTATTAATTTCAGCGCTTAAATATCTTCAGAGTTCGAAATTTTCAGCAATATCTCGCTGTCTTCTTCAGCAGCTAATGTTGATCATATGATCTATAATGGTCACATGATATGAAACTGGAGTAGATGGGTGGTAATTCATGCCCCTCATTCTTGTTTACTGTTTGTTTAAGCTGTTGTATTTTGATCACCTCCTTCAATTCCTTTTCCATATACTGTCCTCTGATGTGATCATCTCCTTCAATTTCTTTTCCATATACTGTCCTCTGATGTGATCATCTCCTTCAATTTCTTTTCCATATACTGTCCTCTGATTTGATCACCTCAGTTGTTGAAAAAGACTGTGATATTGCTCAAATTTACAACTCTGAAGAAATGTATGCTCTCAAAATGGGAAATTACTAACCACCGTGAATTATCCTGAGCAAGGAAGCCACCTTTTCAGTTATACCAAGTGTACTTATTCTAATTTCACCTAGCATGAACCCCAATCTAGAATACTTTTTACCTGTCAACACAATTGTCACAAAAATCCACAGCAATATCTGTTGGGCAGTCTGCACAGTGCCACCTGGTGCCAACAATAGGTTCACAATCACAGATGTCACACTGCAACGTAAAACATAATATAAATCATTAAGTCCTCAGTTTACAACAAATCTTAATTGCGGTGTTAATACCCAAAATTAACTCCATGTTAAAAAATGTAACAGTGTTAAAGTATTTTATTTAGAAAATGACCTAGTTATCCTGAATATGATGGGATGCCACTTTTAAGATAACAGAAAACTCCACAAACATGTCTAACATCTATACACCTGTTAGTTCTAAATAAGTTAAAAATAAAATTCCCTGTAAACAAAAATGCCATGAAACCCATCTACAGTACTTGGGGTTTAAAACTAACATATGTCCGTTAGTCTGAGACTAATAGTTTTCATCATGGACTAATAAATATGTTCCAATACAAGTCCGTCTGACTAAAAAAAACTGAATGCATGTAATTATTTTAAAGTTTGCTTTCCTGGTATTTTTTAAAATGAATTTCATAACAGAAATACGGGCAAACAACTTGCTATTTTTTATGAATTTGTTGTAACTCCCGTATGTAAATCCAGATCACCTAGGCGCTTTATATTAAGCGTTACAAATGGTATGCAAAACGTTATTGTCGAACTGACCAGGATTATAGTTAAACAAAAAACGCAAAGAGAACATTGTGGCAATTTGTTCAAATTGTGGAAAATCCTGCCAAAAGACTGGCAATAACGAGGACAAAAGGGAATGCGACAAACAATATGATAAAGAAAGTAGGAACCAAACTTTTCTAGAGAAGTGGAAAAGTGGTCAGCCGTGGCTTAACTTTAACCCTGAAGTAAATAAAATGTTTTGCAGCATCTGCAAAGAGCATTCAAAAACAGAGGATGAAAAAATAAGCTCATTTGAAGTTGGATGTTCCAGTTTACAGACTAATGGATTTTGCTGCGGACTAGTATGTCTTTTATCCTGTTAGTCCACTTGATTAGTTAATAAAAAGGTTAGTTTAGAACCCTGATACTACAAAATTTGATCCTCATTCATTGATTAAATTTATCTAAGGAAATCATTCATTTTCACCTGACCTTGTTTTGGCACAGTAATTTTAATCTATACAATGCAACTGAATAATTTTTTGCTATACTGAGTACATACACTTTTACAGTTGTATAGATTATGACAAAATCAAAGTTGTATTTCGTTACATTTTTTTTGAATAAATTGTATATTTACTTGCACTGAGTGCTTAACTTGTTTCATCTTGTGGCATGAACTCTGTTTAGGTTCATATTGGCATGCAATATGTGTAACGGACTGATGTAGCAGATTACAGTATCCTTGAAATAATGTCAGTGTGTTTGTTAATTATCAATTAATTTTGGCGGTCTTCTGTGCATATTTGCATGGAAATTTTGAATTGAATATTTGCATGGAAAATTGGAACTGAATATCTGCATGGAAATTTTGAAAAGAATACCTGCATGGAAATTTTCATTAGTAACATAATTATTTTGCCAACAAAATGACTGAATAAGATAAAACCTATTTGGTATTTGAACTTGATATGTGAGTCCATATTATTTGCCACTGCACCAAGAAAGTGACAAAAGTTTGACGAATTTCTTGATTAAAATGCTTCTAATGTCTAGTGATCACAGTGAAACAATATATTTTGTAACTCAGTCTAAAATAATTATACAATTTCTTTCTCATGGAAAATCCACAAACTAGTTAGCATCTGTAAATTAAATAATTATGTTTAAATTAGGACTCTGAACTCATTAAATCATCATGTGTCATCTGAATAGGTCAAGCTTTGCATTGTGTTCTATTTGTTACTTTAAAGGTCTCATGTGCAATCATGCACACTTGGTTCTCATGTGCAATCATGCATACTTAGTTCTCATGTGCGATCAAGCATACTTAATTCTCATGTGCAATCATGCATACTTAATTCTCATGTGCAATCATGCATAATTAATTCTCATGTGCAATCATGCATAATTTGTTCTCATGTGCAATCATGCATATTTGGTTATGTGCGTGCAATCATGCAAACTTAATTCTCATGTGCAATGCATTCATAATTAGTTCTCATGTGCAATCATACATAATTAGTTCTCAGCTGCAATGCATTCATAATTAGTTCTCAGCTGCAATCATGCATAATTAATTCTCACATGCAATCATGCATAATTAGTCTCATATGCAATCATGCATGATTAGTTCTCATGTGCAATATTGCATACTTAATTCTCATGTGCAGTCATGCATAATTAGTTCTCATGTGCAATCATGCACACTTAGTTCTCATGTGCAATAATGCATACTTAATTCTCATGTGCAATCATGCATAATTAATTCTCAGCTGCAATCATGCATAATTAATTCTTACATGCAATCATGCATAATTAGTCTCATATGCAATCATGCATGATTAGTTCTCATGTGCAATATTGCATACTTAATTCTCATGTGCATTCATGCATAATTAATTCTCATGTGCAATCATGCATAATTAGTTCTCATGTGCAATCATGCATAATAAATTCTCATGTGCAATCATGCATATTTAGTTCTTATGTGCATGCACAATTAATTCTCATGTACAATCATGCATACTTACCATATTTTTGCACATTTAAGATGCACCTAATTATAAGACGCACCCATATATAAGATGCGGGTTTTGACAATTTGTGTAAATATATTTTAAATAAGACGACCACAAATATAAGACGCATGCAGCCTAGCCATCTGCCGAACTGAGCAATTTATCTCCAGTGGTTACCTTTCCTTTATCATAAATGAAAATTTGTCCAATGTTCCATCACCCGTCGGATGTAAACAAGGCTTCATTACCATTTTTAGTTGAGATCAAAGAATTGTCTGAGGCAGGACCGCAGCGGTTATCGTTTATTCTTTTCTCCTGCTGGGCCAATAGCGGATGGGTTTAGTACCTGGTATCTTGATTCTAGAACAATAAACGCCGGATGTAAAGGCGGCTTCATTGATCCGCTAGGCCAAGTACATAGACCAATAAACGCCTGATGTATGCGGTTAGCATATATAAACGTGGGAACAGTCTCTTGTTATATATAAATGAGTGCTTAGCATTTTTAAAATTTATAAAACTGTCACGATGCCAAAGCAAAAATCGTGAAATGTGAATATCGACCGCAATAATCGTCCTTCAATAACACACACTGTACCGTTCGTTCATGTTAAAAAATACTTAGACAAGACGCCCATAATATAAGACACACCCTGGGTGCAAGGTACGTAAAATTTTGTATAAGACGCGTCTTATATACGTGAAAATATGGTAATTCTCATGTGCAATACATTCATAATTAGTTCTCAGCTGCAATCATGCATAATTAATTCTCACATGCAATCATGCATAATTAGTCTCATTCTATCATGCATGATTAGTTCTCATGTGCAATATTGCATACTTAATTCTCATGTGCAATCATGCATAGTTAGTTCTCATGTGCAATCATGCATAATTAGTTCTCAAGTGCAATCATGCATAATTAGTTCTAATGTGCAATCATGCATAATTAATTCTCATGTGCAATCATGCATAATTAAGAAAAAAGAGAATTAAGTAGAAAAGGATGCTCTGTTAATTTATTCGACACGACAGGTTGTTTTCATGAAGATTTGAGTAAATGCCACTGTCATGGAATTATATAAAATCCTTTTTAAAAAAAAATTAAATACATGTAATTGGGTTTCACTTTTTGTGTACAAACGATATCCAAGGGTAATTTAGGTATGTTGTACAATATTTTTTAAACAGTGAGCTTCGTTCATCCTATGTCGCATGTGTGAAGTGCTTTTGATGGGTAGAACCAAATACTTCCAGCATATAATGTATTGTGGCATTGTATGTGTATAAATGCCTCAATGTAAGACTAAATCTTTACATTTACGGAACGTCTTGTCAGTGAGCGGTCTACCTTAAGGACTTGCACATCTTCAGCTGTAGAGGTATGTGAGTTATTTATTAATTTCTTGTGTATAAGTTACAACTATTGTACTATTATGTCTATTTTTGTATATTATTTATGTAGCTTCAACTTACATAGTATAATCAAACTATTTTCTATTCTTGTTTGTGACTTAGCAAGAGATTTAAATTAGCAAGATAAAGTTGCATATTTAAGAAACATTTAGTACTTAAGGATTCTTATCGGGCACAGTTCAGTTTACTTCTGAAACTGTGTACTGTTTTGTAATTATTGTCCCAATAATGTAATCTATATAACTTACCATATATAGATTAATTACATTTTAACGTACATGCCCATGTCAAGCATAATACACAGTATTAGATTATTTTCAGCTGTTTGGAGTCGTAGCTGTATAGCTGATTGGAGTCGACATACCATCTGTAGAGCTGACAACAGAAGTTGACATAACAGCTGTAAAGCTGACCACAGAAGTTGACCATAACAGCTGTAAAGCTGACCACAGAAGTTGACCACAGAAGCTAACATATAGCAGCCACAGAGCCGAGTTAACAGTGTTGCTGGTCGAGTTGCAGGTGATTGGGCATTGCGGTCCAATTGGTTGGTAAAGGTTGAATGGTGGTTGGTGACTACCTGGAATACTGACTGCTTGATTGACAAGTGTGATTGGTAGCCAAGTGTGCTGGCGATGGAGTGTGTAACTCATTACATGTAACCTTCCAGCCATGGGGGAATTTTGATGATTGTAATGTACAGTGTTTTGGGATTGTAAAAATAATATATCTGTCCCTTTGTTTTCATCATTTTACTATTGGAATGTAGTACCTATTTTTTCACTATTTGAGTAAAACACATAATTTCTTTCAATGTATGAAATTACTGTGAATCATTCACCTTTGTTCTTCTACTGTGTAAGTTCATTCATTTGTATTTTCATTTGTTGCATTATTAGGTTAATTTATCCAAAAATTGGATCTTGTACACTCAAGTATTAATCATAATTCTTTTCTCATTCAAGCCATTCATCATTAAACATTGTATTTGTATAACCATCCAAAGTGTTCTGTTGTAAATCCAAAATTCAACTTGGTTTTCTTGTTACAACCATCTGATCATCACTTAAAGTTTACATTTTACAAAGATGGAAAATTGTAATGTCTACAACCTGTATGAGAATGACTGTCACACTCAATAAATCCAATTTGAAATGAATTGGATTGTCAAATGTACAATGCAATCAGTACAGCACTATAGGTATCACAGTACCAATTGTTTTTCCATAGACCTCAATGCTAATATTTGGAGAGATAAATATATTTTCTATCCTAAATTTAGCGTGCATCTCACACACTGTTATAGAGAACAATGTTAGATTGTCAATTTAACGATGACAAAACCAGGTACTCCATTGCATTTAAGAGAGATAACTCTGCCAGAACTAGACAAGGGTATGAGTTATCTAGTCACAACATACCTATTTTCAGTCATTTGTATTACATTTTCAAAAAAATCATAAAAAATACAAAATTTTATCTACTTAGGAATTAGCATAAATTCACATGTTGCCAAGAGGCTAAACTTTTTTTTAAGCCTAACAGAAAGTACAGCTCTAGACTTACATAATCCACCAATCATAGCTAGTGTTGTTGTTTATTTCTGATTGTAATGGATCCTACACCTTAATCTCCACCCATCTGGACTTGCGCAATTAGTACTGTTATACCTATAGCTAAAATTTAGTAATATCTGGTGATGGCAAGGGGATGTAATGGGCAAGAGTTATTGCCCATTGTCTATATGAGATTTTTAAAACAAAAGTTGTCTTTTACAAGAGCTAGATTTGTGAAGAAGCTGGCTAATATTCCTAACATGATGTAATAGAGGAATTTATTTGAAAAATAAAAAAAAAAAAACTTTTGGGTACCACTGGCAAACTGTATGTACATTCTAACTATTCTACTAAAGGCAAAACATTTGACAGTTTGGCACACTGTCTGTACATCTTAACCAGTGAACTATTCTACTGAAGACAAAACATTTGATAGTTTTGCACACTATCCATACACCCTAACAAGTAAACTATTTTGTTTGAAACATAAAAGTATGAGTGGGAACCCATCATAAGATTTTGTTAATACTACAATTTTTCTATAAAAGAATGGAAATCAAAACTTGCCCCAGTATATTTGGATCACTGACCTTGAATCCAATGTGCTGTTCCTGCCCATCAGAAAATTGTTTTTCTCTCTTCAGCCTTTTTAACCGCATCAACTCCAGGTATTCCTCAGAATCCCTCAACTCAATGGGCACATCCTCTTCATCCTGCAACAGAAACCTCATCAAATGAAGGTACTTTGCTGGATAGATATAAAATCAATCTTGTCAATTCCATGTACATCACAGTGCCTGATTATTTTGGTCTTTATTTTAGTCTTATTCTTGTAAAATCAAAATAATTTGGACAATTTAAAAATTTCATAGAAAGCTTTGGGAACTTCAACATTTGGTACCGAAACATTAGACAGAAGGAAAAGCCTGAAATCTTGGACCATCCTCCCCATCCCTAAAAAAAAAGAAGTCAGACTAATTCATGTAAAAATTATTTAATATTTATTATAATTACTTAAATTCAAGTCAGCTGGTACATGTATGTTGCAAAGCAAGCTTCCCTGAATCTCAATTTTTTTTGTGCTAAACTGTCTAACAAGTTTGTTATAGAAAAGTTTCAGAAGTGCATTAAAAAATGAAACATTGCTGTAATGTTCTGAAAATGTAATCCGATTAAAAATATCTACCAGTTTCATTCATATTACAGACTGCCTTTATTGGTTTTTGCTATATCTTAATTGTGTTACTTCTGTTCAAATGTTTTAGAAATACATGAACAAAATAAAAAAAAACCTGATATAATGGTCTAAAAATATAATCAAATCTTCCACATATTAATACAAATAAGGAAACAAAACTTCACTTGTCTACCTACTTTTACTTAAACACCCTCCTTTACATTTTGCCTTCAATTTCTTGCATTTATGCACTTTAATGAGATGGTCTATGAATTTTCTAAAAGACAAAACTTATTTAATAAAGTGAAAATCTGTGCAGTGTGGATGAAAATAGCAATGATACCATGTTGTAGCACAAGATTAGGAAAATAACCCAAATTATCAACTTTAAGAAATTCTAATAAATATCAACAAATTTCACAAAATAACTTACCGTAATACTATTCACAACATAGCTCAATAATCCACTTAACTTAGATTATTTGAGAGATATGATGTAATGAGAGAAAGTTAAAACTCAGTAAACAACCAGTCGTCTAGTGGAGGTACGAGGAGGGAAGGGTTGGGAGAAGTTTCTTCCCTTTATCAATGTGGTATAGGTGCAGATGACAATTTGTTTTGTTTTTCTGTGATTCACTGGATTCCAGAGAATGTATTCAATCTGTACATCCTATAATAAAACCCTTGCCAACTTGATGTATAGTACACATTGAATAAATACAAAATTAACAAAAAGTACATATTGGTTAGATACAAAAATTAACCTATTCACACTCCATGGGGGTTTGTTTTAAAACTTATCAATGGTGCATATCTTTTTCTCTCCTGGAAACATCAGCAGGTAGGTTTTTTTCACTAAAGTTTCTAATTCTGTATCAGTTATTTTGACTTTGAAATTCATTTTTTCAAGCAACCACTAAATACACTCAAAATAATTTCTATCTCAGAAAATAATTAGTAGATATTTATCCAGTCACCCAATCATCTAATTAATCTAAATACTGAAATCTATTTAAATATTTTAACCTGTACCAATGGTTAGCTGTACTCAGCCACTACCTGTACATGTTTTGTGTGACAGGTAAAGTTAAACATTTTCATTTATTTGTCTGCGAATAAAAGCTTTCTCTGAGAAGAAAAAATCCTTAGAGTTAAATCCCTTTTCATTGTTGGTATGGAGTTATTGTTGTTGTACGGTTTTACGCCATTTTTCAGCACACTAATTGCTATTTAACTGGCGGCCAGTATTAATGGTGGAGGAAGAACCCGGAAAGAACCACGGACCCAAGAGAAGCTACTGGCAAGCTTTCTCACATACCCACATTGGACGAATCGGAGACTAGAACCCATGCAGAGGTGAGATGGTAGTGCTCTGTAATGGAGAACACTTTAGACCACTCGGCCACTTGGGGCATCGGGGTATGGAGTCATCAAATATCAAAACTTGTCTGTATAGGCAGGTAAAGTGTCTGTTCATTGCTCAAAAAAACTGATAGCCATATGCGCCTATTCATCACAAAGATTTAATGAATCTGTCACAAACATCAGCCATACAAATTGAATTTAAAGCCAACTTTATATTAACAGATTAAAATGTAAACAAACTGTTCAATAATTTTGTATTGAACCAATACTGCAATACACACAAGTTGGGATGACCAATAATGCAATACACACAAGTTGGGATAACCAATACTGCAATACACACAAGTTGGGTTAACCAATACTGCAATACACACAAGTTGGGATAACCAATACTGCAATACACACAAGTTGGGATAACAAGGTGAATATATCATATGTACTCATTCACAAGTCCAATTGTAAACTGAACATAACCAGACTTGATGCTGCATAATGAGTCACCAGATCTGGGTCTACATAGTTTGTTATAATGAATAGAACATACTAAATACAGACCCTGATCAACTGGTACATTATGTGAATGCAGTTTAACTTGAATTCTTTGCAAGTACAGACTGTACATCAAACACATTTATCAGCTCACTTTCTTGTTGAATTCTTCATCAAAATCTACAGGAATAAAATCACATTAAGAAAGATTAATGCCACAGTGATCTTTTTAACATCCATGTCGTGTAAAAATGTATAATTTTGTACCCAAAAAAATCAAAAGTTGAGTGCCATTTTTGTGCTCCAACATCCTTTCTGCATTTATGACTTTTAAGTTATCTAATGCTACATTTTTTTCTAAATGGAGGGGAGAACTCTCACCCTCAATTTTCAGTTATCAAATGCACAGTGCCTTATAAGTTGTTTCAGTGTCATAACTATTCATTTTTTTTACAAGGCTGTCATGTTACTGGTAACAGCAGTAAAATAACCATTAATAGCCTCAAATCCATTGTTGTCCCGCCAAGCCTGCCTCTGTATGAAACGTGCTCTACTGACCTCTGTTACCAATCAGAATTGAGCACATGACACACAGAAATACGTGACGTATTTACAACTATGCAAGTACAACATATTTGCCGAGAGTGACGACCAGGAATAATTTTACAGCAAATTTGTTTTAAAAATAGCGCATTCTTCACAAAAAAATGCGCATACTTTTTTCCCCCCGCAATTTTGCCTGCATAAGAATACAAATCTTGCGGGAAATCTTAAATTTTGGGGGGATTTGCACGATCGTGAGTCATAGATGCAACCCTGAGATAACAAGCCACTGGTAACTTTTCAAATCAATGTTAATGACTCTGATAACATGCCATCGGTTACAGTTCAAATCCATGTTAATGACTGTGATAACAAGCCACTGGTAACTTTTCAAATCAATGTTAATGACTCTGATAACATGCCACTGGTAACTTTTCAAATCAATGTTAATGACTCTGATAACATGCCATCGGTTACAGTTCAAATCCATGTTAATGACTGTGATAACAAGCCACTGGTAACTTTTCAAATCCATTTTACTGACTCTGATAACATGCCACTGGTACTTTTCAAAGCCATCTTAACGACTCTATGTTACAGTTCAAATCTATTTTACTGATTCCAATAACATGTTACTGGTAACTTCAAATTCACAGCTGTAACACATTCATTGATGTTCTCAAATCAGTTTTATTGGTTCTACTGACAAGTTGCTGGTAACAAATTCATAGCTGTTATTATCCTCAAATCTATTTGACTAGTTAGCTGTTATTATCCTCAAATCTATTTGATTGGTTCCGTTACTATGCAGCTGGTAACTCGTAAAAGTCATGGCAGTAAAACATTGGTAACTCGTAATGGTCACGGCAGTACAATAACCAATTATCTCCTAAAGTTCATTTTATCGACTCTGTGGTCATGTCACTGGCAACAGATGATTTCTGCAGCAGGAAAAGCCTACCATCAATATACTTGAATCTCTCTTGGCTATATTGTGATGTTGCTGTGAACACCGAGTTTCAAGCAGTAAAACCAACATCAATATCTTGAAATCTTTTTAACTGACTCTGCTTACATGCTATCAGTTTCACTTTAATTTGCAGCAGTAAAATGAACAGCAGCATCCTGAAATCCTCGAACACAAGATTTATTTTAGATACTGACTGACTACTTACTGATACTTCCAAATTGTCTTCCATATTATCAAATAGTGAATCCTGTTCCATACTGCTTTCTCCATAACTATTGGTATCCTCATCGTCTGACATGTAGACAGGTGGTTCATATGACTGTAAGAATGTTGACGGTTGGAAGTAGAATTTGTGAAATCGATGATGCCTATGTCCTGACTGGAAAAAAAATAATAACATGTAACTACAAAACACACTCTAAAAATAAAAAGACTACATGTAACTGTACATAATTCTGTCAAAATAAAAAGACATCACGTAACTGTCCATAATTCTGTAAAAATAAAAAGACTAAATGTAACTGAACATAATTCTGTAAAAATAAAAAGACATGTAACTGTACATAATTCTGTAAAAATAAAAAGAAAACATGTAACTGTACATAATTCTGTAAAAATAAAAAGACTACATGTAACTGTACACAATTCTGTAAAGATAAAAAGACTACATGTAACTGTACATAATTCTGTAAAAACAAAAGACAATATATAACTACAAAACACACTGTACAAAAAAGACATGTAACTACAAAACATTCTGTACAAATAAAAAGACCATGTAACTACAAAACACTGTAAAATTAAAGACATGTAACTACAAAACATTCTGCAAACATGAGATGACTTCTGATTAATCTAAATAATGACCTAGATAGAATCTGACTTCACAGTAAGTAATAAATTTATTTGGAGACTTGTTTTTGCAATCATACTTAAATATTATTTTAAAAGCAACACAAAACAGTGTTGCACCTTTAGTGTGGAATTGCATGTTCATCACAAAGTTTAGTTCAAAGTACCTCAAATCATGAGACCCATTTTGTAATGTCATTGTGTGTTTTTAAATATTTAGGTCAAATAATTCTCTGTAGCCTTGACCCTTGACCTTTTGTGCCTGAAATAGATGGATTTCTCCTGCATTGGTGTTGTAATTTACAAAGTCTGATAATTGTAGATTGCTTAAAACTTGAATTATTGAAATAAAAATCAGACGAATGACTGTATGGGACACATTATTACACAATATGTGTGTCCTTATCGCAGGTATATTAACTTGAATTATTGAAATAAAAATCAGACAAATGACTGTATGGAACACATTATTCACAATATGTGTGTCCTTATCACAGGTATATTAAGTTGAATTATTGAAATAAAAATCAGACAAATGACTGTATGGGACACATTATTACACAATATGTTTAAAATATATAGTGAGCATTTTTCCCTGTTGAAAAGTGTTAAGCCTGTGTCTTGAAAGTTGTATACATGGACAGGTTTTTTAAGCATCACATGAAAACAGTTTGAGCACATACCCGTTTAGTGTACTGACTGAGGTTTGGCATACGCCCAGGGATGGGTAAACCTGCCTTGGCAAGCTTGATAAAATATTTCTGGACTCTACTGGCAACCTGAAATCGAGACAAATTGAAAAAATATAAAAAAACATTCAGTACTATCACACAAAGGCATACTAAACAACACTCAGTACTATCACACAAAGGCATAAAATCAACAACATTCAGTACCATCACAAAGGCATAATAAACAACATTCTGTATTATCACACAAAGGCATAAAATCAACAACATTCAGTACTATCACAAAGGCATAATAAACAACATTAATTACTGTCACACAAGGGCATAATGAACAACATTCAGTATTATCACACAAAGGCATAAAATCAACAACATTCAGTACTATCACAATGGCATAATAAACAACATTAAGTACTGTCACACAAGGGCATAATAAACAGCATTCAGTATTATCACACAAAGGCATAAGGTAGTATTTCAATCCAACAACAGTCTAGCAAGGATTTTATAAAATTAAAAAAAATTTGGGATAAAAGTATCTTTTATACGTTGCAAAGAAGACATGAAAATTGCAAAGAAAATAAAAAGGTTAAAAGAAATATCTCCAAATTCTGAAAAGCTCCAGAGTGGACAAGAAATAACTCAAAATTTAATATGACCTTTCTGTGTCCTTAAAACCGAAATGGATATTTGCACGTGGAATAGAAAACAAGAATCCAAAAATTGCCCGAGATTGCTTACTCAGTTGACATGTTTAAAATCCAAATGCAAGAGACCAAGAAATCACAACCTGAAGTATGCTCTACAATATAAATTTCTTCCATTTCTAATGATTACAGTTCTTAGGAAAAGAAGTGCTCTCAGTTTTTCTTTTTTTTTGTATCTTCAGTGATATCTGATGATACATCAGTATCATCTGTACCTTGATTGATATTTCATGACTAATTAGAGTCATTTGTAAATTTATTGATATCTGATGACACATCAGCATTATCTGTACCTTGATTGTTATTTGACAGCACATTGGTATAATTTGAAACTTCATCGATATCTGAGTAAAATGTCATCAATACAATGTGTCTGAGTAAAATGTCATCAATACAATGTGTCATAGTAAAATGTCATCAATACAGTGTCATATTAAAATGTCATCAATACAGTGTGTCATAGTAAAATGTCATCAATACATTGTGTCATAGTAAAATGTCATCAATACAGTGTGTCATAGTAAAATGTCATTAATACAGTGTGTCATAGTAAAATGTCATTAATACAGTGTGTCATAGTAAAATGTCATTAATACAGTGTGTCATAGTAAAATTTCATTAATACACTGTGTCATAGTAAAATGTCATTAATACAGAGTGTCATAGTAAAATGTCATTAATACAGTGTGTTATAATAAAATGTCATCAATACAATGCTCATAGTAAAATGTCATCAATACAGTGTGTCATATTAAAATGTCATCAATACAGTGTGTCACAGTAAAATGTCATCAATACAGTGAGTCACAGTAAAAAGTGTCACAATACGTGTCATAGTAAAATGTCATCAATACAATGTGTCATAGTAAAATGTCATCAACAATACAATGTGTCATAGTAAAATGTCATCAATACAATGTGAGATATTAAAATGTCATTAATACAATGTGTGATATTAAAATGTCATTAATACAGTGTGTCATAGTAAAATGTCATCAACACAATGTGTTATAGTAAAATGTCATCAATACAGTGTCACAGTAAAATGTCATCAATACAGTGTGTCACAGTAAAATGTCATCAACACAATGTGTCATAGTAAAATGTCATCAATACAGTGTGTCATAGTAAAATGTCATCAACACAATGTTCATAGTAAAATGTCATCAACAATACAATGTGTCATAGTAAAATGTCATCAACACAGTGTCATAGTAAAATGTCATCAATAGTGTCATAATAAAATGCCATCAATACAATGTGTGATTTTAAAATGTCATAAATACAGTGTCATAGTAAAATGTCATCAATATAATGTGTGATATTAAAATGTCATTAATACAGTGTGTCATAGTAAAATGTCATCAATACAGTGTGTCATAGTAAAATGTCATTAATACAGTGTGTCATAGTAAAATTTCATTAATACACTGTGTCATAGTAAAATGTCATTAATATAATGTGTGATATTAAAATGCCATCAATACAATGTGTGATTTTAAAATGTCATAAATACAGTGTCATAGTAAAATGTCATCAATATAATGTGTGATATTAAAATGCCATCAATACAATGTGTGATTTTAAAATGTCATCAATACAGTGTCATAGTAAAATGTCATCAATATAATGTGTGATATTAAAATGTCATCAATACAATGTGTGAAATTAAAATGTCATCAATAGTGTGTCACAGTAAAGTGTCATCAGTGCAATGTGTGATATTAAAATGTCATCAATACAGTGTGTCATAGTAAAATGTCATCAATACAATGTGTGATATTAAAATGTCATTAATACAGTGTGTCATATTAAAATGTCATCAATACAATGTGTCACAGTAAAATGTCATCAATACAGTGTCATAGTAAAATGTCATCAACACAGTGTGAAATAGTAAAATGTCATCAATACAGTGTGTCATAGTAAAATGTCATCAATACAATGTGTGATATTAAAGTCATTAATACAGTGTGTCATAGTAAAATGTCATCAATTTATTTATTTATTTATTTTATAGTTTAACGCCATTTTTTCAGCACAATATAGGCTATACATGGCGGCCAGTATTAATGGTGGAGGAAGAACCCGGACAAAACAATGTGTCACAGTAAAATGTCATCAATACAGTGTCATAGTAAAATGTCATCAACACAGTGTGAAATAGTAAAATGTCATCAATACAGTGTGATAGTAAAATGTCATCAATACAATGTGTGATATTAAAATGTCATTAATACAGTGTGTCATAGTATAGTAAAATGTCATCAGTACAATGTGTCATAGTAAAATGTCATCAATATAATGTGTCAAAGTAAAATGTAATAAAATACAATGTGTCTAAGTAATGTGTCATCATCAACACACTGTTTTAGTAAAGGTCACACACAAGACACAATATGTCTGAGTAAAATATCATCAATACAATATGTCTGAGTAAACATCATCATAACACATTTAAAACTGAAGAGAAAATGCAATAGGTTTGTAGAGAAACTGACTGATATATGTTGTATTACATATTATGGCATTCCTTTCCAGTTGGGTATACACATATCAAGCAATTCAAATTTCCGTTTAACTCTCACATGATGAATCAAAATAGAATCAGTCTAAAGTATCTTGCTGATGACAGTGGCCAATAAGTTATTACCAATTTCAGGAAATAGTGATAAAACTTGTAGAATGAAGCACACATTATTAAAGAGAAAAAGGCTTTATTTTGTTCTAAATGTTCCATATTTTCAAAGGAATCTCATTGCTTCAGAGGAATCCGATACAACAATCTGGCCCCATGTTCACAAATATCCTCAACTTAACATAAACAGGGGCCCCGAGTGGTCTTAAGCGTTTTCCGTTACGGATCACTGCTGTCTCACCTCTGTCTGCATGGGTTTGAGTCTAAGATTCGGCTAATGTAGTTATGTGAGAAAGCTTGCCAATAGCTTCTCAGCGATCGGATGTCTTTCCGGGGGTTTTCTCGGGTTCTTCCTCCATCAATAATACTGGCCGCCATGTATAGCCTATCGTATGCGGAAAAATGGCGTTAAACCCCAAAACAACAACAACCTAAACACATGGCCAGGTAAAGAAATACCAGATGCAATCTGTTCCCTGACTTTGCCATTTTACTATAGTAACATTATTATTAAAAAGTCAAAGGGGCCGTCCATAAATGACGTCACGCACCTAGGGGTGGGAAGGGGGTCACACATTTGTGACGATGTGTGACGAGGGGGAGGGGGTGTTTAAGAACTGTGACGTCACATCAAAACGCGCAACTTTAAAAGTTCCACTTAAATTCCAGAACGAACAATAGACGGAGCATCACATAAATTCCCATCTCTGTTTGCAACTCAAAGTTTGAAAGTGGATGACATCCTTCCTCGCTCCTCAAATCCTTATAGGTCAATTCCGTATGATTTGTACTGTCCGTCAGTACAGTCCGTGCTTGGCGATAGGATTTGCAAGAAATGTCACAACAACTCTCTGCAATAAATCATGCAGAGGTGAATTCTTACAATGTATTTAATGACGTTTTAAGTAGCTTCACGCGTGTCGTGCATGAGCTCAAATTAAGATGGACTCGTCTTCGATCTACCAACACCCCTACTAGCCCCAGTAGCAGCATTTTCCAAATAGCATTATTCCGTTTCCAGTCCATTGGTGTAGACAAAGTGAGGCTGAAAGGATCTTTTTCTCATCAAACTTACTTAGTGAGCAACAAACTTTCTACGCTTTTTCGTCCAGCGAACACTTTGAGTTTTGAAAGCGATTTTAGTTGACTCAACGTCCTTTTCTGGTGAGTACATCCGATTAACTTGATATTGATTCTTAATTTAAACTATGAATTTACTCAACGGCATGTTCCAGCAGATACGTGTGACAAGCTATCAGCAAGAATACAAATCCACAAAAATAAACTGTTAATACGGTTGGTGAAAATAGATTTGTTTTTGTATGGGGAGTTTATGACGTTTGTAGTAATGTATAATACATTTTTTTCTCGACATGCCTACTTTACAGATTTCGTAGTGATAACTTAACTTAAAGTTTTCTAGTTTTTGGTGTACCCTGATATAAAGTGAGAGTGTATCACACCCCCAAGTGTTAATATGGTTGTGAAAATGATTGTCTTATTTAGGGGAGTTTCGATATCAGTTGATTTTATTTATGTAGCTGTCTGTTTCTGGTGGAAGATTTATATTTAGGCTTTTAATTTTATGGATTTATATTTCTGCTGACAGTTTGACACGTCAAGCAGAGCAGACAGCAAGATTCTCCAGCGTTTGATGAAAAAATAATAACACTCTTGTTTGATATTTTTATATATAGTTTTAAAATATAAATGTAAAAGAAAACATTGTTAAATTTGTAAAGAAGTTAACTTTTCTCCTAATTTTTTAATTTTAATAATTTTGTGCTAAAGAATTAATTTAAAAAGTTTGTTATATATATATATATATATATATATATATATATATATATATATATATATATATATATATATATATACCGTATTTACCGTATGTTTTCGGACACTGTATGTTTTCGGACACCGTTTTTTTCGGGGGAAAATCATATTTAAATGCCTTGTAAGTTTTCGGACGTTGCTCCGCTATAATTGTTTCTACAATTTATGTTTTCGGACACAATCTTGGAGGATCTGCTTCGTCGTTTTAATGTAAAATTTACAGCGTGTTTGCCGTTAATTTAACTGATACAAAGTTCGCTTCATTTGGTCGCCAATTATTTAATGCGATCATGAACGTCCATGAACTAATATAATTTAAAATTATTAATCACATGTAATTCGGGATAGTGACAACACCTGCTGCATTAGTCGGACGGGTTACACGAGCTCTAAAGTGTATATCAACAACGGATTGTCTTGTTAAATCAAGATGTTCCAACGAAAAGTAACAGATCGGATATAGATTTTTGAAATCATATTGTGATATTTGCTGACCGGTATCAACATTTTGATCGTGTCACAAATATGACAACATACGATGATATACGCGTGCTATTTGATTTTGATCAGACTCGTCATCTAGAGCAGCTTTCTTCGTAGGCGGTTGTTTTTGTGATACTTCCTCAGAATCATTAATTCGAAGTCGCTTCTGTGGACGGCCTACTGGTCTCTTTGGAGACGATTTTGGCAAGGGCGAGTCCCTCCAAGAACTAGGCAGTGCCTCCTCACTTGTTGCATAACGTATGATAAACTTATCCATCAAATTTAGTACAGTACTAACAATATTATGTTTCACAACGATAGCTATCCAGTATACTAACTTTTGTATGTAGTGGGTATTTTATTTATACTTTTTATTTTAATAGTTTGATTCAGCTAACAAAAATATGATTGGTTGTCAGTATAGACATTGTTACACACGAAACCACTTCATACAGGTGTTACAGTTATGGCTTTGATTAGAAACCATGACCCCTGCTTTATATCATTAAACAATACATCAGAGTCAGTATGGATTAGTAAAATTCATTGGCATTGTCCAACAAAACAAACCCCTTATCCCTGAGGCATTATATACAAAGGTTTAAACATAATTATTGTTCTACAGGTAATAAACCTCTTGGTAGACGATATATTTGATTGTGGGTGCTAAATGTTAGGTACATCGTGTGCTCTTTTAATAAAATCCAGATGGTTGCCTTTTATTTCCGAACACATCTGTCAAAGAAATCCCACCAGTTATATTATTAACAATTAACACCCAGACACTTTGAAATCTCTGACATGCATTACTACAATATTCGAGCAGTAGATCGTTTCCAGCCGGCAAGCTTTGCTCATTTTAATCTACCCTCGGCTAGGTGAGAAAAAAAAGAAGAGAGAACCACAACAAATGCATCACCTTTATTTAAAACAAATATCACATATTAATCACGCCGACTCGTATATTGCAAATTGCTTTTTATTTTTACCCTTCGTAGGCGTACATACAACACTCACCCCATTTGGAGCCTCACACCCTTGGTGCTCTAAGAATAGCCATCATACATGTACCGGTGTTTCGACTCTCGATACTAAAATATTTCTGC
Organism: Unio delphinus; assembly: GCA_029339505.1. Classification (NCBI taxonomy): domain Eukaryota; kingdom Metazoa; phylum Mollusca; class Bivalvia; order Unionida; family Unionidae; genus Unio; species Unio delphinus. Next base: position 1,996,901 of record JAQISU010000130.1, read on the forward strand.
CCAAAATATCTTAAGAATTATAACTCCAAAATCTTTTTATTTAGTTTGTATTAATATCTTAATTACACAGAAATAAAGCTTGCGTGCGTTTGTAATGTAGATTTTAATGATCATTAGCAGAAGGTTAAACTGGATTGCAAGATTACTATGTTAATATGGCGGTTCATTTGGAAAATACGCACACAATCGTGGCTCTAATACATGTATGGCTTTGTTTTCTGGTGGATGGACATGTATCAAATAGACAAAATAGGCAAGTAATGCCCATTTTTCATTAATTATCCTTTCCGTGGTGTTAGACAAAATACTTGTTTTACTTCATGGCAGCACGTTGTCATGTGAGCTAACGGTAACTTCGTTACGAACGGGAAGGGGGGGGGGGGCATAATTCTATCTTCACTTGTATGTTTTCGGACACCTAATCAAAGAATTTAATATGTATTCGGACAACAAAAAAAGTAATTATTTGTTTCAGTCCGAAAACATACGGTAAATACGGTATATATATTAATATAAAGCTTATATTACAAACATAATAAATTAAAGTTTATATTACATCAATAATAATCTCTTCTTTTGATTTTGAAGAATTGACCGCTACGATGGATAAAAGTAAAATGTTCCAGTGTATTTTTGAGGCGTACGTGATTGCATATCCTACAAAGAGCAGAAAGATTTGCCAAGAAGAAGTGGTTCAAAAGTGGAATGGAATAAAAAATGATGCAGATTTACAACTTAAAGTTGACTACTGCTTGAAAGAATTAAAAACAATTGCCACCACAAAAAAGGATCACTTCTGACATTTTGGGCTAAGCAATCAGCAAATGCCGATACAAAAAGCTCCAAAAAAGTGCTTGTGGAAAACCCCGAGAGTTCGGTGTCGCAGTCTGATGAAAAAATGACCAATGCTCAGGCTGATGATTCAGTGCCTACTACTAGCAAGTCAACAGGATCAAGAATGGTTTCAGCCCAGATGCATTTGCAGTCAGAGATTGACATTCTGAATTCTGATCTCGTCGGTTTGTACGAACGACAGAAACATGGAATGATAACACTTGAACAGGATATAGAACTGAAATGGAAGAATAAGAAGAAGAGTGAATTGGAAAACAAGCTAAAGAAGAAGAAGGATGATCAAAAAAGATCACAAAAAGCAAGAGACGAGAAGAAAAGAAAATTGAATGCTCTGTTTGAAGAAAATCCAGAACTATTTTCATCTCTGAACGTCAGGGCCAAGCCTGGTAGGCCGAGAATTGAGGAAGATCAGCCGTTATTGCTGGAAACTATTGTGGACATTGCTATGCATGGATCGGCATTGCATGAAAGAAGGCAGAGCGATGTATACAGAAGCTATAAAACGTTAGATCAGCTGACTGAACAATTAAAGCTGGATGGCTTTACAATAAGCAGAAGTGGGCTCTACCTTCGTCTTTACCGAGACGTAGTTCATCTCTTGAAGGACAGCGTCATGTGTCAACGGTCCCAGTGAAACTCATTAGAGCACAGAACGATCACCATGCCAAACATATCGATGGCTTGTTTTGTACGGCAACAATAAAACACTTGGAAGAGTTGGCGTCCATGCTAGGACCCAACGAAGTGTGCTTTGTGAGTCAAGACGACAAAGCTCGTGTTCCAATCGGGATGACCGCTGCTAACAAGCAAAGTCCATTGTTAATGCATGTCGAATACAGAGTCAGCTTGCCTGACCATGATTGGGTTGTAGCCACAGGACACAAGCTAATTCCTTCTGTCTATGCTGGAATTCAAATTCAGTCCAATGGTCTAGGAAATCGAGAAGCTGTTGGTTATTCGGGACCGACCTACATAGCAATCAGATCGGGAAAACACTCGTCATCATCAGCATTCAGCCACGGACTTGATTTTGAAAAACTGCTTTGTTTCAAGGAGTTTGACGTCATTACAAGGAGTGGAATTGATCGTCTGGTGAAACCAATTTTAGTGTTGACAGTTGATGGTGGCCCAGACGAGAACCCGAGATACCAAAAAGTTATTAAGGTTGCAGTTCACAACTTTTTTCAGTACGATTTTGATGCTTTATTCATTGCTACCAATGCTCCAGGAAGGAATGCATTTAATAGGGTCAAGAGAAAAATGGCTCCGCTCAGTAAAGAACTTACTGGATTAATATTACCACATGACCGCTACGGTAGTCATTTAAACGAAAGAGGAATTACCACAGACACTGATTTAGAGAAGAAGAATTTTCAGTTTGTAGGAAACACTCTAGCTGAAATTTGGTCACAATTGATAGTTGATAATTTTCTGACAGTAGCCGAATTCATCGATCCAACAGAATCTGAGCTCGATGAAAAACAGATGTTGTCCAGAGATCAGAAATGGTATGACATACACGTGCGAACAAGCCAATACTTGACACAAATTGTAAAATGCACCGACAACAAGTGCTGTTCAAAACCAAGAAGTTCTTATTTCAGTGTTGTAACAGATAGATTTCTCCCTCCTCCTGTACCAGTTGTTCAAACAAGCGAAGGTCTGAAAATTCCAGAACGAACAATAGACGGAGCATCACATAAATTCCCATCTCTGTTTGCAACTCAAAGTTTGAAAGTGGATGACATCCTTCCTCGCTCCTCAAATCCTTATAGGTCAATTCCGTATGATTTGTACTGTCCGTCAGTACAGTCCGTGCTTGGCGATAGGATTTGCAAGATATGTCACATATACTTCGCGTCGTTAGTCATGCTGCGTAGTCATTCTTTAACACACAAGGTGGAATCAATAATTCCACCCAAACGCATCAGGCCACAGAGAGTTGCTGCACGTCGACAACGTGAACTAATGGTTGTAATCACAAACGAAGAAAATAGAGAGAGTGCAGATTGGATGGACGAAGAAGATCTTGATCTGAATGGAATATCCATTCTACAGGATGAAGAGATCCAAGCTCTCCCTATTTATTCCATGAAAGAACATTTTGCTTCACCATGGGAAAATGGAGAAGCTTAAATTTTGTATTTTTTGACTTATAAATTGTTATTAAATTTTTTAAAATATAATTCCAGTGATTCTACCAGAGCTTTTCATTTTGTGGAATGCATAATGATTGTTATAATTC